>OZ014524.1:270924003-271558926 GCA_963966055.1 Lathyrus aphaca
GATCCTATCCCTATTCCTTATGCCACTCTACTGCCACAACTCCTGAAGCTCAACCTGGTTGAGTTAAGGACGTTGGCTCCACCAGATCCTCTCAATCTCCCAAAGAATTATGATGCTAATGCCAGGTGTGCCTTTCATTCCAACGCACCTGGTCACAATACCGAGAAATGTAGAGCCTTGCAAATGAAGGTTCAAGATATGGTCGATTCCAAAGCTCTCAATTTCGCACCTCCTCCAAATGTTAACAGGAATCCTATGCCTAATCGTGGTGGGCCTAGGATTAATGCCATAGAGGAGGACCAACCATCTGCATTGATTGATAATGTTGTACAGATTCAAACACCGCTGGCAGAAGTCAAGGCTCAACTCTTAAGATGCCAGGTGTTCCCAGGTTGTGAGGCCTGCTACGAATCGTGCAAAACTGCTATTAATGGTTGTGAGAAGCTAAGGCTTGGCATAGATGGCCTTATCAGAGATGGAATTTTACAGATCACCACAACGACTCCTTCAACATCAACAACTCTTTCTTCAGCAACAATGAATTCTCCTTCAACATCAACAATTCTTTCTTCAGCAACAACAGACCCTCCTACAACTGCAACAACTATCATTCCCACTGATTCATCCACAACTCCAGCAATCACTCCATCCATTATTTCAACTGATCAGAGTTCAGCAACATTCACTTCTGCAACATCAACACCCATCTTATCCACGGAATCGCCTATAACACCAACAAACTCTAATGAAGATGTCTCAACGGTCACGATCTATTATGACCCAGCAAATGTTCATCCAACAATAATTTCTAACAACAAACTGCAACACCTCCTATCATATCTCCAGTTACAATCTACTACGACCCGCATACCATCACAGTTCCTTCCGCTGCAGCAATCAGTCCGGTCACCATTACGGTGCCTGGACCCGTTCCTTATGAAAGCAGTAATGCCATACCTTGGCACTACGGCTCTGATCTCTAGTGCGACGGGAAGAAAATCACTCTAGATTCAGAAACCTCTTCACCACAAGTTGACAATGTTGGGGGAGGTGGAGGCTTCACCAGAAGCGGAAGCTTTTTTGCCTCACAAACACCAAGACCCAATGCTGAAACAGAAGTTGCTGCTAAGGCAAAAGGGAAGAATGTGGTACCTGAAGAGCTAGCTGTTAAAGAAACTCCGAAGACGTCTTTTGAGCAAGAGGTGGACGAGCTCATGAGAATAAACAAAAAGAGTGATTACAAAGTGGTAGACCAGATTCATCAGAAACCCTCCAAAATCTCTATATTATCATTGTTAATGTGTTCCGAAGCCCATAGGAATGCACTCTTGAAGGTCCTGCACACAACCTACGTGCCGGAAGAGATTACGGTTAATCAGCTGGAAACAGTGGTCGCGAATGTTAACACCAGTCATGGACTGGGCTTCACAGACGCTGATTTAATAACGGAGGGACGCAATCATAACAAGGCTTTACACATCACCTTAGAATGCAAAGGTGTTGTTCTTTCTCATGTGCTGGTAGACACTGGGTCTTCGCTCAATGTCCTCCCAAAGAAAGCCTTGGTGAAGTTGGAGTATGATGGTTTGGCATTACGTCCAAGTAACTTGGTGGTGAGATCATTTGACGGCTCTAAGAGATCAGTGCTTGGAGAGATTGATTTACATGTGATGATTGGCCCACAAACCTTTAAAACTACTTTCTTCGTGATGGACATGCAGCTAGCCTACAGCTGTTTGTTGGGTAGACCCTGGATTCACGCTGCTGGAGCTGTTACATCTACCCTTCACCAGAAATTAAAATTTGAGTGGGAAGGCCAGATCATCACAATCTGCGGGGAAGAAGACATTTTTGTTAGCCAGCTGGCTACTTACAAGTATATAGAGATGGATGGGGAGATCCATGAGACTATGAGTCAGGGGTTTGAGGCCCTTAACATCAATGAAGCAACTGCTGTGTCTGGAACTTCCATCACTTCATATCAACAAGCCCGGAAGGTTGTTGAAGAGGGTACCGCTCAAGGCTGGGGCAAGTTGCTGCCAGTAGAAAAGAAAGAAGACAGATTCGGGTTGGGTTACAGACCAACTCGACAAGATCAACCGGAGTCTGCAACGGAGCCCAAATTTGTCAGCGGGGGAATGCTTACCCTGGATGTCGTTAACAGTCTGGAAGACGAGGAAGAAGACGAACGCAACCTGGAAAGCTGGATACGTCCAAGGATCCCGGGGAACCAAGTCTCTAACTGGTCTTCCCAGGAAATTATAAGAGTTACTCCTGCAGAGTAATTATTATTTCCTGTCTTTTAAGCATGCATCAAGTCCTGCATCTTGCCCAAGGTGTCAGGACTCATTTTGTAATCGGGCCATCTTGTATTTTGTGCAAACGATCAATTAATGAATATCAGGACATCTTTTGCAAACGAATCTCTTTTTCCGCTCACTATTTTTCATTTTTCACTTTTGTACAAAACAATAAAATGGCAATTTTTTCAAAATAATAACTTCATTTTCACTTTTTTTCTAAACAAGATAAAATTGATCACTAAAATGAACTAATTTAAACCCTTGCAGTGAGTGCCCTCCAGATTGCACCGACAACAACACTGCTATGACTTCGTATGACTTCGACAATCCGATTAATCAAGATGATGAAGGGGTTGAAGAAGATTATGAGCTACTTGAAGAGCTAGTCAGATTGTTAAGACAAGAGGAGAAGGTTATCACTCCTCATCAGGAGGAAGTTGAGACAGTTAATCTTGGTACAGAAGAAGACTTGAAAGAAGTGAAGATTGGGGCCCGTCTGCAAGATTCAGTGAAGGAACGACTTATTGACATGCTTCAAGAGTACGTTGATGTCTTTGCTTGGTCCTATCAAGACATGCCAGGTCTGGATACTGACATTGTTATGCACAAACTGCCTTTGAAGGAAGACTTTCCTCCAGTGAAACAGACGTTGCGTCCTACTCGTCCAGATATGGCCATGAAGATAAAAGAGGAGGTACAAAAACAGTGGGACGCCAGTTTCCTTGCTGTAACTAGTTATCCGTCGTGGGTTGCTAACATTGTACCAGTGCCTAAGAAGGATGGCAAAGTACGGATGTGTGTGGATTACCGGGATCTTAACAGAGCTAGCCCGAAAGATGATTTCCCTTTACCTCACATTGATGTATTGGTCGACAACACAGCTCAGTTCTCGGTATTCTCCTTCATGGATGGATTTTCAGGATATAATCAGATCAAGATGTCACCTGAAGACATGGAGAAGACCACTTTCATCACACCATGGGGCATATTTTGTTACAAGGTAATGCCTTTTGGATTGAAGAATGCTGGTGCTACTTATCAACGGGCTATGGTAACATTATTCCACGACATGATCCACAAAGAAATTGAATGTTATGTGGATGACATGATTGCCAAGTCCCTCACAGAAGAAAATCATATGTTAAATCTGTTAAAGTTGTTCAAGCGTCTGAGGAAGTATCAGCTGAAGCTAAACCCCAACAAATGCACATTCGGGGTACGGTCCGGTAAGTTGCTGGGATTCATTGTAAGTGAAAAAGGAATTGAAGTTGACCCTGACAAAGTCAAAGCCATCCAAGAGATGCCTGCACCGAAGACTGAAAAGGAAGTTCGGGGGTTCTTAGGTAGATTGAACTACATTTCAAGGTTCATATCTCACCTTACTGTAACATGTGAACCCCTATTCAAATTGTTAAGAAAGGAACAAACGGTCAGGTGGAATGAAGACTGCCAGAAGGCTTTTGACAAAATCCAGGAGTACTTACAAGAACCTCCAATCCTTATGCCTCCAGTTGAAGGAAGACCTCTGATAATGTAGCTGACAGTATTAGAAGAATCAATGGGGTGTGTGGGGGGCCAGCATGACGAGTCTGGTCGAAAAGAGTATGCAATTTACTACCTTAGCAAAAAGTTTACCGACTATGAACAACATTATTCATTGCTCGAGAAAACTTGTTGTGCTTTAGCGTGGGCTGCTCGCTGACTAAGCCAGTATATGTTGACCCACACTACCTTATTGATCTCAAAGATGGATCCAGTCAAGTACATATTTGAGAAGCCAGCACTTACCGGAAGGGTTGCAAGATGGAAAATGATTCTGACAGAGTATGACATTCAGTACACATCTCAAAAGGCCATCAAAGGCAGTGTACTGTCTGACTACCTAGCTGAGCAACCCATTGATGATTACCAGCCAATGAGATTTGACTTCCCTGATGAAGACATCATGTTCCTGAAAGCAAAAGACCACGAAGATCCTGTTCACACTGAAGGGCCTGACCCAGAAGAAGAATGGACAATGATGTTTGACGGGGCTGTTAATATGAATGGTCGAGGAGTTGGTGCAGTGCTCATTACGCCTAAAGGAGTTCACATGCCTTTCTCGGCAAAACTCACATTTGTATGCACTAACAACGAAGCTGAATATGAAGCTTTTATCATGGGTCTTGAGGAAGCCATTGACCTCAGGATCAAGACTTTAACTACATTCGTAGATTCAGCTCTGGTAATCAATCAGACCAACGGCAAATGGTACACCCACCAAGAGCATCTAATTCCATACCGAGATTACACGAGGAGGTTATTAACTTTCTTCACAACAGTCAAACTTGAGTACATCCCTCGAGACGAAAATCAGTTCGCGGATGCTCTAGCTACCATTTCCTCCATGATCAAAGTTCAAGCTGCCAACTTTGTGCCTCGGATTTCAGTATCCAGACTTGATCGACCAGCATACGTATTCTCAGTGGACATTGCTAAAGATGACAAGTCTTGGTTCCATGACATCAAATGCTTCTTAGAGGATCAAACATACCCACCTTGGGCATCATCCAATGATAAGAAGACACTAAGAAGGGTGGCTGGTAGTTTCTTCCTAAATGCCGATTGTTCGTTATACAAGAGGAATTTTTACATGGTGCTTCTCAGATGTGTTGATAAGAAATAGGCAGACTTGCTGATGCACGAGGTGCATGAAGGATCTTTCGGTACCCATGCTGGAGGACATGAAATGGCCAAGAAACTGTTAAGATCAGGCTACTACTGGATCACAATGGATGCAGACTGTTGTGCTTATGCCAGAAAGTGCCACAAATGCCAGATTTATGCGGACAAAGTGCATGTGCCTCCGAATCCTCTAAACGTAATGTCTTCACCTTGGCCCTTTGCCATGTGGAGCATTGACATGATCGGAAAGATTGAACCGACTGCTTCAAATGGCCACAGATTCATCCTGGTAGCCATTGATTACTTCACCAAATGGGTTGAAGCAACTTTGTATGCAAATGTCACCAGGCAAGTGGTAGCCCGATTCCTGAAAAGAGATATCATATGTCGGTATGGAGTCCCCGAGCGAATCATTACTGATAATAGTTCCAACTTGAACAATAAAATGATGGCAGAACTGTGACGGGACTTCAAAATCCAACATCACAACTCTTCTCCTTACAGGCCAAAGATGAATGGCGTTGTTGAGGCAGCTAACAAGAATATCAAGAAGATTGTGCAGAAGATGGTAGTTACATACAAAAACTGGCATGAAATGCTACCATTTGCCTTGCATGGGTATCGGACCTCAGCCAGAACGTCTATTGGGGCAACATCATATCAGCTTGTGGATGGTATGGAGGCAGTCCTACCTGTTGAAGTTGAATTACCCTCTTTACGGGTATTGATGGATGTCAAGTTGAATGAAGCAGAGTGGGTCCAATCTCGGTACAATCAACTGAATCTGATCGAAGAAAAGAGATTAGTTGCAATCTGTCATGGGCAGTTGTATCAGAAGAGAATGAAGAAAGCCTTCGATCAGAAAGTCAGGCTTCGAGAATACCAAGTAGGAGATCTTGTGCTGAATAGACTCATTCCTCCTCATATAGACCACAGGGGCAAGTGGACTCCGAATTACGATGGTTCATTCATAGTAAAGAAAGTTTTCTCTGGTGGAGCACTGATGCTCACTACTATGGATGGTGAAGATTTCCCTTCCCCTGTGAATTCAGATGCAGTTAAAAAATACTTCGCATAAAAGGACCCGCTGGACATAAAAACAGAATGTAAGTCCAGGAAAGAATAGGGCATCCTGGCGAGTCAAAAACAGAATAAAAGACTCGGGAAAAAATAAGGGAAAAAATTGAAAAAAATGTACACCCGCTGTGTTGAAAAGCCACATTGGATAGCTCAGGCAAAAATGGGTATCCCGGTGGATTGAAAACCCGAAAGGGCGATCCACGCAAAATTAGGGAATAAGCGAACAACTGCATTTTGAATTCGTTTGTATCACTTACAACACGGCAAGCTTCGAAAGGTTAAAGCATCGGTCAGAGTCAACCTTCTTCAGAAAGCAAGATGAGAAGAACGTCAAGATCATACGAGTCATAGCAAAGGGAAGCTCACTGAAGCGTCATCAACATTGCCAGCCCCTTCTTTTTTCTCAATTTGTAACAATCTCCTCATTTCATGGATTTGGTTTTTTTTTACTGTACTTACCAATTCAGGGCATACAAATTAATAAAATCAGAGTTTTCAGTCACACTGCGTCGTGTGCATTTTTGTTTCGTTTGCAAAATGTCCAAAATTCATGATATGATACTTGCATAAAAAGGGATGTGCCTTTCTAATAAATGCTTGCAGAAAACGTATTTACTTCCAGGAATATCTAAACTCCTATGACGGAATCTGGTAAGGGATACCTCGGGATACTTGTACATTTCTTTGTTTTGACAGGATTGCAGTATCTGGAATACATTTCCTCAACAAAGTTATCAAGTCATTGTTTCCTCAGCACATCCTCCAAACAACACTAGAAACGCTTTCTCCCCCAGAGTGCCAAATCTCTCATCTCCAGCAAAGACAGGGAACTTTCTCCCCACGGAGCTCCAACCTCTCCCAAGAAGAGCAATGTCTGAAGTTCTCACACAACAAAGTGACGAAAGCTTCCTCACCCCCGGCTGGGTTATCTCCTCACCGGATAGATCTAGTTCCCCAAGCAGAACCATATGTCTTTATCAGATCCGCCAATGATCTCATCCCCAGCTGGGATACCCTTCCAAGCAGATCAGCCAGAGATTTTTACGGCAGCGGGATCCGAATCCCGGATTGGTATCTTTTGCATAATCATAGCATTCGCGTCATAAATCACCACAAAAGCGTAGAATTCCGTCTAATATGGAGCATTACGGCAAAAATCAAACATATTTGCATGATCACAAGTCAGGTTCGAACCCATCACCTGTAAATACCAACAGTACCTCATCGGCAATATGCGAAATGCCTCTCAATTTCCCCACAGAAAGCAAAATACATCCCTTACACTCTCAAATACAGATACATGCTCCTTTTGACACTCGTCTGTGTCATCATTCCCCAATAAAGTCGCCAGAACACTTTCTACCAACAAATACTCGTCCATAACAAATACTTCTCGACACTCGTCTGTGTCATCTCAATTTCCCCAGTAGAAAGCCAAAGCGTCCCCTTTGCACTCTCCAACCCATACATGTTCATATATACCTCTTTCGACACCCGTATGTGTCATATCATTCCCCCGCAGATAAACCACAAACAGATACTTATATACACTCTTGACACTCGTCTGTGTCACCATTCTTCAGCATGGTTACCCAAACACTTATTATAATACACTCTTGTTGACACCCGTCCGTGTCATCCTATCACCACAGATTGTCAGAATACCTTTCACACTTATAAGTTCATAACTTATACGCTTTTCCTTTTGACACTCGTTCGTGTCACATCTCCCCAGCAAGTCGAACACCCGTCTGTGTCTTGCTCATGCTTCACAATGCTTTTTTTTACTCATACAAATACTCGTTCGTATCTTGTATACACATTTATTTCCCCTCAGATTCGACACTCGTCTGTGTTCTTTCTTAACCAGTTGGTACTCATCCATATCATCATCTTTGAACGTGCGTCAGCGTTGTTTCTACCGATACTCGTCCGTATCATAGTCTTAAGGATGCTTGTCCGCATTTTTAATCTATACACAGTGTCAAAACACTTATACCTTTTATTTCTTGAGCGTAAGCACTCGTCTGTGTTTACTATTCCCCAGCAAATTGCCAGTAAAAACAACTTTCCTCCTATCCGACATGCGTCCTATGTCGTGATACCCTTTCGGCAGCCGTACCCTGCCAAGTGATCGTCCTTCACCTATGGATGACCGTCCCTCATCCTTTCCCCAACGGAGTCTCCATTATTGGAACCCCTTTTCTATCCGACATTCGTCCTATGTCGTGATATCTTTCGGTAGCCGTCCCCTACCAGGTGATCGTCCTTCACCTATGGATGAGCGTCCCTCATCCTTGTCCCCAACAGAGCATCCGTCCCCTGCTAGGTGATCGTCCTTCACCTTTTGATGATCATCCTTCATCACTTTATCCGATGGTCGTCCCCATCGTTGATCCTATTATCTGACATTCGTCCTATGTCATGATAAACCAATAGCAGTCGTACCCTGCTAGGTGATCATCCTTCACCTCTTGATGATCGTACTTCATCATTTTATCCGATGGTCGTCCCCATCGTCGACTTTTTTTCTATCCGACATTCGTCCTATGTCGCGATAAATTGCAGTCGTCCCCTGCTAGGTGATCGTCCTTCACCTTTGATGATTGTCCCTCATCATTTATTTCATTTATTATTCAAACCTGATGGTCGTCCCCCAACATTGCCTTTGCTTTATTCCCCAGAAAACCTTGTTACTTTATTTTGATGGCCATCCCCATCATGATCCCTTTATCTCCCCAGCTTGTCGGTCGTCCCCGTCATTGCTTTATCCCCAGCAGTCGCCCTCTGCTCGATGGTCGCCCTCCATCGCCTTTATTTAATAAATCATGCTATACTTTTCTTTTACAATTTTTATCCCTTTTCTTCTTCACCCCAGTGAGTGCAAATTCTGGACTGTCTTTGGTATTCAACCACAAGTTATCTTGTTTGTCTGTTAAGCCAAGCGCTTATATCCTGCACAGCTAACTCATGCTTGAATAGGGGCAGCTGTAAACACCATAAATTTTCCCTCACTAATTTCACACCATGGCTTGTGATCTTTCACATTTGCATTAGTATAGGCATATCATATCAAATTGCATTTTTTTAGTTTCATGAAATTAGTTCAAGTTCATCTGCATCTAGGGTTTATGATCTGAGCAATCCAGGATTCATATGAGCCACTCCAAAGGTCTTCAATCATCTCAATAGGGTCTATGTATGTTCAATCATCATATTATATCCAACAAAGATCAAGGAAGTCAAAGAATCACAAGAACTGGCAAAGCATGGAAGCAGAGCTAGGGTTTCACTGCACAGATGACCTAAAATTAGGGTTTTGGTTTCAGAGGCCATAACTCCAAATATTTTGGTCATTCTTGTTTCTATTGGTCTCAATATGTTATAAGGATCATACATACCAAGTTTGATGAATAAATTCATTGTGGAAGTCATATGTTCACTTGATAACTTCTTGAGCAAGTCAGAGCAAAATCAGGGCATCTGAGGCCCCCATCAATGGACCCAAAGTGGATTTTTCATCAAATTGAAGTTATATGATCTTTATTTGATCATTGAAGTGCTTATAAGTTCACAAAATTGAAGAAAAATGAGCTAAACCAAAAGTTGCCAAAAATGGAAATGACTTGTAATGTAAACTTTCCATTTTAGGAAAGTTTTTCAACCTCTTCTTTCTCAACCAAAACTGCTTCAAATGAAATATTGTTGGTCATGAAATTTGTAGATTGGATCATTCCCTTTTCAAAAAGTACAAGAACAAGATCTAATTCAATTTGGAACTCAAGATATGGCTTGTCAAAGTTGGCAAAAATCCCATAATTTTCAAGAATGCACCAAAGGGGATTCTTTGATAAACCACTTACCAAGGCTTTTTGTGACTTCAAACACACTTCAATGAATCATAACATCATAGTGCATTGCCTCTAGATCAGAATTTCCCAAAGAATTGCAAGATTACATGCCTTGAACATCAAGATTTCTCAAAAGGGCCAAAACTTCACATAATTGCAAAACATCCCATAACTTTGCATCAACTTGCTGAATTGCCTCCAAATGGATTCTATGGACATCCTTGATCTCAGTTGCACATGGACATGCCAAAAATCCAGTTGCACCCTTGCCCATACCTCAAGTACAAACTTTGTTGACTTTATGCAAAAACACCCATACCAATCAGCTTCAGCCACCACTCACTCTCTGCCCAACCAGAACTCTACAAGCATGCCTCAAGGGTCATTTTTCATAAGACACACAAGCTGAAACCTCCAAGAACTCAGTTTTGCCAAAAACACTCCAACTTGCAAAAGCTTTCGAATTTCATAACTCAGCACAAAAACTCAAAACCAATTCCACCATTCATCTCTAAATCACTCACTGATCACAAACCAACCATTAAAACAGCAAAAAACCCTCCATATCCAAAACACGATTCTGGTGCAGCAAGGTTGCAAGCTCTCAAACCAGCCATCACAAGCTTCTTCCAAGCATCAAAGCTTCATCGGGAGGTTAAGGGGAGTGGTTTTGCACAAGAGAAGTGGCCAGAAGCTTCAAACTGAGAAAGCTTCACTTCAAGTAACCTCAAGAACAAATTTTCCAAAAATGAAATTTTAAGTTCTTAGATTGTTCCCCATGCTTCATTGATCACACTGCGCCTTTTGGTTTTGAAAATGATTGGATATTAAGCATGTATGAAGCTTCTGAAATTTTCTGCGTATTTTCCGTTTGGCTTTGATTCATGATCTTGAGTGAAAATAAATGATTTTGATTGCTGGATTTTTGTTTAGAAGTGTCTAATGGTTGTTTCTGGAGATTTGGGTGAGTTTTCATTGCGTTTTGAGAGAGATAGCTAGTTTGAGTGGCCGGAGAAGATGACCAGAACACTGTTCCGGTCACCTGAAAGTGCTTAGGGCATAATTAGGGTTAGCTGAGTAATTAAGCTGATTTTGAATCTTGGCCATTGGATCTTAGGGTTAGCGCGTTTTTGAAAGGCTCAGATCATTTCATTAAGTTTAAATCCTGTTTAATTAATTAATTAATTAGGATTTAGTAAGTTTGAACCTAGACTGTCCAGATGTGCGCCAGGTCAAGCCAGTTTCCCCCAGGATCAATCCAGACAATCAGATTTGCATACTTTCATTAATTCACATTTTTATTTCATTTTTTCTCTTTTATTTTGTACATTTTATTTAAAATAGCAAGAAAATTCAAAAAAATATTTTTATTCTGCATTTTCATTTCAAATAATTTTCTCAACCCAAAAATATTTTTATTTTTATTTTTTGCATTAAAAATCATTTTTAAAACATTTAAATATTTATTTTAATTAATTAATGAAAATTAATTAATTAAAATATCATTTAGGTTTCCAAAAAATCCCAAAAAAATTCATATTGCATCTTTAAACATTTAGAGACATTATCATACCATCCACACAAATTTCTTTTCGGTTTTGAACAATCTTTGATAATTTTTCTTGAAATTAGGGTTCATAAAATCCTATTTTTGAACCCTAACTTCAAGAATTCTTTTCTGCCTAACCAAGAATGGTATGATAATGGTTCTTTTTGCATTGATCTTCATTTGACATGTAGTTTCTAGCATAATTTTGTCACAAATTTCTTCTGCATTTTTGATTTGATTTGCATTTTTTCCCTTTAGGTACTTTAAAACCTTAGATAACTTAGAAAAATCATAACTTTCATTAGGTTAAGAGTTAGGTCTTCTCCTTTGGGGTGTGATATTATATGGGGTTAGGGTTCCTTTGTTTGCATTTTCAATTTTTTATCTTGTCATTTACTTCTGTTTTTGAGTTTTGCATCTCATGTTGCATTAAAACCCTAATTTCTCCTCTTCCTTTGCATACATGTTGCATATGCATTCATTCAAGAACTTGCCATGACATTTCTTGCATCCACGTGACATGTAAGACATCATAGGACACATTAGACTCATGCTTGATCATTTCCTCATCCAGTTTCCATGTTATGCATTCATCACATTCCATGAGCATTCATGAACTTTCATGTTTCTTTCATGCTTCATTTGTATCCTCATTACTTGTATGATCATTCACAACTCTTGACATACATTTGCATCACCTCTTAGCATTATTTACATCATGAACATGCTTCTGATTTTGGTTTGCATCCTTTGCATTCAATTCATTTTCATTTCATTTCTTTCTTTTATGCTAACCATTTCAGGTGGTAAGAACTTTAAGAAGTGAATTTGCCTTCACTTCTCACAATCTTTTCTCATCTCTCTTATGCATTCATTGCTTCATTTTTCTTTTGCTTTAGAGTGAGCTTGCTCATTCATGTTCCTCCTTCACTTTCTTTCTCCAAGTAACTTGTCTTCTTAAGGGAAGTAAGTTAGCTTGTTTCTTCTTCTTCCTCCTTTCATCTGCTTCTTCCTTGGTGGCTCTTCTTGAAGATCTCTTGCAAGCCTCATAAACCCTAGGAACACCCAAGCATGTTAACAATTAGGATTTTGATTAGTCCCCCATTAGTTTTACCTTTGTGCCATCTTTTGTGTCTCTCTTCTCATCTCATAATCAGAGACTAAACCTTTAAGGTTTTAAGGCTTTGTGATTAAGATTATGCCTGCATCCTTCTCTTAGGATGGAGTGTATAACTTTAATCCTAAGTGTTAAACCCTTAATATGTTTAAATCTCTTAATCAATCCATCTAATAATCATTAAGACAATAAGCTTGTAACTTGGGCCTTGCATTAGGATTCTAATTCTTCCTTAATTGGTTAAGAAGGACTAACCCTAGTGTTAATGGACAAGTCCCCCTCAAGTTGTCTTACCAACCATAAAATCCACTTCTTAATCGTATCATTAACTAAAATTCACTTTAATAAAGGTTTGTTTTGTCATGAGGTTAATCCCTAATCATGGATTAAGTTGAGGTATCTTCCTCAGCTTAAATGTTCTCATCTATTATCCTTCTATTAGGATGGTGTAATGAGTCCATTAAATCCTTCATTATGGCTTAAAATCATTACTTAACACTAAACAAAAACACCAAAAACATCTAAATAATCACAAGTAGGTTAATGATTTTAATCCTACATCATGGTGATTAAGTGTGAGGTGCTTACTTCACACTTAAGGTACTTTCATTACCCCTAATCAGAGGGAGGATGTGATGAGTTTACTAACCCTTGGTTTAGGCTTAAGCTCATTAACTTATGACAAACTCCAAAAAGCAATAAAAGACTGAAAATACAAAAAAAGAAACAATAATCGTCTCCTCCGGGATTCTTTTTCTCACCTCATTCACTCACAAACAAGAACTCGCTTCTTCCGTCTAATGCAAGACAGTTTGCACCTGAGCCAGACAGGTCATACACTTGAGCATAGGTAAGCAAGCAGTTCACAAGTCAATTTATCTTTCAGTCTCTTTGAGTCAAACTACGGTGTTCTGACTTCCTCATTGCACGAGAGGATACGTAGGCATAACTTAACTGTTATCGAACAAAAGTCTCTGTCTCTTCCCCCCTCTTCCAGCATTATTCTTTAAGCCTCATTCTTGAGCAATTCACTTCACACTTCTTTTGCACTGACACTTGCATTCTTTTCCAGATTTTGCACACATAATAGCACTGACACCTACCCCTTTAAACACAAATCTTGTAAGCGTGGATCCCGTCGAGTACGACGGACGATCTGGGTGCTAATACCTTCCCAGATTGTAACCAACCCCCTTTCTCAGTTTCTCTGGTTCGCGACCGTCTTATCCATATTTTCCTAGGTTTATGCAGTATTACCTTTCCTTCGGGATAAAAATGCCTAGCTGGCGACTCTTTTCACTTCATCTTCATCTTCCTCCTTCGCCGACCGTTCGCGCTTGTACCGGGATGCAAATCTTCCAGGAGCAACAATGTTCATATAGTTAGGTTGTTAATGTATTTAAGGTTTACGAGGAAAGCTTCATCGGGGTCCCTACTGAAACAACTTGGTCGCAATATGAAGGTGACACTCTGCCACAATGACAACATGCAGAGGAAAAAGAAGGGTCATCCAAACAATAGCCGGATTTAGACTGAAATGGACAAAATTGAAAAAGAAAAAAAAAATGTGTGGCATTTGTCGAGAAATCAGACATATGCGCAAAAAAAATATCCAAACAAAGTTGGACCTTCTAGTTAGTTGTGTGAAAACTTTTATTTTATTTTTTTCGTCTTTATATTTATGAATATCATGTATTTCTTTTTCCAACAAAAACTTTTATTTTGAGCTACAACATACAGGTTACAACACATACACAATGACAACATAACGAATAACTTCAACAAATAATATAACAAAACACTAACTTATGATAATGCTACAGCAGATAAACAATACCAAGTCAATAATCATGTTAACATATTAAACGACAACAGCTAATACAAGTGGATCCTCAACGCCTTTGTTGACTTCTTCACTATGTGCAGAAAACATGCATTCGACATCCAAATCATTTTCTACACGATCTCAATAATTGAGGCAGGTACCATCTGGATTATTATCCGCCAGAGTTATGTACGGATGAAATCGATAACCTTTACAATAAATCGAATTAGCCGATTGAACTAACCAACTTATCCATAAAACCGTAACCCGCAGAATCCAATTTATTGACCGACAAAATTCTTCACATAATAACCATGATTTTCGTTGGATTAAGATTTTTTGGTCCGCCACTGTCCAAAACCGACCGTTTGCCCATCCCTAGTGTTATTGGCACTCCTCTATTATTCTAAGAAACCACTCAAATTTTATATGGCTTCTCTTTAAAACACAAGAAGCGACTTGGTTTGAATTAGCACCTCCCTTCAACCTTAGATGCAGGTGTCAATAGCTTTTAAGTCATCTCTATCGTTTTACTGTAGGCGCCAATAGGTTTAAATGCCTTGTATCCGTTCCATATTTTAAAAAAAATTGGGTAGAGTGGAAATTATGGAAGAAAGTTGTTAGTTTGGAATTAAAGTTAGAAAATTCGGTTATTTTAGTAAGATTTTCAGAAATAGTTCATTTATAGAATAAAATTAAAATATTTTAATATTGTATTCATATTTATATTTAAGTTCACGTGATGTGGTTTCTAGCACACAAAAAACTGGTCAATAGTTAGCACCAAAAAGAAGTTCACATGGTGCTATACATGTAAATAACTCATTCTTTAAAGTATTTATAGTATGTGATAAGAATGATCGGTGTGTATAAATAATATAGGTTAATAGATGCTAGCCTCTAAAATAAATCATAATTATTTCATGTAATTAGATTCTTCAATTGATTATTGATTATGGAAATGCCTAATTAAAACGAACATCTACTAAATATGGCCCGTGAGTAATGAGTATAAAGGTCAAGATTCGTATCATTATACTATTTAAAGAAGGACCAATTATTGTATAATGGAGTATGGGCATTAAAATTCAATGGTCAATTTATATACTGTTTTCTGCATGCAACATTGACACACAGCAAAGTTTCTATGGGTCAGGGTAGGGCTTGGAATAAATACTGTGAAAAATACATCATTGTTAATGGTCTCACTTGTAGGAATTTGTTTGAACTTTGACCTGTTTAACTAGACTCATTGAATAGTGGATGAAATTGACATATATCAGTACAAATTGGCTTGTGTAGTCTCTTAATTTTTGCGAAACTTGAAGCATATTTATTAAGTGATAATACGAGAATAAAACGGTTTAGAAGGAGAATAATAAATTAGATTATCTAATATATTTGAATCTATCTCACACACTCAATCTTTAGATGATGAATAATATTTATAGGATCTCACATAACATAGCTACAAACTCTCACAACATCAACATTCTATAAAGATTTTCACAACATTGAATCAAGGAGATAATATATTTGTGAATGATGAAAAATTCTCATGGTTTTACTCAAGATTCTTGATAGAAAAAATATTTGGTTCTTGGTGAATATCATGAGTTAATCAATCTAACTGCATTGATTAAATCACATCATCAATAAATTGTCAATTGACAACCGCTCTCTCCTTTGAAAGCGATAAAGATAAATGTTTAGATAGGTGCTAGAGATTAGACACAAAAGGTGAAGAATAACCCAAGATGATTAGAGTCAAATCATGAGGTGAAGATTTGAATCAAAGAAAGATTAATTAATAGTTTGAACAAAGGCAATAAAGTGAAGAATTTTTTATTTTGATTTGAATCATGTTTTGTTTACCATTCGGGTCACTTTAAAACATGATTTGAATCATAGTTTATTCTGAAGAGCATTTTGATTTCCATGATTTGAATCAAATATTTTGTGATTCAAGTTAAGAAGTGTTGTGATTCAAATCACACATTTTCCTTATTTGAATCAGGGTGGCAAAACTAAATTCTAAACTACCAAGGACAGTTTGATTCAAATTATAACATGTCTAGTTCAAATCAATCTTCACAACGACCTTGATTTAAGTATTCAAACATGTGATTCAAGTTATACTCAACATTTTAACTTACATCAAGTTCCAAATGCTAAAAAATCACATTATCATGAGTCCAAATCTAATACATTAAATGTAAAGGTATCTCAAGGTATGTGTCTGAACAAATAACTGAAATTATGAAATTTCAAACGAATTACAAACCAATTACAAATATGCGATAAATCAAATTACCCACGCATATCAAATTTAAATAGAACATCAAAATAGAACGATATCGACTGCCATGCAATTGCAATCTTCCCCTTTTTGATGTTTGGAAATTTTGAGATATTATTGATTCAATTTTTTTTTCGTAGATAATTTGAAAATGATAATTTGTATTTTATTTCAGTTTTATTTCAAGTTTATTGATCAACACACAACAAACGATACAACACTTAGAACTTGAGATTTTTCTTGGCCTCTTAAGCTTCCCTACATTAAACAATTATATCAGTACACAATCCCTCAAGCATAGTGGCTTGATAAAGGGAAAATGCTTTAACTGCTAATGTGTGGGCAGTGGTAATACGCTGAGCCTGTTTGACGAGGTGATATGTCTCTCAGGAGAAGATTTGAGCCTCTCGGATGAGACTATGCTAGAGACTCTTCAACAAGACTTTTAAGTTAAGTTGCTCGGCCATACTTTGGTCAAGACCATCAGGAAACACTTTTAAGTTAAGTCTCTCGGGCCAAACTTTGGTCAAGTCTTTTAGGAGAGACCTTAGGATAGTCATTGTCTGAGGAAACTATAATTCTCATAGGAAATGTAGATAGATAAGCCTATTTTATAGGACTTTAATTTCTTCAAGTGAGATTATTTGTTGAGCCTTTATGATTAGAGTCCAAGTACCACATGCGAGGTGTTGAGCCGCTCGGCCAAGATTCCATTCACGACCTTTAGGCAAGACTTTTAAGTTATGTCTCTCATGCTAGAGTTTGGTCGAGTCTCTTAGGTTAGTCCTTATGTAAGTAAACACTAATTTCCTCAAGAAAGGAGGTTACATGAGCCTATTTAATGAGACTCTAAGCCCCTCCGGTGCGATATTGAGTGTCTTGGGACTGACAATGTTTCGGGGACCTCGGGAAAGACTTTTAAGTTAAGCCTCTCAGATCAGACTTTGGTTGAGTCCCTTAGGCTAGTCCTTGTATAAGGAGACTCTAATTCTCTAAGGAAAGGAAATTAGATGAGCTTGGTTGATGGCAATCTATGTCCTTCATGAGAGATTATATGTTGAGCCAATCTTATGAGACTCCAAGCACCTCAGGCGAGGCTCTGAGTTTCGTGGGCCAGACTTCATCTGAGACCCTTAGGAAAGACTTTTAAGTTTATTCTCTTGGGGCATACTTTTGTCGAGTCCCTTAGGTGAGACCTTAGGTTATTCCTTGTTTGAAGAGACTCTAAGTTGCCCAGGAGAGGCAGTTAGATAAGCATGTTTGATAAGACTCTAAGTCCTTTAGGTGATATTATATGTTCATCTTGTCTGATGTGACTCCATGTCCCTTAATAGAGGTGTTGAGTGTATCAAATAAGCCTTTGATCGAGACCTTCGGGTAATACTTTTAAGTTAAATCTCTCAGGCCAGAGTTTAATCGAGTCCCTTAGGTTATTCTTTGTCTCAAGAGAGTCTAATTCCCTTCGGCGAGACAGTTAGATGAGCATGTTTGATTAGATGTTAAGTCCTTCAGACGAGATTATATGGCGTGCATTTCTAGTGAGACTACAGGTCCTTCAGGAAAGGCATTGAGTCACTTGGGCAAGAACACAATCGAGACCCTCCAAAAAGAATTTTAAATAAAATCTCTTAGTCCAGACTTTTATTGAGTCCCTTAAGCGAGATCTTAGGCTAGTCTCTGCCTAAGGAGACTTTAAGTCCCTCTGGCGAGGAAGTTAGGTGAGCTTGTTTGATGGGACTATAAATCCTTCTAATGAAATTACATTTGAGATTGTGCGATGAGACTACAAGTCCCTCAAGAAAGGATTTGAATCTCTTAGGCAAGAAATCAATAGAGACCTTAAGTCAAGACTTTTAAGTTAAGTATTTATGGCTAATCTTTGGTCAAGTCCTTTAATCTAGACCTTAGGTTAGTCCTTGTCTTAGGAGACTCTAAGTTCCTATGCACGACACTAAATGAGCTTATTTGATTGAACTCCAAGTCTTTCAGGAAAGATTATATGTTGGGCATGTCTAATAAGACTCCAAATCCCTAAAGTGAAAATTTGAGTCTCTCGGGAAAGACTTCAGTTGAGACCCTCTGTAAAGAATTTTATTTTAAGTCTTTAGGGATAGCCTTTGGTCGATCCTCTTTGGATAGACCTTATCATAATAGAATATAAGTCCCTCAGATGATGCAGTTAGATGAGGTAACCCTATGTATTACCCTTAAGGGAAATAATGATGTTCATGTGGAACTCCAACATATTTATATTTCATGTGGGGAAACAATGATATTCTTGTGGAAGTATAGTCTATTTATGTTTCCTTAAGAGGAATAAAGGATCTTCTTTTAGAAGTTATGTTTATTCGTGTTGCCTTGAGAGACAACAAGGATCTTCTTGTGAAAGTACATCATATACATGTTTGCTTGAAAGGTGAGAAGGATATTTCTATATAAGTCTAGCATATTTAAATCTTGTGCACATAAAAGTGAAAAACGAAATACTCTCCTTGAACGTAAATGTTCAAAAAATGGTACATTGGTGGAAGTCATGCCCCCTAAAAAATTCATAAATAATTTGATTCTAATATTACTTTAGATGGATGGAATTCCAAGTCTTGGGGATGAGCAGTCCATCCAATTCTTGCAGCTAATATGATCCATGTGACAACTTCTAGAATATGCGATACAACCTTTCCCAATTGGGTTGCAATACATTTCTCTTGGCATTATCTTTAAGTTGTATTTTCTATCCACTATATTCTTGGAGGAAAACTTTCGGATATAGGTGACGTCTCTTACTTCATCGATCAGATCAATGACACACTCTAGCCCTACATCATTTACTTCCTATTTGAAATGAGAACGACGCTATGAGGGTGTGTTGATATTGAAGGGAAACATAACATTCGCTTCATATACCATTGTAAATGGGAATTTCCTTGGTAGTTTAATGCGGAATGGTATAGTATGACCATGGTATTTCATGGAGCAACTTATCCCACGGCCCTTTGGCGTCATCCAGCTTCTTTTTATCCATTTTAGGATCACCTTGTTTTCCTTCTACTTGTTCATTGGATTGGGAGTGGATAATATATATGAACTTTACTTTTACTCAAAGCTCATGGAAAAAGACAGTGACCATGGTGCCGGAGAATTGTGTTCCATTGTCGGAGTCGATGACGCCTGGAAAACTGAATTTGCACATTATTTTACACTAATAGAAACTGCGAACTCTCTCTATTGTAATCTTGGAGATACCCTTCACCTCTATCCACTTTGTGAAGTAGTCGACTCGCATGATCATACACTACTACTGAAAAGCCATACAATCACGATTGGGAAAGTGATACCACAACGCCTGACCATTCGTTGTGAGGTACGGGGTGATTGTATGTCAGGTATTTCTACCACAGTCTTGAAACCGTGATAGTAAGACTAAAAGTGCGCTACCTACCACAACGGTTAAAAGTCTTTACCATTATGGTATATACATTTATTTTATATAGATTAAATCACTGTTAAAATAAATAACCATTTTTAAAAGTACCAGGGTTTATTATAAAATATGCAGATTGCTTCTTTTTTTCATTAAACCTCACAACAACATATAACCATTCAAATTGATGAAATATATAATCTGAAAATTTAACTATTCTAGAAAACCAACTTCAACAAACTATTGTTTTCCAAATTGCATTCGTCTTATCATTCATTTCACGCTCTTTAACATATATAAAATGTAGTTCAATGGTCGGATTCCTTCATCACATCAATTCCTTATATTATAGTTTAATGTGAGTAATATCAATAAATTGTTGTTATTCAAATTAAACTATAAGAGTGGATATAAATGTATTGAATGAATTCAATTATTGAACCACTTCCTATATGTCAAAGAACGAGAGATAAATGATGGGACATATGTAATTTGAAAAACATTGATTCATGTAAGTTGGTTTTCAAATACAACTTAAATCTAAGATTATAAGTTTTTATATTTATTTAAATAAAATATATTTCCAGTGAAGGATTAGTGAAAAAAAATCTACATATCATATAATAAACTCATCATCATACAACAACATACATCATACAACAAGCTTCTTTCTAGTGACAATACATCATATCATGTAATGTTCTAAGAATTTAAAGAACAAAACATTTCTAAGTTACAAGAAGCTTCTTTATAGTAACTTAGAAATGTTTTGTTCTTGTTCTTAAAACATTAATCAACAACAACATACATAAACATTTATTAACAACACAGTAACATACAACAACTACATACATACATACATAAACATATTTATCAACAACACAACAACATACAATAACAAAAACAACAAAATATTGCGTAATGTTTAAATAACACAACTTTTTTTATCGTTGATCTGAAAAGTTATGAATTTCATATAGTTTATGAAGCTATGAAGAATTATAAGGTGAATGAAGTTAATATAGTAGCTTCATACTTCTTGTACTTTTCTTCATAGCTACACAAACCATATGTATCATAGCCAATGTATGTGTCTAGTTAAAGTGGTGAAAACGAATACGAAATAATGAAAACATCCAGCAAATAAAGAAATAGAACGCATTTTTAACAAGAAATATAAATAAAATCAAAGAATAAGTTTAATAAATGATCATGAAATATGATTATAGTGTATCATAGTGATTGGTGAAGAAGATCTGAAGGTTGAAGTAGGTTCAAACATGCTAGGGTTATGTTATAAGAGATAATATTGAACATGTTAGGGTTTCTATTTGGGAGAAATAGATGTTAGAAAGAGATGGATACTTGGGTTACTGATGAAATATAGAAACTTCGCTTATATAGTAAATGTTTTGTTCACTTATCATCACGGTTAGAATGAAACACTGTGATAATACCTTAAAGAATAATATAACATTTCATCACGGTTCTTTATTAAAACTGTGGTTAAAGAGTGATTCATTTTTTATATTGTTGTTGTTATTTTTGTTTGCTTTTAATATATTTTGTTAATATTCTTCGTCAATGTTGATGTTGTTAATATTTTTGTTGACTTTTAATATTTTTTGTAAAACAATGATACTATATAAATGAAAGAGAATATTGTGTAAAAGATAATTTCATTAAAAGTCCCAAAAGGGAAGAGTACATTAATAATTTCAATGTAGAACAATATTACTTACGTATCAATCGTGTTCTTCATATCCGGGTATGTTGTCCAATCATTTCCTAACGAGTCAAGATAATATACAATTTCTCTGATAAGATTGATTGCGAGCAACAACCAATGTCCATTGTATGATTAAACAAGTGTTAGATGTAAATTTTATACACGACGTCAAAATACAAAATAACTATAATAGATGAATTTAGAATGAAAATCTAACCCGTTATTAAACGGTATAAAGAACAACTTTTTTGTATCTTTATTGGCCATGAAGAGGTTAAGAATGTACAACATCACGTCATCTGGTTTACTTAAGATTAAAGCTAAGTTGACGGACACGGGGCTTAAGAATCCAAATCTTTGGTCCAATCCACTTGGGCGCATCACTTTGTCATACAAAAACCTTAAATAAAAACATCATTAACATTAGACTATTCATTTGAAACATAAAGTAAATAAGTTGTTCAATTAATATAACAAAGTAGACCGGATATACCTCACGTATGTATTGACAACACTGACGCCTATTTCTTCACAATCAAAAACTTGCATAAATTCTTCATTACCAACTGATTGTTCGTATTCAAAGCCAAAAATACCTTCCTCCATATGTATAAAACGAACACCTCTTGTCGGACAATCTGTCAACTCTAGAAACGTCCGAAGGCACGACCTATACTTGGAGGTAGGTTTTTTTCTAGCTGTGGTCTTCTTAGCACCAACCTATTTTTGTTGTGTGGAGACGTTGATAACCTCCTTATCATGAAGCTACATATCATATAAATAGTTAGATGAAGTATAAAATTAAGAATTTAACATATTCCATGCATAAATGTCATATAATTGTAATGTACCTATTTTTTTGAAACAACGGACTTGGTATGCCGCAGAATAGCCTTATCTTTTGATTTGGATCTTGTTGGAGTCTAATTAACATAACCAAGTAAAAAATGTATGTAGAATGCGCGTAAAAACTTTGAATCTACACATTAAGGTTAACAAAGGTTCATAATGGTTTTAGGCATACCTCATATCCTACGCTAATGAGGCTTGTCGGCCATGCAACAAACGAACCTAATGCTTGTTCCATCATTGTTGCAGCTGAAACATCGTCAGGATATGATAATAATGCATTCGGCTCAACTGCAATTTCAACCGAGACATTCAAACACCCAGTAGGGAGCTCTCTAGTATGAAGTAATTCTCCGCTATTATTATGCACTTTTCCCTTGCCAACCATCTGATAATATGGTGACGATAAATATAGCTGACAATGGGAAATGCCCTAAAACCAATAATAAGATGAAATTGTTAATAATGTGTATATATGCCAATTACATAATTTAAGCTAATATTTCAATTTAAGACAAATATATATAATTACCTCTGGATTGTTCGGTTGAAAGTTACAGTTGATACTATCTTTTTCCAAAGCATCTTAAAAACATGTTGAAGCACTGGCCTCTTTTTCTTTCCTTAATGCATCAAGCTTAGCTTGCATTGCTTCCAATTTTGCATTAAGCTCTAGATTACTAGGAACCTTTCTTTTTTAATACTCAAGGAGGTCGGAGTGACCTCAAATCCTTTACTCCTCACCCGACCCAAATACTCACGGCCATCTAATGCCCGACTAAGTATGCTCCTAGTATCATCTGGAGATAAAGCTGACTGAGATAGCGCCCCATGAAAATCGGATGAATATCAAATACTTGTCAAATATTTATTAATAAAGTTTTTATTTAATTAAAGAAATAATGTTATACTTACACATTTCTCATACACCTGTAGAACATCGTTTTTAGCAACTCCAAATTTGCCCACACGGGCTTCCTTCCACAAAACATGTGCAGGAAGAGATGTTTCAGAACTTTTCTCCTTCTGCAACTACATATTAAGTCATACAATATTATCAAATAAAACTCATATATGATGAACAAATATATTATTGCAATTTATAGATACTTACCATAGATTGTTCTAAGCATCCATATCTGACACGTCCTTTTCGGTATGGATACGCGGGACTTTATGCTCTTTCTCGATTTGTGTCACTTATTCTTTTAAATGCTGGGTCCTTTCGTTTGGATTTGAACGCTTCCCATTCTTCTTTTGAAATCAAAATTTCATATTTCTTTGGAAGCTCCGCATCAACATGATTACCATTTGCATCCCTAAGATACATGTATGATAAAAATGTTCTAAACCCTCTTAGTAGCTTTCCGGCCAATTTCAGACAAAAATCTCTTCTATCATCTTCGATGTTGAAACACCTCTAAGAAAGACATACAGATTGTGCGTTAGTACAAGCAATTTAAAGAACATAAATTGGAAGCAATGCAAGTAATTTAAAGAACATAATGTGTGTTATTGTACCTTTATCTCAGTCCAAATTTTTTGTTTTGATTCATTCAACTCTTTGTTTCTCCAACCATCACAAGTAATGGGAATCCCATTCCTTACTAGTGCACCAATGAAACTAGTCAAGGTATGACCGTTAGGTTCTATAAGCTGCCCTTGATGGCTCCAATGCACATCTAGAATCATGCCTCGGTCTCTACCATGGATCACTCTCCTCATCACCGTTATGCCTCTTCTAATCTCTTCTTCTGTAGATACTTTTTTACTACCTCCTTCATGCGTAGAATGATCATCATGTGGGTGATAATAATTAGTGGCCATATCTAACCTATAATAAAGAAACCAAGGATATAAAATATAAGTTATAATGAAAGCAATTGAAAATGAAAAATAAAGAAACCAAAGATATCAAATATAATTCCAAACCATATTATTTTCAAACCAATATAATTTCAAACCAATATAAGTTATAACAAAAAAGGGATCCATATTATTTTCAAACCAATATAATTTTTTGTATTTTTATGTATTGAGAATATCAACTATATAAGTTATAACAATATAAGTTAACAAAAGTAAGTTATAACAAAAAAGGGATCAACTATATAAGTTATAACAATATAAGTTAACAAAAGTAAGTTATAAGTTAACAATATCAATTATATAATTTCAAACCAATATAATTTCAACCAATATAAGTTATAACAAAAAAGGGATCCATATTAACAAAAGTAATAAGCACTTCTACAACAATGTCAACTATATACAAAAAGAGCTTAAACTAATAAGTACTTCTACAACAATGTCAACTATATACAAAAAGAGCTTAAACTAATAAGCATTTCTACAACAATGTCAACTATATACAAAAAGAGCTTAAACTAATAAGAACTTCTACAACAATGTCAACTATATACAAAAACAGCTTAAACTAATAAGCACTTCTACAACAATGTCAACTATATACAAAAAGAGCTTAAACTAAACAGAGATATATGGATTTCGAGATAAGCCCTAAACAGAGAAGAAACTTACCAAAAAATGAGACGGTGTACGATGGAGGAAGGAGCACGACAGCAACAGTACACTTCACAGAGGAGCACGGTGGTGGACGACGGTGGCTTTTGAAGCTTCTGTTAGGGAGAAAATGGCGTTCGCACGGTTTGTTCGCAGAAGGAGGGAAAGAAAGAAATGAAAATAGAAATTACGTATTTTTCATATAATTAGACCTTAGACAGCGCTTTGGTGGAAAGCGCTGTCTAAGGGAGGCCTTAAACAGCGCTTTTGAAAAGCGCTGTCTAAGGTCAACCTTTGACAGTCTTTTGGTTTTAATTTTTTTTTTAAATTGAAAGCCTTTAGACAGCGCTTTTGAAAAAGCGCTGTCTAAGATATACCTTAGACAGAGCTTTCTAAAAGCGCTTTTTCAAAAGCATTGTCTAAGGTATGACTTTTAGTAGCACTTTTATTATTTTTTTGGACCAATTTTCGTGTTTTCTTTTAATTTTAACTTATAACAGCACTTTCTTTATAAAGCGTTGTCTAAGGTGCGCTGTTAAATGTCATTTTTGGCATAGTATCTTCTTGGCTTTCCCCACCCTTAATGTATCCCTGACGGAATATGATCCAAATGGTTGGACCTCCTTAGTTGACCGTTGACACTATGCCAAAAATGATATTTAACACCGCACCTTAGATAACGCTTAATTAAAAAAGCACTGCTATAAGTAAAAATAAAACACGAAAACTGTTCACAAAAAATATTAAAAGCGTTGCTAAAAGTACTACCTTAGACATCGCTTTTGGAAAAGCGTTGTCTAAGGTAGACATTAGCTAGAGCTTTCTCAAAGCGCTTTTAAAGGAATATCTTAGACAGCGCTTTACCCAAAAGCGTTGTCTAAGGTCTTATAATTTTAAAAAAAATAAAAATAAAAGCATTGTCTAAGGTGCACCTTAGCCAGCGCTTTTAAAGGGCTATCTTAGCCAACGCTTTTCTCAAAAGTGTTGTCTAAGGTATAATTAAATTAAAATATTAGAATAGTCAGTATTATGTTTTCATATTCTTTTGCTCTTTCTTTCTCCCTGCGAACGAAAAACCTAACGAACGAAAAACCTCCATTAATGATCTTTCTTTCTGAAACATTTCTCTTTCTCGAACGAAAAAACCTCCATAGCTTGAACATTGTTGTCGTTAACTGAGTTCGTCCTTCAATCTATCTTTCGTTTAACTGAGTTCGTCGTTCGTCTTTACTGAATTCGTTGTTGCTTCATTCATCTTTACTAAGTTCGTTCTCCATTGTCTTCGTTCAAGGTACGCTATTATGAAGAATACAGTTTTGGTGCTTTACATTATTGTTGTAGTGAAAATATGATTTTGTGAAGAATAGGGCAATGTCATTGTAATGTATTTATGTGAAAAATATGATTTTGTGAAGAATAGTGAAAATAGGATTCTGTTCACGAAAAATAGGCAATGTCGTCGTTATGATTTTGTGAAGAATAGTGAAAAATCAGGTTATGTATCACTATTTTCGTTTGGATTTAATTAGGCTATGTATATGTTATGTATAGGCAATGTCGTTTGGATTTACATTGTTTATGTAGTGAAAATATATATCTCTGTTATAGTTTTTGTGTTCATGAAAAATCAGGTTATGTATAGGCATTGTCGTTGTTATGTATAGGTTAATTTTGTTGTGAAATTTTAAATGTATCTTTGATCTATCTCCTTATTCACAACATAAAAATGACCTTCGGTTTGTCTAGTATATTATATAATTCTGATTTTTATTTTGAAATTTTGCAAAAAATCATAGTAGTTGTGAAGTTGAAGTTTATATAATTATCATTTAGCATTCCCCTTAGATTCTAGTTTATAGTAGAGTCATGAGAAAATGAAAACTAATACTCTTATTATCTTTGACTTATCTTTTATTTTAGTGCAAATCAAAAGCCAAATAAAGACTATTAGAAACAAGAGCTTCTGCCATTATGAATAATTATAAATATATATTAGGTTAAACCGTTTGAATTATTGGTAGCTGATGTTGTTTTAAAGTTGATATTGATTGCTTTCAATTGTGATTGTTCTTTTCAGATTATTGTTTGAGGAGAATTTATTTTGAACCAAGTGTTACTACTAGAAAGGTATTTTATTCTTGCACTCAAATCTTCGTATGGTATTTTATTTTGTTTACCTTAATAAGTAGGAAAACCATGGATAAAAAAATGATGTTTGTCGATCGATTGACCAAAGAGTACGAGAATGGGGTTGTGGAATTTGTTAAGTTTGTTGTTCAACACGTTAAAGACCCCAGTCGAATGAAATGTCCTTGCTTGGGTTGTTGTTATATTGGTAAGGTTGATGCAGATGGATTAAAATCACATTTACTGAGGCATGGAATTGATCAAAGTTATAAGTGTTAGATATTTTGTGGTGAGAAAATTAACGAGAATGTTGAACCGAGGGGGAAAGTAATATGACCTATGCTTCAGACGACAAAGACACGGAAACATACGATTGTGATCGAGTCAAAGAGATTGCAGAAGCACTTGAAGAAGATCTTCATGATTGTCCCGAAATAAGAACTGAATTAGCACCCATGAAGAAAGGAAGACGAACATATCTATCACCTATGGCTTTTACTCTATCTAGAAAAGAGAAAAATATATTGTGTAAGTTTCTGAGTGAAGTTAAAGTTCCAGAAGGATACTCTTCAGATATTAGAAGACTTGTGTCTATGAAAGACCTCAAGTTGAAGAGTTTAAAGACACGCGATTGCCATGTTATAATGGAACATTTTCTACCAATAGGTATACGTTCTATTTTTCAAGAAAAAGTAAGAAGCGCCATAACTAAATTGTGTTTTTTCTTTAGGTCAATTTGTAGTAAGGTGATCGATCCTGAGATCTTACCAACACTACAATAAGAGATAGTTATTACCTTGTGTGAGCTTGAAATGTATTTTCCTCCCTCTTTTTTTGACATAATGGTACATCTAGTTATTCCTCTTGTGAAAGAGACACAACTGTGTGGACCATCTTATATCAGATGGATGTACCCTGTTGAACGTTATATGAAAATATTAAAAGGGTACGTGAAAAACCGAAGTCTGACAGAGGGTTTTATTGTTGAACGATACATTGTTAAAGAAGCGGTTGAGTTTTGTACTGAATATTTGTCCAATATTCAATCGATTGGACTCCCCAAAGCTCATATTTTTGAGAAAAAAAAGGAAGGTAAAAAATTAATTGGAAATGAAACTGTGACAATATCAAGGGATGAACGTGATCAAGTGGATTTGTATGTTCTGCACAATGATAATGAGGTTGAACCATATGTTGAAATGCACAAGAATGTACTCCGAAGGTTAAATCAAAACAGAAATGAAAATTGGATAGTACGAGAGCATAATCAAAGTTTTATATAGTGGTTAAAGGATCATATTTATTCAAAGCGCTCTTCAGATCATGCTTCAGTAACAAAAAGGTTGAGATGTTTGGCATATGGCCCAGGTTTGTATGTGTTTTCTCATAGCGCATACACAATTAATGGATACACATTTTATATCAAAGAATAAGATGATAAAAGTACTATGCAAAATAGTGGTGTCACCGTGCTAACTGAACCAATGCATATATCAAGTATGAAGGACTTAAACTCCAAATATGAAACTTTGTCATATTTTGGATTTATTGAGCACATATGGGTGTTTGATTACGAGAAGTTTCAGATTCCTATCTTTGGTTGCAAATGGGTAAATAGTTGTGGCATACAAATGGATAAGTCTGGATTTTTGCAAGTGGATCTTAATAGGGTGGAGTACAAAGATGAGCCTTTTATTCTAGAATCTCAAGCTAAACAATTGTTCCATGTCATTGACCCGACGAGTACGAAATGGTCTATAGTGCTTTTATCTAACAAAGTGGTTGATGATAGCGGTGTAGATCAATGTGATATTGATGTTGAAAATGAGTCATGCATTAGAAGAAATAAGTTGAATATAAATGATCAAGATGAGGATCTTATAGTGGATGAGTCATATATCAAAAATGACCATAACGAGGGAATTTGGATCAATTCATTCGTCCGCATTACAAAGAAATAAGTAATTCATTTTCCAACCAAGAAAAGAAAGAGATGTTAGTGAAAGAGGTAATATAATAAAATGTTATATATTATGTCATTTTCAATAAATTTATATGTTCTTCTTTATTTTTCATTTTATATATATCACTTGGTATCATAATTTATAGCTTATACAACTTGGTATCATAATTTATAGCTTCTCACTTGGTATCTTTCATTATAATTTATATTTGATATCCTTGGTTTTTTATTATAGGTTAGATATGTCTACTAACGAGGATCGCCTGCATGATGATGATTCTATTCATGATGGAGGTAAAAAGGTATCTATGGAAGACAACATTAAAACAGGCATAACAGTGATGAAGAAAGTGATTTCTGCTAGAGATCAAGGCTTCATTTTAGATGTGCATTGGAGCCCACAAGGCCATCATATTGAGCCTAACGGTTATACCTTGACAAGTTTCATTGGTGCACTTGTAAGGAATGAGATTCCAATTACTTGTGATGATTGGAGAAATAAACAGTTGAACAAAGCCAAAGAAAAAATTTGGACTGAGATAAAGGTACCATCAATGTGTATGTTTTTCTTAGAGGTGTCTCGGATTTTCTTTTATTACTTTTCTTTAATTACTTGTACTAATGCACAATGTGTATGTTTTTCTTAGAGGTGTTTCAACATTGATGATGATAGAAGACCTTTTTGTCTCAAATTGTCCGGAAAGCTTCTAAGAGGGTTTAGAACATTTTTGTCAAGCAAGTTTCTTAGGGATGCAGATGGTAACTTTGTTGATGCGGAGCTTCCATCTAAATATGGAAGTTTGATTTCACAATAATAATGGGACACGTTTAAATTCAAACGAAAAAACCCAAGAATTTAAAAGTGTAAGTGAAACCAATCAGGAAAGAGCATCAAGTCCCGCGTATCCATACAGGAAAGACCGTGTTGGATATGGACGCTTAGAACAATCTATTATAAGTAGCTATAAATTGCAATGATATACTTGTTCACCGTTAGTTATATTTTATCATATTATTTGGCTTAATGTGTAGTTACAAAAAGGAAGGTAGTGCTGAAACATCTCTTCCTGCACATGTTTTGTAGAAGGAAGCCAGTGTGGGCAAGTCTGGAGTCGTTAAAGAAGATGTTCTACAAGTATATCAGAAATGTGTAAGTATAACATTATTTCTTTAATTAAATCAAAACTTTATTAACAAATATTTGACAAATATTCATCTGATTTTCAGGAGGCGTTATCTCAGTCTTTATCTCCAAATGATACCAGGAGCATACTTAGTCGAGCATTAGATATCTGTGAGTATTCTGGTCGGGTGGGGGAAAGGGATTTGGGATCACTCCGACCTCCTTGAATATTAAAAAGGGAAAGGCTCCTAGTAATAAAGAACTTCAACAAACATTGGAAGCACTGCAAGCTGAAGTTCATGAATTAAGAAAGGAAAAAGAAAGATATAGCGCTTCCGATTTTAAAGATGCTTCAGACAAAGATAGTATCAATTGTAACTTTCAACCGAACATTCCAGCGGTAATTATATATATATTTTTATGAAATTGAACTATTAGCTTAAATTATGTAATTGACATATATAGACATTAACAATGTCATATTTATTATTGGTTTTATGGAATTTCCCCTTGTCACTTCTATTTATCTTCACCAACTTATCATATGGTTGGCAAGGGAAAAGTGCATAACACTTTGGGAGAATTACTTCACATTAGACCGCTCCCTACTGGATGTTTGAATGTCGCGGCTGAAATTGTTGTAGAACTGGATGCATTATTACCATTGGTAAGAGAGGCAATAGGTTCTTTTGTTGCATGGTCGTTAAGCCTCATTAGCGTAGGATACGAGGAATGCTTAATGTGTATATTCAAAGTTTTTACGCGCATTTTACATACAATTTTTACATGGTAATGTTAATTAGACTTCAACAAGATCCAAAGCAAAAGATACGGGGATTCCGCGGCATACCGAGTCCGTTGTTTGAAAAAAAAAGAGGTACATCACAATTATATGATATTTATGCATGGGAAATTTTAAATTCGCGATCTTATACTTCATCTAACTAATTATATGATATAGGTCGTTGCTAAGAAGGTTTTATAAGTTTCCACACAATAAAAGAAGACGGCGGCTATAAAAAAACCTACCTCCAAGTATAGGTCGTGCCTTTAGACGTTTCTAGAATTGACAGATATTCCGACCGGTGCTATTCGTCTTATACATATGGAGGAAGGTATTTTGGCTTTGAATATGAACAATCAATTGGTCGTGAAGAATCTGTGCAAGTTTTGTCATGAAGAAATAGGTGTCAATGTTGTCAATACATACGTGAGGTATATCCGATCTACTTTGTTATATTAATTGAACAAATTATTTACTTTATGTTTCAAAGGAATAGTCTAATGTTAATGATATTTTTATTTAAGGTTTATGTATGACAAATTGATACGCCCACGTGGATTAGAGCAAAGATTTGCATTCTTAAGCCCGCGTTTGTCAACTTATCTTTAATCATAAATAAACCAGATGAGGTCATAGTGTATGTACGCAACATCTTTATGGCCAATAAAGATATGGAAAAGTTGTTCTTTTTAACGTTTAATAATGGGTAAGATTTTAATTCTAAATTCATCTATTATATATTTTTTTGTATTTTGACGTCGTGTAGAAACTTTCCATCTAACATTTGTTTAATATTACAGTGGATGTTGGTTGTTGGTCGCAATTAATCCTATCAGAGAATTCGTGTATTATCTAGATTCGTTAGGAAATGAATGGACAACATACTAGGATATGAAGAATATGATTGACGCGTGAGCGAGGTTGTTCTAAATATTCATGTGTATATTTATTTATTTATGTTAATTGTTCTAAATATTCATTTATATTTTATTAGCATTATACAAGCTTACATGGATATCCAAATACCAAAGAGGAGAGCCAACAACATTACATGGATAAGAGTGGAGGTATATTAATTATCACATTTTTTATTATATTAGTGATGATACTTGATAAAACTTAGGATTTATCCACATTTTCTTTTCATGTGTAGTATCCTCAACAACGTAATGAAATAGATTGCAGATATTTCATGTTGAGGTTTATCAGAGAAACTCTTTCTTTGGATCGATTAGAGATTCCACCAATGTATGTATTTCTAACTTATGAGTTATTTTAATATTTAACACATATTTCTCATATAACTAAATAGTTGAAACTAAATCAAACTATGTTATATTATTATGTAGTACTTTGATGAATTCAAGTGTGCGTATTACACAAAAGATCATTTGGATGAAATTAAAGATGAATGATTTCAATTCATTATGGAGCTCGGAGTTTTATAAGGTATATTGTAATCTTACTTTAATTGATGAGAATTTTGAGTATTCTAAACTTTGTAACTATACACATATTGTTTATGTCTTATTTTAATTGAATTACAATCTTTTTGTGGTGTTGCAGGTTATATGTGCAAAGTAGAAGATAGATTGTTTCAGGGTATATCATGTGTAGAAGATAGGTTTTGTGTTGGATGAAATGATTTGTATAAACTGTTTTGTATATATAAATTGGTACGCAATATATAAAATGTTTCATATATATATATATATATATATATATATATATATATATATATATATATATATATATATATATATATATATATATATATATATATATATATATATTGGTTTGAAAATCCTATTGTTTTGGTACAAAAAATCCAATTGTTTTGGTAAAAATTCTGGTTGAATAACAGGTGCAAATTCTGGTGAAAACCTGGTGAAATTTGTGGTCTAAAACAGGTACATATAAATTGTAAAAAAAAAAGACAGCGCTTTTTTAAGAAATATATTTAAAAAATTATGTATACCTTAGATAGCGCTTTCCACTAAAAGCGCTGTCTAAGGTGGGTTTAGAAAGCACTTTCACTAAAACCGATGTCTAAGATGAGGTTTAAAAAACGCTTTTACTAAAAGTGATGTCTAAGGTATACCAAAAAAATGAAAAAAAAACGTTGTCTAAGGTATACTAAAGAAAGGAAAAAGCGTTGTCTAAGGTGATGTTTAGAAAGCGCTTTTGACAATAAAAGCGATGTCTAAAGTACCTTTAGACAACGCTTTTGACATTAACCAAAGCGTTGTCTAAAATTTTAGCAGCGCAGGTTTAAACAACGTTGTCTAAGGGCAAAAAAAGCATTGTCTAATGTTTATCAACAATATAAATATATTTATCAACAATACAACAACAAAAACAACAAAATATTACGTAATATTTAAATAACACACCTTTTATTTATCGTTGATCTAGAAAAGTTATGAATTTCATATAGTTTATGAAGCTATGAAGAATTATAAGGTGAATGAAGTTCAGATATTAGCTTCATACTTTTTGTACTTTTCTTCATAGCTACACAAACCATATGTATCATAGCCAATGTATATGCTTTGTTAAAGTGGTGAAAATGAATACGAAATAATGAAAATATCTAGCAAATAAAAAAATAGAATGCATTTTTAACAAGAAATGTAAATGAAACCGAAGAATAAGTTTAATAAATGATCATGAAATATTATTATAGTGTATCATAGTGATTGGTGAAGAAGATCTGAAGGTTGAAGTATGTTTAAACATGCTAGAGTTATCTTATGAGAGAGAATATTGAACATGTTAGGGTTTCTATTTGGGAGAAACAAACGTTAGAAAGAGATTGATACTTGGGTTACTGATGAAATATAGAAACTTCTCTTATATAGTAAATGTTTTGTTCACATATCATCACGGTTAGAATGAAACACCGTGATAATACCTTAAAGAATAATATTACATTTCATCATGGTTCTTTATTAAAACTGTGGTTAAAGAGTGATTAATTTTTGATACTGTTGTTGTTATTTTTGTTGGCTTTTAATATTTTTTGTTAATATTTTTCGTCAATGTTGATGTTGTTATTATTTTTGTTGCCTTTTAATATTTTTTTGTAAAACAATGATACTATATAAATGAAAGAGAATAGTGTATAAAAGATAATTTCATTAAAAGTCTCAAAAGGGAATAGTACATTAATAATTTCACTACATATATTTTTCAATGTCGGAATCCATAGCAGCAAGGGAATCTTCATATTCTACGACTCTCTCCTCACTCCCCTCGCCAGAATCATAGTAATAAGTATTCCTCAACACCTTTTTCTTCTTTTTCTTCAGCTTCTTCTTATTCTTATTCTTATTTTTCTTCTTTTTCTCTTTCTTCTTCTTGGCTTTCCCACCCTTAATGTATCCCTGATAGAATATGATCCAGATGGTTGAACCTCCTCAGTTGACAGTTGATCATGGTGTTGTACAGTGGTGACCTCAGATGGAGAACTCATGTTGATAAAGGAAGTTATGAAGAATAGTCTGAAGAAGTGTAAAAGTATGCATTTATAGATGGGGTTGAAGATGAAACATTGTGACCATTAATGCTTGCAATGACGATTACTTCTAATGGTTGATATCCTTGAATGACATTTGAATGTCTTGAAAAATGAAGAAAATTTTCAATCATCATTATACTTGGGAAGTGTTTCCCTCTTTTGGGAAAATCAAAGGTTTAACGTACATATAATATTACAATGTTTTCATATTAAAACCATGAATAAAAAATTTTGAAAAATGAAAAAAAATATTGTTGCAAGGATTTGAACCTTACACCACTAATTTTATCACCACTGTTGAAAGCCTCAACCGTGATTAAATCATTTTAAAAAAATAAAAATAAAATCAAAACTTGCATCCGGTAACAAATATTACAACAGTAGATGGCTTAACCGTAATAATATTATGTTATCGAATGTCAATTTTGTAGTAGTGAGGAAACAAACACATATAAGTTACAAATTGTCTTAGTATTCAAATGCTCACTACTGATGAAATTATTTTTATGAAGAAGTAAAAGATAAATGGACTAAGATGGCTGAGACGAGTGTGCTAGAGATTGGAAGCAAGAACAACACAGTGAGAGTGAGAAGTGACCGGATAAAGATCGCCAAGGATATTAATTTCATGAGAGAAATTCACATCTTAAAGTCAAATATCTAGAAACTAAATAGATCAAAAGAAAAATAAATATTATTTTTAATAGTAATTTGTCGCAAAAAAATCAAATTTTTAATAATTTATGGTGTGTGTGTGTGTAAAATATGGTTAAGGTTTAAGGGTTTATGTTTGTGAGATGTAGATAAAGTTTTGTGACTAGATCCTTGAATCAGGATACTTTGTCCACTTCTAACAATCAGTTTGTACATTGAATAGGTTTATCCTTGATTTTCAAAATAATCGACGAAATATATTATATATATTATTTTATTTAAAAAAATAGGATGCGTCCAGGAGTTATTCCTCGATTTTTCAAAGTAAAGTGAAATCGTTTTCATGAAATTTATTATTTGTAATAGTGAATGCATTGCTCACCCAAAAAACTGACGCTAGAAATCAAACTCGTGACCATTCCATATCTTACTACGATAAGTTTTTTTCAATCGTGGTGGAATGTAAAGCATTATTTTATTTTTACCACGACTACTAACTCGTGGTTGAAAATAGAAAACTTACTACCACATATTTTGTTACCATTAACCTCCAATTATAATAAAATTCGTCTCACAACTGTGGAGAAAATTATTTTTTTCTATAGGAGGTTTTATTATTATTGAAACTCACTCTTCTTTATTTTAAAAGGATATTTTACTGATAATAATAACACTTCCATATTATAGTTTTAACAAGACTCTAAGTAATTAGTGACTACTTTGATAAATAAAAAAGTGATTAGTGACTACTCTTAAAATAACAAGAGACGTCATTAGCATTAACGATTCTACAATAAAAAAATAAGAATAAGAATAAGCCTTTTAGACTATAGGCATTCTTCAAATAATAAGAAGGTGTCAATGACATTTAGGACACCATGATAAAAAATGTTTGATACAGGAATATTTTTGAATTTATATTAAAAAGTGGAATAATTTGAATATTAAGTTGAAAAGTGGAAAATTTGTTGGAACAAATGTTTTTAAGAAATATGAAATACAGAAGAAGACGAGAGAAAAGAGAGAAAACTATAAATTGAATTATGAAAATTATGATCGAGTGAAGTTCTATATTTATATCATACAAAACCCTTCATAATAGGGAACTTAAGCCCAGACCCTAACTACACAGAGCTACCCAATCCCAAAACGTACAAAATGTAAAATAAAAAATTATAAGTTACATTTCAACACTACTATATGTTGTATTCGACCATGTCGAATAAGACTGACTACTACAACTTCGACTAGTTTCTTCGACCCAGTCGAATTCTAGCTCTCAATCATAATATCAAATTACAACTTCTAACATTGTCCCTAATCATGTTCTTGAGACCTCTCATCTTGATGCTTCTCTTTAACTAGTTGAACTTGATTTTCTTTAGGGGTTTGATGACTATGTCAACTAGTTTCATGCTCAAGTTTAAGCTTTCCTTTGTTGACTTGATTCCTCAGAAAATGATATCTCCTTTTTATATGGTTACTTCGACCATGACACACTAGATGGTTCTCCAGGTCGATAGCTGACATGTTGTCGACAAATAATTTCATTTTCCTAGGTTCTATTATTTTGAGCTCCTCAAGCACTATGCCAAAAATGACATTTAATAGCGCACCTTAGACAACACTTTATAAAGAAAGCACTGCTATAAGTTAAAATTAAAAGAGAACACGAAAACTGGTCCAAAAAAATAATAAAAGCGCTGCTAAAAGTCATACCTTAGACATCGCTTTTAAAAAAGCGTTGTCTAAGATAGACCTTAGACAGCGCTTTTAGAAAGCGTTGTCTAAGGTATATCTTAGACAGCGTTTTTTCAAAAGCGCTGTCTAAAGGCTTTCAATTTAAAAAAAATTAAAATCAAAAGCGTTGTCTAAGGTTGACCTTAGACAGCACTTTTCAAAAGCGTTGTTTAAAGCCTCCCTTAGACAGCATTTTCCACCAAAGCGTTGTCTAAAGTCTAATTATATGAAAAATACGCAGTTTCTATTTTCATTTCTTTTTTTTCCCTCTCTCTGCGAACGAACCGTGCGAACGCCATTTTCGCCCTAACAGAAGCTTCAAAAGTCACCGTCGTCCACCACCGTGCTCCTCTGTGAAGTGTACGGTTTTCGTCGTGCTCCTTCCTCCACCGTACACCATCTCATTTTTTGGTAATTTTCTTCTCTGTTTAGTTTAAGCTTTTTTTGTATATAGTTGACATTGTTGTAGTTGACATTGTTGTAGAAGTGCTTATTAGTTTAAGCTCTTTTTGTATATAGTTGACATTGTTGTAGAAGTGCTTATTAGTTTAAGCTCTTTTTGTATATAGTTGACATTGTTGTAGAAGTGCTTATTACTTTTGTTAATATGGATCCCTTTTTTGTTATAACTTATATTGGTTGAAATTATATTGGTTTGAAATTATATAGTTGATATTGTTAACTTATAACTTACTTTTGTTAACTTATATTGTTATAACTTATATAGTTGATCCCTTTTTTGTTATAACTTACTTTTGTTAACTTATATTGTTATAACTTATATAGTTGATCCCTTTTTTGTTATAACTTACTTTTGTTAACTTATATTGTTATAACTTATATAGTTGATCCATTTTTTGTTATAACTTACTTTTGTTAACTTATATTGTTTTAACTTATATAGTTGATATTCTCAATACATAAAAATACAAAAATTATATTGGTTTGAAAATAATATGGATCCCTTTTTTGTTATAACTTATATTGGTTTGAAATTATATTGGTTTAAAAATAATATGGTTTGAAATTATATTTGATATCTTTGGTTTCTTTATTTTTCATTTTCAATTGCTTTCATTATAACTTATATTTGATATCCTTGGTTTCTTTATTACAAGTTAGATATGACCACTAATGATGATCACCCACATGATGATCATTTTACGCATGAAGGAGGTAGTAAAAAAGTATCTACGGAAAAAGAGATTAGAAGAGGCATAACAGTGATGAGGAGAGTGATCCATGGTAGAGACCGAGGCATCATTATAGATGTGCATTAAAGCCATCAAGGGAAGCTTATAGAACCTAACGGTCATACCTTGACTAGTTTCATTGGTGCACTAGTAAGGAATGAGATTCCCATTACTTGTGATGATTGGAGAAACAAAGAGTTGAATGAATCCAAACAAAAAATTTGGACTGAGATAAAGGTACAATAACGCACATTATGTTCTTTAAATTACTTTCATTGCTTCCAATTTATGTTCTTTAAATTACTTATACTAACGCACAATCTGTATGTTTTTCTTAGAGGTGTTTCAACATCTAAGACGATAGAAGAGATTTTTGTCTAAAATTGGTTGGAAAGCTACTAAGAGGGTTTAGAACATTTTTATCATCCAAGTATCTTAGGGATGCAGATGGTAATCATGTTGATGCAGAGCTTCCAAAGAAATATGAAAGTTTGATTTCACAAGAAGAATGGGAAACGTTCAAATCCAAACGAAAGGACCCAGTATTTAAAAGAATAAGTGACACAAATCGAGAAAGAGCATCAAGTTCCACGTATCCATACCGAAAAGGACGTGTCGGATATGAACGCTTAGAACAATCTATGGTAAGTATCTATAAATTGCAATAATATATTTGTTCATCATATATGAGTTTTATTTGATCATATTGTATCACTTAATGTGTAGTTGCAGAAGGTGAAAAGTTCTGAAACATCTCTTCATGCACATGTTTTGTGGAAGGAAGCCCGTGTGGACAAATCTGGAGTTGCTAAAGAAGATGTTCTACAGGTGTATGAGAAATGTGTAAGTATAACATTATTTCTTAATTAAATAAAAACTTTATTAACAAATATTTGACAAGTATTCTATATTCATCTGATTTTCAGGAGGCGCTATCTCAGTCAGCTTTATCTCCAGATGATACTAGGAGCATACTTAGTCGGACATTAGATGTCCATGAGTATTCGGGTCGGGTGAGGAGTAAGGGATTTGGGGTCACTCCGACCTCCTTGAGTATTAAAAAAGGAAAGACTCCTAGTAATCGAGAGCTTAATGCAAAATTGGAAGCAATGCAAGATGAGCTTGATGCATTAAGGAAAGAAAAAGAGGCTAGCGCTTCAGTATGTTTTAAAGATGCTTCCAACAAAGATAATATCAACGGTAACTTTCAACCGAACATTCCAGAGGTAATTATATATATTTGTCTTAAATTGAACTATTAGCTTAAATTATGTAATTGACATATATACACATTATTAACAATTTCATTTTATTATTGGTTTTAGGGCATTTCCCATTGTCAGTTATATTTATCGTCATCATATTATCGGATGGTTGGCAAGGGAAAAATGCATAACAATAGCAGAGAATTACTTCATACTAGAGAGCTCCCTACTGGATGTTTGAAAGTCTCGGTTAAAATTGCGGTTGAGCCGAATGCATTATTACCATATTCTGACGATGTTTCGGATGCAACAACCGTGGAACAAGCATTAGGTTTGTTTGTTGCATGACCGACAAGTCTCATTAGCGTAGGATATGAGGTATGTCTAAAACCATTATGAACCTTTATTAACCTTAATGTGTAGATTCAAATTTTTTATGCGCATTTTACGTATATTTTTTACTTGGTTATGTTAATTAGACTCCAACAAGATCCAAATCAAAAGATAAGGCTATTCTACGGCATACCGAGTCTGTTGTTTCAAAAAAATAGGTACATTACAATTATATGACATTTATGCATGGAATATGTTAAATTCTTAATTTTATATTTCATCTAACTATTTATATGATATGTAGCTTCATGATAAGGAGGTTAGCAATGTTTCCATACAACAAAAAAAGGTTGGTGCTAAGAAGACTGCGGCTAGGAAAAAACCTACCTCCATGTATAGCTCGTGCCTCGAGACGTTTCTAGAGTTGACAGATATTCCGACCGAAGGTGTTCGTTTTATACATATGGAGGAAGGTATTTTTGACTTTGAATACGAACAATCAATTGGTAATGAAGAATTTATGCAAGTTTTTGGTCGTGAAGAAATAGGCGTCAGTGTTGTCAATACATACGTGAGGTATATCTGGTCTACTTTGTTATATTAATTGAACAAATTATTTACTTTATGTTTCAAATGAATAGTCTAATGTTAATGATGTTTTTATTTAAGGTTTTTGTATGACAAAGTGATGTGCCCAAGTGGATTGGACCAAAGATTTGGTTTCTTAAGACCTGTGTCCGTCAACTTAGCTTTAATCTTAAGTAGATCAGATGACGTGATGGTGTACGTTCTTAACCTCTTCATGGCCAACAAAGATACAAAAAATTTGTTCTTTATACTGTTTAATACCGGGTTAGATTTTCATTCTAAATTCATCTATTAGAGTTATTTTGTATTTTGACGTCGTGTAGAAAATTTACATCTAACATTTGTTTAATCATACATTGGACATTGGTTGTTGCTCGCAATCAATCCTATCAGAGAAATTATATATTATCTTGACTCGTTAGGAAATGATTGGACAACATACCCGGATATGAAGAACACGATTGACACGTAAGTGAGATTGTTCTAAATATTCTTGTGTGTATTTATTAATTTATGTGAATTGTTCTAATTATTCATTTATATTTTATTAGCATGATACAAGCTTTTCGAGCCCAAAGAGATGTCCAAGTATCAAAGAGGAGAGCCAACAGCATTACATAGATAAAAGTTGCGGTATATTATTAATTATCACATTTTTTATTATATTAGTGATGATACTTGATAAAACTTAGGATATATCCATATTTTCTTTTCATTTGTAGTGTCCTCAGCAGCGTAATCAAATAGATTGTGGATATTTCATGTTAAGGTTTATGAGAGATACTCTTTCTTTGGGCCGATTAGAGATTTCATCTGATGTATGTATTTCTAACTTATGAGTTATTTTAATATTTAACACATGTCTCTCATTTAATTAAATAGTTGAAACTAAATTAAACTATGTTATATTATTATGTAGTACTTTGATGAATTCAAGTGTGCATATTATTCAAAAGATCAAATGGAAGGAATGAAAGAGGAATTGTGTCAATACACTATAAAACTCGGTGTTTTATCAGGTATATAATATTGTACTCTTACTTTAATTGATGAGAATTTAAATGCGTGACTTTGTAACTATAATATTGTATTCTTTTAATTGATTTACAATTTTTGTGTTGTTTCAGAACCTATGTAGATTTGAAGCAATACTTTGGTTGGATGCAAAAGTAGTATAAGTAATATGTTTGAATTAGTACATTTGTAGCAAAAGTAGTATAAGTAATATGTACATTTGTAAGTATATATGTTTGAATTGCCAATCCATTTGGATATATATTTGTTTGGTGCATAAATTGATACATTTAAATAGGCCAAATTGGATTGTTTTGAATATCCAAATTGTGATATTTTTCTGGAAAAAAATTGGTTCAAAAACAGGTCAAATTTCTGGTTGAAAAACCTGGTATAAATTGGGGTTTAAAAAAATTATATAGAAATTTTCGTATACCTTAGACAGCGCTTTAAAGAAAAAGCGTTGTCTAAGGTGGGACTTAGAAAGCGCTTTGACTACAAGCACTGTCAAAGGTGGGGCTTAGACAACGCTTTTCCAAAAGCACTGTCTAAGGTATACCTAAAAAAGTTAAAAAAAAAGGTGGGGCTTAGACAGCGCTTTTCTTAAAGCGTTGTCTAAGGTATACCTAAAAATGTCAAAAAGCGCTGTCTAATGGTACCATAGACAACGCTTTTCATTAAATATACCACCCTTTAGACAATGCTTTTATGATTTAAAAGAGTGCTGTCTAAGGAAAAAAAACGTTGTCTAAGGTCTTGTTTGGTGTAGTGAAGCAACCTCTCTATCTATGCTACTTGCCATGTTGCATATGATGTAGCCACGTCAGCTTCACACAATGACAAAGCCACAATGATTTGCTTCCTTGAGCTCCATGAGATTGAAGTGCCTTCAATCATGAATATGTAGTATGTAATACTCTTCTTTTATTCTTGATCTCCACTGAAATTTGAATTAGTGTAGCCATATACTTTTACATCTGTGTTGATCTTCATCTGCCTCAACATCAACACACCATGATCAATCATACCTTTTATGTATCTCAACACCCTCTTAATTGCAGTGAGATGACATTCTTTGGGTCTTTCCCTTCTCTTTCCCATATTTCTTGATGAATCTTGCTTGCAGTGCATGTTTAGCCACTGTCTCCCTTTCTGAGTTCCTCTTCTTCAACCTTATCTCATGAGTCTAATGAATCTTGAAAATTAGGTTTGAGTGAAAATAGAGAAAATAGAGAAATTTGTAAACTGAATTATGAAAATTAAGATTGAGTGAAATTCTATATTTATATCATACATGACCTTTTATATAGGCACTAAAGGCAATGCACAAACTACACAAACCTATCATAACCCAAATCATACTAAATGTAAAATACAAAATTACAAGTTATATTTCGTCACTACTATATGATATATTTGACTATATCAAATATAACTGAGTACTACAACTTCGATTAACTACTTCGACATAGTTCAATGTTATCTCTCAATGAGAACAATAAATTACACCTCCTAAGAAAATTGTCGTAAAAAACATCCAAATACTCGCTTACAAAACAATTAATAATAGAATAATATAATTTATTTAAATGTGAAATAAACCCACTCTATATTTTTAATATATTATTTCATTTAGTGATGAATGAAGTGTCATGACTCATGAATCCCTTGAATTTCAGGAACAGTGACAACACATGTTTGTAGTGATCTAATCTTGATGATGACTGAAAACAACGCAACGCATCACAGAAGTTTCAGATCTCAGAAACAATCAATCAATTGCCGTTAAAAGCGTATCATGTCATTCCAGTGACCAATACATCACTGCTACAAAATTAGTACTCTCTCTTTTGTCTTTTCTCATAGACTCTTGCAGTAACAGTTTCCACTTTCTAGCTCCATTGTTGTTCGCTCTTATCATAATTATTACAAATCAGGTTTATACTAGTGCTGCTGCTCATAAATTTTCAATGTAGATTCTGTTTTTGTAAAAAGATTTTCTCAACAGTTCAAATCAGCTACTGCAGCATGCGTGAGCAGGTGCCACCATCCCCAACCCAATTTAATTCTTCATTCATCACCAACTTCTCCTTTTTCGAACACATTTATTCTCTTCTAATCATTAATATAAAAAAAAAATTAGATTCATTAAAAAAAATTAATGTATTTAGACTATAATGTAATCAAGATACAATAATTTTTTAATAAATTAAAAAAATATTTTTTTATATTAAAAACCAGAAATAATATATCAGATTGGTGAAAATGACTTGAGATTGAAGAGTATTTTTTTTTGGTTTCCGATTAAAAACTCTCTAAATACTAACCATACTTTTGTTAAGTTATTCCAACATTTTAAAAAACGGTTGTGGTTGTAGTCGGATAAAAATTTAATGATTTATGTAGTTTAAGATATTTCCATGCTAATTGTTGTCGTCGCTATATGAATTAAATATAATTTATTTTTTATTATAAAATCAGAAAATAACTACATCAATATCGATATCTTTTAATATTGTTTTGTCACGACTGATTTTCAGTATCAAACTGATTCTAGTTTTTAAAATCTTGGGTTAGTTTATCCAAAACTCAACTCTGTTTTTAATATATTCTAAGTTTTTAAATCTTGGGTTAGTTTATCCAAACTCAACTCTGTTTTTAATATATTCTATTAGTAGACGATGAAATTGATCCTAAAATTCTATATATCAAAATTAATTGAAAAAAAAACTAATTTACTAAGTAAATTCTGAAAAACAAGTAAATAACTTCTAATTATGTATACTTCATAGTTGAATTTAGACTTAGGAGAACACATAACATTGGAATATTCTTAGTAATATACACAAAATATATAGATAATGAATAGTGATAAGATCATGTGTGTGATATATATCTCAAGATTGTGATTCAATGACATTGGAAGATGTGAAAACTTTGCTGAAAACTGTCTTCAAAGAGCAACCAAACAGTGAAGATGAAGTTTGATCTGAAACAGAATCACTTACCCTTCCAATTCCATTATCATTATCATTCCCTTGTTCACTCTCTCTAATCTCAGAGCTAGAACTTTCTTCAATCACAATTTCAACAGAACAAGAATCATCAACACCTGAAGAATTATCATTCTCTAAAACAACAATTGAAGCTCTACAAATTGGACAATTAGAATGTGAACTCAACCACATATCAATACACTCCACATGAAAACCATGTCCACATTTCGGTAAGCACCTTCCCATTTCACCATTTTCAAAACCACTCAAGCAAATCACACACTCAAGTTTTTCTTCTTCTTGAGTTTCATTCTTTTGTGTGTATATGAACAAAGGAATTGAAGCAATGAGGGAAGAATCAAGACCTTTGGTGTGTGAGCTAGATAGAGGTGAGTCATCAATGTTGAAGCTGTGGAAGTGATGGAACCTTGCTGGGCCAAGGACATCAGAGACGGTTACGGTTGTTCTCCGGCGACGGCGGCGGCGAGCTTGAGCTTGAGCATGTGCTTGAGCTAAGAACCATTTGGCATAGAGATGAAGAAGAAGAACAAAGAGAATGACTAGTAATAAAGAAATGATAGCAGCAAGCATGATGTTGCTGTTATCTGAGAAAATGTTTTGGAAGATTTGAGTGAGGGAGTTCATTGGTTTGATGGGTGAGTTTGGTTGAGATTGCATTGTGAAGAATGAAGAAAAGGGTGGAAGAATTTTGAAGAAAGTTTGGGACTTGGTGAAGGGTTTTTGATAGGTGGTTTGTGTGGTTGTTATTTTTGTATTATGTGTAAGTGATGAAGTGAAAGTGAAGTTAGTTTGACTAGGGAATAAAATATGAGACTTTAATTAATGAGGTTGAGTCACACAACCATCTTTGGAATAGTTGGACTTGCTCCCCTTATTTGATAAAATATTACTACATCCATTTTTATTATTTTTATTATTAGTCATTTTTAATATTTTCACGCATATTAAAAAATAAATACTTCAGAAATAAAATATGATATGTGAGATAAAGAATAATAATAATTAAGATTAAATAAATAATAATAAATTTATTCAATCAATAGTTATTAATCAACGGTACAAAGCAAAGTGGGAGATTTAACTTACATAAATTGTGTATATTTATGAAGTGATATCAGCTTTTTGATTTACTATCAATCAAGAATTATAATAAAAAATTATAAATGAATTATAAAAAATTAACTTTACAAATTCAATAAAACATTTCATATTATCTATCCATTTGTGACTATATCTCAATATTTGATTAACTCTATTTGCATGTGGTTAAATGTGTTTGTGAACCATGTGATGTGATGTGATGGTGGTGATAATATGTGTTGGATGTAAAAAAGTTGAAGATGAAGAAGATGAATATGTGATGTGATGGTGGTGATAATATGTGTTGGATGTAAAAAAGTTGAAGATGAAGAAGATGAATATGAAAGAGAGAAGAGAGAAAAGTTGTAATTAGCTTTTCTAATAGAATTTGAAATTTCAATTATATATCAATTCTAATTCTATCTAAAACCACTTTTGGGATCTCCTAAATACTTGAAGAAATATCTAAAAGTCAACTTTGTCTCCACACCAATAAGAGTCTGAATAACACATCAACTCTGAATCAGATTTGACAGCTTGGTAATGTGATCACTTTGGTTTGTGACCACGATGATCACAATTGAGATGGAATCTTGTGGAAAGACTTTATCTGAACAAGTAATCATTGAAAAAGGTACTGAGATCACTTACTCCCCAGTTTGATTAATTTTTTTGTAGCAATTGATAACTCTAAGGACATTGAGGTACATTCTTTTGGTAATGTGACCACTTTGGTTTGTTCATAAAGCTACTCATCATTTCAACTGCATAACAAATATCAGGTATGATGTTATAGAGATTTCTCAAAGAGCCTACCAACTTCTTAAAAGATGTAACATTTTCATTACCTTGTGATTTATTTCACCAATTGTGATTGCGGACTTATAATTTATTAGCTCAAATCTCTTCAGAAGCTTAAGTTCACACTATGCCAAACAAGACCTTAGACAACGCTTTTTTTCTCACTTAGACAGCGCTTTAAAGCGTTGTCTAAACCTCCGCTGCTAAAGGTTTAGATAACGTTTTTTTAAATCTTAAAAGCGCTGTCTAAGGTACCCTTAGACAGCGCTTTTAGGAATACCTTAGACAACGCTTTTGGTTTAAGCGTTGTCTAATCCCCTCCTATTTTAATTTTTTTAGGTATACCTTAGACAACACTTTTGGTGAAAACGCTGTCTAATCCCCTCCTATTTTAATTTTTTTAGGTATACCTTAGACAACGTTTTTGGTGAAAGCGTTGTCTAATCCCCCCCCCTTAGACAACGCTTTTGCCAAAAGCGCTGTCTAAGGTAAACGAAAATTTTTGAATAATTCTTTTGAAACCACTTTTTTTACCAGATTTTTAAACCAGAATTTTGACCTGTTTTCAACCAATTTTTGGCAGACAAATATCACAAATTATATATCAATTTATGCACCAAAATTATAGATCCATAAAATGCAATTCAAACCAATATATATATATATATATATATATATATATATATATATATATATATATATATATATATATATATATATATATATATATATATATATATATATATATATATATATATATATATATATATATATATATATATATATATATATATATATATATATATATACCAATTCAAACCATTTTGGCCTATTATAATTACAAGTCATTGCATTTTACTACAAATGTACATATTATAAGTACACATATCTAATCCATCCAAAACATTGCTTCAAATATACATAGGTCCTGAAACAACACAAAGATTGTAATTCAATTAATAAACAATATTATAGAAATTACAACGTTACACATATTTAAATTCTCATCAATTAAAGTAAGAGTACAATATTATACCTCACATAACACCTAACTCTATAATGAATTGACACCATTCCTCTTTGATTTCGTCCACTTGATCTTTTGTATAATATGCACACTTGAATTCATCAAAGTACTACATAATAATATAACATATAAATGTTTAATTTCAACTATTTAATTATATGAGAGATATGTGTAAATATAACTTATAATCAAGAAACCAAGGATATAATTGCATAATTTACCTCTTTCACTAACATCTCTTTCTTTTCTTTGTTGGAATATTAATCACTTGTTTCTTAGCAATGCGTACGGATGAATTGATCCAAATTCCCTCATTATGATCGTTTCTTATATATGACTCATCCGCTATAAGATCATCATCTTCATCATTTCTATTCAACTCATTCCGTCTAATGCATGACTCATTTTCAACATCAATATCACATTGATCGACACCGCTATCATCAACCACTTTGTTAGAGAAAAACAGTATAGACCATTTTGTACTCGTTGGGTCATTCACATAGAACACTTGTTTAGCTTGATATGCTAGAATAAAAGGTTCATCTTTGTACCCCACCCTAGTAAGATCAACTTGCAAAAATCTAGACTTATCCATTCGTATGCCACTACTATTTACCCACTTGCAACCAAAGATAGGAATATGAAACTTCTCGTAATCAAACACCCACCTTTGACAACCTTATGTGCAAAAGGCTTTCCAAACTCAGTATGCACATCTTTCACCTTTTCAAAAACTTGGTCACCTGACAATGCAGGTGGAGCTTTACGATGTTCGGTGTCTCCATTGAATGTTTTTCTCCACCCACGGTAGTGATGTTTAGAATGTAAGAATCTACGATGACTGAGAAACACATTCTTCTGACAAAGTTTCAATCGAATCGTATCGGTTCCGTCTTCACAAACAGGACACGCACATTGACCTTTAATGTTATACCCATATATATTCTCGTATGCTGGAAAATCATTAATTGTGCCAAACAACATCGCCCTCAAATTGAAACTTTCTTTCCTATATCCATCATAAACCTCCACACCGTTCTCCCACAAAATCTTTAAATCTTCGATCAAAGGTGTCAAATATGCGTTTATGTCATTCCCTGATTGTTTAGGCCCAGAGATTAACATAGATAACATCATGTACTTACGCTTCATACATAGCCATGAAGGTAGGTTATAAATCATAAGAATCACATGCCATGTGGTATGTGAGATACTTTGAAGACCATGCGGGTTCATTCCATCAGTTGATAATGCCAAGCGAAGGTTTCTTGCTTCTTCTCCAAACTCAGAATAATCATTATCAATCTTTGACCACTGTGATAAATCAGCCGAATGCCGATACTTTCCATCAATAATATTTTCATCTGCATGCCAAGTCAGATGTCTTGCATCGGTTTCACTACGAAACATGCGCCTAAATCTCGGAATTATGGGAAAATACCATAAGACTTTTGCGGGAGACAATATTTTCTTATATCAAGACAAACCGCATTTAGGGCACTCAGTTAACGATGCATATTTGTTACGAAACAAAATGCAATCGTTAGGACAAACATGTATCTTATCATAGCTCATGCCAATAGAGCACAACATTTTTTTCCTCATAGGTTCGATAGGAAGAACATTATCATCCGATAGCATTTCTCTTAAAAGGGCCAACAACTCTGTGAAACTTTTATCCGACCATCCATTGCCCGCCTTTAAGTTGTACAACTTTAATACCGCAGACAGTCTTGAGAATTTAGTGTAACCTTTGTATAGTGGTTTCTCTGCATCGCTTACCATCCTCTCAAACATTTCAGTACAATCATGAAGATCTTCTTCAAGTGCTTCTACAATCTCTTCAACTCGATCACAATCGTATTTTTCCGTGTCTTTGTCGTATGAAGCAGAGGTCGTATTACTTTTTCCACTCAGTTCAACATTCTCGTTAATTTTCTCACCATGAAATATCCAACACTAATAACTTTGATCAATTCCATGCCTCAGTAAATGCGATTTCAATCCATTTGTGTAAACCTTACCAATTTAACAACAACACAAGCAAGGACAATGCATTCATCTGGGGTTTTCAGCGTGTTGAACAACAAACTTAACGAATTCCGCAATCCTATTCTCGTACTCTTTTGTCATTCGATCGACACAGATCCATGTTTTATCCATGGTTTTCCTACTTATTAAGGTAAACAATCAATATCAACTTCAATAACGTATACATAACCAATGTTTCTCTAAACGATAATAACCCAGTTAAATCCAGACGAAAATACATAACTAAGGTAGTATCTTCGAATATTCTAACAACTTTCAAGTTCACTTCATTTTCTCACATTTAACAGATATTTACATCATTGAAGTTAAAAATAGAGTTTCATATAATAACAACAATATTAGACTTATCGAACATAACATCAATGACTAACGTATCTCCGTATCCTAAATGTTTTAAACAAAAACTCTGTATCCTAAATGTTTAATTTTAACTCAATCTACAGATTCAACAAAAAAACTTCTCAGGTAATGAAGCCAACAACTCAGTGTTAATATTTATATAAACTCAATGTATATACATAGTAACAACAAAAGAACAAGAACAAGAACACTATCCATCAATGAATCTTATGGTTCATACTGTATATACATAATAACTAGAAGCAATAAAATTTCAAGAATATGCAACTTTTCAGCAAATAAACAAGCAATAACAAGAACAAGAACAAGAACAGTACCATTATCAAGAACGTACTTTTTTGAACGGAAGATGACGGTTGTACGACGGAGGACGACGGTGGACTTCACGGAGGTAGAATCTGGTGGACGACGGTGGAGGTAAGACTGTTGAAGCTCGTTAGGGCGAAAATGGCGATTTCTGTTCGTCGTTCGCAGAAGAGACGGAAAGGAAGAAATGAAAATAGATCTGTATAATTTTAATATAATTAGACCTTAGACAACGCTTTTGATAAAAGCGCTGTCTAAGGCCTACCTTAGACATCGCTTTTGAAAAGTTTTGTCTAAGCCCCCCTTAGACAGCGCTTTTGTTTTTAATTTTTTTTTTAAATTGAAAGACTTTAGACAGCGCTTTTGACAAAGCGCTATCTAAGGCCTACCTGTAAAAGCGCTTTCTAAATGCGCTGTCTAAGGCCTACCTTAGAAAGAGTTTTTTCAAAATCGTTGTCTAAGGTAGGACTTTTAACAGCGCTTTTTTAATTTTTTTTGAACAGTTTCCGTGTTTGCTATTAATTTTAACCTTAGACAGCGCTTCCTTAAGAAAGTGTTGTCTAAGGTGCGCTGTTAAATGTCATTTTTGTTGTAGTGTCATACTTTGCCTGATGCAAAATTATACCCTTATTAGAGTATATAATCTCCATCCCTAGAAAATATGTCATATTTCCTAGATCAATCATCTCAAACTCATTCATCAGCACCTTGAACTTAGCTATCGCATCTAAACAACTTCATATTAGCAGTATGTCATCAACATAAAGACACACTAGAATCATATTGCTATCAAATGTATGTTGAACATAAACACCTTACTCCATCTCACAATTTCTGAATCCTTGAAGCTTGAAAATGAATCAATTTTTTAGATTCCAGACTCTAAGAGCTTATTTCAGTCCATACAAGGCTTTATGAAACTTGTACACCATTCTTCACTCTGACCTTGATATTTCCTATTTCTTCAGCATTCATATACTTATCACCAGCACATCTAATTTTTCCTCTTTCTAGAGTTAAAATTAATCATCTGTTATTTGTTTCCAGTTAGGTGATTTTAGCAGGCAATGTCCAAATACAACTAATCTACCAAATATCCATCATCATATTCAGAAATCATCTATAGCACATGTTCATCAGCAGGCTCTCCTCTGACTATGTTTTCTTCTTCGGATTTCCTTTCCTTGGTTGACCAACAATCAACAACAAAGTGACCAAACTTCTTACACAATAGCATTAAACTTTCATCTTGTCAAACTTCTCCTTTCCCTTCTGATGTTTCTTCTCATCAGAGTTTGAGACTTCTGACATCTGATAAGCACTGCCATGTCTCTTCTTTGCTTCTGACCAAGTTTGGTTCTGATTTTTCTTGCTAGAAGACGCCTTCAGAGTCTGTCATACCTCTCTTTTAGAGGTTCTCTCAGTCAGACGCAACTTCTATGCCTATAGACTACTCTGCAACTCTTCAATTCTCATGAGTCTGAGGTCTTTTAGAGTTTTCAATTACAACAAAAAAATTATTCAAATTGGGGAGTAAGTGATCTCAGTACCTTTTTCAATGATTACTTGTTCAGAGAGAGTCTTTCCATAAGATTTTATCTCATTTGTGATAAGAATCACTCTAGAGATGTAATCACATACCTTATCATTATTCTTCATGTTGAGATTCTCACACTACTTACGTAGAGACTGAAGCTTCACCTTCTTCTCGAATGCATCATCGTCGTAACATTGTACTAGTGTGTCTCACACAGCCTTCGTCGTCGTTGAATCATCTATCTTCTAAAACATATTCGTTTCAACACACAAATGGATATAGAACAACGCTTTCTGGTCATTCTTCCTTATTTCTCTTGCATTTTTCTTTGTGCTTTATATTAATCTACTACAACCACTACATAACCGTAATTGACAAAATCAAGAACATCTTGAGCGCCAAACAACACATGCATCTGAATCCTCCATTGATTCAGATTCTTTCCATCAATGACTGGAGGCCTTATGTTCAAACTACCGTTTCCACCGTTCATCTTCAATCATGTGCAAATTCACTCAAATCTCACTAACACTCGTGTTTCTAAATCCCTTGGAATTAAGAAATATGATTTTGTTTTGATTTCGAACTTTAATTCACTGTGAATTTCAGAACCGAAATCAATCACACACACCTCACTTACATTCTTGTTTCCTGATCTGAATCAGAACCAGAGTTCTTGATACCAATAGTTTCTTGTGGTTGAAGATGAAAGAGATGAAGATGGAAGCGAGAGAAGAGAGAAAAATTGTAACTAACTTTTCTAACAGAATTTGGAAATTCAGTTATGGATCAATTCTCATTCTACAAACTAGAACCACACTTGGATTATATACTAATCAAAACCTAAAGAAAATTCAAATGCAAGCTAAATTAAACTCAAATGTAAATGAATCTGAATTATATATAACAATATGAATTCCCAGACTAAATTCGTACCAATTGAATATACTAGCGGGGGAATCCACATGAAAATATTTGAACTATCAAGTTAGTAGAGGTCGTGATTGCAATGCTTAGTGTTTTTAGAATAGTATTAAGTTTTAATCGTTCATTAAGATCACATATAGGGTCTAGGGTCTAGAGAATCTAGAATCTTCACTAAAACAGGTGTCTCTTAGAAAAGGTATCATGAAATTTTATAACTCTTCTCAACTAACCGATCATATAAGAAGTCGTTTAAATATGATCTTTTACATTTCTAAAATGTGTATGTTTTCTAATCTACACCTTCACTCGAAATTCAAGTCGTTTGCTCCTAAATATTGAGAGCATGGTCATGTATAGAATAAATTTTAATTATTATACTTTTTTGGATTTGGATTCCCTCCTATTAACAGGATATAGTCCAGTATACACATTCACCTTTTATTTAATTTTTTAATTATATATATATATATATATATATATATATATATATATATATATATATATATATATATATATATATATATATATATATATATATATATATATATATATATATATATATATATATATATATATATATATATATATATATATATATATATATATATATATATATATATATATATATATATATATATATATATATATAATATAGAGTAAAAAATAATGATGGCTAGGATATCACTACATGAAAAAATGCCCGTGAAATAAATTGTCATTTTATTTTTGATAATTGTTTCTTTATTTTAGTCAATATAAAAATGATCTATATTAAAATAATCTTATGATATGATATGTATATGTAAGGAGCAAATAACAAAATAACTTATATTTATAAGAATTAAACCCCAAAAAAATTAGATAAACTAGAATAAAAATGTGGTATATTAAAACTTATATATAAACTTAATAAATGAATTTAAGGGTGTATTGCCTCTTACATAGGATACATTTGCGTGTGATGGTTAGTAATAGTCAATAATTTTGTGATTTATGATGCATTTGTAATTTAATAGTGACAAGGAGTAGGCTTTAAGTCAAAGGAAAATCCTGTGTCCGAGGAGGTATTATGCATGGGAATGGGGAGGTTGAAGAGAAAAAGGAGCAGAAATAAAGGACTCGTGAAGGCGACGGCAGCATAAGAAGAGAGTTGTTCCATTTTTTATTAGATTCATTCATGTGGAATATGAACTGTTTTATTTTATTTTATTAATATTATATAGTTTTTATTTTGTATCACTGAATTTATCATGCAAGTTAAATTTAAGAAAACAAGTTAGTAATAATCAAATTACGAATATTGACTTTATTTCAAATATCAACATTACTTTTAAAAGTACAATGATACAATTGTTTATTATTAATTAATTAATTAAATTTATTTTTTATACCTAGTAAAAAATAAAAATATAATTTTTCATGACCGGTAAATTTTGTGGTTGGATAATCTTTCCTTTTCTTTTATTAGGGAAGAATTTTCACAAACGGTTTTGATTTGTCAAATTTTAGATTTGTTTTGATTATTGAGTCTTGTTATGGATTGCCCCAATGACTAGGCATGACTCAATTCACTCTTGCTTCCAGGACGGCCTAATAGTCCAATGTCAAAGGGATCCACTGGCTTTATGCCCCTCAGCCGAAGAGGATTTGTCGACCACGGTTATCCTGATGGTTTTCTCTGCTCCTTCTAGACCTCTGCCTGTCATCAGGGGAAGTCGCTCAGAAGCGGCCAAGGAATTGCTCGTGCTCGGATATACCTCTGTTCGACGCACCCATCCGACCACGCAGGCCCATTCCAACGACTAGTTCTGACAATTACCTATTTTCGGGGGATCCGCGATCCAAACCCAATATATGGACCAATAGTCAAGCGTTTGGGGCTCTTTATAAACCCTCTCATTCGAGAGGGCCAGATATCGAATATTCACTCCATTAACTCTTTTACTCATACTTGCATTCTCTTTTGCATGTTCTTACTTTGGCATCGGAGTACCTTGCAGGTACACCCCCCATCTCTCCTCGACGTCCAAGCATCGCCCTTATCATCCATGTCAGCGTTCGGGGCCATTACAGATTCTGATTGCAGGAACGATCAGTGGCACCATCTGCGGGAACTCGTGTTACCCCGTTTCTCGTCCTTAAATCGAGAAAACCAAAACATTGTAGTTCAACTTACTCAATGACTCATCGCGACGACTCTGTCGATGCCCGAATCATCACCAACATCCCCGTCAAGCACTGGGAGAGTGATGGAATCAATCCCCCGCTCAGGGAGCCTGACCGTTTCCAAGACGGACGAACCACCTCCCTGTCACCAGAGCCATCCATGCAACCTGAGATCACCTATATTGATCTCCCCCTAATTCTCATTCCTGAAGGGATTAATGAGACACTCGCAGCTCTGGTCGAAACGACCAATAACATCAACCTTCTGCTCTTGCGCCAAGGCGAAAGATTAGAAGCTCAGGAAGATGCGCGACATGCCAAATCTCTCTCTCTCTCTCTCTCTCTCTCTCTCTCTCTCTCTCTCTCTCTCTCTCCCACGAGGAGGCTCCACAGGTCTCACAACTGTTCCCCTGAATGGAGAAAGACTCACCAGCACCTAGAGGCAGCTAGGTCTATCAAGGAGCGGACTTGTTTGTCTCCCCGAAGACACAAGTCCCTAGAAACATGGAAGACCAGGAGGGCACTCCAGGCAGGAACTCGACCAAGATCACCTTCCCTTTGTCGACACCGAGATAACCACTCTCGCTCCGCCTCCCATGATTCTAGGGACGAGGACGAACCTCGCAGACCTCTCTCCAGCGCGATTATGCCCACGAGGTTACCGAAGGGACTCGAGAAGCATCCTCCTTTGGGGAGCTACGATGGGATAACAAACACTGACAAGCATAAAGTAAACATCGACGCTCTCCTCGATAATAGAGGTGTTCGAGGAGCGATCAAATGTCGTCTTTTCCCCCACACTCTCAGGAAGGGGGCCATGTCTTGGTACAAAAGTCTCCCTCATGAATTTATCACCTCCAGGAGACAGCTTGGGACAAACTTTTCTTGAAACTTCACAGCATCACGACGTCATCCTAAGACCGAGGCCTCTTTGGAGGCAATTATTTAGGGCAATGACGAACCCCTGCGGGCATACATCGAAAGATTCAATAAAGAAGTCGTTCAGGTCTCAACCACAGACGACATGAAAAAATATCTTCTTGAACGCGGGTTTCGTCCCCATAGTAATTTCAGAAGGGACATGGGCATTGAGACACCGACCTCAATTGATCCTTTTCTCCTCAAAGCACAAGCATATATCCAATACGAGGAGAAAGAGGCAGCCAACACTGCCCCGGATACGAGGCATCATGAAGATGTCAAACCGTCTAAAATATGAAGACCCGTTGACTTCCCATCGGGGAGGTGAAAAAAGAAAGGAAGACCTCTCCCGTGAACCGCGGGAGCACAAGGGGCCATCCGGGAGGTTTCATGACTACTCACCCCTCACAGTATCGAAGGAGAAGATCTTGTCTGAATGTGCTAATTCTGAGTTCCGCAGGTCGGCGTCAGGTTTCCAAAGTAGTTGTCAACCAAGCCAAATATGGATAAGAGAAAGTACTTCCGATTTCACAAGTCCCACGGACATAAAACTGACGATTTCATCCATCTGAAGGATTCCATAAAAATACTCATTCGAGATGGCCACCTGAAGTAGTTCACCAAGGGGAAGGAATCTCCCTGAAAGGAGGTGCAAGAGGCTAAAAAATTCGAAGAGACTGCCCCTCCAACCACGAAGCCAATCTCCAGGTTGCCCTTAGCATCACACAGTTAGAGGATTTCTACATCCCAGAACCGTACACCGATCCTGCTTATTTCGTCACCTATAACCCATGGGAGTTTTTCCCCTCTACCATGGTAATTTCAGGAGGTGGGCATAACAATGTCACTGTAGGATCGACAAAACAACGTTTTGACCAGCTAATGAGTACTGGCTCCAGCCAAATTTCCACTATCAATCCTTCCCTTTGGGGATCAACACCCATCTCCTTTTACATGGAGGAACTCCTCAGCGGTGCACCTAAAGCTAGCATCCCTACTCATTCGGGCACAAATGGCCAACTTTGACGTTCAGAGGATCCTGGTCGACCAGGGAAGCTCCTTCGATATCATGTACTCCCAGCTCTTCGCGACCTTTCAGCTCAATGAGACACATCTGATGCCCTATGTAGGGTCAGATATTCAGGGGTTCAACAAAACTGTATCCAGGCCCTGGGGTTATGTCAACCTGATAATAACCTTCGGAGCAGGAGAGACTGCTAGGGCTGTCAAGGTGCAGTTCCCCGTGATTGATTGTCCATCACTATATCAGTAAATCTTGGGTCACCCAACCCTCGCTGAGCTCATCGCCATACCCTCCATGGTACATCTGAAGATGAAGTATTATACCTCATCGGGATAGGTGGCCACTCTCCATGGAGACATCGAAGTTTCTCCTCAATGCTTCGAAGTTGCATATAAAGGGCTCAACGCCATAGCCGCCAAGCCCAACCAAACCACCAAAGCTATGTTTCCCTGCAGTTCTGATGAACTAAAACCACTCCCTCAGGTTAATTCAATTGATCTCATAGCAGGTTTGCTGAGGAGGAGAAGGAGGCGCAGCTGACCGTAAAGATCTCCTCGTCTACTCATACGGTGACCGACGAAGATTTCGAGCTAGTCACATTAGGTGGAGATTGTTGCACCCCAAAATTTGCCCTCACAATACAAGACTTTGTGTGCTAAGAAGGTTCACAAGGTTCACAAGTTCTCAATGCTTATATAACCTTTCATGAGGTTCATGAAGTCTACAAGTTACTTTATGAAGGTTCACAAGGTTCACAAGCTTTTCAACATTTACATAACCTTTCATGAGGTTCATGAAGTCTACAAGTTACTTCTTGAAGGTTCACAAGGTTCACAAGTTCCATAATGCTTTCAACACCTTTCATGAGGTTCATGAAGTCTACAAGTTACTTTATGAAGGTCCACAAGGTTCACAAGCTTCTCAACATCTTCAAGACCTTTCATGAAGTTCATGAAGTCTACAAGTCACTTCTTGAAGGTTCACAAGGTTCACAAGCTTCTCAACATCTTCAAGACCTTTCATGAAGTTCATGAAGTCTACAAGTCACTTCTTGAAGGTTCACAAGGTTCACAAGATTCACAATGATTACAAAGCTCTCCTGAGGTTCATGAGGTCTACAAAGCCACTTCATGAGGTTCACAAGGTTCACAAGCTTCACAATACCTCCCATGAGGTTCACAAGGCATTTTATGATGGTTCACAAGGTTCACAAAGTTCACAATGGGTCAGAAGAGTTGACAATTCCCTCAGACAATGCACCTCCTAAGCAGTGCATCCAAAACTAGGGTTTTGACATTAATCAGGCTAAATGGACTTCCAAGACTTCAAGTGAGCTTCATAACATCTTATATGTGTGTAAGAACCCCCATGACAAGTTTCAAGACTTTTCTCAAAAGTTTGCTCAGTCAGATGATCAGATAAGTCAAAATCAGTCAATGCAGTCAAAAAGTCAAACTGAGGTCAACTGTGGTCAAACCAAAGTCAAACTTCATGATTTTTTGCCAACATCAAGTATATGAAGTAAAATTCATCATTTGATCAAGGGTTGATCATGATTCATCAAGGAGATTCCAGATCATCAATAATCAGAAGTTTCTAAATTAGGGTTTCCTCAGTAAAAGTCAACTGAACTTTGACCAGCCATAACTTTCACATACTTCATCACCAAGTCTCCATCCAAATCTCATTTTGAAGGAAATTGAATTCTCTACAACTTTGATGTTGCAAGTTAAGCCCAAAAATGCTTCATTTGGAAGATATGAGCTAAGACATTATAGGTCATTTCAAAAGTCAACAAAAAGTCAACAACTTCAAAAGGGCATAACTTGAGATTGGTAAATGATATGGACCTGAAACCAATGGGGTTGTTTAGAGGACTCTTCAAGCTTTTCAAAATGTCCAAGAACACCCTCATACCTTTAAAATTGAGGGAGATATGCCCTTGCAAAGTTGGGAAATTTTGTGATGGTTTATGTTGAAAATGGAGGTTTAAAACCACTTTTTTCCAAATGGGCTGCCCAAATTGTGATCCAATCCATACACTAGTACTATGCACGACCCAAACCATTTAAAATCTGATTTTTATTATTTTTATTTCTATTTATTTTGATTTAAATCATTAAAAATCATTTTAAATAAAAATAAAATATGAAAATAATAGATTTTATTTGGATAATGCTTCTAGAAAGTCTTAATTGGTGATTGAAGTTGAAAAAGAAATAAATCATGTGATTTATCTAAAGATAGTAAGCCTTCATGATCAAATATTTGAGTTTTAAACTATGATCAATTTCAATCTTTTTGAATCAAACTTTTCACATAACTAATCATTGTTTTGACCTAGAATGATTCATATATATATACTAAACACAAACCTAACACTCATGGACGAAATCCAGCAGCTTCAAAGGTAGGTTTTCACTTCAAAAAATTCAAGCAAAAGTGATATTCGGATTCCATCATCCAAGAGGTTTAAAGGTAAAATAAAGACATAGAGAGCTTCATTGGACATCCTTGATCATAAACCATCACTCACATTCATCCAAATCATGCCATAATGTTCTACCCGAATCAAACTTTATCTTGAATTTCAATTTTTCGATTCTGTTCATTTGTGCATTATTAATGAATTTTGTTTGAGCTTTTGTGTTTGTGAGGTTCCAAGGAACGATTCTGGACAATTGGATTGAAGCTTCATGACTTATATCACCCGCGGCCATTATTAGGGTTTAGAGCTCAATTTTAGGGTTTAATGATTCAACAAATATAAATGAATTCTGGACACATAGGAAGGTTCTATGAGATACAAGGATCATAAAACTGTAACTAATTTCATGAATCATTGCTGTTTGGTATGAGTTTGATTTTCGCAGGTTTGACACCATGAAGAACTTGCAATAGATTTCGCAGGAAAATTCAAAAGGAAATTCGCAGGAAATTTGAACGAAGAAGATGAAGTTTGGCGCGTCCCTGGGATTCAAATTTCGTTTTATATTATATAGTTTTGTTTATATTTAATTTGTACAGGTTGTTGAGTGGCCCAGTGGAAAAGCTTGTATGCGTATGATCAAAGGGGAGGGGATCGAATCCTGCCTCCAGCCAATGTTTTGGTATTTTCTCATTTTAATTGTGTTCTTAATATATTATTATTAGTGCTTGTTTGAATATCAGTTAGGCTCTCCCAGCCAGGCGGTAGCGCGTGCATGCTTGTAGTCAGAAGGTCCTGGGTACGATTCCCACCCCAGGCCTTTTGTTTTCATCATTTTTTCTGGATTTTTCAAGACATGGCATAAAAACAATTGAAGTCATCCTATGATCACCAACACATGGTTGGTCTAGTGGAAGGTTTTGGTACTGGCAGGCATGAGGACCTGGGTTCAAACCCAGCCAAGGTAAGTTCTTATTTTTTATCACTTTTTTCTATTTTCTTTAATTAATTAGTTTATTTGTTTTATATTCTTAATTAAAAAATAAATCATATATATTAAAAATTTAAAATAACATCTTATTCTCTAAAAATTGTAAACTTTCTATTTTTTTTTAAATTCAAAAATTTATTTTATTATTTTATGTAATTATAGTATATATTAGTTAAAATAATTTTGTATCTAAATAAACCCTAATTTTCTAAACAAACCCTAAAATATTTTCTAAAATAAAACTTAATTCTATTTTTTTCTAAATAATTTTATTTTCTAATTCTTAATGTAATTATTATGTATATTTATTTATTTAATATGATTCTTGTAAAATTTTGTAAATATGATTAATTTTTATGAACATGATATTTAAAATTTATTTTCTTCATACAATGTGTAAATATTTTTTTTATAATTAAATTTGTAAATTATTAAAATTTATAATTATATTATGTTTAAAAATTTTATATTACGGTAATTATTTAATTATTCATGTTTCTAAATAAATGCTTATATATTAAAAATTCAATTTTGTGTTTATTATTCTAATCATGTCATTATAATATTTTTCTATTTATTTCTATTAATTATTGTTGCTAACCATATTCTTATTTTTTGCTTATTATTATCTTAAATTTTTATCTTATTATTTTTCTAACCTTGTCTATTTTTCTAATTATTATTATTTCACTAAATTTAATTATTTTCACTAACTTTATTTATTCTTAATATTTCTACTAATCTTATTTTTTTTAATTATTATTATCACTTACCCCTATTTATTTATTTATTGTTTATTCATTATTTTTGCTTATTTATATCTTGCTAATTATTTTTATTATTTTGCTTATAATTATGTAATTGCTTCCTTGGTGTAAATTTGTAAATATTTAATTATTTAATTGTTGCTATGGTTAGTAATTTAGGGAGTGCAAAACATGTATTCTATTTAAAATTAACTTAGATCACTTTAATTATAAGATAAATAATATTGAACACTCACACACGTAAGTCGATTTTTAATCGCCGTCTCACATTTCTAAGGTTATCCCTCAGGTTGCCTAAATCATAAGGTCAAGTGGGGTGTATAAAGCAAGTCCCTTTAAAAAGAAAAATCATCAAGTCCCTCATGGTTGCCTTTACGAATCAAGTCCCTTCGAATAATGATGATAGTCCCTCCTATATGCTTATTACACCCCACAGTTGCCTTCATAAAAACAGATGTCCCTCTCATGTCCCTTACATCCAAGGTAATGACTACCTACTCCTTAATAGTAGGGATAGTCTTACCAATTAAAGGATAAAGAACAAGAAAGACTTAAAACTTTAGGGTAGGTTTCTCTTATGCACTTGCTCACTTCAAAAACTTTTCACACTTAACAAATTTCAAACAAATTTTCAAAAACAAGTTTTTACGCATCCATACATGGATCATTATCAACTATTCTGAAAATTTTTCTATTCACACACTACACTTTCAAAAACAATTTAAAGTGAGCTAAGTAACTAAGAGCCCATGGATAACCATGGATGTAAAGGGTGCTAACACCTTCCCTTTACATAACCTACCCCCCGGACCCAAAATATTCTCTTAAGGTCTTTCCTGTTCTTTTATACCCTTTCCTTTTGGATAAAATAAAAGTCGGTGGCGACTCTTGCTATCCGCAACATAACTAAAAGTCAGTTCTCCCACCGTGTTACAGAACTGGCGACTCTGCTGGGGAGTTAATTTAAGAGGGGTACCCTTAGGAATTAAGATCACTTTAATATTGTTTGATTTGTTTGCTTTATATTATCTTGTTGGGGGTGCTCTTATGTGTGAAAGGTCCTAACCCGGATCTAGTGTACCTTAGGTAAATGGCAATAGACCAAGGAAACTGTACAACGTATATCGATACGGTTGATCTGGTGGCCATAGTTAGTGCGACTTCTTGGTTGGTGCTTATGTTCCTTAAGTCAAGTTGAGGATAATATGAGGCTGCCATATGTTGTCAATGCACTAACTAACTTTTAGAACCCTAGTTAACTCATCTTGTCCTTTAGAAGGTAGTGAGGTAACCGACTTTGGTGCAGACTGAAGTTGGTTGACACTCGATACTACGCTCATTGAGATTCTAAACTTGGAGGGTTTTGGTTGGCAAGTAAGTTGCCTTCTGATCAACCACCCTTGTGAAGGATCAATGATATTGAGATCCCTTAGAACCCGGTTACTTTTGTAGGACAGGATGAACCATCTAACTTCAGGGGAGGGTACTTACCTTAAACCTCATGCAAGCCTTTAAACCTAGGGCTATGGTGTGACTTGTTTGTGTGTGCCACATGTTTGTGATTGAACATAACATCATGACATCATCATGCATCATAAGCATAGCATTTTCACTAACCATTTCAAGGACCAAAGGATTTATCTTTGTTCTTTGTTGCAGGTCATGGCTTCTGCTTGTAGAAACACCATCAGGATCAACTTTGTGGGGATACCTCCCAAGCTTAAAGATTTGGTCTCTCAAGTGTCTGATCACTCCCAGTTCATCAAGAGACATGGTCACCTATTGGATCTAGTCACTTCAGGGTTCAATGAAGACATGATGAGTGTTCTGTTTCAGTTCTTTGACCCTAAGCACCATTGCTTTACATTCCCTGACTACCAGTTGGTTCCAACCATGGAGGAGTTCTCTAAACTTCTGGGCATACCTGTTCTTGATCAAAGACCCTTCACAGGCTTGGAGAAAGAGCTTAAACCAGAGGTTATTGCTGCAGCCCTACATCTGAAGAAGTCTGATACTGTTCTAGAAACGAGAAGTGGAGTCAAGGGTATTCTTGCCAAGGTGCTAATGGATAAGGCTCAAATGTTCTTGAAGGCCATGAGCTATGATGCTTTTGAGGAGGTCTTAGCCTTGCTGATATATGGCTTAGTATTGTTCCCCAATCTAGATCAGTTCATAGATGTTCATGCCATCAACATTTTCCTGAGTCACAATCCAGTGCCTACTTTGCTTGGAGACATCCTGCATTCTCTTCACACCCGTACTACAAGGGCAAGAGGAACTTTGATGTGCTGCATACCTTTGCTTTCTAGGTGGTTTATTTCTCACCTTCCTCGCTCAGTAATGAAGAATGAGCAAGGGTTCAGATGGTCCAAGAGGATCATGTCACTTTTTCACTCAGATATCCATTGGTGCTCCAGATCTATGGAGAATGTCACCATCATTGACCGTTGTGGGGAGTTTCCTAATGTGCCACTTCTAGGCATAAGAGGAGGCATCACCTACAACCCCTCTCTAGCTTTACGACAGTTTGGTTACGCTCGGAGCGATGGTCCACATGACATGCTGATTCAGGGCATTGTGTTTGATTATGACAACGATCTTCAGGGTTACCGTCAGAGATTCATACGAGCTTGGGGAAAGGTAAACAGGATCGACAGCAAGACACTGGAGCCTAAGTATACCATTCCTATGGAGGCTTATCTCAGATGGGTGCGATCTTGTGCTCAGACCCTCATGATGCCATATCCTGCCGTCCTACCAGTTACCATGGAACCTGTTGCTGAAGGAGACACAGCTTATACCATCCTTCACCCAGACATGCCTACTGATATGGAAGACTTGCAGAGATCATGGATCCAACTGAAGGAGCAAAGGGATACTTTCGAGGCTCATTACAAAGCAAGCCAAGAAAGAATCCTAGAACTAACAAAGCAACTTCACGAGGAACGAAACCTTAACTCATACCTCAACACAAAGAGGAAACGTCCATGGGAGACTTAAAACCCCATCTTTTGTACTTATTTCATTTTCATTTTTGTAAGCCTAAAAGGCAAAACAAAGTTATTACTAATAAAAGTTTACTTTCATGTTTGTCTAAGCAAATTTAAATCCTACGGTCCTTGAAAACATTGCATATGCATTACCATATCATTTCATTGCATCACAGGTTTATATTTGTGCACAGGTTTCTCATCTTCTCGCTGTTTATTTCAGCAATGGCTCTTGAACAATCAGTTAAGGATCTTCAGGCACAAAATGCACAGTTCCAAGAGCTGATCTTGAACCTGTCCAAGGGGCAGGATGAATTGAAGGCACTGCTGGCCAAGAAGACTAAGAAGACTAGAAGGTCTGCTGGGTTGATCAACATGGGAAGAAGGTTCAAAGGTCTTGCCAAGACCAAAGAACCAGCTGAAGACTATGAATCTGAGGAATCTGAGCAAGAGGTAGGCAGTCTCCACCACACAATGGGGGACTCTGATTCTGAGGCTAATTACTACCATGAGCCTAATGAAGACAAGTTCAAGATGCTGGTGGATAGAATGGATGCTATGGAGTTGCAGAAGTCATCTGGGCTGGATTTTGAGGATTTGAGTCTGATATCTGGGGTAGTCATACCCATTGGGTTCAAAGTTCCTACATTTGTTGTCTATGATGGGGTCTCTTGTCCCAAACTGCATCTGAGGTCTTATGTTAGAAGAATTCAACCCCACACTGCTGATAAGAAGCTGTGGATCCATTTTTTTCAAGAGAGCTTATCTGGAGCTCAGCTGGAGTGGTATTATCAGTTGGAGAGTGTTAACATCAGAGACTGGAATGATCTTGCTGAAGCTTTCTATAAGCAGTACCAATACAATGCTGACTTAGCCCCCACTCACATGCAGCTTCAGAGCATGTCTATGGGTGCCAAAGAAAGTTTCAAAGAGTATGCTCAGAAGTGGAGAGATTTAGCTGGAAGAGTTCAACCCCCTTTGACTGACAGGGAACTGGTTGATATGTTCATGTGTACGCTGAATGGTCCGTTTTACAGTCATCTCATTGGAAGCTCATCATCTGGCTTCACTGAGTTGATCATGACAGGAGAGCGAGTAGAGAATGGTATAAAGAATGGTAAGATCCATGTGGGCACTTCCTCATCAGGTGCTGCAAAGAAGCCTCCCATTGGGAAGAAAGAATCTAATGCTGTTTATGGTCAACCTGATCGTAATAGAAGGCATCAGTCTGTTAGTGCAGTTCATATTTCAAATCCAACTCCTGCACCAACAGAGCAGCCACAGGGCAACCAACAGAGGGCTAGAAGGCAGTTCACGAAGATCAACATGTCAATGGCTCAGGCATTGCAACACTTGTTGAAGGCTGAACTCATTACTTTGAAAGAGTATCCTCAGAATCCCAATGTTACCTCTCCCAGGTACAATCCCAATGCACGGTGTGCATACCATTCAAACTGTCAGGGACATGATACTAATAATTGCTGGGTCTTGAAAAATAAAATTCAGGATATGATTGATGCTGGAGAAATTGAGTTTGATCCTCCAGGTACCCCAAATGTGATTACTGCTCCAATGCCAAATCACGAGAAGACTGTCAATGCCATTGATGAAGACCTACATGTCTATTCAGTTATGGAATTGAACACACCATTGTCTGTTATCAAAAAGAGGTTAGTACAAGCTGGGATCTTCCCAGGTTGTCGTGAAGATTGTTTGTATTGTACCTATAAGCCAGATAGTTGCTTCATATTGAGAGATGGAATTCAGCGTCTCATGGATAAGTATACTATAGTGTTTGAGAGGACTCCGTCGTCTGTAGAAAGTATGGTAGATCATCTGACTCAAGGTAGGAAGATTGAAGAGGTTGACATGGTTGACAAAGTACCAATAAAAATCACTTCAAAGGGTCCCATTAAAATCACTCATCAGGGTCCAATCAAGATTACTGCTGAAGGTCCTGTAAAAGTTGTTGCTGAAGCCAGAGTAGCTCCTGTGGTCATTACCACTCCTGGTCCTATCCCGTATACGTCTGAAAAAGCTGTGCCTTGGCATTATGGATCTGATGTTTACATCCATGGTGTTAAGCAAGAGCCTGTAGCTGATGTGCCTGTTGATGTTGACAATATTGCTGGGTCTAGCAAGATCACTCGTAGTGGAAAAGTCTTCTCTCCTCCAGATACTTCCAAGAATGCAGTTACTCCTGCTGCTACCTCCACCACTAATGCTAGGGGCAAGGGTCCTGTTTTTGAGCCTGTACCTACTGATGTGCCAGTTGCTGATGACCTCTCTAAGCAAATGGAAGAAATATTAAAAATCATTCGCAAGAGTGATTACGACATTGTTGATCAGTTGGGGCATACTCCCTCGAAGATTTCTATGCTATCCTTGTTGTTATGCTCTGAGGCTCATGCCAAGTCCTTGATCAAGTTTTTGAAGACTGCTCATGTACCCAGTGCAATTTCTGTTGACCAATTTGAGAACTGTGTTGCCCACCTGACCTATGACAATGGGTTAGGATTCTCTGATGCTGATTTGACCCCTGCCAAGAGGGATCATAACAGGGCCTTGCATATTTCAATTGAATGCAGGGGCACTACCCTGTCTCATGTGCTGATAGACAATGGTTCCTCTTTGAATGTGTTGCCTAAGGAAGTCCTGAACAAGCTGAGTCCTGAAGATGCTGTGCTGAAGCCCAGTGATATTGTGGTAAAGGCTTTTGATGGTTCTAGAAGGGTAGTGCATGGAGAAATTGATCTTCCAATCCAAGTTGGTTCCCAGGTGTTTACTGCTACATTTTATGTGATGGATATTCGTCCTTCGTACTCTTGTCTGCTTGGTCGTCCCTGGATCCATGGGGCAGGTGTTGTGACCTTTACATTGCACCAAAAGTTGAGATATCCGGTGAATGGAAAGGTTGTTACTGTCTATGGAGAAGAAGAGTACTTTGTCAGTCATGTGAATACCTTCAAGTATCTGGAAATGGAAGGTGAATACATTGAAACTCCGTGTCAGACGTTTGAAGTGGTTCCTTGGGTTGTCAATGATTATGTAGCTCCTCCTGTTGTGAAGAAAGTTCCTGTGGTTACCAGAAAACCTCCAACAATGGCAATGGCTTCCCTCAATGATGCAAGAGCTGTGGTGGATGAAGGTGGTTGTACTATTTGGGGTCAGCTTCCTGATATTCCATACAAGTCTGACAAGTTTGGTTTGGGTTTCACTGCAGAGTCCCAGAAGGCTGTTCGTCGTGCTCGTGCTGCCCGAGTCACTAATCAAGGGGTTGTGAAGGACCAGATTAATGCTGTGGGAGATCAAGATGAAGACTACAACTTGGATGCATGGATTTTTCCTACTGTGGGTGCTGGACTCAATAATTGGAAAGCTGAAGATGTTATCCCTATCTCCTTTAGTCAGGAGTAAATACTATTACTGTGTTGTTATATTTAAATTTGTAATTTCTTGAACAATAAAACTTTCAAGCCATGTGCCTTACCCGGGGCACAATGGTGTGCTTGTTTCGGGCTGTCATTTCATTTGCATACTTCATTCAATAAAATCAGTGGACGTTTCGTTTTCGTAAATATTGTATTCCTTGTCTTTCTTTTATTTTATTTTTGCTTTATCAGCTATGTGTTCTTACACACACCCACATCACTAAAATGCAGATCCTCATCCACTCTGGATCCTGTTGATAACAGTTCTACTATTGCCAATTATGATTTCGAGAATCCGATCTATCAAACTGAAGACGGAAATGAGGACGATTGTGAAATACCTGTAGAGCTTGCTAGGTTGTTACAACAAGAAGAGAAAGCTATACAGCCACATGAAGAGCCAGTCGAAGTTGTGAATCTGGGAACTGAAGAAAACAGAAAAGAGGTCAAGATAGGGGCTGATTTAGAGGATAGTGTCAAGAGCAGGTTGGTTCAGATGTTACGTGACTATGTGGAGATCTTCGCTTGGTCTTATGAAGATATGCCAGGGTTGGATACAGACATTGTGGTTCACCGTTTGCCAGTAAAAGAAGATTGTCGTCCAAAGAAGCAGAAGGTTCGTCGTATGCGTCCTGAAATGTCAGAAAAGATCAAGGCAGAGGTAATGAAACAGTTCAATGCAGGGTTCTTAGCAGTGACTTCTTATCCTCAGTGGGTTGCAAATGTGGTACCAGTTCCTAAGAAAGATGGTAAGGTACGTATGTGTGTGGACTACAGAGATTTGAACAAGGCTAGCCCTAAAGATGACTTTCCGCTTCCTCATATTGATATTCTGGTAGACAACACTGCTCAGCATAAGGTATTCTCTTTTATGGATGGCTTCTCTGGTTACAATCAGATCAAGATGGCACCTGAAGATATGGAGAAGACAACATTTGTGACACAGTGGGGCACCTTTTGCTATAAGGTAATGCCATTTGGTTTGAAGAATGCAGGGGCAACATATCAGCGTGCTATGGTGGCTTTGTTTCATGATATGATTCATCATGAAATAGAGGTATATGTGGATGATATGATAGCCAGATCTCAGAATGAAGAGCAACATCTTGATCATTTACATAAATTGTTTGAGAGGTTGAAGAAATACAAATTGAGATTGAATCCAAACAAGTGTACTTTTGGAGTTAGATCTGGAAAGCTCCTGGGTTTCATTGTCAGTGGAAAAGGTATTGAAGTGGATCCTGCAAAAGTGAAAGCTATACGAGAGATGCCAGCTCCCCGTACTGAGAAGGAGGTTAGAGGTTTCTTGGGACGATTGAATTACATTGCAAGATTTATTTCCCAATTAACAACTACCTGTGAGCCAATCTTCAAATTGTTGAAGAAAGATCAGGTGATGGAATGGAATGATGAGTGCCAGACTGCCTTTGATGAAATTAAGAGATATCTGCTGGAACCTCCAATTTTGATGCCACCAGTTGATGGAAGACCCTTGATTATGTACTTAACAGTGTTAGACAACTCAATGGGGTGTGTGTTGGGGCAACATGACGAGTCTGGTCGAAAAGAGCAGGCAATATACTACCTTAGCAAAAAGTTTACCGACTGTGAAACAAGATACTCACTGCTCGAGAAAACTTGCTGCGCTTTGGCATGGGCTGCTCGCCGACTAAGACAGTATATGTTGACTCATACTACCTTGTTGATTTCGAAGATGGATCCAATCAAGTACATATTTGAGAAACCTGCTCTCTCCGAAAGAATTGCAAGATGGCAAATGATCTTGACGGAATATGACATACAGTATACTACTCAGAAGGCTATTAAAGGAAGTGTTGTTGCTGATCATTTGGCTCATCAAGCAGTGAATGATTATCAGTCAATGAATTTTGAGTTCCCTGATGAAGATATCATGATTATTACCAAAGAACCTGGACAATATGACGGACCTGAACAAGGATCCCGATGGACTATGGTTTTTGATGGTGCCTCTAATGCACTTGGTAATGGTGTTGGTGTTGTGATTAGTTCCCCTGAAGGTTGTCATACCCCGATTACTGCCAGACTTTGTTTCCATTGTACCAATAACATGGCTGAGTATGAGGCATGTATCCTGGGTATTAAAGCTGCTATTGATATGAAGATTCAGTTCCTTGATGTGTATGGAGATTCAGCCCTGGTAGTAAGTCAGATTAAAGGAGATTGGGATACCAAGCATGACAACCTCATTCCTTACAGAGAGCATGTGTTGTCTTTGATCCCACATTTCAAAGAGATTACCTTTGGACATATTCCACGAAGAGAGAATCAGTTGGCAGATGCATTAGCCACCATGGCATCCATGTTTGAGATCAGTTGGGATGATGAAGCTCCCAAGATTACCATTGATAGATTTGAGAAGCCTGCATATTGCAATGAGATTGACACAGAAGGGGCAGAGGAGAAGCCTTGGTTCTATGAAGTAAAAAGATATCTTGAAGCTCAGGAGTTCCCTGAAGGGGCATCTGTCAAAGATAGGAAGTTTCTGAGAAGGTTTGCTGCTAAGTTCTTCTTGAGTAATGGGATTCTGTACAAGCGCAATCATGATTCAACTTTGCTTCGTTGTGTGGATAAGAAGGAAGCAATTGAGATTATGGAAGATATGCATGATGGGATCTTTGGCACTCATTCTAGTGGACATACTATGGCAAAGAAGATATTGAGAGCAGGTTACTATTGGTCTACCATGGAAGCTGACTGCTATCAGCACTCCAAAACTTGTCACAAATGTCAAATCTATGCTGATAAAGTTCATGTACCTCCATCACCATTGAATGTGTTGACTGCTCCTTGGCCCTTTGCCATGTGGGGCATTGATATGATTGGTGAGATCAAGCCTACTGCTTCTAATGGGCATCGTTTCATCCTGGTTGCTATTGATTACTTCACAAAGTGGGTGGAGGCAGCTTCATTTGCATCTGTTACCAAGAATGTTGTGGCTCGATTTATTAAGAATAATCTCATATGTAGGTATGGCATCCCTGAAAGGATTATCACTGACAATGGCTCTAATCTAAACAATACTATGATTACTGATCTCTGCACGCAGTTCAAGATTAAGCATCACAACTCTTCTCCGTATCGTCCAAAGATGAATGGGGCAGTTGAAGCTGCTAATAAGAACATTAAGAAGATTGTACAGAAGATGACTGTTACTTACAAGGATTGGCATGAGATGTTACCGTTTGCTCTTCATGGTTATCGTACCACAATACGTACCTCAACAGGGGCAACCCCATTCTCCTTAGTCTATGGTATGGAAGCAGTTCTGCCCATTGAAGTTCAGATTCCCTCTTTAAGAATTATGAAGGATGCAGGCTTGGATGAAGATGAGTGGATTCAGACTCGACTGGACCAGATAAATTTGATTGATGAGAAGAGGTTAGCAGCAGTTTGTCATGGCCAGATGTACCAGAAACGGATGATCAAAGCTTTTAACAAGAAGGTTAAGCCAAAGGTATATCAGGCTGGTGACTTGGTAATCAAGCGTATCATATTACCACAGGGTGATCCTAGGGGCAAGTGGACTCCAACATATGAGGGACCATTTGCAGTCAAGACAGTGTTCTCAGGAGGTGCCATGATACTGACTACAATGGATGGTGAAGACTTCCCACAGCCTGTAAACGCAGACATAGTTAAAAAATACTACGCATAAAAAAAAGACCCGCTAGGTTGACAGGCCTAGGCAAAAATAAGGGCATCCCGGCAAACCAAAAGGGTTTGGGCAAAAATTAGGGATATATATTAAAAAAAATGTACACCCGGCAAGTCGAAAACCTGAAAAGGCGGCTTGGGCAAAAAAGGGTATCCCGGTGGATTGAAAACCTGAAAAGGCAATCCAGGCAAAAGTTAGGGATTAAAGCGTATGACTATGTCTCGTTTGGATCACTCATAAAACTGCAACCAGTTGTACTACTTACTCAAGCTCGAACAGATAAAGCTCAATCCAATGGTTTCCGTCTGAACAGCAGAAGATGAGATACTTGAAGATAATGGCAATAGTAGAATTGAAACTCAATAGGATTGTTTCCCATATAGCTGATTCTCTTTGTTTTGTAAAAAACTTTATGACAAAATCCTCTTACTAGGGTTTATGTCTCCTTGTATAAACTTACCCGTGTATGGGTTACTTTTTGATATAAATAAATTCCATCTTTTGAATCCAGATTTACTTTTACCCTATTTACATAAGCGAAACGTCCATTGGTTGTGTTTGAATGTATGTATGCTTTTGAATATGATTAATGTTTACCAAAAATGCATGTATGCTTTTAATATGATTGATGTTTACCAGAAATGCATGAAAATGCAGTAATAGTATTTACTAAGGACGAGCGAGGGAAGGATTTCAACGAAGCTTCGCCGGTTCATCTTTACAAGACAGTTACAAACTCTCAGTAGGACAAATCCATCTTCACAAAGTCTTATCTCCCCTGGAATTTATATCCATCTCTTTTATCCTCATACAGATATTCGGGAATTTACTTTCCAATAAGGGAACGACGAACGAAGACGGGAAGTTATATTTACCCTACCATCAAACGAAGACGAAGGTTATATATACCTTACTATCCCCAGCATCCGGGAGGTGATATATACCTTACTATCCCCAGCATCCGGGAGGTGATATATACCTTACTATCCCTAGCAGACGGGAGGTTATATATACCTTGCTATCCCCAGCAGACGGACGGTTATGTATAATATATTTTTCAGCAACGAATCGGGATTTATTTTCCCTGGCCAGCAGTTGTTATACGAAGATATCCAGACTCTTCCGGCAGTATCATATCATACATACATCATTTACATCATACCATAATATACATATCCATGAGTGCAGAGTACATTACCTAAGTGCATCATATTATACATGCATACATAATGCATAAACTAACACTATCATACAGAATGCTACCTTGTTTTCAGGTTAATGATCATCAGGATTGCTCTATCCTCCTGAAGACATGCTGTTACATCAGGATTACTCCAGTCTCCTGAAAGCATATCATACTATTACCTCAGGGTTGCTTTAGCCTCCTGACAACTTCTCATTACTTCAAGACTGCTTTAGAGCTATTGATTGCTCTATCCTCCTGAAATCATATTATTACTTCAAGACTGCTTTAGAGCTATTGATTGCTCTATCCTCCTGAAATCATATTATTACTTCAAGACTGCTTTAGAGCTATTGATTTCTCTATCCTCCTGAAATCATATTATTACTTCAAGACTGCTTTAGAGTTATTATTATTGATTGCTCTATCCTCCTGAAATCATATTATTACTTCAAGACTGCTTTAGAGCTATTGATTGCTCTATCCTCCTGAAATCATATTATTACTTCAAGACTGCTTTAGGGTTATCATTATTGATTGCTCTATCCTCCTGAAGACATGCTGTTACATCAGGATTACTCCAGTCTCCTGAAAGCATATCATCAATCTCTCAAGATTGCTCTATCCTCTTGAAATTATATTGTTACCTCAGGACTACTCCAGCCTCCTGATAGCTTCTCATATGTCAAGATTGCTTTATCCCCCCTGAAGACATGCTGTTACATCAGGATTACTCCAGTCTCCTGAAAGCATATCATCAATACCTCAGGACTGCTCCAGACTCCTGACAGCTTTCACTATACCTCCATATTTTGGACTGCTTTATCTTCCAAGAAATATATCTGAGGAACTTTCCTCTAGTGGCATCTTTAAGCCCACTCAATCATATTCAACTAGCCATCTGTATCACTCTAATGCACTGGTGAGTGCAAATTTTTGGGCTTTTGTGTTCAATCCCCTTCAACCTTCCAGGTCACGACTGGCAAATATACCAATCTAACCCCTCAGGTTTCAGAAAATTGAACAGGGGCAGCTGTTGCACCCCAAAATTTGCCCTCACAATACAAGACTTTGTGTTCTAAGAAGGTTCACAAGGTTCACAAGTTCTCAATGCTTATATAACCTTTCATGAGGTTCATGAAGTCTACAAGTTACTTTATGAAGGTTCACAAGGTTCACAAGCTTTTCAACATTTACATAACCTTTCATGAGGTTCATGAAGTCTACAAGTTACTTCTTGAAGGTTCACAAGGTTCACAAGTTCCATAATGCTTTCAACACCTTTCATGAGGTTCATGAAGTCTACAAGTTACTTTATGAAGGTCCACAAGGTTCACAAGCTTCTCAACATCTTCAAGACCTTTCATGAAGTTCATGAAGTCTACAAGTCACTTCTTGAAGGTTCACAAGGTTCACAAGCTTCTCAACATCTTCAAGACCTTTCATGAAGTTCATGAAGTCTACAAGTCACTTCTTGAAGGTTCACAAGGTTCACAAGATTCACAATGATTACAAAGCTCTCCTGAGGTTCATGAGGTCTACAAAGCCACTTCATGAGGTTCACAAGGTTCACAAGCTTCACAATACCTCCCATGAGGTTCACAAGGCATTTTATGATGGTTCACAAGGTTCACAAAGTTCACAATGGGTCAGAAGAGTTGACAATTCCCTCAGACAATGCACCTCCTAAGCAGTGCATCCAAAACTAGGGTTTTGACATTAATCAGGCTAAATGGACTTCCAAGACTTCAAGTGAGCTTCATAACATCTTATATGTGTGTAAGAACCCCCATGACAAGTTTCAAGACTTTTCTCAAAAGTTTGCTCAGTCAGATGATCAGATAAGTCAAAATCAGTCAATGCAGTCAAAAAGTCAAACTGAGGTCAACTGTGGTCAAACCAAAGTCAAACTTCATGATTTTTTGCCAACATCAAGTATATGAAGTAAAATTCATCATTTGATCAAGGGTTGATCATGATTCATCAAGGAGATTCCAGATCATCAATAATCAGAAGTTTCTAAATTAGGGTTTCCTCAGTAAAAGTCAACTGAACTTTGACCAGCCATAACTTTCACATACTTCATCACCAAGTCTCCATCCAAATCTCATTTTGAAGGAAATTGAATTCTCTACAACTTTGATGTTGCAAGTTAAGCCCAAAAATGCTTCATTTGGAAGATATGAGCTAAGACATTATAGGTCATTTCAAAAGTCAACAAAAAGTCAACAACTTCAAAAGGGCATAACTTGAGATTGGTAAATGATATGGACCTGAAACCAATGGGGTTGTTTAGAGGACTCTTCAAGCTTTTCAAAATGTCCAAGAACACCCTCATACCTTTAAAATTGAGGGAGATATGCCCTTGCAAAGTTGGGAAATTTTGTGATGGTTTATGTTGAAAATGGAGGTTTAAAACCACTTTTTTCCAAATGGGCTGCCCAAATTGTGATCCAATCCATACACTAGTACTATGCACGACCCAAACCATTTAAAATCTGATTTTTATTATTTTTATTTCTATTTATTTTGATTTAAATCATTAAAAATCATTTTAAATAAAAATAAAATATGAAAATAATAGATTTTATTTGGATAATGCTTCTAGAAAGTCTTAATTGGTGATTGAAGTTGAAAAAGAAATAAATCATGTGATTTATCTAAAGATAGTAAGCCTTCATGATCAAATATTTGAGTTTTAAACTATGATCAATTTCAATCTTTTTGAATCAAACTTTTCACATAACTAATCATTGTTTTGACCTAGAATGATTCATATATATATACTAAACACAAACCTAACACTCATGGACGAAATCCAGCAGCTTCAAAGGTAGGTTTTCACTTCAAAAAATTCAAGCAAAAGTGATATTCGGATTCCATCATCCAAGAGGTTTAAAGGTAAAATAAAGACATAGAGAGCTTCATTGGACATCCTTGATCATAAACCATCACTCACATTCATCCAAATCATGCCATAATGTTCTACCCGAATCAAACTTTATCTTGAATTTCAATTTTTCGATTCTGTTCATTTGTGCATTATTAATGAATTTTGTTTGAGCTTTTGTGTTTGTGAGGTTCCAAGGAACGATTCTGGACAATTGGATTGAAGCTTCATGACCTATATCACCCGCGGCCATTATTAGGGTTTAGAGCTCAATTTTAGGGTTTAATGATTCAACAAATATAAATGAATTCTGGACACATAGGAAGGTTCTATGAGATACAAGGATCATAAAACTGTAACTAATTTCATGAATCATTGCTGTTTGGTATGAGTTTGATTTTCGCAGGTTTGACACCATGAAGAACTTGCAATAGATTTCGCAGGAAAATTCAAAAGGAAATTCGCAGGAAATTTGAACGAAGAAGATGAAGTTTGGCGCGTCCCTGGGATTCAAATTTCGTTTTATATTATATAGTTTTGTTTATATTTAATTTGTACAGGTTGTTGAGTGGCCCAGTGGAAAAGCTTGTATGCGTATGATCAAAGGGGAGGGGATCGAATCCTGCCTCCAGCCAATGTTTTGGTATTTTCTCATTTTAATTGTGTTCTTAATATATTATTATTAGTGCTTGTTTGAATATCAGTTAGGCTCTCCCAGCCAGGCGGTAGCGCGTGCATGCTTGTAGTCAGAAGGTCCTGGGTACGATTCCCACCCCAGGCCTTTTGTTTTCATCATTTTTTCTGGATTTTTCAAGACATGGCATAAAAACAATTGAAGTCATCCTATGATCACCAACGCATGGTTGGTCTAGTGGAAGATTTTGGTACTGGCAGGCATGAGGACCTGGGTTCAAACCCAGCCAAGGTAAGTTCTTATTTTTTATCACTTTTTTCTATTTTCTTTAATTAATTAGTTTATTTGTTTTATATTCTTAATAAAAAATAAATCATATATATTAAAAATTTAAAATAACATCTTATTCTCTAAAAATTGTAAACTTTCTATTTTTTTTTAAATTCAAAAATTTATTTTATTATTTTATGTAATTATAGTATATATTAGTTAAAATAATTTTGTATCTAAATAAACCCTAATTTTCTAAACAAACCCTAAAATATTTTCTAAAATAAAACTTAATTCTATTTTTTTCTAAATAATTTTATTTTCTAATTCTTAATGTAATTATTATGTATATTTATTTATTTAATATGATTCTTGTAAAATTTTGTAAATATGATTATTTTTTATGAACATGATATTTAAAATTTATTTTCTTTATACAATGTGTAAATATTTTTTTTTTTAATTAAATTTGTAAATTATTAAAATTTATAATTATATTATGTTTAAAAATTTTATATTACGGTAATTATTTAATTATTCATGTTTCTAAATAAATGCTTATATATTAAAAATTCAATTTTGTGTTTATTATTCTAATCATGTCATTATAATATTTTTCTATTTATTTCTATTAATTATTGTTGCTAACCATATTCTTATTTTTTGCTTATTATTATCTTAAATTTTTATCTTATTATTTTTCTAACCTTGTCTATTTTTCTAATTATTATTATTTCACTAAATTTAATTATTTTCACTAACTTTATTTATTCTTAATATTTCTACTAATCTTATTTTTTTTAATTATTATTATCACTTACCCCTATTTATTTATTTATTTATTGTTTATTCATTATTTTTGCTTATTTATATCTTGCTAATTATTTTTATTATTTTGCTTATAATTATGTAATTGCTTCCTTGGTGTAAATTTGTAAATATTTAATTATTTAATTGTTGCTATGGTTAGTAATTTAGGGAGTGCAAAACATGTATTCTATTTAAAATTAACTTAGATCACTTTAATTATAAGATAAATAATATTGAACACTCACACACGTAAGTCGATTTTTAATCGCCGTCTCACATTTCTAAGGTTATCCCTCAGGTTGCCTAAATCATAAGGTCAAGTGGGGTGTATAAAGCAAGTCCCTTTAAAAAGAAAAATCATCAAGTCCCTCATGGTTGCCTTTACGAATCAAGTCCCTTCGAATAATGATGATAGTCCCTCCTATATGCTTATTACACCCCACAGTTGCCTTCATAAAAACAGATGTCCCTCTCATGTCCCTTACATCCAAGGTAATGACTACCTACTCCTTAATAGTAGGGATAGTCTTACCAATTAAAGGATAAAGAACAAGAAAGACTTAAAACTTTAGGGTAGGTTTCTCTTATGCACTTGCTCACTTCAAAAACTTTTCACACTTAACAAATTTCAAACAAATTTTCAAAAACAAGTTTTTACGCATCCATACATGGATCATTATCAACTATTCTGAAAATTTTTCTATTCACACACTACACTTTCAAAAACAATTTAAAGTGAGCTAAGTAACTAAGAGCCCATGGATAACCATGGATGTAAAGGGTGCTAACACCTTCCCTTTACATAACCTACCCCCCGGACCCAAAATATTCTCTTAAGGTCTTTCCTGTTCTTTTATACCCTTTCCTTTTGGATAAAATAAAAGTCGGTGACGACTCTTGCTATCCGCAACATAACTAAAAGTCAGTTCTCCCACCGTGTTACAGAGATCCTGCCTAAGGAGTGAAGATCGGAGTTGACCTCCCAGACCTCACAAGGAAGCAGCTAAAGGCGTGCCTCATGGAGAACGCTGATTTGTTCGTGTGGAGCACATCTGAGATGCCCGGGTTGGATCCAGAAACAACGTGCCACCATCTGACGATAGATCCCTCCGTACGAGCAGTAGCACAGTGCAAGAGGAAACAATCCCCGAAAAAGATAGAGGTTGTCGAGCAGACCGTTATAGACCTCATAGAGGCACAATTTGTAATTGAGACCAGGTATACCACCTGGCTCTCAAATGTTGTATTAGTCAAAAGGATCAATGGAAAATGGCGCATGTGCGTTGACTATACGGATCTCAATCGGACTTGCCCGAAAGACGCTTAACCTTTGGCTAACATTGATAAGATGATCGATAACTCTATAGGTTTTGAATTATTGTCGTTCCTTGACGCCTATTCCAGGTATAATCAAATACCCATGGCCGTGACCGACAAGAAATACACTGCTTTCATGACCGAATCGGGTGACTATTACTACAATGTAATGTCCTTCGGCTTGAAAAATGCGGGCGCAAGCCCTACACTTAAATAAAACTATTTATCAAGCACGCAAGTGAAAAATGCGATTTAATCCAGAAAAATGCACGTTCGGGGTACGCGCGGGAAAACTCCTAGGTTTCTATCTAACCGAAAGATGAATCAAAGCTAACCCCGACAAGTGTCGAGCATTCTCCGAAACGCTCACGCCAAAATCAAAAATATCCATCTAGTCACTAAACGAGGTTCTCACCTTGCTATCTTTCTCTCTGGAAAAATCCTCCCAACACGTGCTTCCCTTCTTCAAGATCCTTCACAAAGAGGCTTCTTTCGGAAGGACGAAGGAGTGCGAGCAAGCCTTGACAAATCTCAAGAAGGATTTGTCTGAACCCCCGTTTCTCTCCCGACCAGAGGCCGGAGAGACTTTGTTTCTATATCTGGTCGTCGCAAAGGAAGCTGTAAGCATCGCCCTCATACGAGAAACATCCGAGGGAGAAAAACCAATCTATTTCTCGAGCAAAGCCTTGCAAGGGCCCTAACTCAGATATCCGCAGATTGAAAAACTCTCCCTCGCACTCCTCCATGCAGCAAGGATACTCGAGCACTATTTTCTAGCACACATGATCATTGTCCGAACAGACCAATCCATCAGACAATTCCTTGGTCAACCCGACATGACCAGAAGGATTCTCAAATGGTCCTTGGAACTGACCAAGTTTAACATCCGGTATGAAAGCAAATTAGCCCTTAAAGCTTAAGTCTTGCGCGTCCAGGAAATGGACCATCTTCGTGGATGGGGCATCAAGCTCAATGGGAAGTGGAGTAGATATTATTCTATAAAACGAGGAAGGTATCCTGATAGAGGCATCCCTTACACTATCTTTTACCACCTCTAACAACCAAGCAAAGTACGAAGCTTTCCTTGGTGGTTTAAGGCTCGCCGACGACCTAGGAGCCTAAGAAATAATCTTCAGTACAGACTCTTAGCTCGTGGCATTACAATTCAAGGGAGAATACTAGGTTAAAAACGACAACTTGTCAGAATACTTGACCTTTGTCAAAGACAAACTACAAAGTTCACGTTCGTAGAAGTCAAACATGTTCCCCGTGAACACAACGTACGAGAAAACATGTTATTGAAACTCACGAGCACAAAAAGGAAAGGCAGAAACAAATCTATCATACAAGAGATACTTCATCGGCCCAACATTGAAAAGACATTCGCAATGATAGACGTATATGTCGTCGGCGACGCCAACTGCTGGATGAACCCGGTCTACAAATACTTAACTAATGACGAGTTGCCCCAAGACCCAAAGGAGGCCAGTATAGTTAGGTGACGAGCCTGCTCATACGTTTTAGTCGAGGGAAAACTCTACCGATGGGGATTTTCTATTCTTCTCCTCAAGTGCGTCAAGGAATAGTTGATTTTGCATATCCTGCGTGAAATCCACGAAGGCATCAACGCCCAACGTCTGGGAGATCAATGGCAAGGAAAGCCCTTCGGGCAGGATATTACTGGCCAATAATGTAGAACGACGCCAAAGAGCACGTGAAAAAATGCGATAAATGCCAATGACATGGGGACATGCATTTAGCACCTCCAATCAAACTTAAGACAATGTCCTCCCCATGGCAATTCGCATGGTGGGGAATGGATATCCTAGGTCCCTTTGTCGTTGGTTCAAACCAAAATAAGTACTTAATAATCAGAGTAGACTACTTCACAAAGTGGATAGAAGTTGAGGCTCTAGCCAAGATCACAACCTTCAACATATTGTGTTTCTTCAAACGTAACACCTCGCTCGGTTCAGGGTACCCCAAACCATAGTTACCAACAACGTGACACAATTCACAGATAAAAATTTCCAAGAATTCGTTGTCAACTTAGGAACTAAACAGCATTTCACTTCAGTCGAGCACCTGCAAACCAACAAGGAGGCAGAATCAGTGAACATGGTAATCCTACGAGGACTCAAGCGAAGATTAGATGAGATTAAAAAACGATGGGTTGAGGAATTTTATAGCGTCTTGCGGGCATGCCAGACCACGCCTAACTCTACAACCGGGGAAACCCCTATCCAACTACCATATGCAATAGAGGCCATCATCCTCATTGAAACGCACATATTGTTTAGACGAATAGAAGCTCCAATGGACGAACATACCAATTCGGAAGAATTACGCGAAGAGCTCGATTTGGTCGAGGAAGTTCGATCAGGAACAGCCCTACGCGAAGCATCGCTTAAACAAAAAATCACCATCAGAAATGACTCTAAAGTCATAAAACGAACATTCGAAGTCGGCAGTCTCGTCCTAAGGAGAAATCACAAGGACTCTAGAGAAGGTAAACTGGCTGCAAATTGGGAAGGTCCCTACCCTGTCCGAGCAAAAATGGAAAATGGAGCCTATTACTTAGAAAATTAGAATAGGGAAGAACTTGCTCGTCCTTGGAACACCGAGAAACTTAAGCAATATTACAGTTAAGGAATCGGTCGGCCTGCTCGGATCTAAACGATGAAGCACAAACACCGACCTAACATGCATACCTAGGTACAAGTATCACATACCAAAATATTTTCTTCGACGGATTTTCCCTCGTGAACGAGGAAGATCATCGTCACATAATTGGATCCTCAAACAAGTCAATCGTCATCTTCGTACCAAGACCAGGAAGAACACCCAGCTCATGATGGGATGTTCACACCACAGAGCACGGGCCATTATCATGACTCGAGCACCATTCCCCGACCATATATACTCTGGCATTCTACCTAGTTCCCCAAACCGTCAGACACACATGTACCGAGCACAGTTCCCCAAATATATAAACAAATTCCAAATCCCCCAGGGGGCGTATAAAAATAACATCGCGCGTGTTTTTAAAGAGAACATATAAACGATCGAGCATCATACAAACAGTTAGTAAAAATTTAAAGAATTAAAGGGTGCCCTCCGACAGAAACATGAGCAAGCACAACAGATAGATAATAAACGAGCACCGCGGTCGGAAAAGGATTAGAAAATGCGGCCACACGGACCGACTTGTTCAAATATTACATAAATGAGGGAAAAACTCCCCAAAGCAAAACAATGGTCATGGAACGTAGGTCGACCATCAAAATCGAAAAAACAAATAAGAACAAGATCTTCAAGCATCTGCATCCGCGGCAGGCTGAGTATCAACTAGGACCCCCTGATTTCCTTCATCCATGAGCGTATCATCCTGATTCGACGACCTAAGAATTTCGGGCACAAAGATATCTCTATTCATAACCTTGTATAGGCAATTGATGCCCTTCTCGTTGAGTACAACCCCGAGATTAATAATCTTCAATTGATCCACCGCGTTCTTGAATGCCACGCCCGCTATCTCCTCGAGGTCCTCTTCCCCCTGCTCGATCTTCATGATCATCTCAACTCAGGTCACCGGTGATTTCAAGTCCTCGGGTTCATCCTCGGAAGGATCCATTGCACCCTTCAGATGATAAACTTCGTCCTTCGTAGTTTTCATCTCAGAGTTAGCAGCGGCCAGAGACTCCTTCAGCTCCTTGTTCTTCTTCAGGGCATCCTTCGCTGTCTCAGAAGCTTTGTTGGCCTTGTCCTCAGAAGCAGATAAGAGAAGCTTTGGCCTCTAAATCTCTTGTTCTTGAGTGGCGGTCCCCTTAGCATACGTAGAGACCATAACTAGAATCCTCATTACCGAAGTCGCATCCCGAGCAAGAGACAGTTGCCTATCCGGTCGACTTAGCTCCTCTAACTTCAGTGTTTTCGCCCGATGAACCTGAAGTGAAGTCTCCTCGAAGAATTTTGGCTTAAGGAAGTAGGTTGGAAGGTCAAACGACGACTTCGTAGGAGTCCCCATTAGGTTTATGACATCGTTGACCCTCGACCTCTTCCCCATTCTGAAGGCAGTTCCCATCAAACCTTGAGGAGCCGAGGTAGAGTTGCCTGAACCTGTGCCCGATGCTACCAAGCGGTCATTCAGACGAGTTTGCTTCAATTTCTTTGCTCCTCTTCTCTTGGCAGCGTTCTCCATCACCTTGTCCTGCAAATCCACCATCGAATCTTGAAAAGACCAAAAGAAACTAGTTAAAGCATAAAAAGTATACGAGCAGAAATTCAATATGAACAACTAACTCTAAAGGCTACAGAGATATGTTGTAACTTCCTTGGTTGTCTCACAGGAAAGGAGCTTAGATGTAACACCCCATTTCTACCCGACTTTAAAATTAAATCAGAGTTATAAAATATTCTTCGTAAACATGGGATATCACATTTTTCAACTTTAAAACCAATCAACATAAACTTCATTAATATAAATACTTCAAAACTACGCAGGGGATTCATCAAATTACAACTTTGAAACAACATCGTTTGGTTTCAACATTAAACTACTTCAACATGGTTTTCAAAATAAAAAACTTAAACAAATTCATTAACTAAAGTTTAATTCAACACAAAAGACAAGACATGCGTTCATCCTCCCGAAGTGCTATGTATCAGAGCGACAAATACCAACTCGAAGCTACTAAGTACTCGACTATGCATTACCTGCATGATACCAATATAAGGGAAACATTCAAAAAAAGGGGTGAGATATCAAATAATATAAACAAGAGTATGATAATCAATACGTAAACGAGAAATCATACAATCACACCACTTCACACAACAAGTAACATCAGCATACAACTTCAATCAACAATGATTAACAACAAATATATAATGCGACACAAATGTGACTCAACTTATGTATATGCATGTAGTACTATAACATAGTGAGAGAACTGACTTGGTGTTTTTGTTTGACAAAAACATGTGCGGATAGCAAGAGTCTCAACCGACTTTTATTTTATCCAATAGGAAAGGTTATAAAAGAACATGAAAAATCTTTTAAAAAAAGATTTGAGTTCGGGGGTAGGTTATACAAAGGGAAGGTATTAGCACCCTTTGTATCCATGGGCTCTTAATTACTTAGCTCACTTTAACTTGTTTCAAAGAATGTGTTGTGTGTGTTTTAGAAAATATTTTCAGAAGTTCTTTGTAATGATCCTTGTATGGATGTATACGGTGGAAAATGCTCAATTATATTATGTACCTCTTCTTCTGGAACACAACGGTGGAAAATGCCATCTTTACCTCTCTTGAAAAGAAATGGTTCGTCCCAATAGAAGTTTTTTACATCACTGTAGAACTTCTTCTTCCGGTGGTAGTTTAGATCAAGGGGTATGATGTCAGCGGCTAGGTAATTAACAAAGTCTGCATACCAAGGTACATTACTTATAGCTAAGGATTTATGAGAATGCTTATGTGGGTTTGGGTTATCATCTTCAATAGTTTCTAGTTGGGCTATCAGTCTATCATAGGAAAAATCATCATTTATGGGTACTGAGTCAGGTTTCAGGTATTCTAGCCTATAAAGGTGATCAACTACTACATTATCTGTGCCTTTCTTATCACGGATATCTAAATCAAACTCTTGCAGTAATAGAATCCATCGAAGTAACCTAGGCTTGGCATCCTTTTTACTTAGTAAGTAACGAATGGCAGCATGGTCGGTGTAAACTATAATTTTGGCTCCTACTAGATAAGATCTAAATTTTTCTATGGCGAAAACTACAGCTAGGAGCTCTTTTTCGGTTCTTGCGTAGTTGAGCTGTGCAGCGTCTAGGGTTCTACTGGCATAATAAATTACGTGTAACTTCTTATCTTTTCTCTGACCTAGAACGGCTCCAACAACATAGTCACTAGCGTCACACATTATCTCAAACGGTTCTGACCAATCAGGGGGTTTCATTATAGGTGCTGAAATCAGAGCTTGCTTCAGAAGATTAAATGCTTCAGTACATTTTTCATCGAAGATGAATTCAGCATCTTTCATTAAAAGACCAGTTAAGGGCTTCGTTATTTTGGAGAAATCCTTGATAAAACGTCGGTAAAATCCGGCATGTCCAAGAAAACTTCTTATCTCCCTGATAGTCTTCGGCGGTTTTAGATTCTCTATGACTTCTATTTTAGCTTTATCTACCTCTATACCTTTTTCGGAAACTATATGTCACAAAACAATCCCTTCGGTGACCATGAAATGACATTTTTCCCAATTTAGCACAAGGTTTACCTCTACACATCTCTCCAGGATTTTCTCAAGGTTGATAAGACAATTTTTGAAATCAGATCCACAAACTGAGAAATCGTCCATAAATACTTCCATGATTCCATCTAAATAGTCTGCAAAGATAGACATCATGCAGCGTTGGAAAGTGGCAGGGGCATTACAGAGTCCAAAAGGCATTCTTATGTAGGCAAAAGTTCCAACAGGGCATGTAAAGGTAGTTTTTTCTTGATCTTCGGGGTGAATAGGTATTTGGAAGAATCCTGAATATCCATCTAGGTAACAAAAGTAAGAGTGTCTCGCTAGGCGCTCCAACATTTGGTCTTTGAATGGTAATGGGAAATGGTCCTTCCTAGTTGCTTTATTTAATTTTCTATAATCTATGCACATACGCCAACCTCCATCAGTTCTTTTTGCTACAGGTTCGCCCTTCTCGTTTTGCACGACTGTGATGCCTCCCTTTTTAGGTACTACATGCACATGACTCACCCATTTACTGTCCGAGATCTGATATATTATACCTGCCTCTAGTAGCTTAAGAACTTCAGTCTTAACTACATCACTCATCATAGGATTTATTCTTTGTTGGTGTTCTCTGGAAGGTTTTGAATCTTCTTCAAGCAAAATCCGATGCATGCATACGGATGGGCTTATTCCTTTTAGATCTGAGATCTTATATCCTAAGGCTGAGGGATACCTTCGTAAAACATCTAATAATTGGTTTGTTTCCTCTTGGTTTAGGGTAGCACTGACTATAACTGGACGATTCATTTCTTCATCGAGAAATTCAAATCTCAGGTTTTTAGGCAGTTCCTTAAGTTTTACGGTCGATTTCATAGGGCAAGGCATATGATCTGGGGTAAGAGATAAAAATTATTGAAGGTTATCATCAATGTAGGGTTTTTTGTAATTGTCATCTTCCAAAATAAGGGTTGATGGCAATTTTATAGATTCAGTTTCTTCTTCTTGTTCTAATTCCCTAATGCATTCATCAATGATATCTAAGGCATAACAAGCATCTCCTATTACAGGTGCCATAAGAAATTTTGAAAGTATAAATTCTATCTTCTCGTTACCTACCTCAAAGGTTAGTTTCCCTTTTTTAACATCTATTATGGCTCCAGCAGTCGATAAGAACGGTCTACCTAGGAGGATTGGTATGTCATCATATTCTTTAATGTCCATGACAACAAAATCAGTAGGTATAAACAACTGACCTATCCTAACAGGGACGTCTTCAAGTATGCCTATAGGGTATTTAACGGATATATTGGCTAATTGAAGTGACATCTTAGTAGGTTGTAATTCTCCTAAGTTTAATCTCTCACAAACTGCTAAAGGCATTAAGCTCACACTAGCTCCTAAGTCTAGAAAAGCTTTTTCGATGACATGATTCCCCAAAATACAAGGTGAAATTCTGTGATCAGGTATGAGATGTCCTAAGAGATGTTGTCGCTCCCGATAAATGAAACAGGGTCATCTAAAGGTACAGACGCGAACGGTCGGCGAGAGGGACAATGAGAACACACAGCCGTGAACTCACTGGAGATGAATAGAGTCGCCAGCTAGGCATTTTTATCCCGGAGGAAAGGTAATGCTGCATAGACCTAGAAAAAGATGGATAAGACGGTTTGCGAACCAGAGAGACTGAGAAAGGGGGTTGGTTACAACCTGGGAAGGTATTAGCACCCAGATTGTCCGTCATACTCGACGGGATCCACGCTTAAAAGATTTGTGTTTTTAAAGGGGTAGTGTCAGTGCAATTTGTGTATAAAAGAGCTGGAACGGGATGTACAGGTGTCAGTGTAAGAGAAGTGTGAAGTGTATAAATGTATAGTGTCAGTGTGAGAACAGGAGTGCAATGCTCAAGATCATGAGGCTAAAGAATGAAGCTGGAAAGAGGGGGAATATACAGAGACTTTTGTTCGATAACTATTAAGTTATGCCTACGTATCCTCTCGTGCAATGAGGAAGTCAGAACACCGTAGTTCGACCCAAAGAGACTGAAAGATGAATTGACTTGTGAACTGCTTACTAGCCCATGCTCAAGTGTATGATCTGTCTGGCACAGATGCAAACTGTCTTGCATTAGACGGAAGAAGCGAGTTCTCGATTGTGAGTGAATGAGATGAGAAAAGAATCCCGAAGGAGACGATTATTGTTTGTTTTTGTATTTTCAGTCTTTTATTGCTTTTGGATTTTTGTCATAAGTTAATGAGCTTAAGTCTAAACCAATGGATTTAGTAAACTCATCACATCTTCCCTCTGATTAGGGGTAATGAGAATACCTTAAGTGTGAAGTCAGATTCTCACACTTAATCACCTTTGATGTAGGATTAAGATCATTAACCTATTTGTGATTATTTAGATGTTTTTGGTGTTTTTGTTTAGTGTTGAGTAATGAGGTTAAGCCATAATCAAGGATTAAACAGACTCATTACACCATCCTAATAGAAGGATAATAGATGAGAATGTTTAAGCTGAGGAAAGCTCCTCAACTTAATCCATGATTAGGGATTAAACTCATGACAAAACAAAGCCTTTATTAGATGGATTTTAGTTAATGATATGATGATGAAATGATTTTATGATTTGTAAGACAACTTGAGGGGGACTTGTCCATTAACACTAGGGTTAGTCCTTCTTAACCAATTAAGGAAGAATTAGAACCCTAATGCAAGGCCCAAGTTACAAGCTTGATGTCTTGATGATTATTAAGTGAATTGATTAAAGGATTTAAACACATTAAGGGTTTAACACTTAGGATTAAAGTTATACACTCCATCCTAAGAGAAGGATGCAGGCATAAGCTTAATCACAAAGCCTTAAAGCCTTTAGGGTTTAGTCCCTGATTATGAGATAAGAAAAGATGACTCAAAAGAGACACAAAGGTAAAACTAAGAGGGGGACTAATCAACCCTAATCATTGTCATGCTTGGTTGTTCCTAAGGTTTGTGAGGTTTTCAAGAACAATCTTCAAAGGAGCCACCAGGAAGCAGATGAACAAGATCAAGAGAAGCAAAGCAACTTGCTTCATTCAAGAAGTCAAGTCACTTGAAGAAAGAAAGTGGGAGGAACAAGAATGAGCAAGCTCAATCTCAAACACAAACATAAATTCAGCAATGGATGCAAGAGAAATGAAAAGAAAAGTTATGAGAAGTGAAGGCAAATTCACTTCTCAAGTTTACTTACTACCTGAAATGTTAGAAAGAAATGCAATGCAATGCAAAATGGGATGAAATGGTATGATGCTAAACAAAACCAGAAGCATGTGGATGATGATAATGATGCTATGGAGTGCTATAAACATGAGGCAAGGCATGGAAATGGTCATACAAGTTCATGGATGCAAATGGTGCAAGCTTAGAAGCATGGATACACATGAAAAGTTATGAAGCATACATGGCATACAACATGGCGAATGCAAGATGCAATGATCAAAGATGCTTTCTATATGTCTTATGATGTCAAATGAATCACATGAATGCTTGAAATGTCATGGTAAGTCATGTTATGCAAGAGAATGCAAGAAGGATGCGAATGGAAGCCCAAATTAGGGTTTATGGATCAAACAACAAACAAAAACCCAAAACAGAAGCAAAACCTAAGATAAAAAAATGGCAAATGCCACACAAAGAAACCCTAATCCTATACTAAACCAAGGTCCAAAGGGGAGGCCCCAACTCTTAACCAATCTCAAGTTATGAATTTCACAAGTTATTAGGGTTTTTAGGGTTCCTAAACAAAAGAAATGCCAAACAAATTGAAAATGAGGAAACAAATCATGGCCATTTAATCCTAGAAACTACATGCTAAATACAATGCAATGCAAAAAGAATCAATGTCCAACTCTTCTTAGATAGGCAGAAATGAATTTTTGAACTTTGGATCAAATTAATGCACAAAAAATGATTTAATTCAATGGAAAATTCTCAAAATGCATCAAGATCAAAAAAGAAATTTGGTTTGAAGGTTGGACAATGTTTCTAAATGTCTTAGAACATTTCATGAATTTTTTGGTGATTTTTAAATACTTAAAAGTATTTTTAATTAATTAATTTCCATTAATCAATTAAAAATAATCTTTTAAATATTTAAAAATACTTTTTTAATGATAAAAAATAAATAAAAATATTTTTGTGTCATAAAAATTAATAAAACTCATGAGAAAAAGTTTCATAATTTTTAGGAATTTTTAACTATTTTTAATAAATTAAACAAAACAAATAAGAAAAATATGAAAATAAATGAAAATAAAGGAAAGTCAACAGAATGGAGGGATGAGATTGAGTCTGGATTCAAATGCATTGACCACGCGCGCTATCCAAGGGCTGTGGTTCTTTCTGAGTTAATTAAATTAATTATGATTAATTAAACTTAAACACGTGGATTAGGGCTAAGCAAAGTGATCTGGGCCTTTCATTCGCGCGGGGAGTCAACTGGTCAACCTAATCTAACGTCCCAGATTCAAACTTGAGTTAACGACTGGATTATGCCCTAATGACATTCAGGCTGCCGGAGAAGACTTCCGGTCGTCTTCTCCGGCCAGCATCTCCCCTGAGAATCTCCAAACTCCCTCAAAACGTAACAAAAATGGAACCTAAGCATATAGAAATGATTCCCATGATCCCCTGAACTAAAACCCTAAGTCAAAACAAATTTATTCTTCCTCAAATTCATGAATCGAGCAAAACAAATTTCTAGGTCACAGAGTTTCAGAAGCTAATTAAATACTCATCTCAACACCATTTCAAAAACCAAGAGCACCAGGATACTCAGTGAAGCATAGCGAACAAGTTTATAACATGAAAAACGATTTCTGGAAAAAATAATTTTGGAGCTACCTGAGATTCGAAGCTTTCACTCTGATGACTTTCTGGCCACTTCCTTCAGTGCAATCCACTCCTTAGGACCTCTTGATGATGTTTGAATGTCTTGGAGCAATTTATGTTGGCTGGTTGATGAGTTTAGACAGCTTCTGCTTCAACTCAGTTGAAAATGGCTATGGTGAAATGGGCAGCTTCAGGCCAGTGTGAGTGGTTCCATGTGACCAGAATAATGAGTGGAGAAGGTCTGTGGTGTTTGTTTTGATGTTTGTGAGCTGTGGTGAGAGTTTCGAATGAAACTGCAAGTTGAGGTGAGAAATGGCAATGGGGTGTTCTTGATCAAAACAGGCCTGGCTCTTGGTGGTTTGAGGTCTATGAAGTATGGTGAGTTGAAGTGTGGAAATGGTTTGGATGTTTGTGTGCTGGGCAGAGAGTTTCGAAGCAAAATGCAGCTTGGGTGTGTTTTGTGAATGTGATGTTATGAAGTGTTTTAGCCTTGCTATATGTATGAAGTGTCTTGCAAATGAAAAGTATAAACTAATCCAATTGGCTGGATGATGTGACATGGCCTGCTGTGATAGGTAAGTTTGCTTTTGCAAAAAGTCAAATTTTGTGTAAGGAAAGTATGGCTCATGATCTAGGCTAGTACAAGATATGGTTCTGGTGCAGCATGGTGTGTGTGTGATGTTGGGAAGGTCCAGCAGCCAATGCATCAAGTGGAGAGAAGCACAATGATGTTTTTGCAAGTTGGCACACTTTTGAAACTTCATGAAAAAGTCTAGTTACACAAACCATAACCATGTGAAACCTTGGTCCAATTCTGATTTTTAGGACCTATTGAATGTTTTCATACTGGTTTGAAGTGAATTAGAAGTTGCAATTGGCTTTGGTTCATGATTTTGCAAAAATCACATTTGGTGCATGCCTTGAAAATCAATGATTTTTACCAACTTTGTCACACTATAACTTTTGATCCAAGAAGAGTTTGATCATGTTCTTGTACTTTTTGAAAAGGGAAAGATGTAATCTACAACTTTCATGACCAAAGTTTTTCCATTTGAAGCATTTTTGGATCAAGAATCAAGGCTTGAAAAATGACCTAAAATGAAGCATTCTTGAAAAGTCAACTATGCCCAAAAAGTCAACATTTGCAAAAACCCTAAATTCTTGATTTTTGTGAACTTCAACCTTCTTCCATGATCAAATAAAGATCATATACATTCAAAATGATGAAGATCACCCATTGGTTGGGTCATTGGGGGCCTCAGATGCCCTGATTTTACACTGACTTGTCCAGAAAGTCAACTCTTGATCAGATGACTTCCCCATGGAATTTCTTCATGAAAATTGATATGCATACTCCCTATACCATATAGAGACCAATGAAAACAAGAATGACCAAAAAATTTGGGGTTATGGCCTCTGAAACCAAAACCCTAATTTTAGGTCAACTGTGCAGTCAAACCTGGCTCTGCATCCACCCAAACCCTAGTTCTTGTGATTATTTTGAATTATTGGCTTTGAGAGGATGTAATATGATACTTGAACACATGTAGACCCCTTTGAATTGATTGGTGACCTTTGGAGTGGCTCAAAAGGCTTTGGGATTGCTCAGATCATAAACCCTAGGTGCAGATGACTTAGAAACTATGCAGTGAATCAAAAATGAGATATGAGATGATATGATTGTGTTTATGCATATGAGAATGATCACAAGCCATGGTGTGAATGGGTGAGGGAAAATTTGGGGTGTTTACAGCTTCCCCTATTCAAACATGAGTTAGTTGTGCAGGATGTAAGCGACGACTTAACAGGCGAACAAGATAACTTGTGGTTGAATACCAAAGACAGTCCAAAATTTGCACTCACAGAATGAAGAAGAAAAGGGATATAGATTGTAAAAGAAAATAAAGTATATTGTAAAGTGTGGGCGACGGAGGACGACCGTCGAGCAGAGGACGACTGCTGGGTAAATAGCAATGACGGGGACGGCCGACATGCTGGGGATAAAAGGTAAAGCCAAGACGGGGACGGCCGACTAGCTGGGGAAAATAAAATCATGATGGGGACGGCCATCAAGATAAAGCTGTAAAATTCTCTGGGAGTTAATGAAACATGATGGGGACGGCCATCAAGTTCACAAAGGTAAAGTAACCAACGATGGGGACGGCCATCGGGCTAAAAAGAAAAGGGACCACGACGGGGACGGCCATCGGGTTAAAGAATAAATGAAATAAACAGATGATGGGGTACGGCCATCAAAGGTGAAGGACGATCACCTAGCAGGGGACGGCTGCTCTGTTGGGGACAGAAGGAAAATGATGGGGACGGCCATCAAAGGTGGAGGACGACCATCTGGCAGGGGACGGCTGCCGAAAATATCGCGACATAGGACGAATGCCGGATAAAAGGGTCAACGATGGGGACGGCCATCGGATGAGCATGATGGAGGACGACCATCAAGAAGTGGAGGACGACCACTCAGCAGGGGACGGCTGCTCTCAAGGTTTATCATGACATAGGACGAATGCCAGATAACCAAAATCAACAATGGGGACGGCCATTGGATAAAAATGATGAAGGACGATCATCAAAAGGTGGAGGACGACCACCTAGCAGGGGACGGCTGCTAAAAAATCAATGATGGGGACGGCCATCGGATGAGCATGATGGAGGACGACCACTCAGCAGGGTACGGCTGCTCTCTGGGTTTATCGTAACACAGGACGAGTGTCAGATAAAAAGAAAATTTGCTTTGGGCGATCTACTGGGGATATAGTGAACACAGACGAGTGTTCACAACCAAGAAAGGAAAGTATAAGTGTTTGGTATTGTGTATAGATTAAAGATGCGGACGAGCATCCTTAAGACTATGATACGGACGAGTATCATGTAGAAACAAAACTGACACATGCTCTGAGATGATGGTACGGACGAGTACCAACTGGTTAACAAAGAACACGGACGAGTGTCGAATCTGCGGGGATATGAGTGATGGTGTATACAAGATACGGACGAGTATCTGTATGAGTGTATCATGAGTAGAGAGCATATATAGATGAGTGTTTAGCTTCTGGGGAGAGTGACACGGACGAGTGTCAAAAGGAGAAGAGTGTGATATGAACAAGTATCTGATATACAAAGTCTAGGCGACTGCGCTGGGGATATGACACGGACGAGTGTCAAACAAGTGTATATATAGGTATATGTGAGTGCAAAGAGGATGTCTTCGGCTTTCTGCTGGTGATGTGACACGGACGGGTGTCATGAAGTATCTGTAATACGGGTGATTTTGTTGTAAAGAGTGTTCAGACGACTTTACTGGGGAGTGATGATACAGACGGGTATCAAAAGGAAATATATACTGGTGTTTGGGATTTGTGAGGCAACTGCTTTTGCTGGGACTCTGGTGGGGGTTTTTGTACAATGATGATGAACGGTTATTATTCACAAGTGTTAATTTAGAAAAATGGCTCATGATTATGCTATGCGTTTGATTTTTGCCGTAATGCTCCGTATTAGACGGAATGCTACGCTCTGAGGGGATAATATGATGCAAATGCCATGATTATGCAAAGATATCAAACCGGGATTAGGATCCCGTTGCTGATCTGTTTGAAATGGACATCCCAGCTGGGGATGAGATCATTGGTAGATCTGGTGAGATGTATCTGCTTGGGGATATAAGTCGCTGATTGACATATCCTTGTAACAAGACCCAGCTGGGGTTTGTGGAAGCCTTCTGTGCTCTGTTGTGACTTCTTCGTGCGTTGCTCTTCTGGATAGAGGCTGAGGATCTCGTGGGGAGATGATTCCTGATTCCTGCATTTTGCTGAGGAAGAATGATTGGTACTACGGCTGGGGAATGCTGTTGGTAACTCAGCTGGGGAGAGTAATGAGAGGCAACTCAGCTGGGGATAGAGCATTTTGGATGCTGAGTTGATTTGCCAACTTGCTGAGATGTAGCTTGCATGCCCCAAGTTGCGTTCTGGATACCTGCAATCGTACAAATGGTCCCGAGGTATCTTTTACTGGATTCCGTCATAGGAGTTAAGTACTTTCGAGAGTAAGTATATTCCCTGTAAGCATGTGTTTTTATTTTCTTAGAGAAAAACATCTGTACTTATGCAATTAGTTTTTTTAGAGACATCAGACATTCTTTGCAAATAAAAATGTACAAGACGAAACATGACTGAAAAAATCTGATTTTATTAATTCATGTGCCCTGAACTGGCAAGATACAGTCAAAGAAACATATCTCCTGAAATGAGGAGATTGTTACAAATTGAGAAACAAAGTGCTGGCAGTGTTGACGACGCTTTGAAGGGTCTTCCTCTTCCGCTATGACTCGTATGACTTTCGACTTTCTTCTCGTCTTGCTTTCTGGAGAAAGTTGATTCTGATTGAAGCTTGATCCTTTGGAGTTTTAACCAAGTTGCTGACAATACAGACGAATTCAGAATGCAGTTGTTCGCTTATTCCCTTATTTTGCATGGATCGCCCTTTCGGGTTTTCAATCCATCGGGATACCCATTTTTGCCTGAGTTGTCCAATGCGGCTTTTCAACTCAGCGGGTGTACATTTTTTCATTTATTTCCCTTATTTTTGCCCGAGTCTTTTATTCTGTTTTTGACTCGCCGGGATGCCCTATTTTTGCCTGGACTTATATTCTGTTTTTGTGTCCAGCGGGTCATTTTTATGCGAAGTATTTTTTAACTGCATCTGAATTCACAGGGGACGGGAAATCTTCACCATCCATGGTGCTGAGCATCAGTGCTCCACCAGAGAAAACTTTCTTTACCACGAATGGTCCTTCATAATTTGGAGTCCATTTGCCCCTGTGGTCTGTATGAGGAGGGAGGATTCTTTTCAGCACAAGATCTCCCACTTGGTACTCTCGATGCCTGACTTTCTGATCGAAAGCCTTCTTCATTCTCTTCTGATACAACTGCCCATGACAGATTGCAGCCAATCTCTTCTCTTCGATCAAACTCAGTTGCTCGTATCGGGCCCGAACCCACTCTGCTTCACTCAGTTTAACATCCATTAGTACCCGTAGAGAGGGTAATTCAACTTCAACTGGTAGGACTGCTTCCATACCATACACAAGTTGATAAGGTGTTGCCCCAGTGGACGTCCTGATTGACGTGCGGTACCCATGCAAGGCAAATGGTAGCATTTCATGCCAGTCTTTGTAGGTGACTACCATCTTCTGCACAATCTTCTTGATATTTTTATTTGCTGCCTCAACAGCGCCATTCATCTTTGGCCTGTAAGGAGAAGAATTGTGGTGTTGGATCTTGAAGTCCCGGCATAACTCAGCCATCATTTTGTTGTTTAAGTTGGAACCATTATCAGTAATGATTCGCTCGGGAACTCCGTACCGACAGATGATATCTCTTTTCAGAAATCTGGCTACCACTTGCCTTGTGACATTTGCATATGAGGCTGCTTCAACCCACTTGGTGAAATAATCGATGGTGACCAGGATGAATCTGTGGCCGTTTGAAGCAGTCGGCTCGATCTTGCCAATCATATCAATGCCCCACATAGCAAAGGGCCAGGGTGAAGACATTATGTTCAAAGGATTGGGAGGCACATGCACTTTATCTGCGTAGATCTGGCATTTGTGGCATTTCCTGGCATAGGCACAACAGTCTGCATCCATTGTGATCCAATAATAGCCTGATCTTAATAACTTCTTAGCCATTGCATGTCCTCCAGCATGGGTACCAAAAGAGCCCTCGTGCACTTCATGCATCAACAAATCTGCTTCCGTCTTGTCAACACATCTGAGGAGTACCATATCAAAGTTCCTTTTGTATAAAGACCCATCAGTGTTCAGAAAGAAACTTCCAGCAAGCCTTCTCAAAGTCTTCTTATCATTGGAAGATGCCCCAGGTGGGTATGTTTGATCCTCCAAGAAGCATTTAATGTCATGGAACCAAGGCTTATCATCTTTGACTACATCTGCTACAAATACATATGCTGGCCTGTCGAGTCTGGACACTGAAATCTGAGGTACAAAGTTGACAGCTTGAACTTTGATCATGGACGAAATGGTAGCCAAGGCATCTGCAAACTGATTCTCGTCCCGAGGGATATACTCAAGCTTGACTGTTGTGAAGAAAGTCAATAACCTTCTTGTATAATCCCTGTAAGGTATCAGATGATCTTGGTGGGTGTACCATTTGCCGTTGGTCTGATTGATTACCAAAGCTGAATCTCCGAATACGGTCAACGTCTTGATCCTGAGGTCAATGGCTTCCTCAAGACCCATGATGCAAGCTTCGTATTCAGCTTCGTTGTTAGTGCAGTTGAAAGTGAGTTTTGCCGAGAAAGGCATGTGAACTCCTTTAGGTGTAATGAGTACTGCACCAACGCCACGGCCATTCATGTTAACAGCCCCATCAAACATCATAGTCCATTCTTCTCCTGGGTCAGGCCCTTCAGTGTGAATAGGCTCTTCATGATCTTTTGCTTTAATGAACATGATGTCTTCATCAGGGAAGTCAAACCTCATAGGCTGGTAATCATCAATGGGTTGCTCGGCAAGATATTCAGACAATACGCTGCCCTTGATGGCTTTCTGAGATGTGTATTGGATGTCATATTCTGTGAGAATCATCTGCCATCTTGCAACCCGTCCGGTGAGAGCTGGCTTCTCAAATATGTACTTGACTGGGTCCATTTTTGAGATTAACAAGGTAGTGTGGGTCAACATATACTGCCTTAGTCGGCGAGCAGCCCACGCTAAAGCACAGCAAGTTTTCTCGAGCAGTGAATAACGTTGTTCACAGTCGGTAAACTTTTTGCTTAGGTAGTATATTGCATACTCTTTTCGACCAGACTCGTCATGCTGGCCCAGCACACACCCCATTGACTCTTCTAATACTGTCAAGTACATTATCAGAGGTCTTCCTTCAACCGGAGGCATGAGGATTGGAGGTTCTTGCAGGTATTCCTTGATCTTGTCAAATGCCTTCTGGCAATCTTCGTTCCACCTGACTGTTTGTTCTTTTCTTAACAGCTTGAACAAGGGTTCACAGGTTGCTGTGAGGTGAGATATGAACCTCGAGATGTAGTTCAATCGACCTAAGAACCCTCGAACTTCTTTCTCTGTCTTCGGTGCAGGCATCTCTTGGATGGCTTTGACTTTATCAGGGTCAACTTCAATCCCTTTCTCGCTTACAATAAAGCCCAGCAGCTTACCGGATCTCACCCCGAATGTGCATTTGTTGGGGTTCAACTTCAGTTGATACTTCCTCAGACGCTTGAACAACTTCAGCAGATTCACCAGATGGTCTTCTTCAGTAAGGGACTTGGCAATCATGTCATCCACATAACATTCTATTTCTTTGTGGATCATATCGTGGAATAATGTCACCATAGCCCGTTGATACGTCGCACCGGCATTCTTGAGCCCAAATGGCATTACTTTGTAGCAGAACGTGCCCCAGGGTGTGATGAATGTTGTCTTCTCCATGTCTTCAGGTGACATCTTGATCTGATTATATCCTGAAAATCCATCCATGAAGGAGAATACCGAGAACTGAGCCGTATTATCAACCAATACGTCAATGTGAGGTAAAGGGAAATCATCTTTCGGGCTGGCTCTGTTTAGATCCCGGTAATCAACACACATTCTTACCTTGCCGTCTTTCTTAGGCACAGGTACTATATTAGCAACCCACGGCGGGTAGCTAGTTACAGCAAGGAACCCGGCGTCCCATTGCTTTTGTACCTCCTCCTTGATTTTCATAGCCATGTCCGGGCGAGTACGGCGCAATTTCTGTTTGACCGGTGGGTACTCTTCTCTCAAAGGCAGCTTGTGCATAACAATGTCGGTATCCAACCCTGGCATATCTTGATACGACCAAGCAAACACATCCACATACTCTTGAAGCAGATCAACCAGTTGCTTCTTTACTGAGTCTTGCAGGCAGGCCCCGATTTTAACCTCTTTCACGTCTTCCTCTGTACCAAGATTAATCACTTCAACCTCCTCCCGATGAGGAGTAATAACCTTTTCCTCTTGTCTTAGCAACCTGGCTAGCTCTTCAGGAAGCTCATATTCTTCATCAACCCCTTCATCAGCTTGATTGGTCGGATTGTCAAAGTCATACGATGTCATAGCCGTGCTGTTGTCGGTGCTGTCTGGAAGGCACTCTCTGCAAGGGTTAAGTTTGTTCATTTTAGTGATCTGATTTTAGTCTTATTTAGAAAAGTGAAATGAAGTTGTCATTTTGAAAACACCGCCATTTATTTTTTGTACAAAAAAGAAAAATGGAAAAACAGTGAACGAAAAGAAAAAGACTCGTTTGCAAAAAGATGTCTGATATTTCATTAATTGATCTTGTTTGCACAAAAAAGTACAGATGGCCCGATTACAAAATGAGTCTTGTCATCTTGGGCAAGATGCAAGACTTTGATGCATGCTTATAAAAATACAGGAAATAATAATTACTCTGCATGAGTAACTCTTATAATTTCCTGGGAAGACCAGTTCGAGACACTGCTCCCCGGGATCTTTGGACGAATCCAGCTTTCCAGGTTGCGTTCTTCTTCCAGCTCGTCTTCCAGACAGTTGATAGCATCAGGGGTAAGCATCCCCCCACTCACAAAGTTGGGCTCTCCAGCAGCCTCTGCTTGATGTTGAGTTGGTTTGTAACCCAACCCAAACTTGTCTTTCTTCTCCTCCACAGCTAAAACCCTGCCCCAGCCTAGGGCAGTTCCTTCCTCAACAACCTTCCGGGCTTGTTGGTAAGATGACATGGATATTCCAGATACAGCAGATGCTTCATTCACATTCAAGGCTTCAAATCCTTGGCTCATTGTTTCATGGATCTCCCCATCCATTTCAATATACTTATAAGTAGCCAGATGACTAACAAATATATCCTCCTCCCCACAGATTGTAACAACTTGGCCTTCCCACTCAAATTTTAACTTTTGGTGAAGGGTAGACGTTATTGCGCCGGCGGCGTGAATCCAGGGTCTACCCAACAAACAGCTGTAGGCGGGCTGAATGTCCATCACATAAAAGATAGTTTTAAAGGTCTGTGGGCCAATTGTCACAGGTAGCTCAATCTCTCCCAGAACCGATCTTTTAGAACCATCAAAGGCTCTTACTACCAGGTTGCTGGGTCTCAACGCCAATCCATCATATTCTAACTTCACCAGAGCCTTCTTTGGTAAGACATTAAGGGACGACCCCGTGTCTACCAGCACATGAGAAAGGACTGCCCCTTTGCATTCCATGGTGATGTGCAAGGCTTTGTTGTGGTTGCGGCCATCCGTTGTCAAGTCAGTATTGGTGAACCCTAGCCCATTGCTAGCAGTAACATTTCCAACCACGGTTTCCAACTGGTTGACAGTAATCTCTTCAGGCACGTAAGCTGCGTGCAAGACTTTGAGTAGTGCATTCCGATGGGCTTCGGAGCACATAAGCAGTGAGAGGATAGAGATTTTGGATGGCGTTTGGTGAAGCTGATCCACAATTTTGTAATCACTCTTTTTGATGATTCTCATAAACTCATCAACTTCTTGATCGAACGGTGTCTTCAAGGCTTCTTTAACAGCTTGATCTTCCTGCACCGGGCTCTTTCCTTTTGCCTTGGCAGCAGCTTCTGCTTCGGCAGTAGGTCTTTGAATTGGTGGAGCAAAGAGACGTCCGCTTCGAGTGAAGCCTCCGCCTCCCCCCACATTATCTACTTGTGGTGCAGGTGTTGATGTTTCAAGAGTGATTCTTTTTCCTTCGCAGTACACGTCAGAGCCATAGTGCCAAGGGATGGCCCTATTGCTTTCATATGGTACTGGTCCGGGCACCGTGACAGTGACTGGACTGATTGCTGCTGCTGAAGGGACTGTAATTGTTTGTGGATCATAAAAGATTGTAACTGGTGCTCTGATGGGAGCAGCACCTTCTGAATTGTAGACGGAGTTGTTTTCAGGATCATAAAATATCGTGACAGTAGAGACATCTTCATGAGTCGTTGCTGGTGTTGTAGGAGGTATTGTCGGAAGAAAGGATGTTGCTGTTGTAGAAGCTTCATAATGGAGTGGTGCTGGAGTTGTAGAAGGAACATTCATTGACATCTGGTCAGTTGAAATGACAGATGAAGTACTTGTTGATGAAGCCGAAGAATTGTCAGGAACAATAGTTGCTGCAGTTGTAGGAGGTTCTGAAACCGTTGCTGATGAGATTGCTGGATTTGTTGGGAATGATGTGGTGATATGAAGTTGGCCACTCTGAATAAGGCCATCTATGCCATTCCTCAAATTATCGCACCCATTTACCGAGATATTGCAGTAAGCACAGCCTAGCTCACACCCTGGGAACATTTGACATTCCAAGAGCTGAGCCTTGATTTCTACTAATGATGTCCTGATCTGTCCCACACTGGTTATTAAATAAGACGGCTTGTCTTCTTCAATAGCGTTAATTCGGGGACCACCGTGATTCGGCATCGGGTTCTTATTGACATTGGGTGGTGGTGCGAAATTCAGAGCTTTGGAGTCTACCAGGTCTTGTACCTTCATATGCAGAGCCCTGCATTTTTCTGTACTGTGGCCAGGTGCGTTTGAATGAAAAGCACACCTAGCATTGGAGTCATAGTTCCTTGGTAGACTGTTGGGATCCGGAGGTGCCAACGTTCTTAGCTCAACCAGGTTGAGTTTCAGAAGTTGTGGCAGCAAGGTAGCATATGGCATTGGGATCGGATCGATCACTTTGTTAGCTTGAGATGGCCTCTGTTGGAATGGCCTTTGCTGATTATTGTTGTTGCTGTTGCTGTTGTTGTAATTCCTTGGAGGATACTGGTTTTGCTGATGGTACTGAGGTTGTGGTTGATAGTTTTGTTGCGGAGGTTGATAGACTGGCTGAGGATGAGCTGGAGCAGGAATGGTGACTGCTGCTATTGACCTTTGAATATATTGGGGCCTACCCCTGTTGGTGTGGATGGCATTGGTCTCGCCAGTTCTTCTTGGGCCTGCAAAAGGCTTTCTTGCATTACTGGACGAGCTGGCACCATTATCAGAGATCTTGCCCATTTTCAACAGGCTTTCAATTCTCTCCCCAGCTATGACAACATCTGCGAAGCTAGTGGAAGAGAAAGCAGCCAACCTGTCAATATAGGTTCCCTGAAGGGTATTCATAAACATGTCTGCCATTTCCCTTTCAGACATAGGTGGCTGAACAGCAGCAGCCAATTGCCTCCATCTCTGGGCATATTCTCGGAAACTCTCCCTTGAAGACTGTGACATTCCCATTAGGAGGGTCCTGTTGGGTGCCATGTCTAGATTATACTGATACTGTCTGATGAAGGCCTCTGCCAGGTCCTTCCAGCATCTAATAGTTGCCCTTGTCAAATGGGAATACCATTCCCTTGATGCTCCAGTCAAGCTGTCCTTAAAATAGAACATCCACAGCTTCTCATCCATTGTATAGGCCTTCAGCCTTCCCAGAAATGATTGTAGATGAGTCCGAGGACAGGAAGTCCCGTTGTATTTTTCAAAGCATGGAGGCTTAAACTTATGGGGGATCCCGACCCCGTCTACCAAGCCCATATCCATCACGTCAAAACCCAAAGAGTTTTGAGACTCTAGGGATCTTAACTTCTCAGCTATCTCATCCAACCTTCTATCATAAGCTTCTTCCCCAGCACCCATTACTGTGAATTGGTCCTCTTGGGGGTCTTCTTGAAGTACCCTGGCTGCAGTGGCTGTCCCTTGAACATTTGCAGGAATGTTGATCTCGGGATGTGTAAACACCCCAAATTTGCCCTCACCCATTCACACCATGGCTTGTGATCATCTCATATGCATAAACACAATCATAACATCTCATATCTCATTTTTGATTCACTGGATAGTTTCTAAGTCATCTGCACCTAGGGTTTGTGATCTGAGCAATCCCAAAGCCTCTTGAGCCACTCTAAAGGCCATCAATCAAGTCAAAGGGATCCATGTGTGTTCAAGCATCATATTATATCCCCACAAAGTCAAAAATGCAAAAGAATCACAAGAACTAGGGTTTGAGTGGATGCAGAGCCAGGATAGACTGCACAGTTGACTGAAAATTAGGGTTTTGGTTTCAGAGGCCATAACCCCAAATTTTTTGGTCATTCTTGTTTCCATTGGTCTCTATATGGTATAGGGAGTATGCATATCAATTTTCATGAAGAAATTCCATGGGGAAGTCATCTGATCAAGAGTTGACTTTTCAGACAAGTCAGTGTAAAATCAGGGCATCTGAGGCCCCCAATGACCCAACCAATGGGTGATCTTCATCATTTTGAGTGTATATGATCTTTATTTGATCATGGAAGAAGGTTGAAGTTCATAGAAATCAAGAATTTAGAGTTTTTGCAAATGTTGACTTTTTGGGCATAGTTGACTTTTCAAGAATGCTTCATTTTAGGTCATTTTTCAAGCCTTGATTCTTGATCCAAAAATGCTTCAAATGGAAAAACTTTGGTCATGAAAGTTGTAGATCTCATTTTTCCCTTTTCAAAAAGTACAAGAACATGATCAAACTCTTCTTGGATCAAAAGTTATGGTGTGGCAAAGTTGGCAAAAAATCATTGATTTTCAAGATATGCTTCAAATGAGAATTTTGCAAAATCATGAACCAAAACCAAATGTGACTTCTAATTCACTTCAAACCAGTATGCAAACATTACATAGACACTAAAAATCAGATTTGGACCAAGAATCCCTCATGTTTATGGTTTGTGTAGCAAGAATAGTCACATGTGAACCAAAAGCCACAACTTGCAAAAACTCATGATCATTCTTCCTACAACTTGCTGCATTGGTTACTGCACTAAGCTAGCCTCTCACCTCATCTTACTGCACCAGAGCCATGCTTTGTACTAGCAATAGATCAAGCCATACTTTCTCTTACAAAGAAGTTGACATTTTGCAAAAGGTGACCTACCTATCACAGCAGGCCATGTCACATCCCCTGACCTATGGGATTAAAATATACTTTCCATATGCTGGCCATAACACTCATCAAGCAAGGCTGAAACTGATTCATTCATCACATACACAAAAACACACCAAGCTGCATTTTGCTTCGAATCCCTCTGCCCAGCCACAAAACATCCAAACCATTTCCACACTTCAAATCACCATGATCCATTGAGAAGAAACCAGCCAAGAACCAGGCCTGAAACCAACCACAAAGCCACTTCACCATTTTCACCTCAGCCTGCATTTCTCTTCGAATCACCCTCCACAGTTTACAAACATCCAAACAAACTTTGCAAAGCTTCTCCATTCACCCTCAGGATCACAAACAACCCCTCACAATGGCCTGAAACTGCCTGAATCATCCCTGCCATTTCCAACTGAGCTTGAGCAGAAGCTTGTCAAACTCATCATCCAGCCAATATAAACTCCTCCAAAGCATTCAAACATCATCTGGGGATCAAGTGGATTGGATTGCACTGAAGGAAGTGGCCAGGAAGTCATCAGAGTGAAAGCTTCGAATCTCAGGTAGCTTGAAAAATATTTTTCCAGAAATCATTTCTTTTGTTCTAAACTTGTTCTTTGTGTCTTCCTGATCATGAGTATGCTTTTGGTTTTGCAAATGGCTTTGAATTGAGTATTTAATTAGCTTCTGAAACCTGCGTGCCCTAAAATTTGTTTTGCTCGATTCATGGATTTGAGGAAGAATAAATTAGTTTTGACTTAGGGTTTTAGTTCAGGGGATCATGGGAGTCATTTCTGGATGCTTAGGTTTCATTTTTGTTACGATTTGAGGGAGTTTGAAGGTTTTCAGGGGAGATGCTGGCCGGAGAAGACGACCGGAAGTCTTCTCCGGCCACCTGAGAGTGTTTAAGCCCTAATCACGTGATTAATGACCATTTGAATTTGGACCGTGAGATGCCTCTGACCCGTTGACTTCGCGCGTGAGTGTGTGGCCTGGATCTTCCTGATTAGCCCTAATCCACGTGTTTAAGCTTAATTAATCATAATTTAATTAATTTAATCAGAAGGAACCACAGCCACTGGATCTGGCGCCAGTCAACCATTTCAAACTTAGACTCAATCCTGGCCATTCTTTCTGATTACTTTCATTTTATTTATTTTTATTTCATTTTATTTTCATTTAACTTGCACAATTAATTAAAAATAGCAAAAATGTCTTAAAAATTATGAAACTTTTTCTTAAATGTTTTATTAATTTTTAAGACCCAAAAATATTTTTATTTTATTTTTTATCATTAAAAAAGCATTTTTAAATATTTAAAAGATTACTTTTAATTGATTATTGGCAATTAATTAATTAAAAATACTTTTAAGTATTTAAAAATCACCAAAAAATTCATGAAATGTTCTAAGACATTTAGAAACATTGTCCAACCTTCAAACCAAATTTCTTTTTTGATCTTGATGCATTTTAAGAATTTTTCATTGAATTAAATCATTTTTTTGTGCATTATTTTGATCATAAGTTCAAAAAATCATTTCTGCCTATTTGAGAAGAGTTTGACATTGATTCTTTTTGCTTTGTTTTGTGTTTAACATGAAGTTTCTAGGACTAAATGGCCATGATTTGTTTCCTCATTTTCAATTTGTTTGGCATTTCTTTTGTTTAGGAACCTTAAAAACCCTAATAACTTAGAAAAATCATAACTTGAGATTGGTTAAGAGTTGAGACCTCCCCTTTGGACCTTGGTTTAGTATAGGTTTAGGGTTTCTTTGGTTGGCATTTTCCTTTTTTCATCTTAGGGTTTGCTTCAGCTTTTGGTTTTTGCTTGTTGTTTGATCCATAAACCCTAATTTGGGCTTTCATTTGCATCCTTCTTGCATTCTCTTGCATAACATGACTTGCCATGACATTCCATGCTTCCATTTGATCCATTTGACATCATAAGACATGTAGAAAGTATGTTTGATCATTGCATCCCTTATTTGCCATGTCATTTGCTTTGTATGTTTCATAACTTTTCATGTTCATTCATGCTCCTTAGCTTGCATCCTTTGCATCCCTAAACTTGTATGAACATTCCCATGCCTTGATTCATGTTCATAGCACACTATAGCATCATTATCATCATTAACATGCTTCTGGTTTGTTTAGCATCATACCATTTCATCCCATTTTGCATTACATTGCATTTCTTCCTAACATTTCAGGTGGTAAGTAAACTTGAGAAGTGAATTTGCCTTCACTTCTCATAACTTTCCTTTTTCATCTCTCTTGCATCCATTGCTGCATTTATGTATGTGTTTGAGATTGAGCTTGCTCATTCTTGTTCCTCCCACTTTCTTTCTTCAAGTGACTTGACTTCTTGAATGAAGCAAGTCACTTTGCTTCTCTTGATCCTGTTCATCTGCTTCCTGGTGGCTCCTTTGAAGACTGTTCTTGAAAATCTCACAAACCTTAGGAACAACCAAGCATGACAATGAATTAGGGTTTTGTTTAGTATCCCCATTAGTTTTACCTTTGTGTCTCTTTGTGTCTTCTCTTCTCATCTCAAAAATCAGGGACTAAACCCTAAAGGCTTTAAGGCTTTGTGATTAAGCTTATGCCTGCATCCTTCTCTTAGGATGGGGTGTATAACTTTAATCCTAAGTGTTAAACCCTTAATGTGTTTAAATCCTTTAATCAATCCATCTAATAATCATCAAGACATCAAACTTGTAACTTGGGCCTTGCATTAGGGTTCTAATTCTTCCTTAATTGGTTAAGAAGGACTAACCCTAGTGTTAATGGACAAGTCCCCCTCAAGTTGTCTTACAAACCATAAAACTCACTTCTTCATCATATTATTAAATAAAATCCACTTATCAAAGGCTTTGTTTTGTCATGAGTTTAATCCCTAATCATGGATTAAGTTGAGGAGCTTTCCTCAGCTTAAACATTCTCATCTATTATCCTTCTATTAGGATGGTGTAATGAGTATGTTTGATCCCTGATTATGGCTTAACCTCATTCCTTAACACTAAACAAAAACAACAAAAACATCTAAATAATCAACAAGTAGGTTAATGATCTTAATCCTACTCCATGGTGATTAAGTGTGAGAAGCTGACTTCACACTTAAGGTATTCTCATTACCCCTAATCAGAGGGAGGATGTGATGAGTTTACTAAATCCATTGGTTTAGGCTTAAGCTCATTAACTTATGACAAATCCAAAAGCAATAAAAGACTGAAAACTCAAAAACAAACAATAATCGTCTCCTTCGGGATTCTTTTCTCATCTCATTCACTCACAAACGAGAACTTGCTTCTTCCGTCTAATGCAAGACAGTTTGCACCTGAGCCAGACAGGTCATACACTTGAGCATAGACAAGTAAGCAGTTCACAAGTCAATTTATCTTTCAGTCTCTTTGGGTCGAACTACGGTGTTCTGACTTCCTCACTGCACGAGAGGATACATAGGCATAACTTAACAGTTATCGAACAAAAGTCTCTGTATATTCCCCCTCTTCCCAGCCTTATTCTTTAAGCCTCATGGTCTTGAGCATTTCATTCTCATTCTTACACTGACACTGTATATACATTACACTTTACACTTCTTTTACACTGACACATGTACATCCTCTTCCAGCTCTTGTACACACAGATTGCACTGACACTACCCCTTTAAAACACAAATCTTTTAAGCGTGGATCCCGTCGAGTACGGCGGACAATCTGGGTGCTAATACCTTCCCAGGTTGTAACCAACCCCCTTTCTCAGTCTCTCTGGTTCGCAACCGTCTTATCCATCTCTTTCTAGGTCTATGCAGCATTGCCTTTCCTCCGGGATAAAAATGCCTAGCTGGCGACTCTTTTCATCTCCAGTGAGTTCACTGCTGTGTGTTCTCATTGTCCCTCTCGCCGACCGTTCGCGTCTGTACCTTTATTTGGGCCATTTCCCATTTATCGGGAGCGACAGCTTGGCGACTCTGCTGGGGACCTTATATTGCAACCAGGGCTTCTGGTTCTTTTTGTGGGTTCCTCCTAGCGCTTGATTGATTTGTGTTTACTGGGGGTGTTATTTGCTTATTTGTGCTTGTATTTATTTTGCTTTATGTACAGTTTGCTTTACTGTTTTCTTTATTGCATTTGTATATATCATACTGTACTGCTGGCTGGATCTGGTTTCCCTTTGGTGGGTGGGGTTCTATTGAGTGATGAGGTCCTATACCTGGGACCTGAGTGACACCTAGGCTAGAGTGAATCATATTCTTTCCCATTCCATTTCGGTCTGGTGCGGGAATATGAAACACGGTTCAGATATGGGTTTCTTCTTGAGAACTATGTGTTGCAGATTTCCTGCAATGCTAGGGCTATCTGGGAAGCCTGCTAAGTCTGGATGACCTTTAGTATTGACCTTCAGAAACTGAGGTGAATTAGAGGAGGAATTGTTATGGTTATTGTAAACACTGTACCTCCGGGTTGGAAGTGTTTACACTTCTCATAACTGATCCAAGTCTGAGGATCCTTGTTCTAGAACACCACCTGTGAGGGGGTTGGGCTGTTTACAGGTTTGCAGGTACCTTGACCTCAGAATACCCTGTTACTTTGATTTGTTAAGAGTACTCCATGTTGGACAGTTCTTGTGATTCTAAACCCTGGACATGTGGCTCTTTATTTGAGTCCCCCACCCTGGTTACTGGATTTATAGACCTCCAACTGGAATTCTTGAACACACTCGGACCTATATCAGAATATTTTGGCCAGATCCAGCTCAGTCACAGACCCTTGCATATCATTTGCATACATAATCATTGCATCATATTGACATTTGCTTATTTGTGTTTCAGGGTATCCATCATTCATCTGGTTTTGGTTTTGACCCCATCTTCTGTATTGACCTATCTTCACCAGTATCTACTTCAGTTATCACCAGCACCAGCCAGTCAGTGGCCCTTTTCTTCAGCATCAGCATCAGCACCTGTCTCTACTCAGTCTCAACATCATGGCTCCTAAAAAGAGCAACATCACCTACCACTTCTTCTAACCAGAATTATCAGACATCAGGAGGATTCAGACCCTGATCACTCCAGATCACATACCTTTGTTCAGGGAGCATTTTGGAGATATACTTGATATGGTTATGGATCTGGACCCATCACAGAGGAGCCTCATCCACACTTGCATTCAGTTCTATGATCCCCCACTGAGATGTTTCACCTTTCAAGACTTTCAGTTGGGCCCTCTATTAGAAGAATACTCATCATTGGTTGGTTTGCCTATCAGGGGTGAAATCCCTTTCAACCCTGAGATGGTCTTTCCTAGCAATGGAGAAGTTGCAAAAGCTTTACATTTGGAGCCTGTCCTGATTGAGCAGCATATGACCTCTAAAGCTGGGATCCCTGGTTTTCATCTGGACTTCTTAATTTCTCAAGCCAGTCTGAAGGCCTCCCTGGGGGAGTGGAAAGCTGTTTGTGCTCTACTGGCTTTAAGCATATATGGGATTGTATTGTTTGCAGATGAGCCTCGATTCATTAGCAAGAATGCCATCCATCTGTTCATCCTGAAGAACCCAGTGCCAACTTTATTGGGGGACCTCTATTATTCAGTGCATCAGAGGAATGAGAAGCAGAGGGGGAGATTAGTAAGGTGTTGTGCTCCATTGTTCCATACTTGGCTTCTCAAGCATCTACCCAGGACAGATGCATTTTTAAACCCTCATCAGCAAAACAACTGGGCTAAGAGGCTCACTACCCTAACTTCAGCAGATATCAGATGGTGTACTCAAAGCACCAAGGGAAGAGATATCATCACCAGCTGTGGGCATTTTCCTAATGTGCCCTTAATAGGAGTTAAGGGAAGTATCAATTACAACCCTCTGCTGTTCAGGAGGCAACTGGGCTATGCACTGGTCCATACTCCTAAGGCACAGGACTTGGTTGAGACCCTCTATTGTGAAAACAAGATTAATTTGGCTGTTGTTAGGCAGGCTGCCTGGGCCTGGGATCATGTTCAAACCAAGGGAGTCACCATTCTGGGGAAGTGCAATAATGTGGCATCAGCACAATATTATGAGTGGTCCCGTGCCAGGGCCCAATTCTCTGGGATGCCATTTACCATAGAAGACATGCCTGAGTCATCTTCAGCACCACCCCCTGCCACTATCAGTTTGGAGGAGTTTGAGAGTTTGAAGGAAAGAAATGAGAAGTTAACCCAGGCTTTGCAGAAGACCCTCCGGGAAAGGAGTGAAGGTATGAGGGAGATTGAGAGATTGGAGAAGTTGAGAGTAGAGCATCTGACTAAGATTGAAAAGTCTGGGGATTATATCAAAAAGTCTAAGGCTGGTGAACAAATTCTGAAGAATGCTTGCAAAGAAGCCCAGTTCCAGAAAGCAAGGACAGACTTGTATTTGAAGGAGAGTCAAGCCCGGTGGGTCAGGATCACCGAGGCTCGTACCCTAGAGGACAAGAGAGTTCAAGACAAGATGGAGCAACTGGAAGCTAGTGCAAGAGAACAGCAAGAAGCCCTGGCAGCAGCCCAGAGGGAGGTATCAGAATTGAAGATCAAAGCAGGGGTGAAGAGGTCCAAGGACCAAACTCAGCACAAAAAGCTAGCAGCAGCTGTTGCAACCCGGAACCTCCTTATCCGGAATCTCACGGAGCGTCCGGCTGATCCTGTGACCGAAGCACTTCTCAAGGAAGTTCGTGAGGATGAGTTTGGCCTTGGTGTTTGACCATTTGCTTGTTGTTGTTTCTATTCCATGTACTTTTACCTTTTTGTGATGTATTTTGACCCCTTAGGGGGCTTGTGTTGTAAAATGAACAAGTTGTATTATTTCACCTTCTGTAATATATTTGTGTTAGTTTGTTCCATCCAAGTTTACTTCAGAAGCAACATCAACTGCATCTTCAAGGGTCTGGAAGGGTCAAAACTGAATGCCAAACCAGATACCTTGAGAACAAATAAGCATAACTGCATTGCATGCTAACCCTTTGTTTGTTTTGTAGGTTTTTGCTTTGTTATTGCTAACCTCTGTTGTGATGTTCAGGAACTATTGCTAGGCGCCGGGTATTTCCCCTCAACCGTCCGCACCGTTATCCAACCCGAAATAACCTTCCGGGAATTCAAATGGATCAGGTACAGCAGGACCTTGCAGAGGTTAGAAATCAAATGGCGAACGAAAGATTGGAGATGAGAACGCAGATGACGCAGTTCATGGAAGTTATGAACAATATGGCTCAGAGCCAGGAAAGACTGAGGGCCATAGTAGAGAGGCAAAACCAAGAGGATCCACACATAGGGACTGCCGGCACCAGTAACAATGAAAGGGTACAACCTCATGTTAACCCCCCTGTGTTTGGCCCACATCTGCATCCCGAGATCAACATTCCTGCAAATGTTCAAGGAACAGCCACTGCAACCAGGGTACTTCAAGAGGACCCTCAAGAAGACCAGTTCACGGTAATGGGTGCTGGGGAAGAAGCTTATGATAGAAGGTTGGATGAGATAGCTGAGAAGTTAAGATCCCTAGAGTCTCAAAACTCTTTGGGTTTTGACGTGATGGATATGGGCTTGGTAGACGGGGTCAGGATCCCTCATAAGTTCAAGCCTCCTTGTTTCGAAAAGTATAATGGGACTTCTTGTCCTCGAACCCATCTACAATCTTTTCTCGGGAGATTAAAAGCTTATACCATGGACGAGAAATTGTGGATGTTCTATTTCGAAGATAGCTTGACTAGAGCGTCAAGAGAATGGTATTCTCACTTGACAAGGGCAACTATTAGATGCTGGAAGGACCTGGCAGAGGCCTTCATCAGACAGTATCAGTATAACTTAGATATGGCACCCAACAGGACCCTCCTAATGGGAATGTCACAGTCTTCAAGGGAGAGTTTCCGAGAATATGCCTAGAGATGGAGGCAATTGGCTGCTGCTGTTCAGCCACCTATGTCTGAAAGGGAAATGGCAGACATGTTCATGAATACCCTTCAGGGAACCTATATTGACAGGCTAGCCGCCTTCTCGTCCACCAGCTTTGCAGATGTTGTCATAGCAGGGGAGAGAATTGAAAGCCTATTGAAAATGGGGAAGATATCTGACAATGGTGCCAGCTCGTCCAGTAATGCAAGAAAGCCTTTTGCAGGCCCAAGAAGAACTGGCGAGACCAATGCCATCCACTCCAACAGGGGCAGGCCCCAATATCTTCAAAGGTCAATAGCAGCAGTCACCATTCCTGCTCCCGCTCATCCTCAGCCAGTCTATCAACCTCCTCAACAAAACTATCAGCAACAACCTCAGTACCATCAGCAAAATCAGTATCCTCCAAGAAATTACAACAACAGCAACAACAACAACAACAGTCAACAAAGGCCATTCCAACAGAGGCCATCTCAAGCTAACAGAGTGATCGATCCGATCCCAATGCCATATGCTACCTTGCTGCCACAACTTCTGAAGCTCAACCTGGTTGAGCTAAGAACGTTGGCACCTCCGGATCCCAACAGTCTACCAAGAAACTATGACTCCAACGCTAGGTGTGCTTTTCATTCAAACGCACCTGGCCACAGTACAGAAAAGTGCAGGGCTCTGCATATGAAGGTACAAGACCTGGTAGACTCGAAAGCTCTGAATTTCGCACCACCACCCAATGTCAATAAGAACCCCATGCCAAACCATGGTGGTCCCCGGATTAACGCTATTGAAGAAGACAAGCCGTCTTATTTAATAACCAGTGTGGGACAGATCAGGACACCGTTGGTGGAAATCAAAGCTCAGCTCTTGGAATGTCAAATGTTCCCAGGGTGTGAGTTGGGTTGTGCTTACTGTAATATCTCAGTAAATGGGTGCGATAATTTGAGGAATGGCATAGATGGCCTTATTCAGAGTGGCCAACTTCAGATCACCACATCATCTCCAACAAATCCAGCAATCTCATCAGCAACGGTTTCAGAACCTCCTACAACTGCAGCAACTATTGTTCCTGACAATTCTTCGGCTTCATCAACAAGTACTTCATCTATTATCTCAACTGATCAGTTTTCAACAAATTTTCCTGCTACAACTTCAGCTTCACTCCATTTTGAGACTCCTACAACGACAACATCCATTCTTCCGCCAATATCTTCTACAACACCAGCAACAAATCATGAAGATGTCTCTACCGTCACCATATTCTATGATCCTGAAAACAACTCTGCCTACCATTCAGAAGGTGCTGCTCCCACTAGAGCACCAGTTACAATCTTTTATGATCCACAAACAATTACAGTCCCTTCAGCAGCAGCAATCAGTCCAGTCACTGTCACGGTGCCTGGACCAGTACCATATGAAAGCAATAGGGCCATCCCTTGGCACTATGGCTCTGACGTGTACTGCGAAGAAAAAAGAATCACTCTTGAAACATCAACACCTGCACCACAAGTAGATAATGTGGGGGGAGGCGGAGGCTTCACTCGAAGCGGACGTCTCTTTGCTCCACCAATTCAAAGACCTACTGCCGAAGCAGAAGCTGCTGCTAAGGCAAAAGGAAAGAGCCCGGTGCAGGAAGACCAAGCTGTTAAAGAAGCCTTGAAGACACCATTCGATCAAGAAGTTGATGAGTTTATGAGAATCATCAAAAAGAGTGATTACAAAATTGTGGATCAGCTTCACCAAACGCCATCCAAAATCTCTATCCTCTCACTGCTTATGTGCTCCGAAGCCCATCGGAATGCACTACTCAAGGTCTTGCACGTAGCTTACGTGCCTGAAGAGATTACTGTCAACCAGTTGGAAACCGTGGTTGGAAATGTTACTGCTAGCAATGGGCTAGGGTTCACCAACACTGACTTGACAGCGGATGGCCGCAACCACAACAAAGCCTTGCACATAACCATGGAATGCAAAGGAGCTGTCCTTTCTCATGTGTTGGTAGACACAGGTTCATCCCTGAATGTCTTACCAAAGAAGGCTCTGGTGAAGTTAGAATATGATGGATTGGCATTGAGACCCAGCAACCTGGTGGTAAGAGCCTTTGACGGTTCGAAGAGATCGGTTCTGGGAGAGATTGAGCTGCCTGTGACAATTGGCCCACAGACTTTTAAAACTATCTTTTATGTGATGGACATTCAGCCCGCCTACAGCTGTTTGTTGGGTAGACCCTGGATTCACGCCGCCGGCGCAATAACGTCTACCCTTCACCAAAAGTTAAAATTTGAGTGGGAAGGCCAAGTTGTTACAATCTGTGGGGAAGAGGATATATTTGTTAGCCATCTGGCTACTTATAAGTATATTGAAATGGATGGGGAGATCCATGAGACAATGAGCCAAGGATTTGAAGCCTTGAATGTGAATGAAGCATCTGCTGTATCTGGGATCTCCATGTCATCATACCAACAAGCCCGGAAGGTTGTTGAGGAAGGAACTGCCCTAGGCTGGGGCAAGGTTTTAGCTGTGGAGGAGAAGAAGGACAAGTTTGGGTTGGGTTACAGACCAACTCAACATCAAGCAAAGGCTGCTGAGAAGCCCGGTTTTGTCAGTGGGGGGATGCTTACCCCCGATACTATCAACTGTCTGGAAGACGAGCTGGAAGAAGAACGCAACCTGGAAAGCTGGATTCGTCCAAAGATCCCGGGGAGCAGTGTCTCGAACTGGTCTTCCCAGGAAATTATAAGAGTTACTCGAGCAGAGTAATTATTATTTCCTGTATTTTTATAAGCATGCATCAAGACTCATTTTGTAATAGGGCCATCTGTACTTTTGTGCAAACAAGATCAATTAATGAAATATCAGACATCTTTTTGCAAACGAGTCTTTTTCTTTTCGTTCACTGTTTTTCCATTTTTCTTTTTTGTACAAAAATAAATGGCAGTGTTTTCAAAATGACAACTTCATTTCACTTTTCTAAATAAGACTAAAATCAGATCACTAAAATGAACCAATTAAACCCTTGCAGAGAATGCCATCCTGACAGCACCGACAACAGCACGGCTATGACATCGTATGACTTTGACAATCCGATCAATCAAGCTGATGAAGGGGTTGAAGAAGAATATGAGCTTCCTGAAGAGCTAGCCAGGTTGTTAAGACAAGAGGAAAAGGTTATTACTCCTCACCAGGAGGAGGTTGAAGTGATCAATCTTGGTACGGATGAAGACGTGAAAGAAGTCAAGATCGGGGCCTGCCTGCAAGACTCAGTGAAGAAGCAACTGGTTGATCTGCTTCAAGAGTATGTGGATGTATTTGCTTGGTCGTATCAAGACATGCCAGGGTTGGATACCGACATTGTTGTGCACAAGCTGCCTTTGAGAGAAGAGTGCCCTCCAGTCAAACAAAAGCTACGCCGTACTCGCCCGGATATGGCAATGAAAATCAAGGAGGAGGTACAAAAGCAATGGGACGCCGGGTTCCTTGCTGTAACTAGCTACCCGCCGTGGGTTGCTAATATAGTACCTGTGCCTAAGAAAGACGGTAAGGTAAGAATGTGTGTTGACTACCGGGATCTGAACAGAGCTAGCCCGAAAGATGACTTCCCATTACCTCACATTGATGTATTGGTGGATAATACGGCTCAGTTCTCGGTATTCTCCTTCATGGATGGATTTTCAGGATACAATCAGATTAAAATGTCACCTGAAGACATGGAGAAGACAACATTCATCACACCCTGGGGCACGTTCTGCTACAAAGTAATGCCATTTGGGCTCAAGAACGCCGGTGCAACATATCAACGGGCTATGGTAACATTATTCCACGATATGATCCACAAGGAAATAGAATGTTATGTGGATGACATGATTGCCAAGTCCCTTACTGAAGAAGACCACCTGGTGAATCTGCTGAAGTTGTTCAAGCGTCTGAGGAAGTATCAACTGAAGCTGAACCCCAACAAATGCACGTTCGGGGTGCGATCCGGTAAGCTGCTGGGCTTTATTGTAAGCGAGAAAGGGATTGAAGTTGACCCTGATAAAGTCAAAGCTATTCAAGAGATGCCTGCACCGAAAACTGAGAAGGAAGTTCGAGGGTTCTTAGGTCGATTGAACTATATTTCGAGGTTCATATCTCACCTTACAGCAACCTGTGAACCCCTGTTCAAACTACTAAGAAAAGAAAAAACGGTCAGGTGGAACGAAGATTGCCAGAAGGCTTTTGACAAGATCAAGGAGTATCTGCAGGAACCTCCAATCCTCATGCCTCCAGTTGAAGGAAGACCTCTAATCATGTACTTGACAGTATTGGAAGAGTCAATGGGGTGTGTGCTGGGCCAACATGACGAGTCTGGTCGAAAAGAGTATGCAATATACTACCTAAGCAAAAAGTTTACCGACTGTGAACAACGTTATTCACTGCTCGAGAAAACTTGCTGTGCTTTAGCGTGGGCTGCTCGCCGACTAAGGCAGTATATGTTGACCCACACTACCTTGTTAATCTCAAAAATGGACCCAGTCAAGTACATATTTGAGAAGCCAGCTCTTACCGGACGGGTTGCAAGATGGCAGATGATTCTCACAGAATACGACATACAATACACATCTCAGAAAGCCATCAAGGGCAGTGTACTATCTGAATATCTCGCTGAGCAACCTATTGATGACTACCAGCCTATGAGGTTTGACTTCCCTGATGAAGACATCATGTTCATAAAAGCAAAAGATCATGAAGAGCCCATTCACACTGAAGGGCCCGACCCAGAAGAAGAATGGACTATGATGTTCGATGGGGCTGTTAACATGAATGGCCGTGGCGTTGGTGCAGTGCTCATTACACCCAAGGGAGTTCACATGCCTTTCTCGGCAAAACTCACTTTCAACTGCACTAACAACGAAGCTGAATACGAAGCTTGCATTATGGGTCTTGAGGAAGCCATTGACCTCAGGATCAAGACATTGACCGTATTCGGAGATTCAGCTTTGGTAATCAATCAGACCAACGGAAAATGGTACACACACCAGGACCATCTGATACCTTACAGGGATTATACAAGAAGGTTATTGACTTTCTTCACAACAGTCAAGCTTGAGTATATCCCTCGGGACGAGAATCAGTTTGCAGATGCTCTTGCTACCATTTCATCCATGATCAAAGTTCAAGCTGCTAACTTTGTACCTCAGATTTCAGTATCGAGGCTTGACAGGCCAGCATATGTATTTGCAGCGGAAGCTGTCAAAGATAATAAGCCTTGGTTTCATGACGTTAAATGCTTCTTGGAGGATCAAACATACCCGCCTGGGGCATCTTCCAATGATAAGAAGACTCTGAGAAGGCTTGCTGGAAGTTTCTTTCTGAACACTGATGGGTCTTTATACAAAAGGAACTTTGATATGGTACTCCTCAGATGCGTTGACAAGACAGAAGCAGATTTGCTGATGCATGAAGTGCATGAAGGCTCTTTTGGTACCCATGCTGGAGGACATGCAATGGCTAAGAAGTTGTTAAGATCAGGCTATTACTGGATCACAATGGATGCAGACTGTTGTGCCTATGCCAGGAAATGCCACAAATGCCAGATCTACGCAGATAAAGTTCATGTGCCTCCGAATCCTTTGAACATAATGTCTTCACCCTGGCCCTTTGCTATGTGGGGCATCGACATGATTGGCAAGATTGAGCCGACTACTTCGAATGGCCACAGATTCATCCTGGTCGCCATCGACTATTTCACCAAGTGGGTCGAAGCAGCTTCCTACGCCAATGTTACAAGACAAGTGGTAGCCAGATTTCTGAAAAGAGATATCATCTGTCGGTACGGAGTTCCCGAGCGAATCATTACTGATAATGGTTCCAATCTAAACAACAAAATGATGGCTGAGCTATGCCGGGACTTCAAAATTCAACATCACAATTCTTCTCCTTACAGGCCAAAGATGAATGGCGCTGTTGAGGCGGCAAATAAGAATATCAAGAAGATTGTGCAGAAGATGGTAATCACCTACAAAGACTGGCACGAAATGCTACCATTCGCCTTGCATGGGTATCGCACATCAATCAGGACATCCACTGGGGCAACACCGTATCAGCTTGTGTATGGAATGGAAGCAGTCCTACCAGTTGAAGTTGAATTACCCTCCTTGCGGGTATTAATGGATGTCAAACTGAGTGAAGCAGAATGGGTTCGGGCCCGATACGAGCAACTGAGTCTGATCGAAGAGAAGAGATTGGCTGCAATCTGTCATGGGCAGTTATATCAGAAGAGAATGAAGAAAGCCTTCGATCAGAAAGTCAGGCATCGAGAGTACCAAGTGGGAGATCTTGTGCTGAAAAGAATCCTCCCTCCTCATACAGACCGCAGGGGCAAATGGACTCCAAATTATGAAGGACCATTCGTGGTAAAGAAAGTCTTCTCTGGTGGAGCACTGATGCTCAGCACCATGGATGGTGACGATTTTCCGTCCCCTGTGAATTCAGATGCAGTTAAAAAATACTTCGCATAAAAAATGACCCGCTGGACATAAAAACAGAATGTAAGTCCAGGCAAAAATAGGGCATCCCGGCGAGTCAAAAACAGAATAAAAAGACTCGGGCAAAAATAAGGGAAATGAATGAAAAATGTACACCCGCTGAGTTGAAAAGCCACATTGGACAGCTCAGGCAAAAATGGGTAGCCCGATGGATTGAAAACCCGAAAGGGCGATCCATGCAAAATAAGGGAATAAGCGAACAACTGCACTCTGAATTCGTCTGTATTGTCAGCAATTTGGTGAGCTTCGAAAGGATCAAGCTTCTATCAGACTCAACATTCTTCAGAAAGCCAGACGAAAAGAAAGTCAAAAGTCATACGAGTCATAGCGGAAGAGGAAGCTCCTTCAAAGCGTCGTCAACACTGCCAACACTCTGTTTCTCAGTTTGTAACAATCTCCTCATTTCAGGAGATATGTTTCTTTGACTGTATCTTGCCAATTCAGGGCACATGAATTAATAAAATCAGATTTTTCAGTCATGTTTCGTTTTGTATGCTTTTATTTGCAAAGGATGTCTGATGTCTCTAAAAAACTAATTGCATAAGTACAGATGTTCTTCTCTAAGAAAATAAAAACACATGCTTACAGGGGATATAGTTACTCCCGAAGGTGCTTAACTCCTATGACGGAATCCAGTAAAGGATACCTCGGGACCCTTTTGTGCGTTTCCTTATCTTTGCAGGATTGCAGGTATACAGGACGCAACTTGGGGCATGCAAGCTACATCTCAGCAAGCTGGCAAATCAACAAAAGATCTCAGCATCCGAAATGCTCTATCCCCAGCTAAGTTGCCTCTCATTGCTCTCCCCAGCTGAGTTGCCAACAGCAATCCCCCCCAGCTGTAACACCAATCATTCTTCCTCAGCAAAATGCAGGAATCAGGGAATCATCTCCCCGCAAAACCCTCAGCCTCTATCCAGAAGAACAACGCGCGAAGAAGTCACAACAGAGTACAGAAGGCTTCTGCAAACCCCAGCTGGGTCCCATATTACAAGGATATGTCAATCAGTGACCTATATCCCCAAGCAGATGCATCTCATCTATCAATGATCTCATCCCCAGCTGGGAGGTCCATTTCAAACAGATCAGCCGGAGATCTTCGCAGCAACGGGATCCGAATCCCGGTTTGATATCTTTGCATAATCATGGCATTTGCATCATATTATCCCCTCAGGGCGTAGCATCCCGTCTAATACGGAGCATTACGGCAAAAATCAAACGCATAGCATAATCATAAGCCATGTTCTGAATTAACACTTGTGAATAATAACCGATCATCATCATTGTACAAAAAAAAAAAAAATCTCCACCAGAGTCCCAGCAAAAGCAGTTGCCTCACGAATCACAAACACCAGTATATATTTCCTTTTGATACTCGTCCGTATCATCACTCCCCAGTAAAGTCGTCTGAACACTCTTTACAACCAAATCACCCGTATCACGGATACTTCATGACACCCGTCTGTGTCTTATCACCAGCAGAAAGCCAAAGACACCCTCTTTGCACTCACGTATACCCATATACACACTTTCTTGACACTCGTCCATGTCATATCCCCAGCGCAGTCGCCTGGACTTTGTATAGCAGATATTTGTTCATATTATACTTTTCTCGTCCGTGTCACTCTCCCCAACAGTTAAACACTCATCTAGATACTCGTCCGTATCTTGTATACACCACTCATAACCCCACAGATTCGGCAATAGTCCTTGTTCTTTGTTAACCAGTTGGTACTCGTCCGTACCATCATCTCAGAACATTGCGTCTAGTGTTTGTTTCTACATGATACTCGTCCGTATCATAGTCTTAAGGATGCTCGTCCGCATCTTTAATCCATACACTGTGTCAAACACTTATGTCTTCTTGAATATAGACACTCGTCCGTGTCTATTATTCCCCAGAAGAGTCCTTTCAGATGCAACACTCGTCCGTGTTCTTTATTAACCGGATGGTACTCGTCCGTATCATCATCTCTGAACACGTGTCAGTATTTGTTTCTACATGATACTCGTCCGTATCATAGTCTAAGGATGCTCGCCCGCATCTTTAATCTATATACAATACCAAGCACTTATACTTTCCTTTCTTGGTTGTGAACGCTCGTCCGTGTTCACTATATCCCCAGTAGATCACCAACAAAGCATTTTCTTTTATCTGACACTCGTCCTATGTCATGGTAACCCTGAGAGCAGCCGTACCCTGCTGAGTGGTCGTCCTCCACTTCTTGATGGTCGTCCTCCATCATGCTCACCCGATGGTCGTCCCCATCGTTGATCTTTTTAGCAGCCGTCCCCTGCTAGGTGGTCGTCCTCCACCTTTTTGATGATCGTCCTTCATCACTTTATCCAATGGCCGTCCCCATTGTTGATTTTGGTTATCTGACACTCGTCCTGTGTTATGATAAACCTTGAGAGCAGCCGTACCCTGCTGAGTGGTCGTCCTCCACTTCTTGATGTTCGTCCTCCATCATGCTCGTCCGATGGCCGTCCCCATCGTTGACCTTTTATCCGGCATTCGTCCTATGTCGCGATATTTTTGAGCAGCCGTCCCCTGCCAGGTGGTCGTCCTCCACCTTTGATGGCCGTCCCCATCATATTTTCTTTTATTCCCAACAGAGCAGCCGTCCCCTGCTAGGTGATCGTCCTTCACCTTTGATGGCCGTACCCCATCATCTGTTCATTCCATTCATTCTTTCACCCGATGGCCGCCCCCGTCGTGGTCCCCTTTTCTTTTAGCCCAATGGCCGTCCCCATCGTTGGTTACTTTACCTTTATGAACTTGATGGCCGTCCCCGTCATGTTTCATTAAATCCTCAGAAATTTTTACAGCTTTATCTAGATGGCCGTCCCCATCATGATTCCCAGCTAGTCGGCCGTCCCTGTCTCAGCTTTACCTTTTATCCCCAGCATGTCGGCCGTCCCCGTCATCGCTTTGTTTAGCACACTTTTCCCAGCATGTCGGCCGTCCCCGCCATTGCTCCTTACCCAGCAGTCGTCCTCTGCCCGACGGTCGTCCTCCGTCGCCCACGCTTTACAATATACTTTATTTTTCTTTTACAATCTATATCCCTTTTCTTCTTCATTCTGTGAGTGCAAATTTTGGACTGTCTTTGGTATTCAACCACAAGTTATCTTGTTTGCCTGTTAAGCCGTTGCTTACAACCTACACAGCTAACTCATGTTTGAATAGGGGCAGCTGTAAACACCCCAAATTTGCCCTCACCCATTCACACCATGGCTTGTGATCATCTCATATGCATAAACACAATCATAGCATCTCATATCTCATTTTTGATTCACTGGATAGTTTCTAAGTCATCTGCACCTAGGGTTTGTGATCTGAGCAATCCCAAAGCCTCTTGAGCCACTCTAAAGGCCATCAATCAAGTCAAAGGGATCCATGTGTGTTCAAGCATCATATTATATCCCCACAAAGTCAAAAATGCAAAAGAATCACAAGAACTAGGGTTTGAGTGGATGCAGAGCCAGGATAGACTGCACAGTTGACTGAAAATTAGGGTTTTGGTTTCAGAGGCCATAACCCCAAATTTTTTGGTCATTCTTGTTTCCATTGGTCTCTATATGGTATAGGGAGTATGCATATCAATTTTCATGAAGAAATTCCATGGGGAAGTCATCTGATCAAGAGTTGACTTTTCAGACAAGTCAGTGTAAAATCAGGGCATCTGAGGCCCCCAATGACCCAACCAATGGGTGATCTTCATCATTTTGAGTGTATATGATCTTTATTTGATCATGGAAGAAGGTTGAAGTTCATAGAAATCAAGAATTTAGAGTTTTTGCAAATGTTGACTTTTTGGGCATAGTTGACTTTTCAAGAATGCTTCATTTTAGGTCATTTTTCAAGCCTTGATTCTTGATCCAAAAATGCTTCAAATGGAAAAACTTTGGTCATGAAAGTTGTAGATATAATTTTTCCCTTTTCAAAAAGTACAAGAACATGATCAAACTCTTCTTGGATCAAAAGTTATGGTGTGGCAAAGTTGGCAAAAAATCATTGATTTTCAAGATATGCTTCAAATGAGAATTTTGCAAAATCATGAACCAAAACCAAATGTGACTTCTAATTCACTTCAAACCAGTATGCAAACATGACATAGACACTAAAAATCAGATTTGGACCAAGAATCCCTCATGTTTATGGTTTGTGTAGCAAGAATAGTCACATGTGAACCAAAAGCCACAACTTGCAAAAACTCATGATCATTCTTCCTACAACTTGCTGCATTGGTTACTGCACTAAGCTAGCCTCTCACCTCATATTGCTGCACCAGAGCCATGCTTTGTACTAGCAATAGATCAAGCCATACTTTCTCTTACAAAGAAGTTGACATTTTGCAAAAGGTGACCTACCTATCACAGCAGGCCATGTCACATCCCCTGACCTATGGGATTAAAATATACTTTCCATATGCTGGCCATAACACTCATCAAGCAAGGCTGAAATTGATTCATTCATCACATACACAAAAACACACCAAGCTGCATTTTGCTTCGAATCCCTCTGCCCAGCCACAAAACATCCAAACCATTTCCACACTTCAAATCACCATGATCCATTGAGAAGAAACCAGCCAAGAACCAGGCCTGAAACCAACCACAAAGCCACTTCACCATTTTCACCTCAGCCTGCATTTCTCTTCGAATCACCCTCCACAGTTTACAAACATCCAAACAAACTTTGCAAAGCTTCTCCATTCACCCTCAGGATCACAAACAACCCCTCACAATGGCCTGAAACTTCCTGAATCATCCCTGCCATTTCCAACTGAGCTTGAGCAGAAGCTTGTCAAACTCATCATCCAGCCAATATAAACTCCTCCAAAGCATTCAAACATCATCTGGGGATCAAGTGGATTGGATTGCACTGAAGGAAGTGGCCAGGAAGTCATCAGAGTGAAAGCTTCGAATCTCAGGTAGCTTGAAAAATATTTTTCCAGAAATCATTTCTTTTGTTCTAAACTTGTTCTTTGTGTCTTCCTGATCATGAGTATGCTTTTGGTTTTGCAAATGGCTTTGAATTGAGTATTTAATTAGCTTCTGAAACCTGCGTGCCCTAAAATTTGTTTTGCTCGATTCATGGATTTGAGGAAGAATAAATTAGTTTTGACTTAGGGTTTTAGTTCAGGGGATCATGGGAGTCATTTCTGGATGCTTAGGTTTCATTTTTGTTACGATTTGAGGGAGTTTGAAGGTTTTCAGGGGAGATGCTGGCCGGAGAAGACGACCGGAAGTCTTCTCCGGCCACCTGAGAGTGTTTAAGCCCTAATCACGTGATTAATGACCATTTGAATTTGGACCGTGAGATGCCTCTGACCCGTTGACTTCGCGCGTGAGTGTGTGGCCTGGATCTTCCTGATTAGCCCTAATCCACGTGTTTAAGCTTAATTAATCATAATTTAATTAATTTAATCAGAAGGAACCACAGCCACTGGATCTGGCGCCAGTCAACCATTTCAAACTTAGACTCAATCCTGGCCATTCTTTCTGATTACTTTCATTTTATTTATTTTTATTTCATTTTATTTTCATTTAACTTGCACAATTAATTAAAAATAGCAAAAATGTCTTAAAAATTATGAAACTTTTTCTTAAATGTTTTATTAATTTTTAAGACCCAAAAATATTTTTATTTTATTTTTTATCATTAAAAAAGCATTTTTAAATATTTAAAAGATTACTTTTAATTGATTAATGGCAATTAATTAATTAAAAATACTTTTAAGTATTTAAAAATCACCAAAAAATTCATGAAATGTTCTAAGACATTTAGAAACATTGTCCAACCTTCAAACCAAATTTCTTTTTTGATCTTGATGCATTTTAAGAATTTTTCATTGAATTAAATCATTTTTTTGTGCATTATTTTGATCATAAGTTCAAAAAATCATTTCTGCCTATTTGAGAAGAGTTTGACATTGATTCTTTTTGCTTTGTTTTGTGTTTAACATGAAGTTTCTAGGACTAAATGGCCATGATTTGTTTCCTCATTTTCAATTTGTTTGGCATTTCTTTTGTTTAGGAACCTTAAAAACCCTAATAACTTAGAAAAATCATAACTTGAGATTGGTTAAGAGTTGAGACCTCCCCTTTGGACCTTGGTTTAGTATAGGTTTAGGGTTTCTTTGGTTGGCATTTTCCTTTTTTCATCTTAGGGTTTGCTTCAGCTTTTGGTTTTTGCTTGTTGTTTGATCCATAAACCCTAATTTGGGCTTTCATTTGCATCCTTCTTGCATTCTCTTGCATAACATGACTTGCCATGACATTCCATGCTTCCATTTGATCCATTTGACATCATAAGACATGTAGAAAGTATGTTTGATCATTGCATCCCTTATTTGCCATGTCATTTGCTTTGTATGTTTCATAACTTTTCATGTTCATTCATGCTCCTTAGCTTGCATCCTTTGCATCCTTAAACTTGTATGAACATTCCCATGCCTTGATTCATGTTCATAGCAAACTATAGCATCATTATCATCATTAACATGCTTCTGGTTTGTTTAGCATCATACCATTTCATCCCATTTTGCATTACATTGCATTTCTTCCTAACATTTCAGGTGGTAAGTAAACTTGAGAAGTGAATTTGCCTTCACTTCTCATAACTTTCCTTTTTCATCTCTCTTGCATCCATTGCTGCATTTATGTATGTGTTTGAGATTGAGCTTGCTCATTCTTGTTCCTCCCACTTTCTTTCTTCAAGTGACTTGACTTCTTGAATGAAGCAAGTCACTTTGCTTCTCTTGATCCTGTTCATCTGCTTCCTGGTGGCTCCTTTGAAGACTGTTCTTGAAAATCTCACAAACCTTAGGAACAACCAAGCATGACAATGAATTAGGGCTTTGTTTAGTCTCCCCTATTAGTTTTACCTTTGTGTCTCTTTGTGTCTTCTCTTCTCATCTCAAAAATCAGGGACTAAACCCTAAAGGCTTTAAGGCTTTGTGATTAAGCTTATGCCTGCATCCTTCTCTTAGGATGGGGTGTATAACTTTAATCCTAAGTGTTAAACCCTTAATGTGTTTAAATCCTTTAATCAATCCATCTAATAATCATCAAGACATCAAACTTGTAACTTGGGCCTTGCATTAGGGTTCTAATTCTTCCTTAATTGGTTAAGAAGGACTAACCCTAGTGTTAATGGACAAGTCCCCCTCAAGTTGTCTTACAAACCATAAAACTCACTTCTTCATCATATCATTAAATAAAATCCACTTATCAAAGGCTTTGTTTTGTCATGAGTTTAATCCCTAATCATGGATTAAGTTGAGGAGCTTTCCTCAGCTTAAACATTCTCATCTATTATCCTTCTATTAGGATGGTGTAATGAGTCTGTTTGATCCCTGATTATGGCTTAACCTCATTCCTTAACACTAAACAAAAACAACAAAAACATCTAAATAATCAACAAGTAGGTTAATGATCTTAATCCTACTCCATGGTGATTAAGTGTGAGAAGCTGACTTCACACTTAAGGTATTCTCATTACCCCTAATCAGAGGGAGGATGTGATGAGTTTACTAAATCCATTGGTTTAGGCTTAAGCTCATTAACTTATGACAAATCCAAAAGCAATAAAAGACTGAAAACTCAAAAACAAACAATAATCGTCTCCTTCGGGATTCTTTTCTCATCTCATTCACTCACAAACGAGAACTTGCTTCTTCCGTCTAATGCAAGACAGTTTGCACCTGAGCCAGACAGGTCATACACTTGAGCATAGACAAGTAAGCAGTTCACAAGTCAATTTATCTTTCAGTCTCTTTGGGTCGAACTACGGTGTTCTGACTTCCTCACTGCACAAGAGGATACGTAGGCATAACTTAACAGTTATCGAACAAAAGTCTCTGTATATTCCCCCTCTTCCCAGCCTTATTCTTTAAGCCTCATGGTCTTGAGCATTTCATTCTCATTCTTACACTGACACTGTATATACATTACACTTTACACTTCTTTTACACTGACACCTGTACATCCTCTTCCAGCTCTTGTACACACAGATTGCACTGACACTACCCCTTTAAAACACAAATCTTTTAAGCGTGGATCCCGTCGAGTACGGCGGACAATCTGGGTGCTAATACCTTCCCAGGTTGTAACCAACCCCCTTTCTCAGTCTCTCTGGTTCGCAACCGTCTTATCCATCTCTTTCTAGGTCTATGCAGCATTGCCTTTCCTCCGGGATAAAAATGCCTAGCTGGCGACTCTTTTCATCTCCAGTGAGTTCACTGCTGTGTGTTCTCATTGTCCCTCTCGCCGACCGTTCGCGTCTGTACCTTTATTTGGGCCATTTCCCATTTATCGGGAGCGACAGGATGCAGATGTGGGCCGAACACAGGGGGGTTAACATGAGGTTGTACCCTTTCATTGTTACTGGTGCCGGCAGTCCCTATGTGTGGATCCTCTTGATTTTGCCTTTCCACCATGGCCCTCAGTCTTTCCTGGCTCTGAGCCATGTTGTTCATAACTTCCATGAACTGCGTCATCTGCGTTCTCATTTCTAATCTTTCGTTTGCCATCTGATTTCTGACCTCTGCAAGGTCCTGCTGTACCTGATCCATTTGAATTCCCGGAAGGTTGTTTCGGGTTGGATAACGGTGCGGACGGTTGAGGGGAAATACCCGGCGCCTAGCAATAGTTCCTGAACATCACAACAGAGGTTAGCAACAACAAAACAAAAACCTACAAAACAAACAAAGGGTTAGCATGCAATGCAGTTATGCTTATTTGTTCCCAAGGTATCCGGTTTGGCCTTCAGTTTTGACCCTTCCAGACCCTTGAAGATGCTGCTGATGTTGCTTCCGAAGTAAACTTGGATGGAACAAACTAACACAAATATATTATAGAAGGTGAAATAATACAACTTGTTCATTTTACGACACAAGCCCCCTAAGGGGTCAAAATACATCACAAAAAAGTAAAAGTACATGGAATAGAAACAACAACAAGTAAATGGTCAAACACCAAGGCCAAACTCATCCTCACGAACTTCCTTGAGAAGTGCTTCGGTCACAGGATCAGCCGGACGCTCCGTAAGATTCCGGATAAGGAGGTTCCGGGTTGCAACAGCTGCTGCTAGCTTCTTGTGCTGAGTTTGGTCCTTGGACCTCTTCACCCCTGCTTTGATCTTCAATTCTGACATCTCTCTCTGGGCTGCTGCCAGGGCTTCTTGCTGTTCTTTTGCACTAGCTTCCAGTTGCTCCATCTTGTCTTGAACTCTCTTGTCTTCCAGGGTACGAGCCTCGGTGATCCTGACCCACCGGGCTTGACTCTCCTTTAAGTACAAATCTGTCCTTGCTCTCTGAAACTGGGCTTCTTTGTAAGCATTCTTCAGAATTTGCTCACCAGCCTTAGACTTTTTGATATAATCCCCAGACTTTTCAATCTTAGTCAGATGCTCCACTCTCAACTTCTCCAATCTCTCAATCTCCCTCATACCTTCACTCCTCTCCCGGAGGGTCTTCTGCAAAGCCTGGGTTAGCTTCTCATTTCTTTCTTTCAAGCTCTCAAACTCCTCCAAACTGATAGTGGCAGGGGGTGGTGCTGAAGATGACTCAGGCATGTCTTCTATGGTAAAGGGCATTCCAGAGAATTGGGCCCTGGCACGGAACCACTCATAATATTGTGCTGACGCCACATTGTTGCACTTCCCTAGGATGGTCACTCCCTTGGTTTGAACATTATCCCAGGCCCAGGCAGCCTGTCTAACAGTAGTCAAACTAATCTTGTTCTCACAATAAAGGGTCTCCACTAAGTCCTGTGCCTTAGGAGTGTGGACCAGTGCATAGCCCAGTTGCCTTCTGAACAACAGAGGATTGTAATTGATACTTCCCTTAACTCCCATTAAGGGCACATTGGGAAAATGCCCACAGCTGGTGATGATATCCCTGCCCTTGGTGCTTTGAGTTCACCATCTGATATCTGCTGAAGTTAGAGCAGTGAGTCTCTTAGCCCAGTTGCTTTGCTGATGAGGGTTTAAAAATGCATCTGTCCTGGGTAGATGCTTGAGAAGCCAAGTATGGAATAATGGAGCACAACACCTCACTAACCTTCCCCTCCGCTTTTCATTCCTCTGATGCACTGAGTAGTAGAGATCCCCCAATAAAGTGGGCACTGGGTTCTTTAGCATGAATAGGTGGATTGCATTCTTGCTAATGAATCGAGGCTCATCTGCAAACAACATAATTCCATATACACTCAAGGCCAGTAAAGCACAGACAACTTTCCACTCTCCTACAGAAGCTTTCAGGGTAGCTTGAGAGATCAAGAAGTCCAGATGAAAACTAGGGATTCCTGCTTTAGAGGTCATATGCTGCTCAATCAAAACAGGTTCCAGATGCAAAGCTTTTGCTACTTCTCCATTAGCAGGAAAGACCATCTCAGGGTTGAAAGGGATTCCACCCCTGATAGGCATACCAATCAATGAAGAGTACTCTTCCAAAAGAGGGCCCAATTGAAAGTCTTGAAAGGTGAAACATCTTAGTGGGGGATCATAAAACTGAATGCAAGTGTGGATCAGGCTTCTCTGTGATGGGTCTAGATCCATAACCATATCAAGTATATCTCCATAATGCTCCCTGAACAAAGGTATGTGATCTGGAGTGATCAGGGTCTGAATCCTCCTGATATCTGATAACTCTGGCTGGAAGAAGTGATAGGTGATGTTGCTCTTTTTAGGGGCCATGATGCTGAAGACTAAGTAGAGACAGGTGCTGATGCTGATGCTGAAGAAAAGGGCCACTGACTGGCTGGTGCTGGTGATAACTGAAGTAGATGCTGGTGAAGATAGGTCAATACAGAAGATGGGGTCAAAACCAAAACCAGATGAATGATGGATACCCTGAAACAAATAAGCAAATGTCAATATGATGCAATGATTATGTATGCAAATGATATGCAATGGTTTGTGACTGAGCTGGATCTGATCAAAATGCCCTGATATAGGTCCAAGTGTGTTCAAGAATTCCAGATGGAGGTCTATAAATCCAGTAACCAGGGTGGGGGGCTCAAATAAAGAGCCACATGTCCAGGGTTTTAGAATCACAAGAACTGTCCAACATGGAGTATTCTTAACAAATCAAAGTAACAGGGTATTCTGAGGTCAAGGTACCTGCAAACCTGTAAATAGCCCAACCCCCTCACAGGTGGTGTTCTAGAACAAGGATCCTCAGACTTGGATCAGTTATGAGAAGTGTAAACACTTCCAACCCGGAGGTGCAGTGTTTACAATAACCATAACAATTCCTCCTCTAATTCACCTCAGTTTCTGAAGGTCAATACTAAAGGTCATCCAGACTTAGCAGGCTTCCCAGATAGCCCTAGCATTGCAGGAAATCTGCAACACAGAGTTCTCAAGAAGAAACCCATATCTGAACCGTGTTTCATATTCCCGCACCAGACCGAAATGGAATGGGAAAGAATATGATTCACTCTAGCCTAGGTGTCACTCAGGTCCCAGGTATAGGACCTTAACTCTCAATGAATCACCCACCCACCAAAACAAAGAAACCAGATCCAGCCAGCAGCATGACAGTATGATATATACAAAATCAGTAAAGAAAGTAATAACAAGCTGTACATAAAGCAGTAAATAAAATAAATACACAAGCACAGATAGCACGTAACACCCCAGTAAACACAAATCAATCAAGCTCTAGGAGGAACCCACAAAAAGAACCAGAAGCCCTGGTTGCAGTATGAGGTTCCCCAGCAGAGTCGCCAAGCTGTCGCTCCCGATAAATGAAACAGGGTCATCTAAAGGTACAGACGCGAACGGTCGGCGAGAGGGACAATGAGAACACACAGCCGTGAACTCACTGGAGATGAATAGAGTCGCCAGCTAGGCATTTTTATCCCGGAGGAAAGGTAATGCTGCATAGACCTAGAAAAAGATGGATAAGACGGTTTGAGAACCAGAGAGACTGAGAAAGGGGGTTGGTTACAACCTGGGAAGGTATTAGCACCCAGATTGTCCGTCATACTCGACGGGATCCACGCTTAAAAGATTTGTGTTTTTAAAGGGGTAGTGTCAGTGCAATTTGTGTATAAAAGAGCTGGAACGGGATGTACAGGTGTCAGTGTAAGAGAAGTGTGAAGTGTATAAATGTATAGTGTCAGTGTGAGAACAGGAGTGCAATGCTCAAGATCATGAGGCTAAAGAATGAAGCTGGAAAGAGGGGGAATATACAGAGACTTTTGTTCGATAACTGTTAAGTTATGCCTACGTATCCTCTCGTGCAATGAGGAAGTCAGAACACCGTAGTTCGACCCAAAGAGACTGAAAGATGAATTGACTTGTGAACTGCTTACTAGCCCATGCTCAAGTGTATGATCTGTCTGGCACAGATGCAAACTGTCTTGCATTAGACGGAAGAAGCGAGTTCTCGATTGTGAGTGAATGAGATGAGAAAAGAATCCCGAAGGAGACGATTATTGTTTGTTTTTGTATTTTCAGTCTTTTATTGCTTTTGGATTTTTGTCATAAGTTAATGAGCTTAAGTCTAAACCAATGGATTTAGTAAACTCATCACATCTTCCCTCTGATTAGGGGTAATGAGAATACCTTAAGTGTGAAGTCAGATTCTCACACTTAATCACCTTTGATGTAGGATTAAGATCATTAACCTATTTGTGATTATTTAGATGTTTTTGGTGTTTTTGTTTAGTGTTGAGTAATGAGGTTAAGCCATAATCAAGGATTAAACAGACTCATTACACCATCCTAATAGAAGGATAATAGATGAGAATGTTTAAGCTGAGGAAAGCTCCTCAACTTAATCCATGATTAGGGATTAAACTCATGACAAAACAAAGCCTTTATTAGATGGATTTTAGTTAATGATATGATGATGAAATGATTTTATGATTTGTAAGACAACTTGAGGGGAACTTGTCCATTAACACTAGGGTTAGTCCTTCTTAACCAATTAAGGAAGAATTAGAACCCTAATGCAAGGCCCAAGTTATAAGCTTGATGTCTTGATGATTATTAAGTGAATTGATTAAAGGATTTAAACACATTAAGGGTTTAACACTTAGGATTAAAGTTATACACTCCATCCTAAGAGAAGGATGCAGGCATAAGCTTAATCACAAAGCCTTAAAGCCATTAGGGTTTAGTCCCTGATTATGAGATAAGAAAAGATGACTCAAAAGAGACACAAAGGTAAAACTAAGAGGGGGACTAATCAACCCTAATCATTGTCATGCTTGGTTGTTCCTAAGGTTTGTGAGGTTTTCAAGAACAATCTTCAAAGGAGCCACCAGGAAGCAGATGAACAAGATCAAGAGAAGCAAAGCAACTTGCTTCATTCAAGAAGTCAAGTCACTTGAAGAAAGAAAGTGGGAGGAACAAGAATGAGCAAGCTCAATCTCAAACACAAACATAAATGCAGCAATGGATGCAAGAGAAATGAAAAGAAAAGTTATGAGAAGTGAAGGCAAATTCACTTCTCAAGTTTACTTACCACCTGAAATGTTAGAAAGAAATGCAATGCAATGCAAAATGGGATGAAATGGTATGATGCTAAACAAAACCAGAAGCATGTGGATGATGATAATGATGCTATGGAGTGCTATAAACATGAGGCAAGGCATGGAAATGGTCATACAAGTTCATGGATGCAAATGGTGCAAGCTTAGAAGCATGGATACACATGAAAAGTTATGAAGCATACATGGCATACAACATGGAGAATGCAAGATGCAATGATCAAAGATGCTTTCTATATGTCTTATGATGTCAAATGAATCACATGAATGCTTGAAATGTCATGGTAAGTCATGTTATGCAAGAGAATGCAAGAAGGATGCGAATGGAAGCCCAAATTAGGGTTTATGGATCAAACAACAAACAAAAACCCAAAACAGAAGCAAAACCTAAGATAAAAAAATGGCAAATGCCACACAAAGAAACCCTAATCCTATACTAAACCAAGGTCCAAAGGGGAGGCCCCAACTCTTAACCAATCTCAAGTTATGAATTTCACAAGTTATTAGGGTTTTTAGGGTTCCTAAACAAAAGAAATGCCAAACAAATTGAAAATGAGGAAACAAATCATGGCCATTTAATCCTAGAAACTACATGCTAAATACAATGCAATGCAAAAAGAATCAATGTCCAACTCTTCTTAGATAGGCAGAAATGAATTTTTGAACTTTGGATCAAATTAATGCACAAAAAATGATTTAATTCAATGGAAAATTCTCAAAATGCATCAAGATCAAAAAATAAATTTGGTTTGAAGGTTGGACAATGTTTCTAAATGTCTTAGAACATTTCATGAATTTTTTGGTGATTTTTAAATACTTAAAAGTATTTTTAATTAATTAATTTCCATTAATCAATTAAAAATAATCTTTTAAATATTTAAAAATACTTTTTTAATGATAAAAAATAAATAAAAATATTTTTGTGTCATAAAAATTAATAAAACTCATGAGAAAAAGTTTCATAATTTTTAGGAATTTTTAACTATTTTTAATAAATTAAACAAAACAAATAAGAAAAATATGAAAATAAATGAAAATAAAGGAAAGTCAACAGAATGGAGGGATGAGATTGAGTCTGGATTCAAATGCATTGACCACGCGCGCTATCCAAGGGCTGTGGTTCTTTCTGAGTTAATTAAATTAATTATGATTAATTAAACTTAAACACGTGGATTAGGGCTAAGCAAAGTGATCTGGGCCTTTCATTCGCGCGGGGAGTCAACCGGTCAACCTAATCTAACGCCCCAGATTCAAACTTGAGTTAACGACTGGATTATGCCCTAATGACATTCAGGCTGCCGGAGAAGACTTCCGGTCGTCTTCTCCGGCCAGCATCTCCCCTGAGAATCTCCAAACTCCCTCAAAACGTAACAAAAATGGAACCTAAGCATATAGAAATGATTCCCATGATCCCCTGAACTAAAACCCTAAGTCAAAACAAATTTATTCTTCCTCAAATTCATGAATCGAGCAAAACAAATTTCTAGGTCACAGAGTTTCAGAAGCTAATTAAATACTCATCTCAACACCATTTCAAAAACCAAGAGCACCAGGATACTCAGTGAAGCATAGCGAACAAGTTTATAACATGAAAAACGATTTCTGGAAAAAATAATTTTGGAGCTACCTGAGATTCGAAGCTTTCACTCTGATGACTTTCTGGCCACTTCCTTCAGTGCAATCCACTCCTTAGGACCTCTTGATGATGTTTGAATGTCTTGGAGCAATTTATGTTGGCTGGTTGATGAGTTTAGACAGCTTCTGCTTCAACTCAGTTGAAAATGGCTATGGTGAAATGGGCAGCTTCAGGCCAGTGTGAGTGGTTCCATGTGACCAGAATAATGAGTGGAGAAGGTATGTGGTGTTTGTTTTGATGTTTGTGAGCTGTGGTGAGAGTTTCGAATGAAACTGCAAGTTGAGGTGAGAAATGGCAATGGGGTGTTCTTGATCAAAACAGGCCTGGCTCTTGGTGGTTTGAGGTCTATGAAGTATGGTGAGTTGAAGTGTGGAAATGGTTTGGATGTTTGTGTGCTGGGCAGAGAGTTTCGAAGCAAAATGGAGCTTGGGTGTGTTTTGTGAATGTGATGTTATGAAGTGTTTTAGCCTTGCTAGATGTATGAAGTGTCTTGCAAATGAAAAGTATAAACTAATCCAATTGGCTGGATGATGTGACATGGCCTGCTGTGATAGGTAAGTTTGCTTTTGCAAAAAGTCAAATTTTGTGTAAGGAAAGTATGGCTCATGATCTAGGCTAGTACAAGATATGGTTCTGGTGCAGCATGGTGTGTGTGTGATGTTGGGAAGGTCCAGCAGCCAATGCATCAAGTGGAGAGAAGCACAATGATGTTTTTGCAAGTTGGCACACTTTTGAAACTTCATGAAAAAGTCTAGTTACACAAACCATAACCATGTGAAACCTTGGTCCAATTCTGATTTTTAGGACCTATTGAATGTTTGCATACTGGTTTGAAGTGAATTAGAAGTTGCAATTGGCTTTGGTTCATGATTTTGCAAAAATCACATTTGGTGCATGCCTTGAAAATCAATGATTTTTACCAACTTTGTCACACTATAACTTTTGATCCAAGAAGAGTTTGATCATGTTCTTGTACTTTTTGAAAAGGGAAAGATGTAATCTACAACTTTCATGACCAAAGTTTTTCCATTTGAAGCATTTTTGGATCAAGAATCAAGGCTTGAAAAATGACCTAAAATGAAGCATTCTTGAAAAGTCAACTATGCCCAAAAAGTCAACATTTGCAAAAACCCTAAATTCTTGATTTTTGTGAACTTCAACCTTCTTCCATGATCAAATAAAGATCATATACATTCAAAATGATGAAGATCACCCATTGGTTGGGTCATTGGGGGCCTCAGATGCCCTGATTTTACACTGACTTGTCCAGAAAGTCAACTCTTGATCAGATGACTTCCCCATGGAATTTCTTCATGAAAATTGATATGCATACTCCCTATACCATATAGAGACCAATGGAAACAAGAATGACCAAAAAATTTGGGGTTATGGCCTCTGAAACCAAAACCCTAATTTTAGGTCAACTGTGCAGTCAAACCTGGCTCTGCATCCACCCAAACCCTAGTTCTTGTGATTCTTTTGAATTCTTGGCTTTGAGAGGATGTAATATGATGCTTGAACACATGTAGACCCCTTTGAATTGATTGGTGACCTTTGGAGTGGCTCAAAAGGCTTTGGGATTGCTCAGATCACAAACCCTAGGTGCAGATGACTTAGAAACTATGCAGTGAATCAAAAATGAGATATGAGATGATATGATTGTGTTTATGCATATGAGAATGATCACAAGCCATGGCGTGAATGGGTGAGGGCAAATTTGGGGTGTTTACAGATGTCCCAACACTTAATAGGACATTTGACAAATTTAACCAAAACTTAAACAGCAGGAAAAGTAAACAACACAGAAGTTTGTTAACCCAGTTCAGTGTATAACCACACCTACATCTGGAGGCTACCAAGCCAGGAGGAAATCCACTATTAGTAATATTAATTCTAGACTTAAAACACCCTGTTTAATCTATCACTTAATACTTACCCAATGCAATTTCTACCTAAGACTCACTTAGATAAGAGTACCCTACTCACTCCCCCTCAATCACCCAGTGATCAAGTTTACAAGTTTACAGAAATTGAAGACATCCTTCAAACAATACAGCTTGATCTTACTTCACAGTTTCAATCAAGTCACAAATGCACTTTTGCTTAAAAGCTCATAAAGTGGTACAATTAAAAACAACCTGCTATTAAAACTCTAGACACCCTATTTGGTCTTCTGAAATTCGTACTCAATTCTATGAGTTTCTGTTGTTTAAATAGGTATCTGAATTTTGGGCTTTCTGTAGAATGATCCAGCCCTAATGTGCAGCAGCTGTCACCTTGAATTTAGGGTTTGTTACTTCCTATATTCTAGGTGCATTAGGTCTTCTGTTTTATTCTGAATCTTCAATATAAAACTCCCTACAGATGCGCCTTGTTCTGTTTTTATCCATCATTAATTAATTCCAGATAATTCTCCTTAAATATCTCTGATCTGTTAATCAATAATTAGTTCTGGAAGCAGGTCTGAGATGTCTCAACATCTGTTGGGACATCCTGAAAAACTGAACTTAGTCATTTACACAATGTCCCAACATCTGGTAGGACATCCTGAAATAAGTTCATATACTCTGTTTGCTAATGTCCCAACATCTGATAGGACATTCTGAACTGAATTTAACATTTCTTGTTTGGTCAAAAATTCTGCCAATTCTTAAACATCTACAAACTCCCCCTTTGGCTAATTTTTGGCTAACATCTTTTCTGGTTTTCAGAGTGCAGCAGAAGTTCTTTTTATCAGAGTATAGCATTACTTTTCTGTTGATTCTTATTTGAGATTACTCCCCCTCAAACAAATATGTGTCCAGTCTTGTTGCAACAGAAATACACACTGATTCAGTTCAGACAGAAACAAACATATTTCATTCAAAAAATAAACAGCAGTACAAATTTGTTGTTGTTCTCCCCCTTGGTAGACACAAAATTAGGGGCCAAAGACACTATTACTGTCATTACATTGCTGTCATTACATTTGCCTCACATACATTGATCACTCAGATTCATCACTCTCAGTTGCTTCCTCCACTTCAGTGTCTTCATCTTTATCAGCTTCACTTTCTTCATCAGCCTCACTGTCTTCACCAGCTTCACTGTCTTCATCAGATGCAACATTCTGATCTTCTTCACTTTCCAATCTTTTAATTATTTCTTCAAGCTTCTGCTTTCTAGCTTCAAGCTCTTTGCAGGTGCTTTTGAGTTCAGCAATTAAGGCCTTCTTGGAGATTGGATTCTTAGTAGTTGAGGGACCAGCAGATGTCCCAGCAGGTGCTTCAACATCTGCAGCATGGTGACTTAGGAACAATTTGTAATGAAAAGCCAGGGGGCTTTCTCTCTTGCAGACAGTGTCCTTCTCATTTAAAATCCCAGGGTATTGACTTAGAACAATACCACACAGCAATGATGGAAAAGCTATTGGCAGCTTTGTAGCAGTAGAGATGGCATGCTTCATAGTCTGATCAAAAATATATGCTCTATAATCCATCTTGGTTTGAGTTCCCACAGCAAGGATGAATCTGGCCAGACCAGTTGAGATTGATGAAGTGTGGTTGGTAGGCACCCAGTTAGCAGTTCCAATCCTGTTAAGCATGGCATACTTTCTGGTAAGCATGCTCACAGAGAGCTTTCCCTTCACAGGCCAAGCTTTGACCTGGTTTGCAGTGATCACCTTACAGATTTGATTATCTGTCTTGCCTAGCTCATTGGGTCCATCTGTGTCCCTTCCTAGATACTGATTAATGATTTGGGGAGAGAACTCAACACACTTACCTCTCACAAATACCTTTCTGAACTCTGAGGACTTACCATTTGAGCAATCCTCCTGAAGATTCACAATGAACTCTTTGACAAGAAGTTCATAGCAGGGAGAGAACTCTGAGACTGTCTTGAATAGTCCTGCAACAGAGATTAGGTCAATGAGTTCTGTGCACTCAAGTGCATTGCTGCTCAGTTCTCTTTCCAGGGCAACCCTTCTTTGGTACACATACTTCCATCTGTTGACACTAGAGACAAGATGGAATGATATGTTGTCCAAGGGAGCTTCTGGAACAGGAGTTGAAGCTCTTGCTGGTGTTGGTCTTTTCTTGGGAGGAGATGTTGGGACATCTGATTCAACATCTGAATCTGATGGTGTGGCAGCTTTTCTCTTCTGGGATTGGACTTTGCTCCAGGGTTTTGTTGGACCAAAGGTAGCTTTAGCTTTGCCTTTCTTTGGACTAGCCTTCTTCTTCTCAGGGATGACAGGTTCAGCTTGCATCTTTCCTTTCCTGGACCTTAGTCTTTTAGCAATGCTGGGTTTCACAAATGATATGATCTCTGCATCAGAGTCCTGCTCCAGATTGACCACTGGAGGAGATTGAGCAGCCTCCTCTTCAGCTGGTTGATCAGCAGGGATTTGATCTTCATTTGAGCCTTGAGCCTGTTCTTCAGAGACCTCTTCATCATTTTCTTTTGAGGCTTTGTCCTCAGTTTGTTCCAGATCAACATCAGATGAGTTCTTTTTCTTATCTTCAGATGTTCCAACATCTGTTGGGACATCTTGTTCTGCAGCATTGTTCTCTGTATCTTGAGCTGGTTCTTCTTGAGGTGCAGGAATGGTGTTCAAAGGAACAGAGATCCCTCTCACCACTCTTTGTTCAGAGAAAACTTGGTTGACAATCTTCTTGATGGAATCATCAACATATTTGGAGTATTTTGTGGACATGTTAGCAGGAGAGGGATTGCCTTTAGCTTTGCTTCTGATTTGATCTTTACATCTCTTTGGTGTTCTTGCCTTTTTAGTGTGAGAGGCGCTTCCCCTGATCTCGTCCAATGGTGTTGATTGCATTGGCACAACAGAGATTAGAGTGGCATGAACCACGTCTTCCTTGTTGAGAATTTCCTCAGTAGCTTTAGGGTTTTGAGACATTGTAGAAGAAGATGGATGAACAGCTTTAGGGTTTATGATTTCTGAAGGATTGAGAGTTAATGTGATTCGCTTGTGATGGTATGATGAGAATCTTGATAGCTTCTTATAAGAAGTTACTAAATATGTAGCCGTTACAGTCCAAATGATTAGGGATGGAATTCCCAAGGATCTAGACCAAACTAGCATTGCCATCTGGAACTTATGCCATGCAATGTCATATGACATGTTGGCACATCTCATTAACTGCTAAATATCACATAAACAAATTCCAAGTTTACCCCTTAAATTCTCAAATTGAGTAGCATCCAATGCTTTGGTAAAGATATCAGCTAATTGCAAATCTGTAGCTACATGCTCCAATGAAATCACCTTTTCTTCTACAAGATCTCTGATGAAATGATGTCTGATATCAATATGCTTAGTCCTACTGTGTTGAATGGGATTCTTTGATATGTTGATTGCACTTAAGTTGTCACAGTACAATGTCATGACATCCTGTGGGACATTGTACTCAGTGAGCATCTGCTTCATCCAAACCAACTGAGAACAACTGCTACCTGCTGCTATGTACTCAGCTTCAGCTGTAGATAAGGATACACAATTCTGTTTCTTACTGAACCAAGAAATCAGATTGTTTCCTAGAAAGAAGCATCCTCCTGAAGTGCTTTTTCTGTCATCAGCACTTCCTGCCCAATCAGCATCACAGAAGCCAGTGAGAATTGGTTTGCACCCATGAAAGTACATTATGCCATAGTCACAAGTACCATTAACATATTTAAGGATTCTCTTGACTTGATTGAGATGACTGACTTTTGGATCAGCTTGATATCTTGCACAAACTCCTACTGCAAATGCAATGTCTGGTCTGCTAGCAGTCAAGTATAACAAGCTTCCAATCATGCTTCTATATAAACTTTGATCTACATTCTCACCCTTTTCATCTTTAGTCAGCTTTAAATGTGTGGGAGCAGGAGTTCTTTTATGAGAAGCATTTTCCATTCCAAATTTCTTCACTATGTTCTTGGAGTACTTACTTTGGGAAATAAACATTGAGTCTTCCATTTGCTTTACTTGCAGACCAAGAAAGTAGGTTAATTCACCTACTAGACTCATTTCAAATTCAGATTCCATCTGCTTGACAAAATGTTTGACCATCTTATCAGACATCCCACCAAACACAATGTCATCAACATATATTTGTGCAATCATGACATTTCCTTCTTCATCTTTAACAAACAATGTTTTGTCAATTCCACCTTTTCTATATCCTTGCTTGATAAGAAATGTGGTCAGTCTTTCATACCATGCCCTTGGAGCTTGCTTCAGACCATACAGTGCTTTCTTTAATTTGTATACATGATTTGGACAGCTTGGATCAATAAATCCTTTAGGCTGTTCTACATATACCTCTTCATTAAGATAACCATTAAGAAAGGCACTTTTCACATCCATTTGAAATAGCTTGAACTTCAAGATACAAGCAATTCCCAACAGTAGTCTTATTGATTCAAGCCTTGCTACTGGTGCAAAGGTTTCATCAAAGTCTACTCCTTCAATTTGAGTGTATCCTTGAGCCACAAGTCTAGCTTTGTTCTTTGTAACAATTCCTTGTTCATTTGACTTGTTCTTATACACCCATTTTGTGCCAATCACATTTATGTCATCAGGTCTAGGTACAAGATTCCACACTTCATTCCTTGTGAATTGACCTAATTCCTCTTGCATAGCACAAATCCAGTATTCATCAGTGAGAGCTTCCTTGACATTTTTAGGTTCTATTTTGGAAACAAAACAAGAACCTGAAATCACTTCTTTTGATCTAGTGCTTACACCTCTGTTGGGATCACCAATTATTAAATCTTTGGGATGATCCTTCTGTATTCTGATGGAGGGAGGTTTGCTTGAATCTTCTGACCTTGTATCATTTTGAGTGAAGTTATATTGATCATTCTTTTCTTCAGCTTCAATCTTGATATCAGCAGATGTTCCAACATCTTCTGGGACATCTGTAGAAGCATCATCAATTATCACATTTATGGATTCCATGATAACCTTTGTTCTGTAATTAAATACTCTATATGCTCTGCTGTTTATAGAGTATCCAAGGAAAATCCCTTCATCACTTTTAGGATCCATTTTTCTCCTTTGCTCCCTATCTGCCAGAATATAGCATTTACTTCCAAACACATGAAAGTACTTCACAGTGGGTTTTCTGCCCTTCCAGACTTCATATATTGTGGACAGGGTTCCTTTTCTCAAGGTAACTCTGTTATGGATGTAGCAGGCAGTGTTCATAGCTTCAACCCAGAAATACAGAGGTAACTTTTTAGCATGGATCATAGCTCTTGCTGATTCTTGAATAGTTCTATTCTTCCTTTCAACAATCCCATTCTGTTGAGGAGTGATAGGAGAAGAATACTCATGATTGATTCCTTCTGAAGAGCAGAAATCTAAGAACTTTTGATTCTCAAATTCTTTTCCATGATCACTTCTTATTCTGATCACACAGCTGGATTTTTCCCTTTGCAATCTTTGACATAATTCTTTGAATACATCAAATACATCTGACTTTTCTTTGATGAAGTTTATCCATGTATATCTTGAAAAATCATCAACCACAACATAGGCATACCTCTTACCACCAAGACTTTCAACCTGCATAGGTCCCATAAGATCCATATGTAGAAGTTCCAAAACTTTGGAAGTTGTCAGATGTTGGAGCTTTGGATGGGACATCTTGGTTTGCTTGCCTATTTGACATTCACCACATATTTTGCCATCATCAATCTTCAGTTTAGGAATACCTCTTACAGCATCCATAGATATGATCTTCTTTATGCCTCTGAAATGAAGATGACCTAGTCTTTGGTGCCACAGTTTCACTTCTTCTTCTTTAGCTAGAGAGCAGGTTGAAGTGAGACTGAAGTCTTGAGGTTCCCACATGTAACAGTTGTCTTTAGATCTGGCTCCTTTCATTACAACCTCTTGTTCATTGTTAGTCACTATGCATTCAGTTTTGGTAAAGTTTACACTGTACCCTTAATCACATAACTGACTTATACTGATCAGGTTAGCAGTTAAACCTTTAACAAGCAGCACATCATCTAGTCTTGGAACATCTTGACAATCCAAGGTTCCAACTCCCTTGATTTCTCCTTTAGCTCCATCTCCAAAGGTAACATACCTGGATGAATGAGATTTTAAGTTTACTAGCAAATTCTTCAATCCAGTCATGTGTCTTGAACATCCACTATCAAAGTACCAGTCTTCTTTAGCTGATACTCTCAGTGATGTATGTGCTATGTATGCAGTACTTTTCTTTGACCAGATGAGTTGAGATTTCTTTTGATGCCTCTGCCCTGTGTGTTGTTCAGCTGATCTCCAAGCTTGATTGTTGATCTGGTTCTTGGGTATGTGGATTTGATCAGTCTGAATGTCAGCTTTTGGTCTCCAAACCTTCTTGATGACCTCTGTCTTCTGCTTAGGAGGTTGCTGATTTCTTTGATGACTATGCAGCACTTTCTTGGTACCCTCTACTTCCTATTTGGAAGGTTGCTGATATATCTGATTTGGATATCCATGTAGCTTATAACAGTGAGGTTTGATATGCCCAAATCTTCCACAGTGATGGCATCTCCATCTTTGATACTTCTTCTTCATTTTGTTCTTTCCAGAATGTTGAGACATCTGTTGGAACATTATGTTTGTCTTTGTGTTCTGATGTTGAAGCATCTGTTGGGACATCTTGTTTGACTGTGTAGTTTTTGCAGTAGCTTTGCTAGAGCTGGCTTCATCTCTGTTATATTCCAGTCCACTTTTGTCCCCTGAATGTTTATTATTGCTGAGAATAACATCCAGTGTATTTGAGCTACTGTTCAACATTTTAACAGATTTTGACATATGTTCCAACTTAGAGTTGAGAAGAGTTACTTCACTTTTCAAGGTATCAATGATTACTTGATCACTTGCTTTTTCTTCTTCTAATACCTCATTCTGCTTCTTTAGCTTTATAACATCACTGCATATTTCAGAGCTTCTTTTGTATAGATCTTTGAATGCTTGTTCAAGTTCTTCATAAGTAAGCTCCCCACAACTGGAATCACTATCATATTCACACAGTCCAGCTAGAGCAGTGATATGCTTAGCTGATTCTTCTTCTGACTCTCCTGAGTCTTCATCAGACCAGGTCACAGAGAGTCCTTTCTTTTGCCTCTTTAAGTAGGTAGGACATTCAAACTTGATGTGTCCATATCCTTCACATTCATGGCATTTGACTCCTTTATCTTGACTGGTCTTTTCAGCAAACTTTGACTTTCTGTTAGCATCATATGGTCTCCTGTTCTCAGAGTTTGTGTTTCTTCCACTGGATTTGGATTGGCCTTCCATTCCTCTGAGAATCTGTTTGAATTGTCTTCCAAGCAAGGCAAGATTTTCTGATAAGCTTTTGTTATTTGCTGATTCATCATCTTCTTCTTCATCTGTATTTGACACCAAGGCTATGCTTTTGTTCTTTTTGACATTTGTTTCATTCATTCCCATCTCAAAAGTTTGAAGAGAACCAATGAGTTCTTCAACTTTCATGGAGCATATGTCTTGAGCTTCTTCTATTGCAGTGACTTTCATGTCAAATCTTTTTGGCAAAGATCTGAGAATCTTTCTTACAAGCTTTTCATCAGTCATCTTTTCTCCCAAAGCTCCAGAAGTATTGGCTATATCCAAGATGTTCATATAGAACTCATGAATTGATTCATCTTCCTTCATTTTCAAGTTTTCAAACTTGGTGGTGAGAAGTTGAAGTCTTGACATTTTTACTTTTGATGTTCCTTCATGAGTTGTTTTGAGAGTATCCCAAACATCTTTGGCCAGCTCACAATGATGTACAAGTCTGAAAATGTTCCTATCAATGCCATTGAATAAGGCATTTAAGGCTTTTGAGTTGCCTAGTGCTGAGTCTTCTTCCTCCTTACTCCATTCTTCTTCAGGTTTCAGCACTTTTGATCCATCTTTGGTGTCTTGGACAGGATGATCCCATCCAACATTAACTGCTCTCCATGCCCTGTTGTCAAGTGACCTTAAGAATGCAATCATTCTTGGCTTCCAGTAGTCATAATTAGATCCATCCAGTATAGGTGGTCTATTTACTGACCCTAAATCTCTGTCCATGTTACAGAATTTGTAATCCCTAGATCTCACCCAGTATAAACAGGCAGGGTGCCTGCTCTGATGCCAATTGAAATTCTGTGATCAGGTATGAGATGTCCTAAGAGATGTCCCAACACTTAATAGGACATTTGACAAATTTAACCAAAACTTAAACAGCAGGAAAAGTAAACAACACAGAAGTTTGTTAACCCAGTTCAGTGTATAACCACACCTACATCTGGAGGATACCAAGCCAGGAGGAAATCCACTATTAGTAATATTAATTCTAGACTTAAAACACCCTGTTTAATCTATCACTTAATACTTACCCAATGAAATTTCTACCTAAGACTCACTTAGATAAGAGTACCCTACTCACTCCCCCTCAATCACCCAGTGATCAAGTTTACAAGTTTACAGAAATTGAAGACATCCTTCAAACAATACAGCTTGATCTTACTTCACAGTTTCAATCAAGTCACAAATGCACTTTTGCTTAAAAGCTCATAAAGTGGTACAATTAAAAACAACCTGCTATTAAAACTCTAGACACCCTATTTGGTCTTCTGAAATTCGTACTCAATTCTATGAGTTTCTGTTGTTTAAATAGGTATCTGAATTTTGGGCTTTCTGTAGAATGATCCAGCCCTAATGTGCAGCAGCTGTCACCTTGAATTTAGGGTTTGTTACTTCCTATATTCTAGGTGCATTAGGTCTTCTGTTTTATTCTGAATCTTCAATATAAAACTCCCTACAGATGCACCTTGTTCTGTTTTTATCCATCATTAATTAATTCCAGATAATTCTCCTTAAATATCTCTGATCTGTTAATCAATAATTAGTTCTGGAAGCAGGTCTGAGATGTCTCAACATCTGTTGGGACATCCTGAAAAACTGAACTTAGTCATTTACACAATGTCCCAACATCTGGTAGGACATCCTGAAATAAGTTCATATACTCTGTTTGCTAATGTCCCAACATCTGATAGGACATTCTGAACTGAATTTAACATTTCTTGTTTGGTCAAAAATTCTGCCAATTCTTAAACATCTACACAAGGAATGGAAAATTTTTCGGGATCTTTATCTTTCTTTGCTAACCTATTTTCGGAAATAGAATTACATTCCACGGGTTTCGGATCTTCAAGTCTACGTTTATTTGTAAGTATGTCTTTGAGAAACTTAGCGTAAAAAGGTTTTGGGTGATGGCTTCTGTAAAGGGGATTTCTACGTGAAGTTTTTCTATAACCTTAACGAATTTTTGATATTGATTATCGATTTGGGTTTTCTTTAATCTTTGAGGGTATGGTATTGGTGGTTTGTATGGTGGTGGTGGTACATAGGTTTTTCTTTTAGGTTCTTCTCCTTTTTCTTGACTTTCCTGGTTTTCAGATTCCTTTGGTTCCTTCTCCTTATTTCTCTCAGAAGTTTCGGGATCACTTAATCTAGTGTTTAAAGGTTCCTTATAAGCGGTTCCACTTCGTAGAGTAATGGCATTTTCTTGCCCTTTTGGGTTTTATTGAGGTTGTCCAGGGAACTGTCCTCCAGGTGTAGTCTGAGGGGCTTGGTTTAAAGCTACCTGAGATATTTGGGTTTCAAGCATCTTGTTATGAGTAATAATCTGGTCAACCTTGGTTCCTAACTGGGTAATTAGTTCGTTAACATGGACGTTTTGGTTCATGAACTCTTTGTTTTGTTGTGTTTGAGCGGTGATAAAATTTTCCACAATTTTCTCAAGGCTCGGACTTGGTGGTACAGGTTGCATAGGTTGATTTGTTCTTGGGGCTTGGTAACCTTGTTGTCTCGGAGGTGCGGTATTTTGAATAGGGTTATTATTTTTGTAGGAGAAGTTTGGGTGATTCCTCCATCCAGGGTTATATGTGTTTGAAAATGGGTTCCCTTGGGTGTAGTTCACTTGCTCATGGTTGGTCTCATTTAATAGATTGCATTCGGCGGATTGGTGTCCTTGCGTCCCACATATCTCATAATTCGGTGAAACTGCGACTACAGTATTCGGGGTTGTGCACATATGTTCGACTCTAAGGGCCAACGCGTCCATTTTAGCTTGCATCATGTCCATAGAGCTTAGCTCATGTATTCCTCCATGGGCTTCCTTCTTTTCCACTATTGCTTATTCTACTCCCCATGATTGATGGTTTTAGGCCATATCCTCGATAAGGGCACTAGCTTCAGGGTAAGGTTTGTTCATCAGTGCGCCACCAGCGGCAGCGTCGATGGTCATCTTAGTGTTATAATGAAGTCCATTATAGAAGGTTTGAATGATTAGCCAATTCTCTAAGCCATGATGTGGGCATGCTCTTAATAGCTCTTTATATCTCTCCCAGGCTTTGAATAATGACTTTCCTTGGTGTTGGGTAAATCTGGTTATTAGGTTTCGAAGAAGAGCGGTCTTACTTGGGGGAAAATATCTAGCAAGGAAAACTTTTCTAAGGTCATCCCAAGTTGTTATAGAATTGGGTGGAAGGGAATCTAACCATGATAGAGCTTTATCTCTGAGGGAAAAGGGAAATAATCTTAAGCGTATCACCTCAGGAGGAGCTCCATTGGTTTTAAAGGTGTCTGCTAACTGAAGAAAGTTTTTTAAATGTTGGTTTGGGTTCTCAGTAGCAAGACCTGCGAATTGTCTCTGTTGCACTAATTGCAGCAGGGATGGTTTAAGTTCAAAATTATTGGCTGGGATAGCGGGGTTTACTATACTAGAACTAGGTTCCTCGTTTGATGGTTGGGCGAAGTCCTTAAGAGGTCTTCGGTTTTGATCTTCGGCCATAGCTTTCCTATTCCTATGGAAATACAAACGTGCGCGAGCGTAACGTTCAGGTTCAGCTAGAGGGTCTACTAAGCTTCCGGCACTGTGAATCTTTCGCATTGACCGGTGGGTAACAACCTTAGTCTAAACAGTATAACTACAGGGTATGAAATTTGACGAAATTGGTCCCCGACAACGGCGCCAAAAACTTGATGCGTGTTTTTCGCAAGTGTACGAACACGTCAGAGTAATATAAAAGATTGTCGAATCCACAGAGACCAAGTATCAATCTATCGTACCTGTTGTTATGGTGTGTATCTAAGGCAACTAAATATAAGATTTTTAAGAAGTGCGCAATGGTAAATGAAAAAATAATTTTAAACAATAAACAAAGACAAGTTCGAATGTAATTCACATAATCAATTAATAATCCGGTACTTGTTAATAGAACTACTTATGGGCAATGTTTTCTCCTTTGAAAAGAACTAATTTAACAGGAACTATCGCTTTCGCGTATTCAGAACCGAGTTGTACTCTCTAATCAACTCCTCCTATTGCCACGGATAAAAAGATGCGTACTGCGTTAGAGTGGTAAACCTATTTTTAAGAAATATAGTATCTTAACTAAGTTGAAAAGTATTTTAACCTAAATTTCTTAGCAAAAAGAGGTTCTCATGAACCAGACTCTAAACTTCATAACGCGTCCGAAAATCGTTTTAAAATCTCTTTTCTTTTTAATCTAAAAACTCCTAATGAACTAGACAAAGCGCTTTTGGCTGTTTTTGAAATAGTTAAAAACAATTACTTAAATTGAAAGATAAAATAGCCCTTAAGTGTTTCCACGAACAATTGTACGGATTACTGGTTCAATTACGATCCTTACATTCTAACCTTTATAGATTTAATTAGACATGATAAAGTAAAAGTTCTTTTTATAATTTTTCATAAAAGTAATTAGTGCGAGTGCGGAAAGTAAATAAAAGTAGTGCGAGTGCGAGAAATAAAGGTATTTAAAGCGAGTGCGGAAAATAAACGAAAGTAAAGCGAGTGCAGGAAATAAATAAAGTAAAGCGAGTGCAGGAAATAAATAAAATAAAGTGCGAGTGCGGATGATAAATGAAAGTAAAGCAATGCGGAAAAGTAAAATACGAAATGGAATTAAAATGGCGGCAGGATTAACTTCCTCCCAGAGTGCTCCAAAACTCGATCACACAGACGTATACAGACTCGATCACTTGATTGTAGTAACACCCCGATGTGGAATGAAAACTACTTTAAAACTGATATATGCCTAAGAGATTCTAAGTTTGGATGAAGAAAAATGAAAATCTAAGGTCCTATTTATAGGAAAACTAAAAGCAGGAAAAAACCAGGATGCCCCATCCACTAAAAAGTGGAGGGAAACTGTTTTTGCCTTGTGGCGCCCGCCACAAGGCCATGGCGCCCGCCATAGGACTAATGGGGAATGAAAGAGTGGGGATCATGGGTCTTGGCAATCGTGGAGTGGTCTTGAGACGTGGCCACGTCATGGCAGACCCCATGGCGCCCGCCACGGTGGATGTCGTAAGTGTAAAATGCTGAATTTCTAGGTTTTCGTCCGTTTCCACTCCTTTTTCGCTCCTTTTCTCGATTTAAGCCCCGATTACATAAAAACCCTGAAAACAAAGAAAAAGTAATAACATAACAAAATAACAATAAAAGCTAAGAATGCATGTGAAATTGGAGTCATAAATACGGTGAATTTTAGTGTGATCAATGACCATCAACCCTCCACAAAGGAGCACATCGTAAATCATCAAGACACTTCAATCCACACAATGGGATTGAAGCAAATAAATAGGCCGAAGCCCCATCGTGAATGTTATTGAAATTCTGTGATCAGGTATGAGATGTCCTATGAGATGTTCCAACACTTGACAGATTTATCCAAAACTTAAAGTGCAAGAAAATTAAACAACACAGTAGTTTGTTAACCCAGTTCAGTGTATAACCACACTTACATCTGGAGGCTACCAAGCCAGGAGGAAATCCACTATAAGTAATATTAATTCTAGACTTAAACCACCCAGTTTAATCTTTCACTTAATATCTACCCAATGCAATTTTTACCTAAGACACAACTTAGATATGAGTACCAACTCACTCCCCCTCAATCACACAGTGATCTAGTTTACAAGTTTAATAAAATTGAAGTCATACTTCAAACAAAACAGCTTGATCTTACTTCACAGTTTCAATCAAGTCACAAATGCACTTTTGCTTAAAATCTCATAAAGTGGTACAATTAAAAACAACCTGCTATTAAAACACAACACCCTATTTTGTCTTCTGAAATTCGTACTCAATTCTGTGAGTTTCTGTTGATTAAATAGGTGATTGTATTTTGGGCTTTCTGTAGGTTAATCCAGTCCTAAAAATGGATGCAGCTTCCACCTTGAATTAGGGTTTGTTACTTCCTAGATTCTAGGTGATTTAGATCTTCTGATTATGCTGAAGCCTCATAATAACACTCCCTACAGATGCGCCTTATTCTGTTTTTGTCCATCCATAATTAATTCCAGATAACTCTCCTTAAATATCTCAGATCAGTTAGTCATTAATTAATTCTGATAGCAGGTTTGAGATGTCTCATCATCTGTTGGGACATCCTGAAAAACTGAACTTAAATCATTTACACAATGTCCCAACATCTGGTGTGACATCCTGAATTAAGTTCTTATACTCTGTTTGATAATGTCCCAACATCTGATAGGACATTCTGAACTGAATTCAACATTTCTTGTTGGTCAAAAATTCTGCCAATTCTAAACATCTACAGTTATGAAATGCAATGATGCGCTACATCGTAAATTCATCAAAATAATTCGCATCATTCATTTCAATCAGCAAAATAATCATCAAATAATCATATATATCATCATGACATTACACCCAGAACACTGGTTCTATAACCACTCTGACACCTCAAGAATTGACCTATACCCCATAAATTATGAGGCAATTACAAGGTTATTTCATAAATTCATCCATAAAAACTATTGCATTTTTCTCATTTTTATTCATTAAATTAAAGTTCAGTTTATGCTATTTCCGATGCTTCAAACAGAATACGAATCGGACTTACGGTTTGAAAGTTACGGAGTTTTCAAGAATTAAAATTTGTCTTCCAAATAGTGTTAACCGGTTAACCCATAGCGTTAACCGGTTAACGCCTGCGAACCTCCAGAAGATCACAAAAATTGCAATGGTTAACCGGTTAACCCATAACGTTAACCGGTTAACGCACGTTTTATAGCAGAAATCTATTGCTTCGTACAGACTGTTCGAAAATCCCCAAAATCCCAATTTTTCCAATACAGGTTCATCTTATTTCACCTCAAAATCATTCCAATACATAAAAAAAACACCATAACATCAGAACAATCATTTATACCATCATTTATAGGATTCAACACATTTTTCTAACTCTATTTCATCAAGATTTCACTCACAAACTCAACGTAACTCAAAACCCCAAAAACTCATAAAACTCATACAATCCTAACCTATTCATAATCCAATTCCTACACATTTACAATAGATTATAAAAACTCCCCATACCTTAGAGAATGTCGCCGCTTTACACTCTTCTCTGGGGTTCTCCACAGCCTCCTGACTCTGAGCTTCCTCTTTCTTCAGAGCACTTCACCAAACACGATAAAAAAACCAAATGAGAAAACTGATCGTGTATTCCTTTTTACCAAAACACAATCCAGTTGAGTCTTTTCCCACTTTACCCTCATAATTTTCACAAAATGACCACCTTACCCTTTTCTTTAATATATTTTTAATAATAATAATAAAATAGTATAATAAAACACTATTTATCCTTATTATATAAAAATACTCTTTTTCTCCAAAATTCTCTAATTAATCCAAACTCTCAAATTTTCTAAATTAATTAAATAAATGACTAAATAATTAAATTTAGATTTTCGGGGTGTTACAATCCCAATGGTCTTGAAGCTTTCCAAGAGGGTCCATGTGTGTTCTATGATCATATTATGCTCCCCAGAGTTCATGGAAGTCAAGAAATCACAAGGATTGGCAAAGGCATGGAAGCAGAGCTAGGGTTTTCACTACACAGATGACCAAAATTAGGGTTTTCGTTTCATAAGCCTTAACTCCAAATTTTTTGGTCATTATTGTTTCTAATGTTCTTAATATGTTATAAGGATCATGTGCACCAAGTTTGATGAAGAAATTCATTGTGGAAGTCATCTGATCATTGGGTAACTTCTTGAGCAAGTTAAGTCAAAATCAGGGCATCTGAGGGCCCCAACAAGGGCACCAAAGGACAATTTTCATCAAATTGAAGTTCGATGATCTTTATTTGATCTTATAAGTGTTTAGAAGTTCAAACAGTTGAAGAATTTTAAGCCAATTGCAAACTTGCCAAAAATGGAAATGACTTGAAATGCAAACTTTCCATTTTGGGAAAGATTTTCAACCTCCTCTTTCATGACCAAAAATGCTTCAAATGAAAAATTATTGGACAAGAAAGTTGTAGATTAGGTATTTCCCTTTTCAAAAAGTACAAGAACATGTTTTGATTCATCCTAGAACTCAAGATATGGCCTTTCAAAGTTGGCAAAAATCACATAATTTCAAGTTTCATGTCAAAGAGGTATTTTGCATATTGGCATTTTAAAGCTTCTAAATGACTTCTAATGTGCACAAACACTTCATAACATGTCAAAGCAACTTTTAAACATCATAATTGGTCCAAGAATTTGGCATTTTCATGGCTTGATTCAAAAGAAATGTCAAAGAAGGAAAGTTGCATAAAGCTTACCATCTCTTCATCCAAGCATCACAGCTGCCTTTCTTTGATCCAAAGGCCCTCCATGAAGCATGCTGAAGCAATCTAGCCACAGAAATCACCTCTGCACAAGCCCATACCTCAAGTACACATAAGTTGACATTTTTTTTCATTTCCTCCCATACCAATCAAACTGAGCCACCACCCACTATCTGACCAATCACAACCTCTTATGCAAACCCTAAGGACCTAATTCCATAACACCTTCAAGCCTGAAACACCTTAGAGCTCAAATTACACAAAATCACCGTAAAATTTTCCCTCTTCGATTCTCATTACTCAGCCATCAAAAATCACTCACTCTTTCACCATTCATCTCAAAATCACCTAAGGATCACAAAACATCCCTCACCATGGCCTGAAACCCCCAAATCAGAAATACGATTTCTGAGTTATCAGAACCAAACATCTCAAACCAGCCATCACAAACTTCATTCAAGCCTTCCAGAAGCATAAGGGCATCAAGTGGGGGGGGGGGATTTGCACCAAGAAAGAGGCCAAAAAGCTCAGGGGTGAAAGCTTCATCTCAGGTAGCTCCTTAGAACGTTTTGTTCCAGAAGTCTTATTTTATGTTCTAGAAATGTTCCCCATGCTCTCCTGGTTTTGAAAATGATGAAGAAATAAGCATGAATCGTATCTCTGAAACTTTGACCTAATTTTTGTTCTTCTTCGATTCTCTTCATTCACGCATGATTAATTGTTTTTGTTGTTGGATCTGAGTTTGTTGATGTTTAAGGATCCATTCTGGAGCTTGTAGTGAGTTTTTGTGGAGTTTTGAGAGATTCAGGGAGAGAGTCTAGCCGGAGAAGATGACCAGAGGTCTTCTCCGGCCACCTGAAAGTCATTAGGGCATAATTTTAATTAATTAGGCTAGTTTAAATCTAGGCCATTCGATTCAGCTTCTCTCGCGTGTGGACGACCCAGATGCTTCATTAGTTTTAATATTTGAATTAATTAGTTTAATTAAGTTTAATTAAAATAAATTATCAGAGTGAATCTCATCCACCCATCTGCATGCACAATCAACTCTAGTTTAAACCTGGGCCACTGGATCAGTTGACTTGCATTTTTATTCATTTTTATTTTAATTTTATTCTATTTCTTTTGCATAATTTATTTAAAATATCCAAAAACATCACAAAAATATTTCCTTTTGCATTTCTGATCCAAATATTTTTCTCAACCCAAAAATGATTTTTATTTTATTTTTTGCATTAAAAAAGTATTTTTAAAATATTTAAATGTTATTTTTAATTAATTAATGGATTTTAATTAATTAAAAATACATTTAGGTTTCTAAAAATCACCAAAAAAAATCATGAACCATTCCAATACATTTAGAAACATTTTTAAACTCTTCATACAAATTTCTTTTTAGGTTTGATCATAATTTCACAATTTTCTTTGAATTTAGGGTTCTTTAAAATCACAATTTTTAACCCTAACTTTGAAAAATCATTTCTGCCTAACCAAGAAGAGTTTGAACTTGATTCTTTTTGCATTGTGTCACATATTGCATGTAGTTTCTAGGTTATTTTCCTCATGAATTTGTCTTAAATTTTCGAATTGATTTGAATTTTCCCTTTTGAATCATCCAAAAACCCTAGCAAACTTAGAAAAACCATAACTTTCAATGGGTTTAGCTTCTGACCTTCTCCTTTGGGGTTTGACATAATATGGGATTAGGGTTTGTTTGAGCTTGATTTCAAATTTTTATCATGTTGCATGCTTCTATTTTATTCATTTACATCTCACATGTCCATAAAACCCTAATTTCTCATGTTGATTTGCATTCACCTTGCATATTCATGATCATGTGAACTTACCATGACATCCCAAGCATTAATATGTCATCTTAGACCTCTTAGGACATGTTAGAACATTTCTTGATCATGTTTTCATCCATTTGCCATGTGTTGCATTCATTACATTTCATAAACATCCATTCATTTTAGAACTTCCAAACATGTTTTCATGACATCCCATCTTTGTATGATCATTCATATGCACATTGTGTGACTTTGCATAATCTCATATGTCATTTGAATTGCATAATCACTCCTGAATTTGGTTATTTCATCTCATTTCAATTCATTTCTATGCTTTATGTCTTATGCATTCATACTAACTTTTCAGGGACTTTTGGTAAGTTATTTTGGGAGGTGGATTTGCCTTCACTTCCCACCTCTTCTTATCTCATTCATATGCATATTTACATTTCTTTGGAGTGAGCTTGTTCACTTATGTGCTATCCTTCTTACTTTCTATCTTTAAGTTACTTATCTTCTTCAGGAAGTAAGTAACTTATTTCTTCTCCTTCTTTCTCTTTTCATCTGCTTCTTCCATTGATGGCCTTGTAGATTTTCTCTCTTAAACCTAACAAACCATAGGATATCCAAGCATGATAACTTTTAGGGTTGTGTATAGTCCCCCTTATACTTTTACCTTTGAGTCTCCTTGAGTCTCTTTTCTCATCTCAATAATCAGAGAGTAAACTCTTAAAGCTTTAGGACTTTGGAATTAGGGTTATGCTTGCATCCTTCTCTTAGGATGGAGTGCATAACTTTAATCCTAAGTGTTAAACCTTTAATTTGTTTAAACCTCTCAATAAAATCACACTAATAATCACCAAGACTTTATCTTGTAACTTGGGCCTTACATTAGGGTTCTAACTCTTCCTTATGGTTAAAAGGGACTAACCCTAGTGTTTAATGGACAAGTCCTCCTCAAGTTGTCTTACAAACCATTAAATCCACTTCTTAATCTCATCCTTTAATTAAAATCCATTTAATAAATGCTTGTTATATAATGAATTTAATCCCTAACCATGGATTAAGTTGAGGCATCTTCCTCAGCTTAAGTGTACTCATCTATTATCTTTCTATTAGGATGGTGTAATGAGTTCACTAATCTGTGATTAGAGATTAAACTCATTACTTAACACTAAAAAAAACCCAAAAACATATAATTAATCACAAGTAGGTTAATAATCTTAATCATACATCATCATGGTAATTAAGTTGAGATGATTATCTCATACTTAAGTATACTCATTATCCCTAATCAGGGAGGATATAATGAGTTTACAACCCTTGATTTAGGCTTAAGCTCATTAACTTATGCAAAACACCAAAAACAATAACAAAACTGAAAACACAAAAACAAACAATAATCGTCTCTTCTGGGATTCTTTTCTCATCACACTCATTCACAAACGGGAACCTGCTTCTTCCGTCTAATGCAAGACAATTAGCACTCGAGCCAGACGAGTCATACAATTAAGCATAGATAAGTAAGCAGTTCACAGTCAAAATTTATTTTCAGTCTCTTTGAGTCAAACTACGTTGTTCTGACTTCCTCATTGCACGAGAGGATACATAGGCATAACTTAACAGTTATCGAACAAAAGTCTCTTTGTCATCCCCCTCTTTCAGCATTCTTTCTAAAGCCTCAGTTCCAGAGCAATTCATACCTTTTGCACTGAAACCTGTACATTCATTCCTAGCTCTTTCACACAGATATCACATACACTTACCCCTTTTAAACACAATATTGTAAGCGTGGATCCCGTCGAGTACGACGGACAAACTGGGTGCTAATACCTTCCCATGTTGTAACCAATCTCCTTTCTCAGTTTCTCTGGTTCGCAACCGTCTTATCCATCTCTTCCCAGGTTTATGCAGTATTACCTTTCCTTCGGGATAAAAATGCCTAGTTGGCGATTCTATTCACTTCACCTTTATTTTATCTTTTCGCCGACCGTTCGAGTCTGCACCCTGGAACCCTGGTGTCTTTTCGGGGGAGCGACAGCTTGGTGACTCTGCTAGGGATTCTTATCTTGCAACCAGGGCTTCTGCTTCTTTTGTGGGTTTCTCCTAGCGCTTGTTTGATTCGGGTTAATGGGGGTGTTATGTGCTACTTGTTCTTTTAGTTTATTGCTTTATTTATTGCTTTCTGTACAGCTTTATTTATTGCTTTCCTTTACTGTTTTTATGCATTTCATACTATTATCATCATATCATGTGCTGGATCTTTTATGCCTTGATTGGGAGGGATACTCAGTGAGTAAGGTTCCATACCGGGAGCCTGAGTGACACATAGGATAAAGTGGCTTCATATTCTTTTCCATTCCATTTCGGTCTGGTGCGGGAGTATGAAACACAGTTCAGACATGGGTTTCTTCTTGAGAACTCTGTACTACAGATTTCCTATAGTACTAGGGCTATATGGGAAGCCTGCTAAGTCTGGATGACCTTTTTATGACCTTCAGCATCTGAGGTGAATTAGAGGAGGATCCTTTATGATTGTTGTAAACACTGTACCTCCGAGTTAGAAGTTTTTACACTTCTCATAACTGATCCAAGTCTGAGGATCCTTGTTTTAGAACAATACATGTGATAGGGTTGGGATGTTTACAGGTTTGCAGAAACCTTTGGCCTCATCATACCCTGCTACTGATATTGTTAAGGTCACATCATTTTGGACTATTCTTGTGAAACTCTGGATTTGTGACTCTTTATTTGAGTCCCCCACCTGGTTACTATTTCTCTAAGCCTTCATCTGGACTTATGAACACACATGGACCTTATCAAGGAAGATAATAGATCCAGCACCTGATCACAAACCCTTGCATATCATTCTGCATACATCATCTTGCATCATTTTAACATTTGTCTGTTTGTCTTAAAGGGTATCCACATCTTATCTTTGGTTTGGTTTTGACTGTTCATCTTCATCAGATATATTCACCAGCTATCTTCATTAGAGATTCTCTTCAAGCATCTTCTTCAGTTGCCTTCATCAACAGTTCTCCTCAGTTGTTTCCTTCAGCATCCTTTGTCAACATGGACCCATCCAGGAAGAGCAACATCACTTATCATTTCTTTGAGCCCACCCTGGCAGGCATCAGACAGATTCAGACACTCATCACTCCTGATCATGTCCCTTTATTCAGGGAACATTATGGTGGCATTATGGACATGATCATGGACTTGGATGCATCACAGAGGAGTATGATCCACACTTGCCTTCAGTTTTATGACCCTCCTCTCAGATGTTTTACCTTTCCAGATTTCCAGTTGGGCCCTTTGTTAGAGGAGTTTTCCATGTTGTTGGGTGTCCCCATCAGGAGAGGGATTCCTTTCAACCCTGAGATGACTGCTCCCAGGAATGAAGATATAGCTAAGGCTCTGTACTTGGAAACCACCATCATTGATCAGAATATGACCACTAAGGCTGGAATCCTAGGCCTCCATTTGGACTTCTTGATTACTCAGGCCACTAGTCATGCTGCAGCAGGGAGGTGGGACACTATTTGTTCCCTCTTGGCCCTTAGCATATATGGTATCATCTTGTTTGCAGACGAGCCTAAGTTTGTAAGCAAGAATGTTATCCATATTTTCTTGCTGAAGAATCCAGTTCCCACCTTGATAGGGGATTTCTATTACTCAGTGCATCAGAGAAATGAGAAGCTGAGGGGAAGATTAGTCAGATGTTGTGCACCTCTCTTCTACTGCTGGTTATTGAGACACTTTCCAAAGTCAGAAGCTTTCTTGAATCCTCATCAGTCAAGAAATTGAGCTAAGAGAATGATTGCTCTCACACCAGAAGACATCAGATGGTGCACTCAAAGCACCAAGGGCAGAGACATAATCACCAGCTGTGGGCATTATCCCAATGTACCCCTGATTGGAGTAAAGGGTTGCATCTAATACAATCCTTTGTTGTTCAAAAGGTAATTAGGGTATGCCTTGGTACATCCACCAAGAGAGCAGGACTTATCAGAAACCCTTTACTGTGATATTCAGCATAACCATGCCATTGTCCGACAAGCAGCTTGGGACAACATTCAGACAAAATGGACTGCCATTCTTGGCAAGTGTAACAACATAGCTTCAGCTTAGTATATTGATTGGTCACGTATCAGAGGACAAATCACCCGCATGCCATTCACCTTAGAGGATGTGCCTGGACCATCAGCAGTAGAGCTTGTAGCTACAATCAGTTTAGAGGAGTTTGAGAAGTTGAAGGAAAGGAATACTCAGCTTTCTGAAGCCCTAAAGAAGACCCTCTGGGAGAGGAATGATAGTCGTCTGGACAATGAGAGGTTAGAGAAGCTCCGGATCGAGCATATGACCAAGATTGAGAAGACAAATGATTACATCAGAAGGGCTAGAGCAGAGGAGTTAGTGTTGAAGAATGCTTGCAAGGAAGCCAAGATGCAGAAGGCCAGAGTTGAGCACTACTTGGAAGAGATTCAGGCTAGATGGATCAGAATCACTAAAGAACGTTCACAGGAAGATCAGAAGACACAGGCTAAGTTGGAGCAGCTGAAAGCTAATGAGAAGAGGAATCAGGAAGCCTTGTTAGCAGCACAGAAAGAGATCTCTGAGTTGAAACTCCGGGCGGGGTTAAAGAGATCAAAGGACCAAGACAAGTATAAGAAGTTGAAAAAAAGCTATTGCCACCAGGAACCTTCTTATCAGGACCATCACAGAGCATCCAGTTGGCCCAGTGACTGATGCTCTCCTGAAGGAAGTCAGAGAGGATGATTATGGGCTGGATGTTTGATTTCTTTGTATTTGTTCTTCATTTTGTTTGTACTTTTGTTTTTGTTGCTGTATTTTGACCCACCATGGGAACTTGTTGTAATCAAAACTATGTATCTTTACATTTTGTAATATATGGTTTGGGCTTTATTTCTCTTCAACATCATCATTCCTCGAGGTCTAGAAGGTCAAAACCAAAGAACCAAACCGGATACCCTTTGAAGACAAATAGACATCCTGCATTGCATACTAACCTCATTTCTTTGTTTTGTAGGTATTTGTTTTTGTAGTTTCTAACTTTGTTGTGGTTTCAGGAAACATTGCTCGTAGGAGAGTTTTCCCCATCAACAGAGTTCACCGGTACCCAACAAGAAACAACCTTCCGAGCTTACAGATGGACCAGGTTCAACAAGATCTGACTGATGTGAGAACCCAGATGGCTAATGAAAGAACTGAAATGAGGGCTCAGATGAACCAGTTTATGGAAGTAATGAATGGGTTGGCCCAAAGCTAGGAAAGATTAAGAGAGTTGGTCGAGCGTCAAACTCCTGAAGAAAACCACCCAGGTACAGGAGGTACCAGCAACAATGATCATGTACAACCTCGTACTGATCCCCCGGAGTTTGGACCTTATCTTAACCCTGACATTAATGCTATCAGGAATACCCAGGGTAATACTAGAGGGCGTGCCTTGCAAGAGGACCCTCAGGAAGAACAATTCACCGTGGTTGGAGCAGGAGATGAAGTCTATGATCGTCGGCTGGATGAGATAGCAGAAAAGTTGAGACTCTGGAGTCTCAAAACTACTTAGGGTTTGATGTCATGGATATGGGGCTAGTGGAGGGAGTTAGAATTCCTCACAAATTCAAACCTCCCTGCTTCGAAAGATATAATGGAACATCTTGCCCTCACACCCATCTTCAATCTTTCCTAGGAAGATTAAAGGCTTACACTATGGATGAAAATCTATGGATGTTTTATTTTGAGGATAGCTTAACAGGGGCATTCCGTGAGTGGTACTGTCATCTGACTAGGGCAACAATTAGAAATTGGAAAGATTTGGCCGAGGCTTTCATTCGCCAATACCAATACAATTTAGACATGGCTCCTAACAGAACACTTCTAATGGGTATGTCACAATCCTTCAGGGAAAGCTTCAGAGATTATGCTCAGAGATGGAGGCAATTAGCTGCTGCCGTTCAACCTCCAATGCCAGAAAGAGAAATGGCAGATATGTTTATGAACACCCTCCAGGGGATATACATTGATAGGTTGGCTGCTTTCTCTTCCACTAGCTTTAAAGACGTGGTCATAGCTGGAGAAAGGATTGAGAGTTTATTGAAAATGGGAAAGATTTCTAATAACGACGCCAGCTCAAGCAGCACAAGGAAACAGTTTGCAGGGCCTCGCAGGTTTGGTGAAACAAATTCAGTACACATGGGCAGAGGAAGGCCCCAGTATATGCCAAGATCAATTTCCGCTGTCACAATTCCTACTCCACCTCTTCAACAATAATGCACTCCGCAACCACAACAGTTCCCTCAACAACATTTTCCTCAACAAAGGTCCTACAACAACAACAACCAACAACAGCGTCCTTTCCAGCAAAGGCCATCTCAAGTCAACAGGGTAATTGAACCTATACCAATGCCCTATGTAACTTTGTTACCACAACTTCTAAAGCTTAATCTTGTCGAATTAAGGACTCTGGCTCCACCAGATCCTCAGAACCTTCCACGGAATTACGACGTCAATGCCAGATGTGCCTTTCATTCTAATGCACCTGGTCACACCACAGAAAAGTGCAGAGCTTTGCACATGAAGGTCCAAGATCTAGTTGATTCAAAGGCTTTAAATTTTGCACCACCTCCTAATGTCACAAAGAATCCTATGCCTAGCCATGGTGGGTCCATGATATATGCAATTGAGGAGGATCAACCCATGAATTTAATTGAAGATACTGCAAGCATTCAAACACCTCTGGTAGAGGTTAAAGCTCAGCTTTTAAAATTCCAAGTGTTCCCAGGTTGTGAGGCCTGCTGTGAATCTTGCAAAGTTTCCGTCAATGGTTGTGCAAGCTTAAGAAGTGGTATCAATGGCCTTATCAGATAAGGTATCCTATAGATAACATCAATGGTTTCTACAACATTAGCAACTCCTCTTATAGCAACAACAAACTCTCCTCCTACAACTTCAAAGACAATTGTTCCGAGAGACTCGTCTACAAAATCAACAATCATCTCTTCCATCACTTCAACAAATACTAGTTCAATCGCGTCCGCTTCTACAACTAAAACAACCATTAACAACGACGTCTCCACAATCACCATATACTATGACCCAACAATGGTCCCTAATTCCAACAACTTTCAACAACAATCTCAACAACCCAGCTTCAGTCCTTCATCACCACCACCAGTCAGAAATCCTGTCACCATATATTACAATCCACATACGATCACAGCTCCTACTTCCGCTGTAGTTAGTCCAGTCACCATCATGATACCTGGACCCGTCCCATATGAAAAGATAATGCTGTACCATGGCACTATGTTTCAGACCTCTACAGCAACGGGGAAAGAGTCCTTCTTGATTCTTCAGCTCATACACCACAGATGGATAATGTCGGGGGAGGCAGAGGCTTCACCCAAAGCAGACGCCTCTTCGCGTCACAAGTTCCAAGAATTAATACTGAGGCAGAGGCTGCTGCCAAAGCTAAAGGTAAAAATGTGGTGTCGGAAGAACCAGTTTTGAAAGAAGCCCATAAAACATCCTTTGATCAAGATGTGGATGAATTTATGAGGATAATCAAGAGAAGCGACTACAAGGTTATGGACCAGCTCCACCAGACTCCTTCCAAGATCTCCATTTTATCATTGCTATTGTGTTCCGAAGCTCATCGGGATGCATTACTTAAAGTCCTGCACGCAGCCTACGTGCCTGAGGAGATCGCGGTAAATCAGCTCGAGATAGTGGTGTCTAATGTTAATACTGTCCATGCGCTAGGCTTCACCAACGCTGATATGACAACGAAAGGTCATCACCACAACAAAGATTTACACATCACTCTAGAGTGTAAAGGGGCTGTGCTTTCACATGTTCTAGTTGACACTGGGTCTTCGCTCAATGTCTTGCCAAAGAAATCCCTTGTTAAGCATGAATATGATGGTATTGCTCTCCGACCAAGCAATCTGGTGGTTAGAGCTTTTGATGGTTCCAAGAGGTCTGTTCTTGGAGAAGTGGAGCTTCCTGTGATAATTGGCCCGCAGGTCTTTCAAACTACTTTCTATGTGATGGACATTCATTCGGCCTACAACTGTTTGTTGGGTCGACCATGGATTCACGCTGCTGGCGCAATTACGTCGACCCTTCACCAGAAATTAATATACGAGTGGGAAGGGCAAATTATCACAATCTGTGGTGAAGAGGATATTTTTGTTAGCCATCTGGCCACCTACAAATACATCGAGATGGATGGTGAAATCCAAGAGACCATGAGCCAAGGTTTCGAAGCACTGAACGTCAATGAGGCGACAACTGAAGTATTTGCTGCATCCTAGGAGGATAGGATGGGTACTTCAATTGTCTCCTATCAACAAGCTCGGAAGGTTGTTGAAGATAGGAATGCCCAAGGCTGGGGCAAGCTGCTACTGGTGGAGAAGAAGGAAGACAGATTCAGGTTGAGTTACAAACCATCCCGACAAGATCAAGCAGAGGCTACTACGGAGCCCAAGTTCGTGAGTGGGGGATGCTCACCCCAGATGCTGTCAATAACGTGGAAGACGAGGTGGAAAGCAACCTCAACCTAGAGAGCTGGATTCGTCCAAGGATCTCGGGCCAACAAGTCCTTAACTGGTCTTCCCAGGAAATTATAAGAGTTACTCCTGCAGAGTAATTATTATTTCCTACTTCTTTTAGCATGCGTCAAGTCCTGCATCTTGCCCAAGGTGTCATGACTCATTTTTTAATAGAGCCATATTTGTATTTTGTGCAAATGGAATATCAATGAACAATGGACATCTTTTGCAAACAATTTTCTTTTTTCGCTCATTGTCTTTTCATTTTTGTTATTTTTCGCACAAAACAATAAATGGCAATGTTTTCAAAATAATAACTTCATTTACACTTTTTCTAAACAAGATTAAAATTAATCACTAAAAAGAACAAATCTCAACCCTTGCAAAGATTATCCTCCAGATTGCACCAACAACAACACTGCTATGACCTTGTATGACTTCGACAATCCAATTAATCAAGTAGATGAAGGAGTTGATGAAGACTATGAGTTTCCTGAAGAGTTAGCCAGGTTGTTGAGGCAAGAGGAGAAAGTGATTACTCCTCATTGTAACACCCTAAATTTGCCCTCTGGCTTTTTCTATCTTCGTCTGCTTTTTGTTTTGCATTCATACGCATTTTGCATACCATTTGCATAGGCTCCTAAGACATGGGATCGTTTTCTGAAGATTAGGGTTTCGCATCATTGTTTGCAGATTATCAGAGGATTTAAGGATTTCACCATGCAGCAATCAATGACATCATCTTCTAGTGCTCCTGTCACTAGATTAGGGTTTATTTCCCTTAGTTAGTGGTCTTCAGGGATTTCACATCTACAAGGACTATTCACTATGTATTTGGCCCATCATCAGGTTATTCTCTCCCTCATCAAGTTACGAGGATATCTTCGTCTTCTCAGCATCTCAGGCTATCTTCATTCTCGAAGAACTTTCAAGTATATGTCCCAGGTTTCGTTATGGAGGTCATCAAGTTCAATAATCAAGTCAAGATTTCAAAGTGATTCGGAGGGTTGTTGTTTCAATTGCGATTTGTTATGTGGCAGTCGTGTTTATTTCATCTGAGGCGTGTGGGAGTTGGTATAAATTTGGTGTCGGATTAAACTCAAGTGTATCGTGCATCAATGGCCTTTGATTTAGTTCATGTCCAATTGATACATACCCGTAGTTTCCATCATTTCCTAACCGTTTTTTATATCCTAATTCACAACAATTTCACCACGTCCATATTTTCGATTATCCGAATATCCCCTGCTTAAACCATTTTCATTACCCAATTTGTTTTGATTATCCAATAACCACTACCCATCGTTTATCACATCCATTGCTTTTTATTCATTGTCCATATTTCTATCCGATTTCTTATTCCATATCCATTTCCCAAATCCCAAATTGTTGACCACTTCTCATATCCAATAAACTTTTTTTTCCTCAAGTTTATTTTATTCAATTCCATTTATCTTTATCTTTTCACCACAATTTCGTCACCAATGTATTTTTTTTATTATTTATTTTCTATCCATTTTAACAAATCATTTTCTAATCTATAATAATATTCATCATATTATTCCACTTTTTTTCTTTCTAAATATTTCTAAGAGACCATTAACCCATTTTTAACCCTAAGCCCATATCATAGAACCATTTCTATTTTATAGTTATTACACAAAAAAATGCAACAAAAAAGAGAGAATACATTGTGCAATTCTTTTTTTTGCTAACTGCATATCACTACTTTCCCAAGTTTCTCAGTGGCCCACACGGACCACACACTCACATCCCACAAATACAACATTCATTTTTTCTTTCCCACTCAATATTCACTAAAAAAATTCGTACACACACTCCTTGCCTTCATTCCACTCCTCACGTCATTTTTATCAGTCTGGTACGACATCCCATAGCATAACAAAATTTGGCTCACAAATCATAACAGAAAAATCACAAGTGGTGGATACACCAATTCGTCCTACAACAATACACACACAAAACTTCTCAAAAGAATTGCCAGAACCCAACACAACCTCAACCAACAGCAACACATCAAATCCTGCATAACACAAACACTTTTTCATCCTCCTTCAATTCACAGCCAAAGAAAAAGACGCAAAAACAAAAAAAGCTCACACGCAACAACACTTCACAAAAACTTCTCTGCAAAATCACGTACAACAACTTCGTCACTTTTCACTCATTCTCAACAACAGACCTTGCATTTTTTTCTTCTCACAACACAAACGTCACTCTTCCGATTTCCTTTCCACCCTCCCTTCATCACCTTGTATCAGAACACAGAAACCATCCTCCATCATCATCTCAACCGCAACACTCAATATTCATTCATCACTCACCTCACAAAGCCCACAATCACCGAACCTGCAAAACCTCCATAACCTCCCTCAACATAAACCATTTACAATCGCCGAAACCCCCATTCTTCTATGATGTAACTTCTTCATCACTTACCACCACCATCGCACCTTTTCAAACTAACTCTTCATCGATATCCTCAGCTGAACACTACCTCCCTCTCCATTTTCAACCACTTTTAGCATTTCACCTTCAAGTCAGATCACATAACTTCATCAACAACAGTTCGGAACCAAAACGGAAAGAAAGATACGAAGAGGAGATCGAGTTTGAGAGAAAGATTTTACATCGAAAACTCACCATTACTCAGAGGTCGTGTAAGACGAAGAGAATCAGCTCCGATGCGTTGGTGTCGTTGGTATTTCGGCGGAAAACTTATCGGGAGAAAGAAAACGCGACTGACCCAGAGAGAGGTGAGTCTCATTTGATACGAAAAGTTTGAATCGGTGAGGAGACGACGTTGAGACACCGACAACTTTCAGACTGCAACGACATAACTTATGGTTGGCAAAGCTGCATCGGCGGTTGTAGTTTGTTTTGACGGTGAGATTTTGAAGCAGAGAATGCAGCGACAAACCAGAAACGAGGCCGTCGTTACGGGATCGGTGATGTTTTGAGACGAAGGTCTGCCGTTTCTGATTTGGTTCTTTTTTCGGAGGAAAGTCATAAGTTCCGTTGGGAGTGGCTGATGAAGAAGCGTGGCTCTTGCAACTTGAATTTGGGTCCCTTATGGACTTATCTCGTGGGCCGGTTTTCTTGAGCCCAAGTGCTTTGATATGCATCTTTTGTTGGCTTAATATCCTTCTTTTTGTCCAACTTTCTTTTCATTTATTTACTTAATTGTTGTTTTTTACTAATTGTTTTCATTTCTTTTAATATATGATTAATTAAGTTTCTGATTAATGGTTCTAATTTTTGTCAATTGATCACTAGTTTTTTTTATTATTAATTATTTTAATTTCTTTAATTAATTGTTGATAATTGTTTTTAGGTTTTGTTTTTGATAATTGTTGTAGTTTTAATTATTTTTGTTTGGAGTTAAACTTTTTGATAGACTCTTTCTTGAATTCATGTGCTTAGACCTTTTTTTGCTCGGAAGTTTGTGTTCGTTTAGATTTGATAAAATTTTGATTGAACAACCGACCATTCCGATTCACGATCATAAGCATCTGGGAATTAATTCGGACATGTGACTTTGTGGACTTAGTGGCTTGGGGTACTGGATTCCTTTGAGTGAGACTTTGGATTATGATATTTGCTTGAAGAATGGACATTATCGGGAGCTTATGATTTGGATCTTTTGCTTGAGGATTTGGTTTTATTTGATTTCATGATCAATACCCTCATCTTACCTGGCTTACTAGTTTGGGATATTCCTGAGTTTCTCTTGCGCATATTGAAGAGGCAACGGACCTTCTCCGTTAGGTACCACTGAGGCCTGTTTTTAATTATTGCTTGCTGCTGGATCTGAAAGTCCTACTGGTGTAGGCTCTGTTTGTGCATTGTCTGATTATCTCCATATAACATTCTCATCTCTTTATCTTATTTCTTCTCCATTTTGCATTTCTCCTCATCTCCTTATCTTACTTCTTCTTCATCTTAATTCTTATTCCTCATCTCCTTTCGCTCGTTCTTAGCTTGAGGTGTGCTTAGGCCACCATGATGCTTCTCCTCTCATCTTCTTATTTTGTTCTCCTTCATTAGTATAGTGAGCCTCACTAACCTAGGACCATCCGAGCATATGAATATTAGGATTAGACTTTTCCCTTTAGAGTTTACCTTTGTGATCCTTTTGGTTCTTCTTCTCTTCTCATCTCATAACCATAAAAAACATATTAATAAGTTTGAAGTGATGTCTTGATCCACAGCCTTATCCCATGAGGTATGCTTGTAGTCTTCCCATCTTGGGATAATACAAGTTTACCTTGTGATGCACAAGTCTGATCAAGGTATCTTCTTCATAAAGAAAAGCATAAAAAACACTTCTTCATTGTAAATAACCCAAAAACACTTAATAATTTAACAAGTTAGTGAGCTTAAGCCCTAATCTCTGGGTTCAAGTTTTGGGGATCTTCTCCTTACTTGAGTGTGGTTGTTCTATTATTCCATCTTGGAATGTAGTGACAAGTCCACATTCCATGGAAGAGAGCTTGAGTTCACTTCCTTGTGACACACTCCTAAAAGCTTCATAAAAAACACAAACAAACAATAAGCGTCTTTCCTTCGGGAATTCTTTTCTCACCTCATTCGCTCCGTACGCGAACTTGCTCCTACTTGTCACTTTGCAAGACGGTTACGCACTCGTCGTCCGAGTCTGTAACACCTGAGCACTGGCATAGGCAGGTCAAGCTTTAATTCACAAGCAATTTCCTTGCCACCCCTAGTTAGGGGAACTACGGCGTCTCTGATCCTCATTATCCTGATGAGGTACATAGGCAGCGGGGTAAGGCCCGTTCGAGCGCAATCTTTATTTTCCCTACATTTTTCTCTTTGTTTTCTCATTCAGTTCCTTTCCCAATTTTCTTTTCCAGTTCATTTTCATTTTCTTTGCAGCAGCTTTCATACCCTCACCCTTTGAAACAGTTTCTTTTGCAAGCGTGGATCCCGTCGGGTACGGTGGACGATCTGGGTGCTAATACCTTCCCAGGTCGTAACAAATTCCCGAACTCAGTCTCTTTGGTTCGCAGGACCTGTGTCCTTCCTCTTCTTTCTTCTGGTTTGTGCAGCATTACCATTCCATTTCTTCGGGATAAAAATGCCTGGCTGGCAACTCTATTCTTTTTTCCGCGCCACTTTCGCGTTTGTACCAGGATGGAAATCCGGGGAGCGACAGCTGGCGACTCTGCTGGGGACCGAACCCAGAATCTCTGGTTCCCCTGTGAGTCTCTCCTAGCGCTTGTTTGTTGCTGTTTCATTGGGTAATGTTGTTTGCTGTGGCTTGTTGTATTTTATCGTTGTTTATTTACAGTTTCATTTACAACTTTATTTATAGTTTTCAGTATTTATTTTCTGCATCATATTGTTACTGGACTGTCTGGACTGGTTTTCTGTTTTGTGGGATGGGTGTTACTTGTTCTTGAGAGATGAGCTCATTACCACGGCTCGAGTGCACCTTAGGACTTAGAGTGGTTCCACTTTGTCCTAATGAGATCTTGTCATGGGGGTAGTAGTGAGTTCCACACCCAGGTTGCGATTGTCTTGGAAATGTCTTGATTTGGGGATCTTCCTCTCTCATTTCATAACCTTGACAGTTATGTGCAGCTGGAAACCGATCATTTAGAACCTTGTGGAAACATCCCTCTTTAGTGATGACAGTGGCATCCCACATTTTGTGGCAAACCCATTTGCATCCGAGGGCCCACCTGGAACTTGCATAGGATGACCTTGCTTTCCCGGACTCAACTGAGGCCTCCCCGCGTAGTATATAATGCCAAACCGATTCCCTGATTTGGTCATGAGCCATTTCTCAGAAATGGTGAAAGTATTATTGCTATTCGGCTTTGAGAGTCTGTGATGTCTGACCCGAAGCATACCAGTGAGATTGGGAGGGGTTTACAGGTTTGCAGGAACCATTGACCTCAACATACCCTCATTTCCAATAAATCCTTATGTTTGATCCGGTCACTATGATCCTGAAGTTATCGACCTTTGGTTCTCGGTTACTATTTTGGGTTATTATTCAGAGATCTTGTGGTTACAGACACTCGATTCTTGGCAGTATCCCAGATTCCAGGCAGTTCCCGAATGTTGATCCCATGTTTTTGCATCTTTTGCATCATCATATTGCATTTTGCATTTGCATCAACATTGCATTTCCTTTTCCAGAGAGCTCATCCCTCCTCTTTTGTCCATGACCAGCCAGCTGATTTCCCGGTATTCAGTTTTAAACAAGTGTTAACCATTGGAAGACGACAGTGTGTGAAGCTAGTCTGAGTAGTGTCAAGAGGTAAAAGGTCAGTTTGGAGGCTGTTGTTAGCTATGTCAAAGAACAACCGTCAGAATGTTGAGTTTCCACCTGGTTTCACTTCAATGACCAATCCTTTGTACGGTATTTCTCCTGATGAGGATCTTCCTCAAGTGAACTACCTTGTTTAGGCTCAGCCTGCACAGACCCCGATCGTGAATCAGAATGTACCTGAACCATCAGTTGTCCGAGGTGGACCTTCATCTTCTTCTGATTCTACAGATTATCAGAGTTTTGCTTTCCCTATGCCGAACTTCCAAGGGGCAATCCCACTTGTGAAAATCAAGGATCCACCAACTTTTGATCCTGCTGAAAGGTTTCGTGTGTTGGATGAGCAACTTAAAGCCTTAACGGATCCTGATACCTTCGATTTTGATGCTCTAAACCTGTGTTTGGTGCCTGGTCTTGTCATACCTCCAGATTTCAAAACACCGAAGTTTGAGAAGTACACTGGTGTCAGTTGCCTGAAGCGTCATTTGGTGATGTTCTACAGAAAGATGACTTCTCATGCCCGCAACGTGAGTTGATGATTCACTGTTTTCAGGACAGTTTGAGTGGTGCATCATTAAGTTGGTATATGGATTTGGAAAGCAGTCGTATCCGATCTTGGAATGATTTATCCAGAGCTTTCGTAAAGCAATACCAGTATAATGTGGACATGGCGCCCTGTCGCGCGCATCTGCAAAGCCTATCTCAGAGAACCGGTGAATCTTTCAGAGAATATGCACAGCGGTGGAGAGAATTGGCAGCACAAGTGCAACCACCACTTTCAGACAGAGAATTAGTTGACCTTTTTCGTGGGCACGTTGCAAGGTCCATACCTGGAAAGAATGAGTAGCATTGGGACGTTAAGCTTCTCTGATTTGATGACAGTTGGAATACGCATCGAGAGCTTGCTCAAAATTGGAAAGATTCAGTACTCTTCGAACATCCCAGCTAGTGAAGATGAGTCTATTGTTAGCTCCCAAGAGGAAGAATGGTATGACGTCAGTGCAGTCATGGCCAATATTGAATATTCTAGACCAACATCTTCTCAGAGATCACCTTTTCCTAGGTCTGGATACTCTTACGGACAACAAGAGATGCTCAGAGCACCATATCAGAAACCCTGGATTCCTCCTCGTTCAAATCTGCAAGCTCAGGGTCGAAGACCTCAGAATCAACTTCAGAGCCATCATAGGCCTCGCAAAAATCTGGAAAGAAGGATTGCTCCTCTTCATCCAGTTCCCATGGCGTACAGTGAACTATTGCCACATCTAATTAAAAGCTCATTGGTGGTTCTTAAGCCTCTCAAGCCGTTGCCAGAGCCGTACCCTCCAGAGTACAATCCTCATGAGCAGTGCGGGTATCATGGTGCATCAATGGGGAATTCAACTGAAGACTGCAAAGCTTTTCAAGCCAAAGTACAATAGTTGATCGACAAGGGTTGCATATCCTTTCCAGAAGGAAGCTTGGTTGTGCACGTCAACCTCTCTCCTGATTGAGTTCAAAGACTTCGAAGGAGCATCTCCTGTTTACAGTGGTCCAGGCAGAAGATGTCATCAGAGCTGGTGATCATTGTATCCTTTTTATCATTTGCATTGTAGTTTCTTTCCTGTTAGCAGCTACTTGTCTTTTAAGCATTGTTTTTTAAATGGTAATGTTAATGTAGTGATCTTGCATATTTGAATCAATTATGTCGCATTCGCTCATTTTTCTTTACTTGCATTGAAAAACAGAAAAAAAACAAAAAAAAAATTGCATCCATATATCTCCCATTTATTTCACTGTTGTTTAGTAGGTTTGAAGGAGGATGATGACAACTGAATACCCATAATTGTTGAAGGTATGCTTTCGGAGTAGAACCTGATGACGATGTACATGCATTGCTTCAATTCCCAAACACCGGAGATATAAGGGAGATAGACCCCCGTCAACCCCTTTGAGCCTTGAAGTAGGAGTTTCTTTTCTAAACGAAAAAACCCTCACATTTAACCCGGGGAAGGGTAGTTATCAGTTAGTTTGACCGAGCGTTCAAATTTCCAAAGGAGTGTGCATCCGAGGATCCATTACCTTTTATTCATTACACCTCAAGAGGTCAAGAGATGTGAAACCACAATGGTTATCCCTCAGCAACAAAGGTATGAGGCAGTCATAACCCTTTCAAGCAAGTCAGACAAACCTGTGTCACACGATTTGTTCAAAAAAAAAGAAGAGAAATAAAGCCCGCTAAGTCGAAAAAAGTGTGAAAACAAATGACTTAGGAAAAATTTAGGGCATCCCGCTAGACTTTAACGTCGAAAAAATCGTGTGACTACAGACACAAAGTTAGAAGGGGTGACTGTTACTCCAAGAAACCTCATTGGTGCATAAACCGTCAACGTCATTGGTTCCTCAACCATTACAAAACCCTTTTGGGAGGCGAGCGCTCAGGCCAAATTAGCTAAACTTAGGACAAGAGAACATCAAGGAAAATGGGTGGGTACCGATAAACTTTGAGCCATAAATCTTTCTTTCTAAAACCGTGAACCAGGAAACTTCATAACCCTTGAAAGTCCTAATTGAATCAGGTTCAATTCTTAAAGCATACTACGACAAGGTTGCATAAAACTGACTCCTAAAGGTTTGCTAACTCAGCACTACGTTTGGACTAATCGTCCATTCGTCACACACTGTCACATCATCAAAATAAATAAATTTTCAAAACTTGCATGTGCACTGCATTAAAATTACCATTTGTGAATGAGCAATTTTAATTGCAAGTCAGTCTGTGAAATCAGGGAAGTTCCTACAAAGAGAAATCACGAGGGAACTTGATCATTCAACAATGATGACCAAAATCAAGCACATCTTGTAGGCCTATGAAACAGGGGCATGTTATCCAGTGGTTTTGTCGACCAAGGTATCCGTCAAGGTAAGACAAGTTCCCAAGCATCCGTTGATTGGGGAACATCATTCAAGAGCCAATTGATCAGAACTGAATCTACCAAACAGGGGCAAGCCACCCGGTTGTTCTGTTGACCAAGGATGAATTCTTCCAATGCTCAGTCAGAATGAGTCAAGTCGCTTCCACGCTCATATCAGGGCAGGACACTTCCAAAGATCACTAAGTGCAACTCTCCTTGAGAGGACATCCAAGTCTGCCGTGCCAGAAATTGGATAATTAGTGACAGTCTGTTTACAGACTCACCCAACCGGGGCAACTTTAGCTACACAGAGAAAGTTATATCAACATCTCCGAGTTCAAGATGAGTGTTGGGAAATCGTGTTACCCACCCTCGCCTTTGTTACTCTTCTTAACCAAAAGCCTTGTCATAAGACCTCTATTCCCATCCTTGGGAGTTTTTCTAGCTTTTCATCAGCATTGCATAAGTCATTTGCATATGTTACTCATGTCGCTCGAGCATAGAGCATATGCATCACAGTTGCATTGGGCATTCCCCTCAACTTCAGATCTCACACCGTAGGGCCTCGTAACCCCAACTTCTTGACACTTCAAAGTCCAGTTCTCGTCTGGAAAACCGTTTCAAAGTCCAGTCCTCGTCTGGAAAACAAACCCAAAGTCCAGTTCTCGTCTGGCAAACCAACTTCAAATACCAGTTCTCGTCTGGTAGGCGAATCTTTTAACCAGTTCTCGTCTGGTCACCTTTTCATTTAACCCGTTGAACGCCAGTTCTCGTCTAGTAGTCATCCTTTTTCAGAGTCAATTCCCGTTTGACAATGCACCCAAGGAGCCAGTTCTCGTCTGACAACTTATTCTTTTCCTATCAGTTCTCGTCTGTTGGCTTACCTTCAATAAACCGGTTCTCGTCTTGTAATCCACCTTCAAAGTCCAATTGCTTGGCAACCAAAACAAAATCTCAATCAACGTTGTAGACACCCAAATTTGCCCTCTGGTTTTCTGGCTTTTCATCTTGCTTTCATACGCATTTTGCATACCATTTGCATAAGCTCAAAAGACATGGGATCAATGTTGTCTGAAGATTAGGGTTTCACACTTTATCCGCAGATCATCAGAAAATTCAAGGTTTCAGCTATGCAGTCATCAATGGAATCATGCTTATTGCTCTTATCACTATATTAGGGCTTATTTCCCTGATTAAGTGATATTTGAGAATTTCACGATTCACCTGGCCCGTCATCAGGGTATTTTCTTCTTTTTAAGTTACAAGGTTGTCAAGCAGTGTTTCCAGTGGGGTTTGTTTCAGAAATCAAGTTCATCAAGATCCATCAGGTTCAGTTGTGATCATCTGCGGATTTATTTTCCTAAGGATTGATTTAGATTGTTCAAGATGATTGGGAGTTATTTTGTCAAGAGGAGGATTAATTCAGAAGGTTGTTTATTTCAGTTATGGGGTTTCTGGTGGTAGTTGTATTCATTCAATCAGTGGTTTACAAAAAAAGGTGCAAGTTTGAGTTTGGCCATGTGGACTTCTCAGAATTCAATTTTCAACTTGATCTCAAATATCTATCTCGTTCCATTTTCTAGCCAAATTCATGTCCGCGTTCATTGTATTTACCATTTAAATTTCCATTTTTTCTTTAAAACCCTTTCCTTACCCTATTTATTCACATCCATTTATCCACATAAAACCATTATTTCCAATATTCATTTTTTTGATTTTTTATCCATTCACTATTTTAATTCATTTCATTTTCTAAATCACATTTTATTATTAAAATATCCATTATTATTCTTATTATCCATTTATATATAACCATTAGTCATATTTATTTATTTTTCCTTAACCATTTTATTTTATATCATTCTTTGTTACCAATAAGCCCATTTAATCTTATGTTAAGCCCATGTTAAACAAAAGATAGAAAAGACAAGTTGACCTAAGTATAAAAAGATAAGAACACTATCCCAAAAAAGAGAGGAAGGCTGCGCCTCTTTCTCATATTTTTTTCCAGTTTTTCTCACAAACTTTTTCTTAACTCACTCAACAAGACCTTCTCTTCAACGAAAAAACACTCCTCCATTTTTTTTCCAATACTCACACACACATTTTCTCAACTCTCTGCTCTCAATTTTTCTTCATCTTTTTCAACCTGCAAACAAGAACCAATTGACAGAAATTACACAAAGAAAAAACCAAAGATGCAACCCTTTATCCACCTTTCTCAAACTGAACATTTTCTTCAAAACACTTATTGACCAACCATTTCAAAAAAAAAACAGAAACAGATCTTAAGTCTCTAACAAAGTCACCTTCATCACCATCACCCACGCATCACAACCGCGACCTCTTCTTCCTCCTTTTCCTTCCAAAACCAGAACAACAATCCATTTTCTTCACCTGCAAATAGAAACAACAAATATGAATCAAACCTTCTATTCACATCACCCTTACTGAAAAACCACCCTCCACACACCGTGAACACCTTCAACCTTCTTCAACCTTGAACAAACCCATTCACCTCTCTTCAACACCACACAAACCTTCTGCTTCAAATCACAACACCAATATCTAAACACTTGACCCACACAAAAAACCTCACACTGCCTTCAACCTTAAAAATTTTACAGCAACAAAACATGTGACCTCAGCTCCACCGTTTTCATCACCCTTCAACAGCAACCCCCAAACCGTGACAACCTTCACGCAACCAGACCACAGCAACGCTTTCGAACCCACACAACCATCACCGTCTCCATCAACAACAACATCAACAACCAAATCCGTCTCACAAATCGTACCAACACACAATACTCCATCAAATCGCAACCCACCGTCAAACCTTCAAACCGTCCACCATTTCCTTCAACAACAACAAACAGGATTCAGAACAAAGCAGAAGAATGAGTAGAAATCAGAAAGAGATGGAGGCCGAGATATTTAAGAGACATTTGAACCAAACCTGAAACGAAGTCACGCAAAACAGGGCAGAAAACAAGAAAAAGTAGCCGCATCCGAGACTGATACTGAAGCCTCCGACGACGACGCGAGCTTTTCAACCGCCACCATCGCGACAATATCACCGAGAAATTAAAGCAAGTTGTGACGAGAAGCAAGTCGAAGCAAATCTCGAGACGAAACCAACCGAGAGAGGACGCTGTGATGGTGTTGACGACAACGAGATCACGGCGGCAAAGCCTTGATGTTTCCGGAACTGAGTTGATGTTGATGATGATGATGAACGGCGGTGGAACTCCATTCACGCAAAGACGGAGCCGCTGATCACATTCTCTCATTGTTGTCGGCGTTTTTTTTCTTGATACAGGGGAAAAGTGCCTTCGGTTTTTTGTGAAATTGAGAAGAGGGAGCCGCCATTGTTGGGTCTTGAGGAAAGAACAGACCGGAAACTTGCATGAGAGACGGTGTGGATCGAAACTGAGAAATCCAAACCAAGCACAAGCCGCGGCGAGGAAATATCACCGGAGGGTGTATCGACGATGCAAATTGGTGACGCCAAGGACAAGCTCGCAGTGATGAAGGCGAGATCGTGTCAAGCTTTTGGGACTTGGATTTTTTTTCTTTGATACTGTATTTTGGTTTTGAGCTAGAGGCATTTGGGGATTTGGGGATTTCATTGTGACCTCTGCTCTTGTTCTTTTATTTTTGTTTTTTCGATAACTTTTTCTTTTCATTTCAGGAAAGAAGCTGTTGGTTATTGGGCTTTGTCAAGCCCGTGAGTGTTCCCGTCAACACCACCTATTTGATATTGGCACCCCACCTGCGGTTAATTGTTCTAACATGGGCCTAGCCCATTGAATTTCTACCCAAACCCCACTGATCCAGCAATGGCACCCCCTCATCTTTTGTTATTTCATTTTCTTTGTTTTTTATTTGAGATTATTAACATTTTTCTATTATAATTTTTTCTATTTGTTAAGAGTTTATTAATCTAGAATATATTTTAGTTTCATTTAAATTCTTTTGGTAATTATAATTTAATTGTGTTTAATTTTGATTAATTTTATTTAAGTGAATAGAATTTTAGATATTATTTTGGCTAACTTCGATTTTTAATACTAACATAGCTTTGACTTTTAGTTCTTGTTTCAGTTTATTTGAATTTAATTGAATAATAGTTGTGTTCGATTTTGGTCGTAGTTTGCGCTCGTTATTTTGTAGGTCAATTGTTCGAATTCGATAATGAAGGATAAAGCGTGGAAATGACTTTGTGACTATTTGCTTTTTCATAATTTTGTTCGGGCAAGTAGGAACTTCGGACGCAGTTTGAACTTAGACTTCATTGTTGCGCGCATTGAAAAGGCAACGGACCTTCTCCGTTCGGTAACGCTATGGCCCGATTTTAATTACTACATATTGTTGCATCTGGAAGTCCTACTGGTGTAGGCTCTGTTTTTTTGCATTGTTCATCTTCTTCATATCGCATTTTCATCTCTTCATTCTTATTCATCTTCATATCCCATTCTCATGTCATTTCATTCTTCATTCTTATTCATCTTAATTCTTCTTTCTCTTTTTTTTCCTATTCATTCTCGACTTGAGGTGTGCTTAGGCCACCGTGGAGCTTCTCCTTTCATCCTTCTCTTTTTCTTTCTTTCTTCTTTAGGATAGTAAGCCTCACTAACCTAGGACCATCCGAGCATGTGAATATTTGATTAGTCTCCCCTCTTAGTTTTACCTTTGTGTCTCTTTTGAGCCATCTCTTCTTATCTCATAATCAGGGACTAAACCCTAAAGGCTTTAAGGCTTTGTGATTAAGCTTATGCCTGCATCCTTCTCTTAGGATGGAGTGTATAACTTTAATCCTAAGTGTTAAACCCTTAATGTGTTTAAATCCTTTAATCAATCCACTTAATAATCATCAAGACATCACACTTGTAACTTGGGCCTTGCATTAGGGTTCTAATTCTTCCTTAATCGGTTTAGAAGGACTAACCCTAGTGTTAATGGACAAGTCCCCCTCAAGTTGTCTTACAAATCATAAAACTCACTTCTTCATCATATCATTAAATAAAATCCACTTAATCAAAGGCTTGTTTTGTCATGAGTTTAATCCCTAATCATGGATTAAGTTGAGGAGCTTTCCTCAGCTTAAACATTCTCATCTATTATCCTTCTATTAGGATGGTGTAATGAGTCTGTTAAATCCCTGATTATGGCTTAACCTCATTACTTAACACTAAACAAAAAAACATCAAAAACATCTAAATAATCACAAGTAGGTTAATGATCTTGATCCTACACCAAAGGTGGTTAAGTGTGAGAATCTGACTTCACACTTAAGGTACTCTTATTACCCCTAATCAGAGGGAAGATGTGATGAGTTTACTAAATCCATTGGTTTAGGCTTAAGCTCATTAACTTATGACAAATTCAAAAGCAATAAAAGACTGAAAATACAAAAACAAGCAATAATCGTCTCCTTCGGGATTCTTTTCTCATCACCTTCACTCACAAACGATAACTCGCTTCTTCCGTCTAATGCAAGACAGTTTGCATCTGTGCCAGACAGATCATAAACTTGAGCATAGGCAAGCAAGCAGTTCACAAGTCAATTCATCTTTCAGTCTCTTTGGGTCGAACTACGGTGTTCTGACTTCCTCATTGCACGAGAGGATACGTAGGCATAACTCAACAGTTATCGAACAAAAGTCTCTGTACATTCCCCCTCCTTCCAGCATTATTCTTAGCCTCATGATCATGAGCATTTCACTCTCATCCTTACACTGACACATCATTATACACTTCATTTCTTTTACACTGACACCTGTACATCCTTTTCCAGCTATTTTACACACAAATTGCACTGACACTACCCCTTTAAAACACAAATCTTTTAAGCGTGGATCCCGTCGAGTACGACGGACAATCTGGGTGCTAATACCTTCCCAGGTTGTAACCAACCCCCTTTCTCAGTCTCTCTGGTTCGCAACCGTCTTATCCATCTCTTTCTAGGTTTATGCAGCATTACCTTTCCTCCGGGATAAAAATGCCTAGCTGGCGACTCTATTCATCTCCAGTGAGTTCACGGCTGTGTGTTCTCACTGTCCCTCTCGCCGACCGTTCGCGTCTGTACCTTTATCTGGGCCTGGTTTCATTTAGCGTGAGCGACAGCTTGGCGACTCTGCTGGGGACCCTTATACTGCAACCAGGGCTTCTGGTTCTTTTTGTGGGTTCCTCCTAGCGCTTGATTGATTTGTGTTTACTGGGGTGTTATGTGCTATCTGTGTTTGTATATTTGTTTTGTTTATTGCTTTATGTACAGTGTTTTATTGCTTTCTTTACAGCTTTACATATATCATACTGTCATACTATTCTGGCTGGATCTGTTGTTTCTGTCTTGGTGGGTGGGTGTTCTACTGAGAGTTAAGGTCCTATACCTGGGACCTGAGTGACACCTAGGCTAGAGTGGTTCATATTCTTTCTCATTCCATCTCGGTCTGGTGCGGGAATATGAAACACGGTTCAGATATGGGTTTCTTCTTGAGAACTCTGTGTTGCAGATTTCCTGCAATACTAGAGCTATCTGGGAAGCCTGCTAAGTCTGGATGACCTTTTAGTATTGACCTTCAGAAACTGAGGAGAATTAGAGGAGGAACTTTTATGGTTATTGTAAACACTGTACCTCCGGGTTAGAAGTGTTTACACTTCTCATAACTGATCCAAGTCTGAGGATCCTTGTTCTAGAACACCACCTGTGAGGGGGTTGGGCTGTTTACAGGTTTGCAGGTACCCTTGACCTCAACATACCCTCATTACCAGTACAATTGTTTGATCCGGTCACTATGATTCTGAAGTTATTGACCTCTGGTTTTCAGTTACTATTTCAGGTTACTATACAGAGATCTTGTGGTTGCAGACACTTGATTCTTGGCAGTATTCCAGATTCCAGGCAGTTTCTAGCTGTGATCCCATGTCTTTGCATCTTTTGCATCATCATATTGCATTTTGCATTTGCATCTGCATTGCATTTTCCTCCTCCAGAGAGCTCATCCTTCCTATTTTGTCCATGACCAGCCAGCTGATTTCCCGGTACTCAGTTTGAACAAGTGGTAACAGTTAGAAGACGACAGAGTGTGTGAAGCTAGACCGAGCAGTGTCAAGAGGTAAAGGGTCAGATTGGAAGCCGTCAGTAGCTATGTCAGAGAACAACCGTCAGAATGTTGATTTTCCACCTGGTTTCACTTTAATGACCAATCCTCTGTATGGTCTCTCTCCTGATGAAGATCTTCCACAAGTGAGCAATCTTGCTCAAGCTCAGCCTGCACAGATCCCGATCGTGAATCAGAACGTACCTGAACCATCTGCTGTCCGAGGTGGACCTTCATCTTCTTCTGATACTACAGATTATCAGAGGTTTGCCTTCCCTATGCCGAACTCCCAAGGGGCAATCCCTCTTGTGAAAACCAAGGATCCACAAGTTATTGGTCCTGCTGAAAGATTTCGTGTGTTGGACGAGCGACTCAAAGCCTTAGCGGATCCTGATGCCTTTGGTTTTGATGCTCTAACCCTGTGTTTGGTACCTGGTCTTGTCATTCCTCCAGATTTCAAAACTCCGAAGTTTGAGAAATACACTGGTGTTAGTTGCCCGAAGCGTCATTTGGTGATGTTCTGCAGAAAAATGACTTCTCATGCCCGCAGTGATAAGTTGATGATTCACTGTTTTCAGGACAGTTTAAGTGGGGCATCTTTAAGTTGGTACATGGATTTGGAAAGCAGTCATATCCGATCTTGGAATGATTTATCCAGAGCTTTCGTAAAGCAATACCAGTACAATACGGACGTGGCGCCCAATCGCACGCACTTGCAGAGCCTATCCCAGAGGAGTGGTGAATCTTTTAGAGAATATGCACAGCGGTGGAGAGAATTGGAAGCCCAAGTGCAACCACCACTTTCAGACAGAGAATTAATTGACCTGTTCGTGGGCACCTTGCAGGGTCCATACTTGGAAAGAATGAGTAGCATTGGGATGACAAGCTTCTCTGATTTGATGATAGTTGGAGTACGCATTGAGAGCCTGCTCAAAAGTGGAAAGATCCAAGACTCTTCGAATATCCCAGCTAGTGAAAGTGAATCTGTTGTTAGCTCCCAAGAGGAAGAATGGTATGATACCAATGCAGTCATGGCCAATGTTGCATATTCGGGACCAACATCTTCTCAGAGATCATCTTTTCCTGAATCTGATTACTCTTGCGGACATTCGGCAATGCTCAGAGCACCCTATCAGAAGTCATGGACTTCTCCTCGTCCAAATCTGCAATCTCATGGTCGAAGACCTCAGAATCAACTTCAGAGCCAGCCTAGGCCCCGTAACAATATGGAAAGAAGGATTGCTCCTCTTCATCCAGTCCCCATGGCATACAGTGAACTCTTGCCACATCTGATTCAGAGCTCTTTGGTGGTTCCTAAGCTTCTCAAGCCGTTACCAGGGCCGTACCCTCCAGGGTACAATCCTCATGAGCAGTGCGGGTATCATGGTGGATCAATGGGGCATTCAACTGAAGATTGCAAAGCTTTTCAAGCCAAAGTACAACAGTTGGTCGACAAGGGCTACATTTCCTTTCCAGAAGGAAGCTTGGTTGTGCACGTCAACCTCTCACCTGATTGAGTTCAAAGACTTCGAAGGAGCATCTCCTATTTTCAGTGGCTCAGACAAGAATATGTCATCAGAGCTGGTGATCATTGTATCCTTTTTATCATCTGCATTTGTAGTTTCTTTCCTGTTAGCAGCTACTTGTCTTTTAAGCATTGTTATTTTAAATGGTAATGTTAATGTAGTGATCTTGCACTTTTGAATCAATTATGTCGCATTCGCTCATTTTTCTTTACTTGCATTGAAAAAAGGAAAAAATAAAAAAATTGCATGTATTTACCTCCCATTTATTTCACTGTTGTTTAGCAGGTTTGAGGGAGGATGATGACAACTGAATACTCATAATTGTTGAAGGTATGCTTTCAGGGTAGAACCTGCTGACGATGTACATGCATTGCTTCAATTCCCAAACACCGGAGATATAAGGGAGATAAACCCCCATCAACCCCTTTGAGCCTTGAAGTAGGAGTTTCTTTTCTGAACAGATAAACCCTCACATTCAACCCGGGGCAGGGTAGTCATCAGTTAATTTGATCGAGCGTTCAAATTTCCAAAGGAGTGAGCATCCGAGGATCCATTACCTTTATTCATCGCACCTCAAGAGGTCAAGGGACGTGAAACCACAATGGTTATCCCTCACCAACAAAGGAATGAGGCAGTCAACCCTTTCAGCAAGTCATGACAAGCCAGTGTCACACGATTTGTTCAACAAAAATCAATGAAAAAAAAAGAAATAAAGCCCGCTAAGTCAAAAAAAAAAGCGAAAACATATGACTTAGGCAAAAGTTAGGGCATCCCGCTGGACTTCAAAATCGAAAAATTCAAAAAAAAAGAGAACCAGTCCAGGCAAAAGTTAGGGAGTAAAAAACATGAAAGAGAATCTTCCATGAGAACAAAGTCGTGTGACCGGACACAAAGTCAGAATGGGTGACTGTTACTCCAAGAAACCTCATTGGTGCGTAAACCATCAACGTCATTGGTTCCTCAATCATTACAAAACCCTTGTGAGAAGCGAGCGCTTAAGTCGAATTAGCTGAACATAGGACTGGAGAATATCAAGGAGACTGGGTGGGCACAAATAAACTTTGAGCTATAAATCCTTCTTTCTAAAACCGTGAACCAGACCACGTTACAACCCTTGAAAGTCCTAATTGAATCGGGTTCAATTCTGAAAGCATACTACGACAAGGTTGCGTAAACTGACTCCTAACGATTTGCTAACTCAACACTACGTTTGGACTAATCGTCCATTCATCACACACTGTCACAACATTTAAATAAAATAGATTTTCAAAACTTGCATGTGCACTGCATTAAAATTACCATTTGTGAATGAACAGTTTTAATTGCAAGTCAGTCTGCGACACCAGGGAAGTTCCTATAAAGAGCAATCGCGAGGGAACTTGATCATTCAACAATGATAACCAGAATCAAGCGCATCGTGTAGGCCTATGAATCAGGGGCATGTTATCCAGCGGTTTTGTTGACCAAGGAATCTGTCAGGGTAAAGAGAGTTCCCAAGCATCGGTTGATCGAGGAACGTCATTCAAAGTCAAACAGGGGCAGGCCACCCGGATTTTCTGTTGACCAAGGTTGAATTCTTCCAATGCTCAGTCAGAGTGAGTCAAGTCGCTTCCACGCTCATACCGGGGCAGAATGATTCCAGAGTTCACTAGATGCAATTCTCCTCGAGCATCCAAGTCTGCTATTCCAGAAATTGGATAATCAGTGACAGTCTGTTCAGAGACTTACCCAACAGGGGCAACTTTAGCTACGCAGAGCAAGTTATATCAGTAATCTCAAAGTTCAAGACGAGTGTCGGGAAATCATGCTACCCACCGTCGCCTTTGTCACCCTTCTCAACCAGAAGCCTTGTCATAAAACCTTTTTCCCCATCCGTGGGAGTTTTTCTAGCTTTTCATAATCATGGCATAAATTATTTGCATATGTTATTCATGTCGCATCTCTAGAGCATACGCATCATAAGTGCATTGGGCATCCTACCCCCCAAACATCAGATCTCACATCCAGGGCCCCGTAACCCTAACTTATCAACCTTTCAAAGTCCAGTTCTCGTCTGGCAAACCAGTCCAAAGTCCAGTTCCCGTCTGGCAAACTTTTCAAAGTCTAGTCCTCGTCCGGCAGACAAACCTAAAGTCCAGTTCTCGTCTGGCAAACCAACTTCAAATACCAGTTCTCGTCTGGTAGGCGAATCTTTTACCAGTTCTCGTCTGGTCACCCTTTCATTTAGCCTGTTGAACGCCAGTTCTCGTCTGGTAGTCATTCTTTTTCAGAGTCAATTCTCGTTTGACAATGAACCCGAGTAGTCAGTTCTCGTCTGACGACCTATTCTTCGCCCATCAGTTCTCGTCTGTTGGCCTACCTTTAATAAACCAGTTCTCGTCTGGTAATTCACCTTCAAAAGTCCAATTGCTTGGCAACCAAAAAATATATATCTATCAACCTGGCCCTAGCGCCCAACTATCCTTGTTTCATATCTTTGGCTATGAGCATACGTCTGCATTGTACATCATTTGCATTGCATCTTCATACCGCATGGTTTCTGTTTTAGCTCTGATGTGGGGCAGTTATCTCAAAACTTGTTGAATTTCTGCGAGAGTTTGAAGACACTGGGGCAATTCTGGATGCCAAGTCTTCTGTAAAATCCTCTGAAGACAATCTTTTTATGGATGATGCGGTATGGTATAATTAAGGAGTTAAGGGAATGATAGTTCACTCTGGATGATCAGTAATGCTTTTGTTGAGCTCAGAAGTTTGAAGCACTGTGTTAATTCTAAGAGAATGTCTGGTATTTATTTTACCAGCAGGGCATTGGAAGTTTATTTCTTCCCCGAGCATAAAGATCTTCTTTCAGCCGACAAGATTCCCTCATGAGGAGTTGAATATTCACATTCAGTCAAAGCCAATTTTCATTGGCATATCTTCCCAGCACAGTCGTCATACTATACTTGGGGGCATATTTTGACTTACTTGATTCTCCAGCAAAGTCTCTCCTCAGCAGAGCATTGCCAAATCTTTTTTCAACCATGAAGGTTGACATCCCCAGCTGAGTTGGAACAGATGATAACCCCAACAGAACTCCAAGGCTAATTGAATCGTTCTCGTCCCCAAGCGGACTTATCCTTCCACAGCGAAGTTTTCCCAACAGGAAGCTGAAGGCCTTGCTTCCCCACAAAGTTAGAATTATCAGAATTCCCTCCTCAGCAGGATTGTGTGATCAAGCATCTTCCCTAGCCAAGTCTAAAGATGATCTTTCCCCATGGAGTCATCGGGATTCTCATTTCCAAGAGATTTCCCCAGCAGAGCAAGAAGAAATTCTCCCCAGTGGAGTCAGAGCAGGATGATCAGATCCTCAGCAGATGTTCAAAGCAATTAAACGAAGTATACCTCACGCAGAGTCGTCTTTCCTCCAGTGAAAACCTCTCTAACAAGCATCAGGTTGCCAACACTTCGTTCCCATCAGAGTTAAAAGCTTTCAACCCGTCAACAGTATACAAAATGCTTCCCAGATTCCCCAGCGGAGAGTTAAAGCTAAAACAGTTGCCTCACATTCACAAACATCAGCATATACTCCTTGTGGCACCCGTCCGTGTCATATCCCCAGCAGAAATCCAAAGCATCCTCTTTGCACTCACAGATACTTGTATATATATAACTTTCTTGACATCCGTGCATGTCACCTTCCCCAGCACAGTAACTTAAACACTTTGTATACCAGATACTCGTTTATACTATACTTTCCTCCTTTGACACTCGTCCGTGTCACCTTCCCCAGCAGATAAGCACTCAAATATACATCACTCATACTCATACTTATACAGATACTCGTCCGTATCTTGTATACACCACTTAATCCCCACAGATTCGACACTAGTCCTTGTTCTTTGTTAACTCGTTGGTACTCGTCCGTACCATCACCTCAGAACATGCGTCAAGAGTTTGTTTCTACATGATACTCGTCTGTATCATAGTCTTAAGGATGCTCGTCCGCATCTTTAATCCATACACTGTGTCAAACACCTTTGTCTTCTTGAATATAGACACTCGTCTGTGTCTGCTATTCCCCGGAAGAGTCCCCTTAGATTCAACACTCGTCCGTGTTCCTTGTTAACCAGTTGATACTCGTCCGTATCATCAGCTCTGAACATGTGTCAGTATTTGTTTCTACCCGATACTCGTCCGTATCATAGTCTTAGGGATGCTCGTCCGCATCTTTAATCTATACACAGCGTCAAAACACTTATACCTTTTATTTCTTGGATATAAACACTCGTCCGTGTTTACTGCTCCCCAGTAGATTGCCAACAAAGCAATTTTCTTTTTATCTGACATTCGTCCTGTGTCATGATAAACCCTGAGAGCAGCCGTCCCCTGCTAGGTGGTCGTCCTCCGCCTCTTGATGATCGTCCTTCATCATGCTCATCCGATGGCCGTCCCCATCGTTTACCTTTTATCCGGCATTCGTCCTATGTCGTGATATTTTCGGCAGCCGTACCCTGCCAGGTGGTCGTCCTCCACCTTAGATGACCGTCCCTCATCTTACCCCCAACAGAGCAGCCGTCCCCTGCTAGGTGATCGTCCTTCACCTTTGATGACCGTACCTCATCATCTACTTATTTCATTTATTCTTTAACCCGATGACCGTCCCCGTCGTGGTCCCTTTTCTTTTTAGCCCGATGGTCGTCCCCATCGTTGGTTACTTTACTTTATGAACTTGATGGCCGTCCCCGTCATGTTTCATTAATCCCCAGAGAATATCATAGTCTTATGTGATGGCCGTCCCCATCATAATCCCTTTTATCCCCAGCATGTCGGCCGTCCCTGTCATTGCTCTTTACCCAGCAGTCGTCCTCTGCTCGACGGTCGTCCTCCGTCGCCCATATACTTTGCTTTCTTATACAATCTATATCCCTTTTCTTCTTCATTCTGTGAGTGCAAATTTCGGGGTCTTTTGGGTATTCAATCACTGTTTATCTTGAACGTCTAATAGCCGTTACTCTCATCCTTTTCAGATTAACAGTTGCTTGAATAGGGGCAGCTGTAGACACCCAAATTTGCCCTCTGGTTTTCTGGCTTTTCATCTTGCTTTCATACGCATTTTGCATACCATTTGCATAAGCTCAAAAGACATGGGATCAATGTTGTCTGAAGATTAGGGTTTCACACTTTATCCGCAGATCATCAGAAAATTCAAGGTTTCAGCTATGCAGTCATCAATGGAATCATGCTTATTGCTTTTATCACTATATTAGGGCTTATTTCCCTGATTAAGTGATATTCGAGAATTTCACGATTCACCTGGCCCGTCATCAGGGTATTTTCTTCTTTTTAAGTTACAAGGTTGTCAAGCAGTGTTTCCAGTGGGGTTTGTTTCAGAAATCAAGTTCATCAAGACCCATCAGGTTCAGTTGTGATCATCTGCGGATTTATTTTCCTAAGGATTGATTCAGATTGTTCAAGATGATTGGGAGTTATTTTGTCAAGAGGAGGATTAATTCAGAAGGTTGTTTATTTCAGTTATGGGGTTTCTGGTGGTAGTTGTATTCATTCAATCAGTGGTTTACAAAAAAAGGTGCAAGTTTGAGTTTGGCCATGTGGACTTCTCAGAATTCAATTTTCAACTTGATCTCAAATATCTATCTCGTTCCATTTTCTAGCCAAATTCATGTCCGCGTTCATTGTATTTACCATTTAAATTTCCATTTTTTCTTTAAAACCCTTTCCTTACCCTATTTATTCACATCCATTTATCCACATAAAACCATTATTTCCAATATTCATTTTTTTGATTTTTTATCCATTCACTATTTTAATTCATTTCATTTTCTAAATCACATTTTATTATTAAAATATCCATTATTATTCTTATTATCCATTTATATATAACCATTAGTCATATTTATTTATTTTTCCTTAACCATTTTATTTTATATCATTCTTTGTTACCAATAAGCCCATTTAATCTTATGTTAAGCCCATGTTAAACAAAAGATAGAAAAGACAAGTTGACCTAAGTATAAAAAGATAAGAACACTATCCCAAAAAAGAGAGGAAGGCTGCGCCTCTTTCTCATATTTTTTTTCAGTTTTTCTCACAAACTTTTTCTTAACTCACTCAACAAGACCTTCTCTTCAACGAAAAAACACTCCTCCATTTTTTTTCCAATACTCACACACACATTTTCTCAACTCTCTGCTCTCAATTTTTCTTCATCTTTTTCAACCTGCAAACAAGAACCAATTGACAGAAATTACACAAAGAAAAAACCAAAGATGCAACCCTTTATCCACCTTTCTCAAACTGAACATTTTCTTCAAAACACTTATTGACCAACCATTTCAAAAAAAAAAACAGAAACAGATCTTAAGTCTCTAACAAAGCCACCTTCATCACCATCACCCACGCATCACAACCGCGACCTCTTCTTCCTCCTTTTCCTTCCAAAACCAGAACAACAATCCATTTTCTTCACCTGCAAATAGAAACAACAAATATGAATCAAACCTTCTATTCACATCACCCTTACTGAACAACCACCCTCCACACACCGTGAACACCTTCAACCTTCTTCAACCTTGAACAAACCCATTCACCTCTCTTCAACACCACACAAACCTTCTGCTTCAAATCACAACACCAATATCTAAACACTTGACCCACACAAAAAACCTCACACTGCCTTCAACCTTAAAAATTTTACAGCAACAAAACATGTGACCTTAGCTCCACCGTTTTCATCACCCTTCAACAGCAACCCCCAAACCGTGACAACCTTCACGCAACCACACCACAGCAACGCCTTCGAACCCACACAACCATCACCGCCTCCATCAACAACAACATCAACAACCAAATCCGTCTCACAAATCGTACCAGCACACAATACTCCATCAAATCGCAACCCACCGTCAAACCTTCAAACCGTCCACCATTTCCTTCAACAACAACAAACAGGATTCAGAACAAAGCAGAAGAATGAGTAGAAATCAGAAAGAGATGGAGGCCGAGATATTTAAGAGACATTTGAACCAAACCTGAAACGAAGTCACGCAAAATAGGGCAGAAAACAAGAAAAAGTAGCCGCATCCGAGACTGATACTGAAGCCTCCGACGACGACGCGAGCTTTTCAACCGCCACCATCGCGACAATATCACCGAGAAATTAAAGCAAGCTGTGACGAGAAGCAAGTCGAAGCAAATCTCGAGACGAAACCAACCGAGAGAGGACGCTGTGATGGTGTTGACGACAACGAGATCACGGCGGCAAAGCCTTGATGTTTCCGGAACTGAGTTGATGTTGATGATGATGATGAACGGCGGTGGAACTCCATTCACGCAAAGACGGAGCCGCTGATCACATTCTCTCATTGTTGTCGGCGTTTTTTTTCTTGATACAGGGGAAAAGTGCCTTCGGTTTTTTGTGAAATTGAGAAGAGGGAGCCGCCATTGTTGGGTCTTGAGGAAAGAACAGACCGGAAACTTGCATGAGAGACGGTGTGGATCGAAACTGAGAAATCCAAACCAAGCACAAGCCGCGGCGAGGAAATATCACCGGAGGGTGTATCGACGATGCAAATTGGTGACGCCAAGGACAAGCTCGCAGTGATGAAGGCGAGATCGTGTCAAGCTTTTGGGACTTGGATTTTTTTTCTTTGATACTGTATTTTGGTTTTGAGCTAGAGGCATTTGGGGATTTGGGGATTTCATTGTGACCTCTGCTCTTGTTCTTTTATTTTTGTTTTTTCGATAACTTTTTCTTTTCATTTCAGGAAAGAAGCTGCTGGTTATTGGGCTTTGTCAAGCCCGTGAGTGTTCCCGTCAACACCACCTATTTGATATTGGCACCCCACCTGCGGTTAATTGTTCTAACATGGGCCTAGCCCATTGAATTTCTACCCAAACCCCACTGATCCAACAATGGCACCCCCTCATCTTTTGTTATTTCATTTTCTTTGTTTTTTATTTGAGATTATTAACATTTTTCTATTATAATTTTTTCTATTTGTTAAGAGTTTATTAATCTAGAATATATTTTAGTTTCATTTAAATTCTTTTGGTAATTATAATTTAATTGTGTTTAATTTTGATTAATTTTATTTAAGTGAATAGAATTTTAGATATTATTTTGGCTAACTTCGATTTTTAATACTAACATAGCTTTGACTTTTAGTTCTTGTTTCAGTTTATTTGAATTTAATTGAATAATAGTTGTGTTCGATTTTGGTCGTAGTTTGCGCTCGTTATTTTGTAGGTCAATTGTTCGAATTCGATAATGAAGGATAAAGCGTGGAAATGACTTTGTGACTATTTGCTTTTTCATAATTTTGTTCGGGCAAGTAGGAACTTCGGACGCAGTTTGAACTTAGACTTCGTTGTTGCGCGCATTGAAAAGGCAACGGACCTTCTCCGTTCGGTAACGCTATGGCCCGATTTTAATTACTACATATTGTTGCATCTGGAAGTCCTACTGGTGTAGGCTCTGTTTTTTTGCATTGTTCATCTTCTTCATATCGCATTTTCATCTCTTCATTCTTATTCATCTTCATATCCCATTCTCATCTCATTTCATTCTTCATTCTTATTCATCTTAATTCTTCTTTCTCTTTTTTTTTCCTATTCATTCTCGACTTGAGGTGTGCTTAGGCCACCGTGGAGCTTCTCCTTTCATCCTTCTCTTTTTCTTTCTTTCTTCTTTAGGATAGTAAGCCTCACTAACCTAGGACCATCCGAGCATGTGAATATTTGATTAGTCTCCCCTCTTAGTTTTACCTTTGTGTCTCTTTTGAGCCATCTCTTCTTATCTCATAATCAGGGACTAAACCCTAAAGGCTTTAAGGCTTTGTGATTAAGCTTATGCCTGCATCCTTCTCTTAGGATGGAGTGTATAACTTTAATCCTAAGTGTTAAACCCTTAATGTGTTTAATTCCTTTAATCAATCCACTTAATAATCATCAAGACATCACACTTGTAACTTGGGCCTTGCATTAGGGTTCTAATTCTTCCTTAATCGGTTTAGAAGGACTAACCCTAGTGTTAATGGACAAGTCCCCCTCAAGTTGTCTTACAAATCATAAAACTCACTTCTTCATCATATCATTAAATAAAATCCACTTAATCAAAGGCTTGTTTTGTCATGAGTTTAATCCCTAATCATGGATTAAGTTGAGGAGCTTTCCTCAGCTTAAACATTCTCATCTATTATCCTTCTATTAGGATGGTGTAATGAGTCTGTTAAATCCCTGATTATGGCTTAACCTCATTACTTAACACTAAACAAAAATACATCAAAAACATCTAAATAATCACAAGTAGGTTAATGATCTTGATCCTACACCAAAGGTGGTTAAGTGTGAGAATCTGACTTCACACTTAAGGTACTCTCATTACCCCTAATCAGAGGGAAGATGTGATGAGTTTACTAAATCCATTGGTTTAGGCTTAAGCTCATTAACTTATGACAAATTCAAAAGCAATAAAAGACTGAAAATACAAAAACAAGCAATAATCGTCTCCTTCGGGATTCTTTTCTCATCACCTTCACTCACAAACGAGAACTCGCTTCTTCCGTCTAATGCAAGACAGTTTGCATCTGTGCCAGACAGATCATACACTTGAGCATAGGCAAGCAAGCAGTTCACAAGTCAATTCATCTTTCAGTCTCTTTGGGTCGAACTACGGTGTTCTGACTTCCTCATTGCACGAGAGGATACGTAGGCATAACTCAACAGTTATCGAACAAAAGTCTCTGTACATTCCCCCTCCTTCCAGCATTATTCTTAGCCTCATGATCATGAGCATTTCACTCTCATCCTTACACTGACACATCATTATACACTTCATTTCTTTTACACTGACACCTGTACATCCTTTTCCAGCTATTTTACACACAAATTGCACTGACACTACCCCTTTAAAACACAAATCTTTTAAGCGTGGATCCCGTCGAGTACGACGGACAATCTGGGTGCTAATACCTTCCCAGGTTGTAACCAACCCCCTTTCTCAGTCTCTCTGGTTCGCAACCGTCTTATCCATCTCTTTCTAGGTTTATGCAGCATTACCTTTCCTCCGGGATAAAAATGCCTAGCTGGCGACTCTATTCATCTCCAGTGAGTTCACGGCTGTGTGTTCTCACTGTCCCTCTCGCCGACCGTTCGCATCTGTACCTTTATCTGGGCCTGTTCCCATTTATCGGGAGCGACAAACGTGGCTTTACGCCCAACCATCCTTGTTTCCTTGTTTCGTCACTCGTAGCTTGCATATCATCATATCCTTAGCATCCTAAGCATCCGTCTGCATCTTGCATCATTTGCATCACAGCTTCATACTGCATGGTTTCTGTTTTATCTCTGGTGTGGGGCATAATTGTTACAAGGCGCAATCTGGGGCAGTTATCTCGAGATCTGATGATTTCTACGAGAGTTTGAAGACACTGGGGCAGTTCTGGACGCCATGTCTTCTGTAAAATCCTCTGGAGACAATCTTCTTCGTAGACGATGCAGTCTGACACAATTTCAGGAGTAAGGAATGCTTGTTCACTTATGATGATCAGTATGCAATTGTTGAGCTCAGAAGCCGGAAGCACTGTGTTAATTCTCAGGGAATGTCTGGTATTTATTTTCCCAGCAATGCATTGGAAGTTTATTTCTTCTCCGAGCATAAGATTTTCTTTCAGCCGACAATATTTCCTCGTGAGGAGTTGGGTTTATTCTCATTTAGTCAAAGTCCAATTTTCATTGGCATATCTTTCCAACACAGTCGTCATACTATACCTGGGGCACAATTCTGCTTACTGTGATCTAATTCTCCAGCAAAGTCTCTCCTCAACAGAGCATTGCCAAATATGTTCTCAGTCAGTCCAGAAGGTTGACACATCCCCAGCTGAGTTAGAGCAGATGATATCCCCAACAGAACTTCAAGGCTATTTGAATCATTCTGATCCCCAAGCTGATTCATCTTTCCACAGCAAAGTATCCCCAACAGGCAGCTGAAGGCCTTGCTTTCCCACAGAGCTTAGAATGTCATAATTCGTTCCCAGCAAGAGTTTGATGAAGCATCTTCCCCAGCCAAGTCTGAAGATGATTCTTCCCCACAGAGTTCATATTTGATTTTTCACTTCTGTCAGTGAAATATTCCCCAGCGAAGTTGCCAATTTATTTTTGGTCAACATGATGATACAATCAGGTATTCATCCCCGTCAGGTGTCCAGGCCTCTCAACTTGTCTTCCCCTGCAAAATTGTAACTCTTGTGGCCAATCAGGCATCTGTTGTTTGCTCGTCTGCAATTTCCAGCACTCGTCTGTGCTCTTGCTTTGTCTGCTGCTCGTCTTTATCTTTCAACACTCGTCTGTGTTATAACTATGGTATTGCTCGCAGTGGTCCATGATTACCTTGATATTGCTCGTCTGCAATTCTCAACACTCGTCGGTGTTTGATTTCCCAATATTTGCTATTGCTTGTCTGCACTCCCCAACACTCGTCTGTGTTTGGTGTTATCATTCTTGTTATTGCTCGTTTGCAATTTCCAGCGCTCGTCTGTGTGTTCATGCTTTATTGCTGCTCATCCGTATCTCTCAACACTCGTCTGTGTTATCTCTTTGGTATTGCTCGTTTGCTTTCCCCAGCAGTGGTCTATGATTACCTTGATGTTGCTCGTCTGCAATTTCCAGCACTCGTCTATGTTTTGATGTTCTGATATCCATTTTCTGTTTGCACTTCTGCAACTTTCAACACTCGTCTGTGTTTGATTTTTGACATTTGCTGTTGCTCGTCTGCAAATTTCCAACACTCGTCTGTGTTTGATAGTATGAATATATGTTATTGCTCGTCTGCAATTTCCAACACTCGTCTGTCTTTGATACATTATCTCTATTGTTTGCTCGTCTGCAATCCTCAACACTCGTCTGTGTTTGGAAACCAATTCCTGTTGGATACTCGTTTGTATTATCCCCAGCACTCGTCTGTTTTAATTATACGTTCGAAGATCGTCTTTTTTGTTTGGATACTCGTTTGTATCATCCCCAGCACTCGTCTGTGTTAGCTTATATCTGTATGTGTGAATTTGCTGATTGTCCTGGTATCCTTCTGTCGCTACTCCAAATGCTCGTCTGTGTTTGGATTTCTGGTATTCGTCTGTACTAGTGGTTGATACTCGTCTGTATCACTGCTTGAAGCACTCGTCTGTGTTTCTTAGATCATCTTCTGATACTCGTCTGTATCTTTGAATTTTGGCACTCGTCTGTGTTATCTTGATGATCATCCAATACTCGTCTGTATTGAAGAGGTTTAAAATCTTGACAGTGAGAATAAATGTCAGAATGGTTACCGGTCCAAGCGTAATAGGTAAATACGAAAGAGGCTCGTCTGTCTCAGGCACCAATTTTATTGTTGCACCTGGCGTCATAGGTTTTCCCAAAGAAGACTCGTCTGTCTTATACCATATATCCACGGATAATATATGAAGAAGGTTCGTCTACCTTGATTATGCATGTCTATCCCACCGACTTTATTGCATCCCGGTCCTGGCGTAACAGGATTGTTCGAAGAAGATTCGTCTGTCAAAGTATTCTGGTTCCGAATAAACAGTTTCGATTTGGAAGAAGTTCGTCAGTTTTCTTCTCGCTGCAATCACCAAAGCGTCTTTTGGTTGAGTTTATTTCCCATTTCTGCATTCTCCTGCAGAGTGAAAATTTTCAGGGTCTTTTGGTATTCAATCACTGTTTATCTCGAACGTCTAATAGCCGTTGCTCTCTCCCTTTTTGGATTAACAGTTGATTGAATAGGGGCAGCTGTAACACCCTAAATTTGCCCTCTGGATTTTTCTATCTTCGTCTGCTTTTCGTTTTTGCATTCATACGCATTTTGCATACCATTTGCATAGGCTCCTAAGACATGGGATCATTTTCTAAAGATTAGGGTTTCACATCATTGTTTGCAGATTATCAAAGGATTTAAGGATTTCACTATGCAGCAATCAATGACATCATCTTCTGGTGCTCCTGTCACTAGATTAGGGTTTATGTCCCTTAGTTAGTGGTCTTCAGGGATTTCACGTCTACAAGGACTATTCACTATGTATTTGGCCCATCATCAGGTTATTCTCTCCCTCATCAAGTTACGAGGATATCTTCGTCTTCTCAGCATCTCAGGCTATCTTCATTCTCGAAGAACTTTCAAGTATATGTCCCAGGTTTCGTTATGGAGGTCATCAAGTTCAATAATCAAGTCAAGATTTCAAAGTGATTCAGAGGGTTGTTGTTTCAATTGCGATTTGTTATGTGGCAGTCGTGTTTATTTCATCTAAGGCGTGTGGGAGTTGGTATAAATTTGGTGTCGGATTAAACTCAAGTGTATCGTGCATCAGTGGACTTTGATTTAGTTCATGTCCAATTGATACATACCCGTAGTTTCCATCATTTCCTAACCGTTTTTTATATCCTAATTCACAACGATTTCACCACGTCCATATTTTCGATTATCCGAATATCCCCCGCTTAAACCATTTTCATTACCCAATTTGTTTTGATTATCCAATAACCACTACCCATCGTTTATCACATCCATTGCTTTTTATTCATTGTCCATATTTCTATCCGATTTCTTATTCCATATCCATTTCCCAAATCCCAAATTGTTGACCACTTCTCATATCCAATAAACTTTTTTTTCCTCAAGTTTATTTTATTCAATTCCATTTATCTTTATCTTTTCTCCACAATTTCGTCACCAATGTATTTTTTTTATTATTTATTTTCTATCCATTTTAACAAATCATTTTCTAATCTATAATAATATTCATCATATTATTCTACTTTTTTTCTTTCTAAATATTTCTAAGAGCCCATTAACCCATTTTTAACCCTAAGCCCATATCATAGAACCATTTCTATTTTATAGTTATTACACAAAAAAATGCAACAAAAAAGAGAGAATACATTGTGCAATTCTTTTTTTTGCTAACTGCATATCACTACTTTCCCAAGTTTCTCAGTGGCCCCACACGGACCACACACTCACATCCCACAAATACAACATTCATTTTTTCTTTCCCACTCAATATTCACTAAAAAAATTCGTACACACACTCCTTGCCTTCATTCCACTCCTCACGTCATTTTTATCAGTCTGGTACGACATCCCATAGCATAACAAAATCTGGCTCACAAATCATAACAGAAAAATCACAAGTGGTGGACACACCAATTCGTCCTACAACAATACACACACAAAACTTCTCAAAAGAATTGCCAGAACCCAACACAACCTCAACCAACAGCAACACATCAAATCCTGCATAACACAAACACTTTTTCATCCTCCTTCAATTCACATCCAAAGAAAAAGACGCAAAAACAAAAAAAAAGCTCACAAGCAACAACACTTCACAAAAACTTCTCTGAAAAATCACGTATAACACCTTCGTCACTTTTCACTCATTCTCAACAACAAACCTTGCATTTTTTTCTTCTCACAACACAAACGCCACTCTTCCGATTTCCTTTCCACCCTCCCTTCATCACCTTGTATAATAACACAGAAACCATCCTCCATCATCATCTCAACCGCAACACTCAACCTTCATTCATCACTCACCTCACAAAGCCTACAATCACCGAACCTGCAAAACCTCCATAACCTCCATCAACATAAACCATTTACCATCGCCGAAACCCCCACTCTTCTGTGATGTAACTTCTTCATCACTTACCACCACCATCGCACCTTTTCAAACTAACTCTTCATCGATATCCTCAGCTGAACACTACCTCCCTCTCCATTTTCAACCACTTTTAGCATTTCACCTTCAAGTCAGATCACAGAACTTCATCAACAACAGTTCGGAACTGAAACAGAAAGAAAGAGACGAAGAGGAGATCGAGTTTGAGAGAAAGATTTTACATCGAAAACTCACCATTACTCAGAGGTCGTGTGAGACGAAGAAGATCAGCTCCGACGCGTTTGTGTTGTTGGTATTTCGGCGGAAAACTTCTCGGGAGAAAGAAAACGCGACTGACCCAGAGAGAGGTGAGTCTCATTTGAGACGAAAAGTTTGAACCGGTGAGGAGACGACGTTGAGACGCCGACAACTTTCAGACCGCGACGACATAACTTGTGGTTGGCAAAGCTGCATCAGCGTTTGTAGTTTGTTTTGACGGTGAGATTTTGAAGCAGAGAATGCAGCGACAAACCAGAAGCGAGGCCGTCGTTACGGGATCAGTGATGTTTTGAGACGAAGGTCCGCCGTTTCTGATTTGGTTCTTTTTTCGGAGGAAAGTCATAAGTTCCGTTGGGAGTGGCTGATGAAGAAGCGTGGCTCTTGCATCTTGAATTTGGGTCCCTTATGGACTTATCTCGTGGGCCGGTTTTCTTGAGCCCAAGTGCTTTGATATGCATCTTTTGTTGGCTTAATATCCTTCTTTTTTTCCAACTTTCTTTTCATTTATTTACTTAATTGTTGGTTTTTACTAATTGTTTGCATTTCTTTTAATATATGATTAATTAAGTTTCTGATTAATGGTTCTAATTTTTGTCAATTGATCACTAGTTTTTTTTTATTATTTATTTTAATTTCTTTAATTAATTGTTGATAATTGTTTTTAGGTTTTGTTTTTGATAATTGTTGTAGTTTTAATTATTTTTGTTTGGAGTTAAACTTCTTGATAGACTATTTCTTGAATTCATGTGCTTAGACCTTTTTTTGCCCGGATGTTTGTGTTCGTTTAGATTTGAGGAAATTTTGATTGAGCAGTAGACCATTCCGATTCACGATCATGAGCATCTGGGAATTAATTCGGACATGTGACTTTGTGGACTTAGTGGCTTGGGGTACTTGATTCCTTTGAGTGAGACTTTGGATTATGATATTTGCTTGAAGAATGGACATTATCGGGAGCTTATGATATGGATCTTTTGCTTGAGGATTTGGTTTTATTTGATTTCATGATCAATACCCTCATCTTACCTGGCTTACTTGTTTGGGATATTCCTGGGTTTCTCTTGCGCATATTGAAGAGGCAACATACCTTCTCCGTTAGGTACCACTGAGGCCAGTTTTTAATTATTGCATGCTGCTGCATCTGGAAGTCCTACTGGTGTAGGCTCTGTTTGTGCATTGTCTGATTATCTCCATATCGCATTCTCATCTCTTTATCTTATTTCTTCTCCATTTTGCATTTCTCCTCATCTCCTTATCTTACTTCTTCTTCATCTTAATTCTTAGTCCTCATCTCCTTTCACTCGTTCTTAGCTTGAGGTGTGCTTACGCCACCATGGTGCTTCTCCTCTCATCTTCTTATTTTCTTCTCCTTCATTAGTATAGTGAGCCTCACTAACCTAGGACCATCCGAGCATGTGAATATTAGGATTAGACTTTTCCCGTTAGAGTTTACCTTTGTGATCCTTTTGGTTCTTCTTCTCTTCTCATCTCATAACCATAAAAAACATCTTAATAAGTTTGAAGTGATGTCTTGATCCATAGCCTTATCCCATGAGGTATGCTTGTAGTCTTCTTCATTGTAAATAACCCAAAAACACTTAATAATTTAACAAGTTAGTGAGCTTAAGCCCTAATCTCTGGGTTCAAGTTTTGGGGATCTTCTCCTTACTTGAGTATGCTTGTTCTATTATTCCATCTTGGAATGTAGTGACAAGTCCACATTCCATGGAAGAGAGCTTGAGTTCACTTCCTTGTGACACACTCCTAAAAGCTTCATAAAAAACACAAACAAACAATAAGCGTCTTTCCTTCGGGAATTCTTTTCTCACCTCATTCGCTCCGTACGCGAACTTGCTCCTACTTGTCACTTTGCAAGATGGTTACGCACTCGTCGTCCGAGTATGCAACACCTGAGCAATGACATAGGCAGTTCAAGCTTTAATTTACAAGCAATTTCCTTGCCACCCCTAGTTAGGGGAACTACGGCGTCTCTGATCCTCATTATCCTGATGAGGTACGTAGGCAGCGGGGTAGGGCCCGTTCGAGCACAATCTTTATTTTCCCTACATTTTTCTCTTTGTTTTCTCATTCAATTCCTTTCCCAATTTTCTTTTCCAGTTCATTTTCATTTTCTTAGCAACAACTTTCATACCCTCACCCTTTGAAACAGTTTCTTTTGCAAGCGTGGATCCCGTCGGGTACGGTGGACGATCTGGGTGCTAATACCTTCCCAGTTTGTAACAAACTCCCGAACTCAGTCTCTTTGGTTCACATGACCTGTGTCCTTCCTCTTCTTTCTTCTGGTTTGTGCAGCATTACCATTCCCTTTCTTCGGGATAAAAATGCCTGGCTGGCGACTCTATTCTTTTTTCCGCGCCACTTTTGCGTTTGTACCAGGATGGAAATCCGGGGAGCGGCACTCATCAAGAGGAAATTGAAACTGTTAATCTTAGTACCGAGGAGGATGTAAAAGAAGTGAAGATTGGGGCCAGACTGCAAGCTCCAGTAAAAGAACAGCTTATCAGCATGTTTCGAGAATATGTCGACATCTTTTCTTGGTCCTATCAAGACATGCCAGGTCTAGATACGGATATTGTCATGCACAGGCTAACATTGAAAGAAGATTGCCCACCGGTTAAACAAAGGCTACACCGTACTCGCCCAGATATGACCATGAAGATTGAGGAAGAAGTACAAAAACAGTGGGACGCCGGTTTCCTTGTTGTAACCAGTTACCCGCTGTGGGTTTCTAACATTGTACCCGTGCCTAAGAAGGATGGTAAGGTGCATATGTGTGTGGATTACCGGGATCTGAACAGAGCTAGCCCGAAGGATGATTTCCCATTACCTCACATTGATGTATTGGTCGACAACACAACTCAGTTCTCGGTATTTTCTTTCATGGATGGATTTTCTGGGTATAATCAGATCAAGATGTCACCCGAAGACATGGAGAAAACAACTTTCATCACACCTTGGGGCACATTTTGTTACAAGGTAATGCCATTTGGACTAAAGAATGTCGGTGCAACATATCAACGGGCTATGGTAACGTTATTCCATGATATGATCCACAAAGAAATCAAATGCTATGTGGATGATATGATTGCCAAGTCCCTCACTGAAGAAGATCATCTGGTGAATCTGCTGAAGTTGTTTAAGCGTCTGAGGAAATATCAGCTGAAGTTGAACCCCAACAAATGCACATTTGGGGTACGTTCCGGTAAGCTGCTGGGTTTTATCGTAAGTGAAAAGGGAATTGAGGTTGATGCCGACAAAGTCAAAGCCATTCAAGAGATTCCTGCACCTAAGACTGAGAAAGAAGTTCGAGGGTTCTTAGGTAGATTGAACTACATATCAAGGTTCATATCTCACCTCACTGCAACCTGTGAACCCCTGTTCAAGCTGTTAAGAAAGGAATAAACAGTCAGGTGGAACGACGATTGTCAGAAAGCTTTTGACAAGATCAAGGAGTACCTGTAAGAACCTCCAATTCTCATGCCTCCAATTGAAGGAAGACCTCTAATCATGTACCTGACAGTATTATAAGGGTCAATGGGGTGTGTGTTGGGCCAACATGACGAGTCTGGTCGAAAAGAGTATGCAATATACTACCTAAGAAAAAAGTTTACCGACTGTGAACAACGTTATTCACTGCTCAAGAAAACTTGCTGTGCTTTAGCGTGGGCTGCTCGCCGACTAAGGCCGTATATGTTGACTCACACTACTTTGTTGATCTCAAAAATGGACCCCGTCAAGTACATATTTGAGAAGCCAACACTTACCGGAAGGGTTGCAAGATGGCAAATGATTCTAATAGAGTATGACATTCAGTACACTTCTCAAAAAGCCATCAAGGGCAGTGTATTGTCTGACTATCTGGCTGAGCAACCCACTGATGATTACCAGCCCATGAGATTTGACTTCCCTGATGAAGACATCATGTACTTAAAAGCAAACGATTGTGAAGAGCCAGTTCACACTGAAGGGCCTGACCCAGAAGAAGAATGGACTATGATGTTTGACGGGGTTGTCAATATGAATGTTCGTGGAGTTGGTGCAATGCTCATTACACCTAAAGGAGTTCATATGCCTTTCTCGGAAAAACTCACCTTTGCCTGCACTAACAACGAAGCAGAATACGAAGCATGTATCATGGGACTTGAGGAAGCCATTGACCTTAGTATCAAAACTTTGAATGTATTCGGAGATTCATCTTTGGTAATCAATCAGACCAACGACAAATTGTACACTCATCAGGAGCATCTGATTCCATACCGTGACTATACGAGGAGATTATTTACTTTCTTCACAACAGTCAAACTTGAATACATCCCTCGAGATGAAAATCAGTTTGAAGACGCTTTAGCAACCATTTCCTCCATGATCAAAGTTCAAACTGCCAATTATGTGCCTCGGATTTTGGTATCCAAACTAGACCGACCGACATATGTGTTCTCTGTGGACATTGCTAGTGATGACAAACCTTGGTTCCACGACATCAAATGCTTCTTAGAGAATCAGACGTACCCACCTGGGGCGTCATCTAATGATAAGAAGACATTAAGAAGGTTGGCTAGCAGTTTCTTCCTCAATGTTGATGGTTCATTATACAAGCGAAACTTCGACATGGTCCTGCTCAGATGTGTTGACAAGAAGGAAGCAGACCTACTGATGCACGAGGTGCATGAAGGTTCTTTTGGTACCTATGCCGGAGGATTTGCAATGGCAAAGAATTTATTAAGATCAGGTTACTACTGGATCACAATGGATGCAGACTGTTGTGCCTATGCCAGAAAATGCCACAAGTGCCAGATCTTCGCAGATAAAGTGCATGTGCCTCTGAATCCTTTGAATGTGATGTCTTCACCTTGGACCTTTGCCATGTGGGGCATTGACATAATTGGAAAGATTGAACTGACTGCTTCAAATGGGTTGAAGCAGCTTCGTATGCAAACGTCACCAGACAAGTGGTAGCCATATTTCTGAAAAGAGACATCATCTGTCGATATGGAGTTCCTGAACGAATCATTACTGATAATGGTTCCAACTTGAACAACAAAATGATGGCAGAACTGTGCCGGGACTTCAAAATTCAACATCACAACTCTTCTCCTTACAGGCCAAAGATGAACGACATTGTTGAGGAAGATAACAAGAACATCAAGAAGATTGTGCAGAAGATGGTGGTTACTTATAAGGACTGGCATGGGATGCTACCATTTGCTTTGCATGGGTACCGAACCTCAATCAGAACATCTACTGGGGCAATGCCTTATCATCTTGTGTACGGTATGGAAGCTGTCCTACCTGTTGAAGTTGAGCTACCCTCCTTACGAGTATTGATGGATGTGAAGCTGGATGAAGCAGAATGGGTCCGATCTCGGTACAATAAACTGAATCTGATTGAAGAGAAAAGATTAGCCGCCATCTGTCATTGGCAGTTATATCAGAAGTGAATGAAGAGAGCCTTCGATCAGAAAGTCAGACCTCGGGAATACCAAGTGGGAGAGCTTGTTCTGAAGAGAATCCTTCCTCCTCATACAGACCACAGGGGCAAGTGGACACCAAACTATGAAGGTACCTATGTGATAACCAAAGTCTTCTCAGGTGGAGCACTGATGCTCGCAACCATGGATGGTGAAGACTTCCCGTCTCCTATAAATCCGGATGCAGTTAAAAAATACTTCGCATAAAAAATGACCCGCTGGATATAAAAACAGAATGTAATTCCATGCAAAATAGGGCATCCTGGCGAGTCAAAAACAGAATAAAAGACTCGGGAAAAAATATAGGAAAAATCAAAAAAATGTACACCCGCTGAGTTGAAAAGCCGCATTGGACAGCTCAGGCAAAAATGGGTATCCCGGTGGATTGAAAACCCGAAAGGACGATCCAAGCAAAATCAGGGAATAAGCAAACAACTGCATTCTGAATTCGTTTGTGTCATTCATAACATGACATGTTTCGAAAGGACAAAGCGTTGTTCAAAATCAGTCTTCTTTAGAAAGCAAGATTAGAAGAACGTCAAGCTCATACAGGTCATAGTAAAGGAAGCTCACTGGAGCGTCGTCGTCAACATTGCCAACACTTTTATTTTCTCAATTTACAACAATCTCCTCATTTTAGGGAATTCGCTTCTTTTGACTATACTTGCCAATTCAGGGCACACAAATTAATAAAATTAGAGTTTCTAGTCAAAATTTGTTTTGTACATTTTTGTTTCGCTTGCAAAATGTCCAATGTTCATAATACAACACTTGCGTAAAACAAATGAGCCATTTTTAATAAATGCTTGCAGGAAATATTTTACTTTCAGGTAAATCTAACTCCTATGATGGAATCCGGTTAGGGATACCTCGGGACACTTGTGCGTTTTCCTTTGTCTTAACAGGTTGCAGGCAATCAAGACAGACAATCTTTCAAGCATGGGGCATATCAGCCTTGAATCCCCAGCACGCTACTTCCTAGAAGTTATCTCCTCCCCGAGCAGGACCTCCCGAGTAGTGCCTGACAACTATTTCACAGCAATGTGATCAAAGAACCTTCCATTCCCCATAGAGATACCCGATTTCTCTCATCCTCAGCGGAGTTGGTGGAATTGATTCCCCACAGAGTTGCCTCCCCAAAAGAGCAATACATGAAACACATCCCGACTGAGTTGCTAAAACTTTCTCATCCCCAGATAGACCTACCAATGATCTATTTCCCCAAGCAGAGCTCTCCCTCCGGACATATCTATCAATGATCTCTTCCCCAGCTGGGTTATTCCTCCAAGCAGATCAGCCAGAGATCTTTATCCCCGCAAGATCCGAGTCTCGGATCGAGTTTCTCATTTGCATAATCATAGCATTCACATCATATTCACCAAAATAAGTGTATCATTCCATCTAATACGAAGCATTGCGGCAAAAATCAAACATTTGCATGATCATAAGCCAGGTTCGACCCAGTCACCTGCAAATATCATCATCATTTCACCAACAATATACGAAACTCATATCCCCCGCAGATAAAAGCCAAAGCATCCCCTTTGCACTCTCAAAACACAGATGCCTGTTTATATTTATACATATTCTTTTTGACACTCGTCCGTGTCATACTTCCCCAGCAAGTCAAACACTCGTCCGTGTCCCTTGCCCAATCTTCCGATGCTCGTCCGTGTCTTACACATACTTCACCAACAGATCAACACTTATACCTATACAGAAGTCTTTTCATAATTGTTCGTATTTTATATATATCACTCCTCAGCAGATTCAACACTCGTCCATGTTCCTTGCTTAACCGATTGATCCTCGTCCGTATCATCATCTTTAAATACGTGTCAGCGTTTGTTTCTATCGATACTCGTCTGTATCATGGTCCTAAGGATGCTCGTCCTCATCTTTAATCTATACACATCGTCAAACACTTATATCTTTTATTCTTGAAAGCATAAGCACTCGTCCGTGTTTACCGTTCCCCAGTAAGTCATCAACAAAACAACTTTCTCCTATCTGACATTCGTCCTATGTCGTGATACGTTCGAGAGTCGTCCCCTGCCAGGTGATCGTCGTTCACCTTAGGATGACCGTCCCTCATCCTTTTCCCTAGTGGAATCTCCATTATTGGAACCTTCTATCCGACATTTGTCCTATGTCGTGATAAATTTAGCAGCCGTCCCCTGCTAGGTGATCGTCCTTCACCTTTTGATGACCGTCCCTCATCATTATCCGATGGTCGTCCCCATCGTTGATCTTGTTATCTGACATTCGTCCTATGTCATGATAAACCCCGTGAGCAGACATACCCTTATAGGTGATCGTCCTTCACCTCTTGATGATCTTCCTTCAGCATGCTTATCCGATGGTCGTCCCCATCGTTGACCTTTTCTATCCGACATTCGTCATATGTCGTGATAAAAAGCAGTCGTCCCCTGCTAGGTGATCGTCCTTCACCTTTGATGACCGTCCCTCATCATTATTTCATTTATTCTTTAAACCGATGGCCGTCCCCATCGTTGTTTACTTTACTTTCCAAAGCCTGGTGGCCATCCCCATCATTACTTTTCTCATTACTTAAACCCCCATAGAATCTTATTTCTTTAACCGATGGCCGTCCCCATCATGATCTCTTTATTTCCCCAGCTTGTCGGCCGTCCCCGTCATTGCTTTACTTACCACTTTATCCCCAACAGTCATCCTCTGCTCGATGGTCGTCCTCCATTGCCTTCATTTAATAATCATACTATACTATCTTTTACAATTTATATCCCTTTTCTTCTTCTCCCCAGCGAGTGCAAATTTCAGACTATCTTTGGTATTCAACCACAAGTTATCTTGTTTGTCTGCTAAGCCAGGCGCTTACACCCTGCACAACTAACTCATGTTTGAATAGGGGCAGCTGTAAACACCCCAAATTTTCCCTCACTTTTTATCACACCATGGCTTGCGATCTTTCATTTTTGTTTTAACATAAGCATTACATCTCATATCGCATGTTTATTACACTGCATAGTTCAATTTCATCTGCATCTAGGGTTTGTGATTTGAGCAATCCAAGAATCAATTTGAGCCATCCCAATGGCCTTGAAGCTTTCCAAGAGGGTCCATGTGTATTCTATGATCATATTATGCTCCCCAGAGTTCATGGAAGTCAAGAAATCACAAGGATTGGCAAAGGCATGGAAGCAGAGCTAGGGTTTTCACTACACAGATGACCAAAATTAGGGTTTTGGTTTCAGAAGCCTTAACTCCAAATTTTTTGGTCATTCTTGTTTCTAATGTTCTTAATATGTTATAAAGATCATGTGTACCAAGTTTGATGAAGAAATTCATTGTGGAAGTCATCTGATCATTGGGTAACTTCTTGAGCAAGTTATGTCAAAATCAAGGCATCTGAGGGCCCCAACAAGGGCACCAAAGGACCATTTTCATCAAATTGAAGTTTTATGATCTTTAATTGATATTATAAGTGTTTAGAAGTTCATAAAGTTGAAGAATTTTAAGCCAATTGTAAACTTGCCAAAAATGGAAATGACTTGAAATGCAAACTTTCCATTTTGGGAAAGATTTTCAACCTCCTCTTTCATGACCAAAAATGCTTCAAATGAAAAATTATTGGACATGAAAGTTATTGAATAGGTCTTTCCCTTTTCAAAAAGTACAAGAACATGTCTTGATTCATCCTAGAACTCAAGATATGGCCTTTCAAAGTTCGCAAAAATCACATAATTTCAAGTTTCATGTCAAAGAGGGATTTTGCATATTGGCATTTTAAAGCTTCTAAATGACTTCTAATGTGCACAAACACTTCATAACATGTCAAAGCAACTTCTAAACATCAGAATTGGCCCAAGAATTTGGCATTTTCATGGCTTGATTCACAAGAAATGTCAAAGAGGGAAAGTTGCATAAAGCTTGCCATCTCTTCATCCAAGCATCACAACTGCCTTTCTTTGATCCAAGGGCCCTCCATGAAGCATGCTGAAGCAATCTAGCCACAAAAATCACCTATGCACAAGCCCATACCTCAAGTACACATAAGTTGACATTTTTGCATTTCCTCCCATACCAATCAAACTGAGCTACCACCCACTCTTTGACCAATCACAACCTCTTATGCAAACCCTAAGGACCTCATTCCATAACACCTTCAAGCCTGAAACACCTTAGAGATCAGATTACACAAAATCTCCATAAAACTTTCCCTATTTGATTCTCATTACTCAGCCATCAAAAATCACTCATTCTTTCACGATTCATCTCAAAATCACCTAAGGATCACAAAACATCCCTCACCATGGCCTGAAACCCCCCAAATCAGAAATACGATTTCTGAGTTATCAGAACCAAACATCTCAAACCAGCCATCACAAACTTCATTCAAGCCTTCCAGAATCATAAGGGGATCAAGTGGGGGGGGGGGGGGGTTTGCACCAAGAAAGAGGCCAGAAAGCTCAGGGGGTGAAAGCTTCATCTCAGGTAGCTCCTTAGAACATTTTTTTCCAGAAGTCTTATTTTTTGTTCTAGAAATGTTCCCCATGCTCTCCTGATCACACTACACTTATTGGTTTTGAAAAAGATGAAGAAATAAGCATGAACCGTATCTCTGAAACTTTGACCTAATTTTTCTTCTTCTTCGATTCTCTTCATTCACGCATGATTAATTGTTTTTGTTGCTGGATTTGAGTTTGTTGATGTTTAAGGATCCATTCTGGAGCTTGTAGTGAGTTTTTGTGGAGTTTTGAGTGATTCAGGGAGAGAGTATGGCCGGAGACGATGATCGGAGGTCTTCTCCGGCCACCTGAAAGTCATTAGGGCATAATTTTAATTAATTAGGCTAGTTTAAATCTGGGCCATTTGATTCAGCTTCCCGCGCGTGTGGACGGCCCAGATGCTTCATTAGTTTTAATATTTTAATTAATTAGTTTAATTAAGTTTATTTAAAATAAATTAATCAAAGTGAATCTCATCCACCCATCTGTGCGCGCAGTCAACTCTAGTTTAAACCTGGGCCGTTGGATCAGTTGACTTGCATTTTTATTCATTTTTATTTTCATTTTATTCTATTTCTTTTGCATAATTTATTTAAAATAGCCAAAAACATCACAAAAATATTTCCTTTTGCATTTCTAATCCAAATAATTTTCTCAACCCGAAAATGATTTTTATTTTATTTTTTGCATTAAAAAAGTATTTTTAAAATATTTAAATGTTATTTTTAATTAATTAATGGATTTTAATTAACTAAAAATACATTTAGGTTTCTAAAAATCACCAAAAAAATCATGAACCATTCCAATACATTTAGAAACATTTTCAAACTCTTCATACAAATTTATTTTTAGGTTTGATCATAATTTCACAATTTTCTTTGAATTTAGGGTTCTTTAAAATCACAATTTTTAACCCTAACTTTAAAAAATCATTTATGCCTAACCAAGAAGAGTTTAAACTTGATTCTTTTTGAATTGTGTCACATATTGCATGTAGTTTCTAGGTTATTTTACTCATGAATTTATCTTGCATTTTCAAATTGATTTGAATTTTCTCTTTTGAATCATCCAAAATCCCTAGCAAACTTAGAAAACCATAACTTTCAATGGGATTAGCTTCTGACCTTCTGCTTTGGGGTTTGACCAAATATGGGATTAGGGTTTGTTTGAGCTTTATTTCAAATTTTTATCATGTTGCATGCTTCTGTTTTATTCATTTACATCTTACATGTCCATAAAACCCTAATTTCTCATGTTCATTTGCATTCACTTGCATATTCATGGTCATGTGAACTTGCCATGACATCTCAAGCATTAATATGTCATCTTAGACCTCTTAGGAAATGTTAGAACATTTCTTGATCATTTATTCATCCATTTGTCATGTGTTGCATTCATTACATTTCATAAACATCCATGCATTTTCAAACTTCCAGACAAGTTTTCATGACATCCCATCTTTGTATGATCATTCATATGCACATTGTATGACTCTACATCATATCATATGTCATTTGCATTGCATAATCACTCCTGACTTTGGTCATTTCATCTCATTTCATTTTATTTCTATGCTTTATGTCTTATGCATTCATACTAACTTTTCAGGGACTTTTGGTAAGTTATTTTGGGAGGTGGATTTGCCTTCACTTCCCACCTCTTCTTATCTCATTCATATGCATATTTACATGTCTTTGGAGTGATCTTGTTCACTTATGTGTTATCCTTCTTACTTTATTTCTTTAAGTTACTTATCTTCTTCAGGAAGTAAGTAACTTATTTCTTCTCCTTCTTTCTCTTTTCATCTGCTTCTTCCATTAAGCCTAACAAACCATAGGATATCCAAGCATGATAACTTTTAGGGTTGTGTATAGTCCCCTTTAGACTTTTACCTTTTGAGTCTCCTTGAGTCTCTTTTCTCATCTCAATAATCAGAGACTAAACTCTTAAAGCTTTAGGACTTTGGAATTAGGGTTATGCCTGCATCCTTCTCTTAGGATGGAGTGTATAACTTTAATCCTAAGTGTTAAGCCTTTAATTTGTTTAAACCACTCAATAAAATCACACTAATAATCACCAAGACTTTATCTTGTAACTTGGGCCTTACATTAGGGTTCTAACTCTTCCTTATGGTTAAGAGGGACTAACCCTAGTGTTTAATGGACAAGTCCTCCTCAAGTTGTCTTACAAACCATAAAATCCACTTCTTAATCTCATCCTTTAATTAAAATATATTTAATAAAGGCTTGTTATATAATGAATTTAATCCCTAACCATGGATTAAGTTGAGGCATCTTCCTCAGCTTAAGTGTACTCATCTATTATCTTTCTATTAGGATGGTGTAATGAGTTCACTAATCTGTGATTAGAGATTAAACTCATTACTTAACACTAAACAAAAACCCAAAAAAATCTAATTAATCACAAGTAGGTTAATAATCTTAATCCTACATCATCATGGTAATTAAGTTGAGATGATTATCTCATACTTAAGTATACTCATTATCCCTAATTAGGGAGGATATAATGAGTTTACAACCCTTGATTTAGGCTTAAGCTCATTAACTTATGCAAAACACCAAAAACAATAACAAAACTGAAAACACAAAAACAAACAATAATCGTCTCTTTCGGGATTCTTTTCTCATCACACTCATTCACAAACGGGAACCTGCTTCTTCCGTCTAATGCAAGATAGTTAGCACTCAAGCCAGACGAGTCATACACTTGAGCATAGATAAGTAAGCAGTTCATAGTCAAAATTTATTTTCAGTCTCTTTGAGTCGAACTACGGTGTTCTGACTTCCTCATTGCACGAGAGGATACGTAGGCATAACTTAACAGTTATCGAACAAAAGTCTCTTTGTCATCCCCCTCTTTCAGTATTCTTTCTAAAGCCCCAGTTCCTGAGAAATTCATACCTTTTGCACTGACACCTGTACATTCATTCCTAGCTCTTGCACACAGATAGCACATACATTTACCCCTTTTAAACACAATCTTGTAAGCGTGGATCCCGTCGAGTACGACGGACAATCTGGGTGCTAATACCTTCCCAGGTTGTAACCAACCCCCTTTCTCAGTTTCTCTGGTTCGCAACCGTCTTATCCATCTCTTCCCAGATTTATGCAGCATTACCTTTCCTTCGGGATAAAAATGCCTAGCTGGCGACTCTATTCACTTCACCTTCATTTTCTCTTTTCGCCGACCGTTCGCGTCTGCACCCTGGGACCCTGGTGTCTTTTCGGGGGAGCGACACCCATGAAGGTGTTCTTGGACCTTTTAGAAAGCATAGAGTGTCCTCTAATAAACCATTTTGGTCCCATGTCCATATCATTTACAATTTTAAAATTATGAGCTTTGGAAAAAAGTTGACTTTTTGTTGACTTTCAAAAAGACCTATAATGTCTTGGCTCATATCTTTCAAATGAAACATTTTTGGACTTGGCTTGTGAGATACAAAGTTGTAGAGAATTGAATTTCCTTAAAAATGAGCTTTGGATGGGAAATTTCTGAAGAAGTATGTGAAAGTTATGATTGGTCAAAGTTCAGTTGACTTTTCCTACACAAAACCCTAATTTAGTAACTCCTGTTTCTTGATGATTCTGAGGTTTCCTTGATGAATCATGATCAACCCTTGATCAAATGATGAATTTTACCTCATAATATTGATGTTGACCAAAAATCTTGAAGTTTGACTTTATGTTGACCATAGTTGACCTTTTGACCAAGTTAACTGATTTTTGGGTATCTGAGCATCTGACTGGCCAAACTTGTGAGGAAAGCTTTGAAACTTGACATGAGGATTCTTTAATGCATGTGGGATGTTATGAAGTCTAATTGTGGCTTTGGAAGTCGACTTTGCTTGGGGAAACTCAAAATCCTAGTTTTAAGATCCATTGTTCAAGAGGAGGCTTTGTCTGATGAAACCTTCAATCACTTTGACCAATTGAGAATCTTGTGAATATTAGGAGACCTCTTGAGACACATTGTCTTAAATATTGGAGGGAAAATTTTGGGGTACAACATCTGCCCCTGTTAATTTTTCTGAAACCTGAGGAGTTAGATTGGCATGTACGCCATTCGTGACTTGAAGGTTGAAAGGGATTGAACACTAAAGCCCAAATATTTGCACTAGCTGGTGCGCGAAGTGATGCTGTTGGTTGGTTGTATTTCTTGAATGGGCTTAAAGATGCCATTCGGAGTAAAAATGTTCTTCAGATATACCTCTTGGAGGATAAAGTAGTCCAAAACGTAGATTGATGTAATCTCGGGCGATGTAGCGGCCCAAGATGTTGTTTGAGGTAGCCCTTGGGGGGATATAGCAGCCCAAGATGGATATAGATGTAATCTCAGGAGATGTAGAAGCCCAAGATATTGGGTTTCGTGGCCCTGGGGGATATAGAAGCCCAAGACATTGATGGATGTAATCTTGAGGGTTGTAGCAACCCAAGATATTGTTATATGTATTCCCGGACGATAGAGCAGTCCAAGATATTGTTATATGTACTCCTGGAGGATAAGACAATCCAAGATATTGCCCCAGGGGTTTATAATAGCCCAAGATATTGTTTGAGGTAGCCCTTAGGGGAATATAGCAGCCCAAGATGGATATAGATGTAATCTCAGGAGATGTAGCAGCCCAAGATATTTGTTTTCGTGGCCCTGGGGGATATAACAGCCCAAGACGTTGATGGATGTAATCTTGAGGGTTGTAGCAGCCCAAGATATTGTTATATGTATTCCTGGAGGATAGTGAAATCCAAGATATTATTATATGTACTCCTGGAGGATAGAGTAGTCCAAGATATTGTCCCGGAGGTTTATAGCATCCCGAGATATTGTTTGAGGTGGCCCTTGGGGGGATATAGCAGCCCAAGAGGGATATAAATGTAATCTCAGGATATGTAGCAGCCCAAGATATTGGTTTTCATGGCCCTAGGGATATAGCAGCCCAAGACGTTGATGGATGTAATCTTGAGGGTTGTAGCAGCCCAAAATATTGTTATATGTATTCCCAGAGGATAGAGCAGTCCATGATATTGTTATATGTATCCCTGGAGGATAGATCAGTCCAAGATATTGTCTTGGGGGTTTATAGCAGCCTAAGAATAAGTTGTTGTTGACATTCGTCTGTTGGGGAATTAACATGAAAAACAAGGTTAGTTATATAACACTTTGAAAGACAAAGTTCTTATTATAAATGAGAATGTTGTATGTGTTGTGGATGAGTATGATATGAAATGATGTATGAATCATGTAGTTGAAGCTTGTCAGTAGCTTCATGTAACCACTGGTAGTTGGGGAAAATAAATCCCGATTCATTGTTGAAGAATATGAAGACATTGTTCCCGTCTTGTTTCAGCATGTTGTACTTAGGACCTTTCGTCTTCCGTTCGTCGTACTTCTTATTGAAAGATTAAATTCATGAATACCGTGACTGTGGATAAAAGAGATGGACATTCTCCGGAGAGACTAATCCGACCAAGTGTTAATTCTTCGGAGGATACCAGGCTTGAGATAAATCTGCTTGAGGATCTTGTAGAGTTGGAAGTACAAGAGATTACTTGGAATACTTCACTGAAATAAATCCGTAATGGTTACTCTATGGGGATGAGTTTGCGAAGGTCCATTAGATATGAACTTTACTAAGGATTCCTACCTCCGATCGTCCTTAGTATATGCTATTATTGTATTTTTTTCATTTCTGGTAAAGATCAATCATATTCAAAAGCATATAAACATAATCAACATACGTTTTCGCCTAAGTAAAAAGGGAAAAGTAAACCTGAATTCGGAAATAGAGTTGTATCAATTTTGAAAGTGTATACTCATTCAAAGTAACCAATGGATTTAGAACTTCTAATATTCTCGACTTTCCCGAGTAATTTTCTAGGAATTCTCATGACTAAATTTGAAGACATGATACTGGAACCATCTGATACTATTGGCACATACAATTAATTTCCATAATGGCTTTTGCTGAAATCCGGTATCAAGGCAATGTAATGAGAGGAATGCGATTTCAGACTGCGGTGGATCGTGTACACCCTAGGTAATGGTTAAGGATCTTGCAACTGAATTAGAGAGCGTTGTCCTAACTGTGGATGATTTGTCCCAGAATGGAAGTATTTGAAAAAAACTGCCTCAAGAGAAATAAAAAAGTGCCCACAATAATATGGCCCTAAAATTGTGAACTCGGTAATATTTCTTCTGGCAATTCAGATGAGGAGACCTGCCCCTGGCTATTAAGCATCGTTGAATCTTGACCTGACTGCCCCAGATGAATTGGACTATAACACGGCATGCCCCATTGATTGGAAGATAGTGACTATGCCCCTTGTACACATTGGCTTTGATCCAGGAAACAACTTTGTCTGTCGGGAGGACTTTGATTTATTGAATGTTCATCATGTAAGCTTCTCTGCTGTTAAACACTTAGTTATATGCAAACAAAGATATTCAAAATGCAACGCTTATGTCTGTCTTGAAGTTTTGAAAAATAATTATTTTAGCAAAGCAATGTTTGTAAAAATTGTGATATTAACTCAAGATTTATAATAAGCCCTAAAGGAGTTAGGATACCTTTTTGTAGCAGTACGCTTTAAAACTAACTATGTTTCAGTTAGGACTTTTAAAGGGTTATAACGTGGCTTGGTTCACGGTTTAAGAAACAAAGGATAAATGCTAAAATTTTATTTGTATCCAACCAATTCTCTGTGATGTTCTTCAGTCCTATGTTCGGTTAACTTATGCAATGAGGCTCCAAAACGAGTTTGGAATTGTAATACTGACAGCAGTTTATTTAAAAATCCAGTCATCTTTTTTTTATTAAGGATTCCTAGTGACCTCTTTTTTTCTTTTGACTTTGTTATCCCTTATTTTTGCCTGAACTGTTTGTTTCAAGGTTACAATCAGCGGGATGTCTCAATTTTTACTAAGTCTCTTTCATAGGTTTTAACTTAGTAAGCTTTTCTTCTACTAGATATTGACTGTCAGACTTAATGATTACATGGAACAATCATTCGTTGTGTACAAAAAAGACAACTAGCATAATTGAGTTAACTGAGTAACTACACTTCCCCAGGTTATGAATAAGGGTTGACTAGGGATTAACTTCCTTATATCTCCAATGTTTAGGACTTGAAACAATGAATGTACATCATCAACATAGTCTGTTCAAAAGTATATTGCATAAGATTATGGTATCGTCTTCGTCATGGGGAAACTAACCCTAGTTTTTAAGATCCATTGTTCAGGATGAGGCTTTGTCTGATGAAACCTTCAATCCCTTTGACCAATTGAGAATCTTATGACTATTAGGAGACCTCTTGAGACACATTGTCTTGAATATAGGAGGGAAACTTTTGGGTTACAACAGGTACCATTTGGAGAAAAACTCCCAACTTAAAATCTTGCCAAATTATCGAGGCAACACCAATATATTTTCCAATCCAGGCCAACTTGATTTGAGCATTCACTCCAACTTGAAAATATGAAAATGTATGCGAATTATGAATGGCATACAACAACAACATAAACATCAACTTAACAACACAAAAACTTAAATCAACATTGGTAATTCGACCTACAATATAATATTTCCCATGATCGGGATAACATGACTTATATCGACTTCATACGACTACAACACGTAAAACCAACTAATAACGACCTAATAATTAAACTTACAAATTAATTATTTATGTTCTGAACTCTACTAAAATCAACTTATTTTATCTCTAATTAGTTTCTAGAATCAAATCAGTTCGACTCGGATGCGAAAATAGGACGAACCGCAAACAATTGCACTTTCTGCACACAACTTTGCTCATACGCGTATAGACTTATTGTTATGCGTAGAAATCTTCTTCCTACGTTCCCCATTATGTGTAAATGTTGCCACTACAAGTAATGCCTGCACCCCTACACATTGCCTACGTAAATGGCCAGCGGGAAGTGCCATAACTCTCGTCTTACGCGTAATACCAGTGTAACAATCATGTGTTACACGTAAGGCCCCCTGCTACGCGTATCACCAGATCTACTACGTGATTCTTAATTCTTCAACCCAGCCCCTCTTCTGCTACAAATTTTATAACTTCAGCATTCAATTCAAGCCTAATTGAGTTTCTACATTAATTTTAGACCTATAATCTGTTGTATACACATCATCTAACAATTACTACATTCGATTACGAGTTCTAAATCTCATCTCTACACGAATTTTCTGCAGCAAAAACCAGTTCAACAACAACAACAATTATAGCATGTTCATCATGATAGATCCATACAAATTCACAAAAGCTTATCATACATAACAGATCAACAATCATACGAAATACCCAGCCTACATAAGAATTATCTTAATCCTGTTTATAGAATTCGAACCCCACCCTTACCTTGGATTGAAGGCAACTCGAATTCACAGAAAAATTCTCTACAAAAATCCAAAACCTAGCCTCCTTGTTCTTCCTCAAGACTTGTTCTTTCTGAAAATTATGGTTAACTCATCTAATTAGGTTTTCAGCTTAGTAGTACTATAATTTCACTAATTAACCAAATTACTAATGGGCCTAAAAAAGTACCCCCACCTTTACTACTCTCATATCACTACTAAGACCACTTATTAATGCTATTTCATTAATAATTCTATTATTAATTCGACTTAATTAACTCGACCAACCCAAACACGACTTAACCATCAACTTAATACCAACTTAAACAACTTAACGACATACTCGACAAAACAAAACCTAACAACAAATAATCGGGAAAAATACGTGATAAGATTAATTAATTAATTAAATACAAGTGTTACATTAGACACTTCTATAAACCTAGGGGTTACTTTCTCACATTCGTCCTTATCGAAAAGCGGGTGACCCTGCTCGTCCACATGCACAATCATAGTAATTTTGGAAACAAACTTCATCAAGGCATCTTACATGGTCTGGTCCTCAATACTCAACCCAGAAGTGATAGCCAGATATTCGTTCGTGCCATGCGTAAAATGGTTGCGCGACCAGGAGAAATGAAACTTCAGCATGAGACCAGACACCTCTTATCCCTGATCGTCAAACAGGATTCTCCCTTCATCGTTAGTGCCTACCCCCGAAAATTTCACAGAGTCCTGAGCATGGTCAGAGACTAGTTCTCCAGATAATATCGATCCTTAAAGTCTCTGGTTGACTCCGAGTAGGCTTTAAAAATCTTTATTTTATGTTTAAGGGAGACACAACCATAACTCCCCTGAATGACCTGCCTCTGAAGATGAAATATGTGGAAGAACAGGGGGAGAGTTGCTCTAATCTTCAGATATTCATAAGTCAGCTCGAAAGCTCTCATGAAAGAAAATGAGTTTAGGTGCAGTTGCAACAACAAAAGCTCTAGGTGAACAAACACGGATATCTGATAAATCCGAGAAGGGGAGCCTGAATCTGAGTTCCTAGAAAATGATGTCATACATAGGGAACCTATTCAGACCGTAGAACACGCATATATGTTCCTCCTTGTCCATATATTTGATGAACTAATCCTTGGGATCCCCGACCACGGGATCTGGACTTTCTAGGGGCTTGGAGTATATTGACTCGATAGTTAACGGCTCCTCAGCAGCCCATTCGCTGACAAGAATATCTTGATCATCGTCATTCTCTTCGGGGTTGTTATTTTCAGTATGATCAAAATTGGTTTCCTCGGAATCACTCGAAGCAGAAGCAGTTTCTCCCAATGTCGTTTCCTCGGAGTGATTCAGGGACGCAGTCGTATCATCAGAAAGTTCCTCCACATCCATATGGGTTGGTTCATCTGCAAATATCTTTGCACCTGAAAATCAGTGAAAGTAAGCATGAATTTGATGAGTTAAATCAAATCCACCCTTCCACCATTGATCAAGTGAAAGGGCGTGCAGAAGGACGAGGATGTTGTCCCTGACCTAAGCCCTTACTCAAGGTAATTTATGCTCATAATAACATCCAAGTACTTGCACGAGGAGGAAAATATGGGGATATCAAATTCTTAGCTTGCATAAAACACAGACGACTCTATGCAGAAGTCCAGAACTCCAGTTGAAGCTCAACTAGAGCCGCCGTTTACAGTCTTGAAAAGAGACAAGTTGAAGCGATTTCTTTCGTTAAGAGTGAAGGAGATGAGAATATAATTCCCACAGAAAAGACACTTGTTGTTGGTTTGGAGCCTTTGGACGCTTTTTATTTGTGTTTGCATGAGAAAGTGTATTCAAGTCCCTTTCCATGGAGTTTGTACTTCTTACATCACTCCAAGATGGAATGAGGAAGAAATACACCCAATAAGGATAAGATCCCCAAGACATGGTTCCAAAGATTAGGGCTTAAGTACACAAGCACATTGTAAGCTACACACACAATGGGAACAAGGTGAATGCATCCTAAGGTTCAAAAACCTCATAAGTCAGAACCTAATCCTAAATGAACCTAAGAAGCTCAAGGGATCAAACTAAACCAAACAAGTGCAAGGAAGCCCCAAAGTGGAAAGGGAGTTCTAAGGAATTGCAAATGAAGAAGTAAAGAAGAAAAAGTTTGCAAACATGGATGAATGCACATGAAAAACACCAAAGTCAGAATGTATGTTCAAATTAGAAGGTCTAATTCTACCCTAAATGATCATACCAAAATTCATGGGTTAGATAATGGTAGAGTGAGAGATGAAGAGAAGAAAGCATTCACATGTTTATAAGAGAATAAACAAGTCACAAGTGTAACACCCCAAAATTTGCCCTCTTATTTATTATCAACCTCAAGTGATTTATGCTTCATTCCCGCATCATTCTGCATATCATCGCATCGCATTTGAAAAAAATAAATATTTAAATCATCATCCTTTGCATACGCATGAGGTGTGCGGTCAATCGAGGCTTGCGAAACATTGGAGTTCAAGAGAAAAATAATATCCCAAAAAAAATCCAAACCACTTCCAAACTAACCAACCAAAAAAAGGGAAGATTTCACCTTTCCCTCCCTTTTCCTTCAAATTTCCTTCCACATTACATTTCATTCTTTCCCTCTTATTTTTCCACTTCAATTCCACTCCTTTTCCCTTGGATGCTTCTACCATGTTCTACAACCTTTTAGAGTATTCCATGGAATATTCCAAGGAATATTCCCTCTCCAACCCTAAGCCTAACTAACTACAAACCTAACTCCATTCCTAAACCTAATTCCATTCCCAAACCTAGCTCCAAGCCGAGCCTCTATATAATCATTAATCACTTCAATGCAAAGGGTTCCCAAAAAAAAATTTGTTCACAATTTGTTCACTTTCTCACAATTTCTAGAATCACTTTTTCTCTCACACTTTTCCTCCATTTCCCTTTTCACCAAAGCTTTTTGAAGAAGCTCTTCAAGTTTCACATTGAAACTTGAAGATCTTAACGCTTAACCTCCAACCTCCATTGATTGTGGATTATAGAAGAAGAAGCTACTGATTTTTGTGAAGATTTGAAATTATCGGAAGTGCAAGAAGGTTCAAGCATCAAGAACACATTTATTTTGCGCATTCGCGGATTCTTCGGATTTCTCTTCGATCAAGCTCCGATTCTTGCAACATTTACCGAAGCACTTCTCCACTTTGTAGGTTGGTAATCTAAAACCATTCTAGCTTTAAGTTATTCTCTTCATCTCGCCATTTTGGCATTCTTTAAGTGCTTTTCGTATTGCTTGTGATCAATTACGTTTTCGTTACATTTTGCTTGTGATTTGTGGTTTTAATGGATTAGAAGTTAGGGTGTAGCATGTTATAGGTTCTAGCATGTGTAAATAAGCCCTAATTGAGTAGAAATTCGTGTTAACATGATTAGATGTGTGTTAGAGTTGTTTAAAAGTATGTTTGTGGCCAAAAGCCCTTATTTCAAAATAATTTTTCACTTTCTGTCCAGCGTTAACCGATTAACGGTTTGGTTAACCGGTTAACGCTATAGAAACTCAGAATTTTAGCTTATTTGCTTGTTTGTTCTTGTTTCTTTGTGCCTCCAATGTTCATGCATGCTTAGATACTAATTTTAGGGAATTTTCTAGGTTAGTTTCGACATCGCATTCCCCCATTTCGAGTCGTTTCGATGTGTTTCCGTTCATGTTTCATATTATGCGTTTATGTTTTCATTTGTGTATAATTTGACTCATTGCATTTTGTTGCTATGTCTATGCATCATTTGGCATGTAAATAATCATGTTGCATTCTGTTTTTGCATCTTTCGCAATTCGTTAACTCATTTGCATTTCATTGTATCTATATATATGTTGCATAACCATGTATGTATGTGCATTTGGTTGCATTTGGTTACATGTTTGATCATATCATTCACATCAATTCTATTCTGAATTTTGCATTGAGCTTGAAATTCTTGTTGATCTATCATGTTGCATATTCATGATCAATGCTCATTATGTTCATATGCCATGTTCATGTGCTATATTTTGCATACTTGTTGCGTAATCAATCATGTGGTGCATTCTTGCATAATCCTCTCAAAATAGATATGTCACTCATTTGTGTATGTTGATCTATGTTAAAATGCATATGCATGATTAATTGGTACATTTTTCATTAATTATGTGCATTAAAAAATGAAAATAATCAAATCTGCATTTTACATTTCATAGCTGACTTTGCATATAGGTGTTGTAAAATACATATTGTTTGTTATGTTTGCATCTTGTATGTAACTTTCTACAGCTATCTTTTCATGATGTATGCTGGCTGTAGAAAGTTGTCTTGTCTTGTGCATTGTTTTCATAGATGTTTGTTACTTTAGGGGTTGTAATAGGTGCTGAATTTTGTTTTTTTAGCATTCTTTTAGTCTTTAGAATTAAGTTGAAGTCTAGAAGTTAGGTCCTAGAATTAGTAGGATTTAATTGTTGTGTGTTTACTTTATTATTTTTAATAAAATGCACATTAATCTTTGTTTTGTTGGGAAGGAAAGGTATGTTTCCTTACACCTTATCCTTTTATTTTTTATGCAATTCCTTTATGCATTTAATTCCCCCGTTTTCCTTCCATATTTGTGATTGGTAGGAACCCCCTTTGTTAGGATCAACTTATCTTCCTTAGGAAGTAAGTTGCATTCTTTTTCTTCTTTCTTTTCCTTCTCTTCCTTAGGAATAGAAAAACCTCATAAATCATTATGATCTCCCTTTTGTGCATAATAAATAACTTAGGGTTGGTCTTAGTCCCCCTTAGTTTTTGTCCTTTTCCGATTTGAGTCTTCTTCTATCATCTTCAAATGAAATCTAAAAGACACTTGATAAAAGATTGAAATAGTCTCTTGTGCATAGCCTTATTCCATGGGGCACTCATATTCATTCCATCTTGGAATAGTATGGGCTTGTCTAGCATGATGTACAAGTCTCATCATGAGACTATCTTCACAAATAATAAATCCAAAACACTTTTCATAAAAGACCATCAACAAATACATCGCGTCTTCTCTTCTCATCTCCTAATCTTTGCGGACGAATGTGACTTGCCTCAACAGTTCAAACAGCGATGCGGTAAAAGCCTTGAGTCAGAGCCGGTATCACCTGAGCTAGAGCTATGGCTATGTCATACTAAAAAATACAAAAAAAGTTCCCGCCTTAGTTAGGTGAACTACGTCAACTCTGATCCTCATTTTCCCGATGAGGTACGTAGGTAGTGGGGTAGGGCCCATTCGAGCACATTCTTTATATTTCCTACATTTTTCCCTTCATTTTCTTTTCTAGTTCCCTTTCTCATTTCAATTCTATTCCAGTCAGCAGTTTTGTTCAACAGCTTTATTCTTATTTCTCACCCTTTGAAGCAAACAAACAAGCGTGGATCCTGTCGGGTACGACAGACGATTTTGGGTGCTAATACCTTCCCAGGTCGTAACTGACTCCCGAACCCAGATCTTTGGTTCGCAGGACCTTGTCCTTTCCTTCTTCATCAGGTTTGTGCAGCATTACCTTTCCCATTCCTCTGGGATAAAAATGTCTGGCTGGCGACTCTACCTTTTCCGCGCCACTTTCGCGTTTGTACTAGGATGAAAATCCCGGGAGCGACAACTGGCGACTCTGCTGGGGACCGAACCCAGAATCTCTGGTTTCCCTTGTAGAGTCAATTGTAGCGCTTGTTTGTTTTATTTCTTTGGGTGTTTATTTGTTTGTTGTATGCTTTAGTTTAGCTTTACTATTTTCATTTACAGTTTTACTTTACAGCTTTACTTTACGGCTTTATTTACTGCTTTCAGCATTTATTTTCCATGCATTATATACTGGAATGTGCTGGTTTCGATTTTTCTATGGGATAGGGTTACTATGAGATGAGCTCGTAACCCGGGCTCGAGTGCACCGTAGGACTTAGAGTTGTTCCACGTTGGCTTCATGGCATCTTTCTATGATGGTAGTAGTGAGTTCCACACCTTGACTTGCGACCTTCTCGGAAATGTATTGATGCCATAATCTTTTTGGGGAAATACACTACCTTGATAGTTATGTGCAGTCAGGGGACCGATTATTGAGAACCTTTATGGAAACATCTCTCTCCAGTGATGACAGTGGCAGACCACATTTGTTGGCAAACCCACTCGCATTCGAGGGCCCACTGGAAACTCGGATAGGATGGCCTGATTCTCTCATAGGAACCCAATCAAGGTAAACTGTTCGTATGACGATATTATTGTACCCTTCGGGATGAATGTACTATTGTTTCTCGATTCAGTGATTGAAGCTGAGGACGTATGAGGGATGCTTGTTTCCTTGGACTCAGATGAGACCTCCCTGAGTAGTACATATTGCCAAACTAATTCCCTGATTTGGTCATGAGCCATTTCTCGGATATGGTGAACGTATTATTGCTATTCGGCTTTGAGAGTCTGTGATGTTGACCCGAGTAGCACACCTGTGAGATTGGGAGGGGTTTACAGATTTGCAGGAACCCTGGAACTTCCAACATACCCACTTTGCCAGCATTGTTCAGTATTATGATCAGGTTCTACATGGTTCTTTGGTTTTGAAATTCGGGATTTCGGTGGTACTGTTATTACGATTCTTCAATAGCACATGACTGTCTTCTCAACACTAACGTCAGACCAGAGATCACCAGACCTTTGATCACATGCCAGTGCATTGCATAACATCCTCTGCATGCTTGCATCACTAACACATGCTTACTCATTTGCAGGGTCGCATGTCGCATCCTCCTGAACATATCATATGCATTTACTGCATGATTTGCATATTTTTCATTTTTACAGGATATTTGGACTTCCTAACTTATTCAACTTCAGGAAATATAGCTGGTCAACGCGTTCATCGCTATCCAACAAAAAGAAACCGAGCGAGAATGGCTGAATGAATGCAGACTGATCTCAATGAGCTTTAATAGAGGATGGATCAGTTCATGGAAATGATGACCGACATTGCTCAGAATCAAGAGCGTCTCAGGTTGATGGTTGAGAAACCCCATGGGAATGCTAATACTGGAACATCGACTGAGAATGTGGATCCTAACGCTGCCCGTAATGGATGGCCAAATCTAAATGGGACTGCGGCCCGTAATGAAGACACTCAGGAAGACCAGTTCACTCTACTGGATGCTGATATGGGTAATATGAATGAGGTCAACAACCGAAGGTATGAAGAGCTGGCAGAGAAGATTAAGGTCATGGAATGTCAGAATTCCCTAGGCATTGATGTAACTAGTCTTGGGTTAATTCCAGGAGTCAGAATCTCTCCCAAGTTCAAGGTGCCATCATTTGACAAGTACAACGACAACACGTGCCCTAGAACTCACATTCATGCATACTTTGGAAGAATCTCGGCTCACACCGATGACGAGAAACTTTGGATGCATTTCTTCCAAGATAGTCTATCTGGAGCTTCATTGAGCTGGTACATGAAGCTGAGAAGGGTCTCTATCTGATGCTGGAAAGATTTAGCTGAAGCTTTTCTCAAGCAGTATCAATACAATATTGATATGGCTCCAAACCGCACTCAGTTGCAGAATTTGTCTCAAGGACCCAAGGAAAGTTTTAAGCAGTATGCTCAGAGGTGGCGTGAGCTGGCCGCACAGGTTCAACCTCCATTGCTCGATCAGGAAATGGCATACATGTTTATGGGCACCTTGCAAGGTGCATACTTGGATCGTCTAGCCGCTTGCCCGTCCATCGGTTTTGTGGATATTGTCATCATTGGAGAAAGGATAGAAAATTTCCTGAAATTGGGGAAGATCCAGGATGCAAATAGTGCTGGTTCTTCTGGTGTGAAAAATCCTTTTGGAAATGGCCAAAGACAAAGAGAAGGCGGGACAAATGCTGTGTATAGAGGCTGAGACAGAGGTCATTCTCAAGGTTACTACCAAACAGCTGCAGTGACTATTACGCCACAAGTTCAACCACAACCTCAAGGTCAGCAATATCAGGCACAGAGACCAAATCAGGAAAGAACAAGAGCGAGAAACCGCCAACTTGATCCCATCCCATGCCCATATGTTGTATTGCTTCCAGAGCTGCTAAAGTTGAACATGGTCGAGCTTCGTACCATGAAAGCCCCTTCTCCTGATAATCTACCTCAGAACTTTGATGCAAATGCCAAATGCGAATTCCATTCGGGTGCCCAGGGGCACAGTATTGAGAAATGTTTGGCTTCTCAGAACAAGGTACAAGACCTAATTGACTCCAAGGCGATCAATTTTGCGCCTCACCCAAATGTACTCCAGAATCCAATGCCTAATCACAACAGAGCCGGTGTCACGGTTGTTTTACCAGATGGTCCACATTAAGCTGGAGTCTTCAAGAAGAAAATAAAGCCATCAATATTCAGATACTCTCAACAATAGAAACTTGTTTGTTTGTTTGTTTTTCTCTAATGAATTTTCATCCTTATTGAGGGGAACTACGTCGCTCTGATTCTTCATTGATCATGGGTCAATGGAGATACTTAGGCAGAAGATCGTCAGGTCTTTCCGAGCAACCTTATAAGACAACTTTACTCTTCAGTTTCACTCTTTCCTTCAGACGTCTCGTGTCAGAGTCAGAATAAATAGAAGATGAGGTATGATTGCCATGTTTAGGTATATGGCTTCAGATGGTTGGGTTTATTTCCCCTGTCTTCTTCCACCGAGTGCAAATTTTCTGGTTGTTTTTAGTATTCAATCCCGGCATACTTCAAACGTCAGAAAGCGACTACTATCATCCATTCAAGTCTACAATGATTGATCAGGGGCAGCTGTAACACCCCAAAATTTTCCCTATTATTTATTATCAACCTCGAGCGATTTACGCTTCATTCCCGCATCATTCCACATATCATCGCATCGCATTTGGAAAAAAATAAAAAATAAATCATCATCCTTTGCATACGCATGAGGTGTGTGGTCGATCGAGGCTTGTGAAACATTGGAGTTCAAGAGAAAAATAATATCCCAAAAATAATCCAAACCACTTCCAAGCTAACCAACCAAAAAAAGGGAAGATTTCACCTTTCCCTCCCTTTTCGTTCTACTTTCCTTCCACATTCCCTTTCATTTTTCCCTCTTATTTTTCCACTTCAATTCCACTCATTTTCCCTTGGATGCTTCTACCATGTTCTACAACCTTCTAGAGTATTCCATGGAATATTCCAAGGAATAGTCCAAGTAATATTCCAAGGAATATTCCAAGGAATATTCCCTCCCCAACCCTAACCCTAACTAACTACAAACCTAACTCCATTCCTAAACCTAATTCCATTCCCAAACCTAGCTCTAAGCCTAGCCTCTATATAATCATTAATCACTTCAATACAAAGGGTTCCCAAAAAAAAATTGTTCCCAATTTTTTCACTTTCTCACAATTTCTAGAATCACTTTTTCTCTCTCACTTTTTCTCCATTTCCCTTTTCACCAAAGCTTTTTGAAGAAGCTCTTCACGTTTCACATTGAAACTTGAAGATCTTAAAGCTTAGCCTCCAACCTCCATTGATTGTGGATTATAGAAGAAGAAGCTACTGATTTTTGTGAAGATTTCGACTTATCGGAAGTGCAAGAAGGTTCAAGCATCAAGAACGCATTTATTTTGCGCATTCGCGGATTCTTCGGATTTCTCTTCGATCAAGCTCTGATTCTTGCAACATTTGCCGAAGCACTTCTCTGCTTTGTAGGTTGGTAATCTAAAACCATGCTAGCTTTAAGGTATTCTCTTCATCTCGCCATTTTGACATTCTTTAAGTGCTTTTCATATTGCTTGTGATCGATTACATTTTCATTACATTTTGCTTGCGATTTGTGGTTTTAATGGATTAGAAGTTAGGGTGTAGCTTGTTATAGGTTCTAGCATGTGTAAATAAGCCCTAATTGAGTAGAAATTCGTGTTAACATGATTAGATGTGTGTTAGGGTTGTTTAAAAGTAAGTTTGTGACCAAAAACACTTATTTCAAAATAAATTTTCACTTTCTGTTCAGCGTTAACCGGTTAACGGTTTGGTTAACCGGTTAACGCATGCATTTTGGCCACAAATTGTTGCTGTCTGGGGTGCGTTAACCGGTTAACCATTTGGTTAACCGGTTAACGCTGTAGAAATTCAGAATTTTAGCTTATTTGCTTGCTTGTTCTTACTTCTTTGTGCCCAAAATGTTCATGCATACTTAGATACTAATTTTAGGGAATTTTCTAGGTTAGTTTCGACATCTCATTCCCCTATTTCGAGTCGTTTCGACGCGTTTCCGTTCATGTTGCATATTATGCATTTATGTTTTCATTTGTGTATAATTTGACTCATTGCATTTTATTGCTATGTCTATGCATCATTTGACATGTAAATAATCATGTTGCATTCTGTTTTTGCATCTTTCGCAATTTGTTAACTCATTTGCATTTCATTGTATGTATATATATATATATATATATATATATATATATATATATATATGTTGCATAACTATGTATGTATGTGCATTAGGTTGCATTTGGTTACATGTTTGATCATATCATTCACATCAATTCAATTCTGAATTTTGCATTGAGTTTGGCATTCTTGTTGATCTATCATGTTGCATATTCATGATCAATGCTCATTATGTTCATATGCCATGTTCATATGTCATATTTTGCATACTTGTTGCATAATCAATCACGTGGTGCATTCTTGCATAATCCTCCCAAAATAATTATGTCATTCATTTGTGTATGTTGATCTATGTTCAAATGCATATGCATGATTAATTGGTACATTTTTTATTAAGTTTATGCATTAAAAAATGAAAATAATCAAATCTGCATTTTACATTTCATAGCTGACTTTGCATATAGGTGCTGTAAAATACATGCTGTTTGTTATGTTTGCATCCTGTATGTAACTTTCTACACCTATCTTTTCATGTTGTATGCTGGCTGTAGAAAGTTTCCTTGTGTTGTGCATTGTTTTCATAGCTGTTTGTTACTTTAGGGGCTGTAATAGGTGTTGAATTTTGTTTTTTAGCATTCTTTTAGTCTTTAGAATTAAGTTGAAGTCTAAAAGTTAGGTCCTAGAATTAGTAGGATTTAATTGTTGTGTGTTTACTTTATTATTTTTAATAAAGTGCACATTAATCTTTGTTTTGTAGGGAGAGAAAGGTATGTTTCCTTACACCTTATCCTTTTAATTTTTATGTAGTTCCTTTATGCATTTAATTCCCCCGTTTTCCTTCTATATTTGTGATTGGTAGGAACCCCCTTTGTTAGGCTCAACTTATCTTCCTTAGGAAGTAAGTTGCATCCTTTTTCTTCTTTCTATTCCTTCTCTTCCTTAGGAATAGAAAAACCTCATAAACCATTAGGATCTCCCTTTTGTGCATAATAAATAACTTAGGGTTGGTCTTAGTCCCCCTTAGTTTTTGTCCTTTTCCGATTTGAGTCTTCTTCTCTCATCTTCAAACGAAACCAAAAAGACACTTGATAAGAGATTGAAATAGTCTCTTACGCATAGCCTTATCCCATGGGGCACTCATATTCATTCCATCTTGGAATAGTATGGGCTTGTCTAGCATGATGTACAAGTCTAATCATGAGACTATCTTCACAAACAATAAATCCAAAACACTTCTCATAAAATACAATCAACAAAGATATCACGTCTTCTCTTCTCATCTCCTAATCTTTGCGGATGAATGCGACTTGCCTCGACAGTTCAAACTGCGATACGATAACACCCTCGAGTCAGAGCTGGTAACACTTGAGCTAGAGCTATGGCAACATCATCCTAAAAAATACAAACAAAGTTCCTGCCTTAGTTAGGCGAACTACGTCGACTCTGATCCTCATTTTCCCGATGAGGTACATAGGCGGTGATGTAGGGCCCATTCGAGCATATTCTTTATTTTCCCTACATTTTCCCCTTTATTTTCTTTTCCAATTCCCTTTCTCATTTAAGTTTTATTCCAGTCAGCAGTTTTGTTCAGCAACTTTATTCTTATTTCTCACCCTTTGAAGCAAACAAACAAGCGTGGATCCCGTCGGGTACGACAGACGATTTGGGGTGTTAATACCTTCCCAGGTCGTACCGACTCCCGAACCCAGATCTTTGGTTCGCAGGACCTTGTCCTTTCCTTCTTCCTCAGGTTTGTGCAGCATTACCTTTCCCATTCCTCCGGGATAAAAATGTCTGGCTGGAGACTCTATCTTTTCCGCGCCACTTTCGCGTTTGTACTAGGATGAAAATCCCGGGAGCGATAACCAGATACAAGTCAAACATGAATGGATGACATGAGATGCTAAAAGTCAGAATTATACATCACTTATTATTATACTATAATTTCTATTAATGGACATACAAACCATATTAAGAAGCACTTGAGTGATTGATGGATTAAGATGGAGATGAAGTAAACATATAACCATCTAAGAATGAACACAAGTTAAGATGAAAGTCAAGTAAATTAAAGTGATCATAAGATTATGAAAGTAAGTAGTACATGACGATAATTATATGTTAAATATGCACATATAAGCAAGTTAAGTTCACATGGAAAACAAGTTCAAACAAGTTACATAAAGATGCAAAAGTTGTCACATAATGCAAGGATGCTTCATACTTGGAATGAATGGCACATGATGCAACATATCATACAAGTATGAATGATTATGAATGAATTAATAGGCATACATGATGTATAATTAAAATGAGATGAATGGTATAAATATATTAGGAGCATACAAGTTAGCATAAGAGTCACAGGAGGAAAGATGTGGAAGAATTTGGACAAACATGTTCATAAGATGTATCATATAAACCAAAAGACAAAAATAAGTCAAATGGACCTATAATTGATCATAAAAGACCTATAAGCATCTAAGAAAACATTTAAAGCCCCTACAAGTGACCTCTAATGATGACATAAATTCCTTCAAGCAATTAGGCTTAGAAGTGATGAAGAAAGTCCATGAAAAAGTAACTTAAGTTGCAAGTAATCAAACATACATCAAACAAAGTTCAAAAACTGTGAAATTAAAACCCTAGGTACCTAAGTCATAGGCTAAACATGTGTTAAAAGTTCATACAAAATTTACAATAGAACTAGTTCAAATAATGCCTTGAAGTTCAAGTAAGAACCATGAACAAGTATGCAAGAGGAGGGACCAAAATGCAATTAGGAAGAGTTTAAAAAAATGCAATTTTTTTTAATGAGGTCCCTAATTGCTTTCTAATGAGCCTTTCACCATTCAAATATAGAAATTGTCAAGAGAATTTTTGTACACTTGTTATCCTCTGTATTGTGAGGTCCAATGTTAAGTTTCATAATTTTTCTAGGTCGTTTGGTATTTTCCCCAAGTTTCTTAAGTCCTTTGTCTTTTTTGGCCCTTTTAGAAGCTCCTCCCATCTCCATTTGAGTAAGGAATTCATGCCATTGGACTAAGGTATTATTTCTGGTTCTTATAAGTCATATTAGAGGTCCTTAAGTGTAGAGTGTAATCATTTGGTCCTTATCTTTTGTTTTAGGGTTTTCTTGAACCTTAAGTCACCATTGTCTCCATTTTGACCTAATTCTACTTCATCCTTCATCTTAACCACTCAAAACTTCATGAATACAAAAAATAAATTTGTCAAAGTCTTGTTTTGTGTCTTATAAACATGTTTAGATCATTCCTCTATGTTCACTTCACATGTATAAAGTTTTTCCTCTCTTTATGTTTCATTTGCCATTAAGAAAGTCAAGAAAACCCTAATTTGAGATACCTAGTTCTAGAATACTTCATGCCATTTCATTTGCTATTGTTTTGTGAGTTTAATTTCCATCTTGAATTCATGTCAAGCCTCTGGTTTTTGTATGGGAGTTCAAGTCCCTTTGATCTTCTTTGAGTTTTCATCTTGATCATTTTGTTTCACTTGTAAAGGCTTAATATCCTTGTTATTCATCCATAATTCCATCTTATGTTTATGCCTCTTTGATTTGAGTCTCTTCTTTTCCATATGATCCAATCATCTCATCCATTCTTGTTTGAGTTTAAGTTCTGGACTTTGACTTTACCCTTGGTTTCAAGTGATTTTATCTTGGTAAAATCTATATTTTTCCCTTTTAGCTTAACCATTAGGTTTCATTAAGGTTTAACCACACTTTAGGGTATAGTTTGCATTTAATTCACTCCATTCCATTTAGATTCTTTTAATATGACCTATATTCTTCCCCTAGAAGGTAGGTAACTTGTGAGAGCACCTTATAACTTATTTTTAGGTTTAGGAGTTCACCTTTACTTCCATTAGTGAGTATGATTTCTCACTTGGCTTTACCATGATATGTTTGCTTAAATTGTCATCATGCTAACATTTGTTTTGTAGAGGGGAAGATTGAGGTAATATTACTTCATTTCTTATCTCTTTTGCATTAATTTGTTTTGCCTTAGCACCTTTATGCTTTGTTCATAGGTTCCCTTTTCTCTCTTTAGATTCAACTTAACTTCCTTAGGAAGTAAGTTAAATTCTAACTTGTTCTTTCTGCTCCTTAGGTTATAATACCTCATTAACCATAGGATCACACTTTGTACATAATATGATTACTTAGGGTTTTGTCTTAGTCCCCCATTAGCTTTGACCTTTGCCTTTTTGAGTCTTCTCTTCTCATCTTCAAACAAAAAATCAAAAAGACTTAATAAATGCATGAAAGGATCCCTTGTGTATAGCCTTATTCCATGGGGAACTTGCATTCATTCCATCTTGGAGTGGTGTAGGCTTGTCTAGCATGATGTACAAGTCTTATCAAGGGTTTATTTCACAAAGAAAAATTTAAAAGACACTTCCTCACAAAAGCCACAAAAACATGTAATTAAGTTTAACAAGATAGTGAACTTAGACCCTAATCTGTGGAAACAAGTCTTGGATAAATTCTCCTTGCTTGGTGTACTTGTTCTATTATTCCAGCTTGGAATGTAGTAGCAAGTACACATTCCATGGAAAAGAGTTTGAATTCACTTCCTTGTGCCAAATTCATACAAAACTCTTAAAAAGCAAACAACAAACAATAAGCGAATTTCCTGCGGGAATTCGCCTTTCATATCACTCATTCTAAACGCGAACTTGCAACGACTTGTCTCGCATGCAAGACTGTAAACGCACTCGTACCAGAAGAGCCTGCAACACCTGAGCATAGACACGCAGTTTCGGCCATAAAAAACACAAACAAATAATTCCCGCCTTAGTTAGACGAACTACGTCGACTCTGATCCTAATTTTCCCGACGAGGTACGTAGGCAGCGGGGTAGGGCCCGTTCGAGCACATTCTTTATTTTCCCTGCATTTCCCCCCTTTTCTTTTCATTCTCTCTTTTCCAGTTACTTTCTCATTTCAATTCCATTCCAGTAGCAGTTCACTTATTCAACAATACCTTTTTCTCACCCTTTGAAACAAAACAAACAAGCGTGGATCCCGTCGGGTACGACAGACGATCTGGGGTGCTAATACCTTCCCAGGTCGTAACCGACTCCCAAACCCAGATCTTTGGTTCGCAGGACCTTGTCCTTTCCTTCTTCCTTAGGTTTGTGCAGCATTACCTTTCCCATTATTTCGGGATAAAAATGCATGGATGGCGACTCTACCTTTTCCGCGCCACTTTCGCGTTTATACTAGGATGAAAATCCCGGGAGCGACAGCTGGCGACTCTGTTGGGGAACGAACCCAGAATCTCTGGTTTCCCTTGTAAAGTCAATCCTAGCGCCTGTTTGTTTTTGTTTTTTTGGGTGTTTATATGTGTGTTGTGTGCTGTTATGTTTATTTACTGTTTTCATTTACAGTTTACTTTACAACTTTATTTACTACTTTCAGTATTTATTTTCACATGCATCATACTGGACTATGCTGGTTTCATTTTTTCTGTGGGATGGGCTTTGTTACTGTGAGATAAGCCAAATACCCGGCTTGAGTGCACCTAGGATTTAGAGTGGTTTCACTTTGGCTTCATGACATCTTGCTATGTTGGTATTAGTGAGTTCCACGCCTTGACTTGCAACCTTCTCAGAAATGTATTGACGCCGGAATCTTTCTGGGGAAATACACTACCTTGAAAGTTATGTGCATTCAAGGGACCGATCATTGAGAACCTTTGTGGAGACATCCCTCTCCAGTGATGACAGTGGCAGACCATATTTGTTGGCAAACCCACTCGCATCTGAGGGCCCACTGGGAACTCACATATGAGGGCCTGGTTCTCTCATAGGAATCCAGTTAAGGCAAACTGTTCGTATGACGATAGTATATTACCATTCGGGATGAAATTACTATTGTTTTTTGATTCAGTGCTTGAAGCTGAGGACTTATGAGGGATGCTTGTTTCCTTAGACTCAGTTGAGACCTCCCTGAGTAGTACATAATGCCAAACCGATTCCCTGGTTTGGTCATGAGCCATTTCTCGGAAATGGTGAACGTATTATTGCTATTCGGCTTTGAGAGTCCATGATGTTTGACCCGAGTAGCACACCCGTGAGGTTGGGAGGGGTTTACAGGTTTGCAGGAACCCTAAACTTCAACATACCCATTATGCCAACACACTTTAGTGATATGATCTTGTTCTGTTAATTATGGATTCTGAAATCATGAACTCCTGATCAGAAAGATACTTGTGATGATGTTGTGGCCTTGCACAGACACTTGATTACATGATTCACTACACAGACACATCACTGATCACATGCCTTGCCTTGTATAACATCATAACATCATTAATCATTTTGTGTTCTTTTTATTCTCAGGGTTCATTACCTCCTATTCCTGGTCATATTTGCTACTTCAACATGGAGATTCCAAGGAAGAGAAATGTCCATTATACTTTCCCACATCCATAGACAAAGGGTATTCTGAAGCTAATTAGCTTGATGGGTAACAAAGTGCTTGATGATTTCAGAAAAGAGTTTGGAAAGATCATAGACTATGTGAAAAAGCCAACCACTGACCAGAGGGATAGCTTGCATTCTCTACTGCAGTTCTATGATCCACAACTGAGGGTCTTTGTTTTTCCTGACTACATCTTGGCTCCCACATTAGAAGAGATATCCAACATCCTCAGAATCCCCATCAAAAATGGTGCTCCTTATTATGGTTTAGAGAGGATGCCTTCATCCAAAGATATAGCTAATTCTTTTCTTCTGGACTTATACAAGGTTAGCAGAGAATTGGATGCCACCAAAGGTAAAGGATTTTTCTTAGATTTTTTTATCAAGGAAGCTCGGGATCTGGCCTCTAAAGACAAATGGGTTAAGTTCAACACCTTGCTTGCTTTGATAGTGTATGGGACCAGTTTGTTTCCAGGAGAGAAGGGTTTAATCAACATGGAAGCTATCACTATATTTTCCAGAAGAAATCCAGTACCCACTTTTCTAGGTGACTTTTACAATGGAGTTCACCACAGGAACAAAAAGAGGAAGGGACATGTAAATTGTTGTGCTCCCCTATTTGCTGATTGGTTTGTAAGGCAACTCCCTAAATCAGGACCTTTCCAGGATTTGAAACAATCTTGGAAGTGGTCCAAGAGATTAATGGGCTTAACCTCAACTGACATTGCATGGGGATGCAATAGGGATCTTGTGGGCAAAGAAATATTGGTCAGTTGTGGTAGCTTCCCAAGTGTGCCTTTGATAGGAAAGAAAGGTGAGATCAATTACAATCCTGTCTTGTCCAGGAAGCAGTTTGGTTATCCATTAAGAGTTGTGCCTTTGATTGAAGAGGCAAATGAATCTTTATACTTTCCAGCAAAAGGAAATCTCAAGAAGAGCATACTAGCATCCCAAGCTTGGGAGGTTAGAGTGATGAAAGGGAAGAAAAACTTTGGGAGAGTAGATCCCAATACTTATGATCCTTTTGCCAGCTTGTTGGAGGATCGTGTGGAGACCCTGTTGCTCCCATTTTCTAAAGAAACGCCTCTCTACCCTAAGGAGGTAGCACCCATAACTTCAGTGCCTCTTCAAGAATATCAAAAGTTGGAAGCCTTGGTTTAACAACTCAGGTTGGAGAATCAAGATGCTTATAATTCATGCTAGAAATTGAAGATGCAAAATCAAAAATTGGAGGAAAAAGCTCACAAAGCTGAAGAGATGGTTAGGCTCAAGCAGCAAGACTTTCAAGAGAGAGAGCTCTACTTCAAGAAAAAGGGATTAACTGAAACTTACAAGGCGGCTCAGTGTCGGAAGAAGAAGAAAGATTTGAATGAAGCTAATGAGGCTATCACCTTATGGCAAGAGAAGTGGGAAGATAATTTGAGGAAGCAGAAAGAGCTGGAGGTCAAGCACCGGTTGGAAATCAAGAATCTTCAAGATGGACAGAGAGAGCTCCTTCAGAAGGCTTATCATCAAGAGAAGAGTCGTCTCCAAAGTCTAGCAAAAAGCCAACAAGCAGTAAAGGAAGCTAAAAAAGAAATAGAAGAGTTGAAAGTGAAAGCTGATGTCAAGAAAGCCAAGGTTGATTCTATTACAAGCCCAAAAAGTGAAAAGGTGTTCCTACAACAAATTAAGGAATTGCATGCCTCCTTTGACCTTAGGGATATCCTAATTCAGAAGCTTGTGCGGGAACCTACGCATCCAGATATAGCTCAGATGTTGCAAAATGTCAAGCGCCTTAGTTGGAGATTACAGGATGTAGATCTTCCTAAGCTTTAGTTTTGTATGCATATGACTTAGATTACCCACAGGCTTGTTGTGGGAATCCCCTCTCTCTTGATGTACCTTTCCTTTCTTGACATATGAATTTGTACCCTGAGGGTTTTTGTCATTTCATTTGTCCTCTGATTTACCTGAAGTCTCTGGTTATTATCTGTTGCACGGACACAAAATAAATGCCACCACTTCAAGTTTGAATGTCACACAAGATTTTCTTGCAAGGGATATTTTCTCAACACCAGAATGGGAAAGTAAATGGAATCTTGAGGATAAAAGGAACATATTGCATTGCATACACATCTTTTGCATTTCTTCTTTGTTTTTGCAGGTTTTCTACAGGTTGCTTAACTTATTTGTGTTTCAGGCAAAGATTGCGAGGGCCGCCAAGACTCGTCATCTTCGACAAAATATCCCACATCGTTATGAAACTCGCAACAACCAGAGGACGGTCATGGATGCTATGCAAACTGAGCTTAATGAGTTTCGCGCCAGAATAGGAGAATTCATGGTCATGATGCAAGGAATGGCTCAGGGACAACAAGATTTGAGAAATGCGATTCAGGGGCTCAATCCTCCTCAGACTAATCCTCCTGTAACCACTCCTGAATTACAAGTGATTCCTCCCAACACCAACAATGGCCAGGGTGGACCTCAAGTTCCAGAACCTGGTACAACAACCTTCATTCCAGTACAAGACAGACAGGAGGATCAGTTCCCTCCTTTTAACAATGATATGGGGTTTGGTGGGGAAGGAAATCTTCCAGGCTCTTTTATGCTTACTGAGAAAGTCAAAGCCCTAGAGTATAGAGACACTTTGGGGATAGATGTGTCTGACATGGTCCTAGTCCCTGGGGTGGTTATTCCTCACAAATTCAGGCCACCTACTTTTGACAAATATAATGGTAGCTCCTGCCCTAAAACTCACTTGCATGCGTTCTACCGAAAAATTGCTGCCCACACTAGGGATGAAAAGCTCTTGATGTACTACTTCTAGGATAGTCTCTCTGGAGCATCGTTGGAATGGTATATGAAGCTAGAGAGAAGCTCCGTGAGAAGCTGGAAGGAATTGGGAGAAGAGTTCCTCAAGAAATATCAGTATAATATCGACATGGCACCCAGTCGCACTCAACTTCAGAGTCTGACTCAGAACAACTCGGAGAGCTTTAAAGATTACGCACAGAGGTGGCGTGAAGTGGCCGCCTGAGTGCAACCACCTTTGCTGGAGAGAGAAATGGTAGACCTGTTCTTGGATACCCTCCCTGGGCATTTCATGGAGAGGCTAGCTGGATGTTCCTCAAGTGGGTTTTCAGATATCATCTTGACTAGCGAGAGGATAGAAAGCTGGATCAAGCAAGGGAAGATTCAGAATGGGGGCACTTCAAATTCTGGTGTCAAGAAACCCTTCTTAAAGATGAGGTAATAGAGGGGTTTTTAGCAATTGGCCCTTGTCACTATCTCAGCTCAACCTGTTCAACAACAAGTCCAACAACCACGACAACAACGCCAGCAAGGGTATCAACAAAGAGCTCCTCGTCCATACTATTCTCAGAGGACCAGAGAGATGCAGTTTGAAACTCTGCCTATGTCCTATTCACATCTTTTGAAGAATCTCCTACAGCTCCAAATGGTCCAACTCCGAACTCTACAACCCCCGAAGCCGGGGCTACTTTCATTCCGGAGCCCCCGGACATACCACGGAAAAATGCAAAGCCTTGAAGTATGTGGTTCAAGACTTACTCGATTCTAAAGAGATTAATTTCACTCCTACTCCTAATGTAATACAGAACCCCATGCCTCCTCATGGGGGTACAGTTGGGGTAGTTGACGATGGGGAGAATCTAAACTTGATGTGTGATATCAAAGACCTGCAAACTCCGTTGAATGTTGTTAAAGCGTGTTTGGCCCAGAGGGGTGTGTTTGCAGGTTGTGGAAGTGATTGTCCAGAATGTGTTGAAATGCCAAGTGGTTGTGAGCAGTTAAAAAAAGGGATCCAAAGTATGATTAATGAAGGAGTTTTACAAATTGACAAAGTTGTAAAAGAAAGCGAAGTCTCCACAGTAACCATTTTCTACGATCCATCTCAAGTTCCCACACGGGCCAGAGTGGCACCGATAACGATTACCACTGCAGCGCCAATAATGTATAAAAGTGATAAAGCTATTCCCTGGAATTATGGTGGTGAGGTATATTGTAATGGCCAGAAGCAAGATTTGGCTACGTCTAGCATGACCCCAGCTCAAGTAGAAAACGTTGGAGTATGGGGCTTTACTAGAAGTGGAAGGTTATTTGCGTCGGAAACACTAAGAAATAGTGTGATACCACCCAGAGACACCGCAGAAGCCCAGGCTAAGGCAAGAGGGAAGCAGCCAGTGGTTGTCAATGAGCCCGTGCCAGTAACTGATCCAGATATTACCTTTGATAGAGAAGCTGAAGAATTTTTTAGAATTATCAAAAAGAGTGATCACAAGATTGTGGACCATCTGCAGCAGACCCCATCAAAGATTTCCATCTTGTCTTTGCTAATGTATTCCGACTCCCACAGGAAAGCTCTCTTGAATATCCTGAACAAGGCTTATGTGCCTCAGGATATTTAGGTAAATCAATTAGAAGCGGTAGTATCTAGTGTCAATGCCAGTCATGGATTGGGTTTTACGGACATGGATCTAACATCTGAAGGGCGTGCTCATAATCGGGAATTGCATATATCTTTAGAATGTAAAGGTGCAGTACTTTCTCACGTGTTGGTAGATACCAGATCATCGCTGAATGTTCTTCCTAAGAAGGCATTGATGAAGTTGGATTATGATGGATTAGTTCTAAAGCCCATCGACCTGGTGGTTAGAGCATTTGATGGGTCGAGAAGATCAATGTTTGGGGAGGTGGATTTACCAATTAAAGTAGGTCCACAAATCTTCAATACCACATTCTACGTGATGGATATAAAGCTTGCATATAGTTGTTTGCTGGGAAGGCCTTGGATACATTCAGCAGGGGAATTATCATCCACACTTCATCAAAAGCTGAAATTCTTCTGGGAGGGCTAAATTGTAACAGTCTGTGGGGAAGAAGACATCTTCGTCAGTCATCTAGCTTCATTCAAGTATGTGGAGATGGATGGCGAGATAGTTGAGACTCCATGTCAGGCTTTTGAGCCCCTGAAAAATGAACAAGCATCTACATTGGCAGCTTCTTCTGAAGAACCAAATAAGGGGGTTTCCATAGCCTCTTATAAGTAAGCTCTAGAGGTGGTAGAGTCGGGGATGCGAGAATGGTGGGGCAGTCCATTAGAAGTTCCATAAAAGAAGGATATATTTGGGGTTGGCTACCATCTTCGGCAGTCATCATCTGGACAGAGTGCTAGAGGTCGTCAAGGCCCGATTACCTTCACGAGTGCGGGAATGGTGGATTACAGAAGCACAAGTGCCGTGCAGGATGACGCAGTTGATAGTGATTGTGACTTAGATGAGTGGATCAGACCTTCTTTTCCAGGGGCTCAACTTAGCAATTGGTCGTCCGAAAGGCTTATCTCAGTCACCTCCTTCAAAAAGTAATAATTTTTGTTTATGTCTTTCCTGTACTCCAGCACTATGTCTTACCCGGGGCATAATAGCTTTTTGTAAGGGTTCTTTTGTTCCTAACACAATTCATAATCATTAATAAAGCTGACGTTTCACATTCATCCATGTTGTTCTTTGTATTTCATTTTGTTTTTCAAAAAGAAAGAAAAGTTTTAAAATGGAAATGTTTCTCATTTTCTCAAACTCTTTCTAAAGCCTTGCATGAATCACCATTCATGCAGGTGCTCGTCATCGGATCTTATCAATGACGACCTTGTTATGGCTAGGTATGACTTTGACAATCCAATTTACCAAGCCAATGAGGAAGGTGAAGAAGATTGTGAACTACCTGAAGAGTTAGCCAGACTGCTTAAACAGGAGGAAAAGATGATTCAGTCGCATGAAGAGGCCATCGAAGTGATAAACCTGGGTACCGAAGAAGACAAGAAATAAGTTAAGATCGGAGCTGCATTAGAAGAATATATCAAGACTCGTCTAATTGCCATGCTTCGAGAGTATGTTGATGTCTTCGCTTGGTCTTACCAGGATATGCCTGGTTTAGACACTGAAATTGTGGTACACAAGCTTCCTCTGAAAGAAGACTTCCCACCGGTGAAGCAAAAGTTGAGGCGCACACGCCCTGATATGGCAATCAAAATAAAAGAGGAAGTACATAATCAATTTGATGCTGGTTTCTTGGCCGTGACTAGTTACCCTCCGTGGGTTGCCAATATTGTGTCGGTCCCTAAAAAAGAAGGTAAGGTCAGGATGTGTGTAGACTACATGGATATGAACAGGGCCAGCCCTAAAGATGATTTCCCTCTGCCTCACATAGATGTGCTTGTTGATAATACTGCACAATTTTTTGTGTTCTCTTTCATGGACGGGGTTTCAGGTTATAACCAGATTAAAATGTCACCCGATGATATGAAAAAGACTACCTTCATCACGCCTTGGGGCACCTTCTGTTACAAGGTCATGCCGTTTGGTCTGAAGAATGTTGGGGCTACTTACCAACGGGTGATGGTGACGCTATTTCACGACATGATTCATCATGAAATTGAGGTTTATGTTGATGATATGATAGCAAAATACCAAACAGAAGAAGAGCACTTGGTCAATCTAGCAAAGTTGTTTGACAGACTCCGGAAGTTCAGATTGAGGTTGAATCCGAACAAGTGTCCCTTTAGGGTCCGTTCCGGCAAGCTACTTGGCTTCATTGTTAGTGAGCGGGGAATTGAGGTTGATCCAGCCAAAGTAAAAGCCATCCAAGAGATGCCTGAGCCAAAGACTGAAAAGCAAGTGCGTGGTTTCTTAGGGAGACTAAACTACATTGCACGGTTTATCTCTCACCTAACGACCACGTGTGAGCCCATCTTTATGCTTCTGATGAAGAATCAGGACATCAAATGGAATGAAGACTGTCAGCAAGCCTTTAATCGAATCAAGGAGTACCTATTAGAACCTCCAATTTGCATGCCTCTAGTGCCAGGGAGACCCTTGATCATGTATCTTATTGTACTTGAAGGATCAATGGGATGTGTGCTGGGTCAGCAAGACGAGTCTGGTCGAAAAAAGCATGCCATTTATTACCTTAGAAAAAAGTTTTACCGATTATGAGACACGCTACTCACTACTCGAGAAAACTTGCTGCATTTTGGCATGGGCTGCTCGCCGACTAAGACAGTACATGCTGACTCACACCACTCTCTTAATTTCAAAGATGGATCCTGTGAAATATATCTTCGAGAAGCCGGCTCTAACAGGAAGGGTAGCCCGATGGAAGATGATACTAACAAAGTATGATATCCATTACACTTCGCAAAAGGCAATCAAAGGAAGTGTATTGTCAGAATACCTGGCTCAAGCCAATCGACGATTATCAACCCATGAAATTTGAGTTTCCGGATGAGGACATCATGTTCCTCAAGTTGAAAGACTGTGAAGAACCACTTCCGGAGGAGGGGCCAGACCCTGAATCAAGATGGAAGTTAATGTTTGACGGAGCTGTGAACATGAACGGAAGCGGAGTAGGTGTTGTTATCATCTAACCAGAAGGGGTCCATACACCTTTAGCTGCTCGGTTAACTTTCGAATGTACTAACAATGAGGCAGAGTATGAAGCTTGCATCATGGGGGTTGAAGAGGCAATCAACTTGAAAATCAAGAACCTCGAGTTCTTCGGGGATTCTGCATTGGTAATAAACCAAGTCAATAGAAAATGGTTAGTTCATCAACCTCACTTGGTTTCTTACAGGGATTATACCAGGAGGCTGCTAACTTTCTTCACCAAAGTCAAGTTGAATTATATTCCCCGAGACAAAAATCAGTTCACTGATGCTCTAGCAACTTTGTCATCCATGATTAAAGTTTGTCAAGAGAATTTTGTGCCTCGAATCATGGTCTCCCGTCTTGAAAGGCCTGCTTATGTCTTTGCAGTTGTCAGTGGTGAAGATAACAAACCATGGTATCATGATATCAAGCACTTCTTGAAAACTCAAGAATACCTGGCTGGGGCATCCAATAAAGACAAGAAGACCCTCAGAAGACTAGCAGGTGGTTTCTTATTGAATCAAGATGGTGTGTTATACAAGCAAAACTTCGACATGGTTCTGCTCAGATGCGTGGATAGACACGAAGTAGACTTGTTGATGCAAGAGGTTCATGAAGGCTCCTTTGGTACCCATGTTGGAGGACATGCTATGGCCAAGAAATTATTGAGATCGAGATATTATTGGATCACCATGGAATCCGATTGCTGTAAATACTCCCGTAAATGTCACAAGTGTCATATTTATGTCGATAAGGTCCATGTGCCTCCGAATCCATTGAGTGTCATGTCTTCACCATGGCCGTTCGCCATGTGGTGCATTGATATGATTGGCAAGATCGAGCCGATAGCTTCCAACGGTCATTGCTTCATCTTGGTTGCTATAGACTATTTCATGAAGTGGGTCGAAACGGCGTCTTATGCCAATGTTACTAAACAAGTGGTAGCCCGATTTATTAAAAAAGACATCATTTGCCGGTACAGAATTACCGAAAGAATCATTACTGATAATGGTTCTAACCTCAACAACAAGATGATGACTGACTTGTGTCGGGACTTTAAAATAGAGCATCACAACTCTTCTCCATATCGCCCGAAGATGAATGGCACCGTCGAGGAGGCCAACAAGAACATCAAGAAGATCGTGCAGAAGATGGTTGTGACATACAAACACTGGCATGAGATGCTACCATTCGCTTTACAAGGGTACAGAATGTCATTGCGTACCTCAACAGGGGCAACCTCATTCTCATTGGTGTATGGTATGGAGGCAGTCCTACCAATCGAAGTGGAGATCCCCTCGTTGAGGTTAATGATGGACATTAAGCTAGATGAAGCTGAGTGGCTCCGATCCAGATATAATCTACTGAGCCTCATTGAAGAAAAACGCCTAACAGTTGACTTCCATGGACAGTTGTATCAGCGGAAGATGAAGTAGGCTTTCGACAAGAAGGTACGATCCCAGAGGTACATACCTGGTGATCTGGTTCTGAAAAGGATTATTCCTCCTCTTAACGACCACAGGGGCAAGTGGACACCTAATTATGAATGACCATTTGTGGTTAAAAAAGGTTTTCTCAGGTGGAGCCTTGATGCTAACAACCATGGATGGAGAGGACTTCCATTCCCCTGTCAATACAGACGCAGTAAGAAAATACTTCGTGTAAATAAGACCCGCTGGATAAAAATAGAATAAAGATCCAGGAAAAAATGGGCATCCCGACGAGCCAAAAACAGAATAAAAGGCTCGGGCAAAAATTAGGGAAATCTTGAAAAAATGTACACCAGCTGAGTTGAAAAGCCATATCGGACAGCTCAGGCAAAAAAGGGTATCCTGGTGGATTGAAAACCCGAAAGGGCGATCCACGCAAAAGAGGGACTAACACGAATGACTGCGATCTGAGAAATTCGTAACACATCTGCAACTGAGGTTATTCTAAGGGATGAAGACCAGTTCAATCACCTTTCTCAAGGGGAAGAGCAAGCGGATAGTCTTGAAGATATACGCACCATAACCGGGTTGAAACTTGATAAGATTCACTTCTCACATTGCCAATAGGATAGTTTGTTTTCCTTTTTGGCTATTTCCTCTTTCGAGGAAATTGCTTCCTCTGTAATGCCTATTCATGGCCATTTTCCGAGTCAATAAAATTCAATTTCAGCCAATTTGTGACTATTTGCTTCTTGTTTTTGTTTTTCATCTAACATTGATTGATTGCGAAAACGTCCAGTAAATTGTGATTTATATTGTGTTGTGAACATTTGAATGCTTTCTAACTCATGCAGGAGGACAAAAACATTTAATACAATGCTAAAAAGGTTGTTAAGAGGCCTGTATATTGATTCATGATATGAGCCTGTGGAATACAAGTGTACTTTTGGAGTTAGATCTGGTAAACTTTTGGGTTTCATTGTCAATGGTAAGGGTATTGAAGTTGATCCTGCAAAGGTAAAAGCTATACAAGAGATGCCTGCTTCCTGTACTGAGAAATAAGTTAGAGGTTTCCTGGGACGACTGAATTACATTGCAAGATTTATTTTCCAGTTGACTGCTACTTATGAACCAATCTTAAAGTTGTTGAAGAAAGATCAAGTAATGGAATGGAATGACGAATGCCAGGTAGCTTTTGATGAGATCAAGAAGTACCTATAGGAATCTCCTATATTGATGCCACCAGTTGAAGGAAGACCCTTGATTATGTACCTGACAGTATTGGATAACTCAATGGGGTGTGTGTTGGGGAAACATGACGAGTCTGGTCGAAAAGAGCAGGCAATATACTACCTTAGCAAAAAGTTTACCGACTGTGAAACAAGATACTCACTGCTCGAGAAAACTTGATGCGCTTTGGCATGGGCTTCTTGCGACTAAGACAATATATGTTGACTCATACCCCTTTATTGATTTCAAAAATGGATCCAATTAAATACATATTTGAGAAACCTGCTCTCTCTAGACGAATATCAAGATGGAAAATTATCTTAACAAAATATGACATACATTATACTACTCAGAAAGCAATTAAAGGAAGTGTAGTAGCTGATCATTTGGCTCATCAGGAAGTGGATGATTATCAGTCTATGAATTTTGAGTTCCTGGATGAGGATATTATGATTGTTACTAAAGAACCTAGACAATATGAAGGACCTGGACAAGGATCCCGATGGACTATGGTTTTTGATGGAGCTTCTAATGCGCTTGGTAATGGTGTTGGTGTTGTGATTATCTCTCCTAAAGGCTGTTATACACCAATTATTGCAAGACTTTGTTTTAATTGTACCAATAATATGGCTAAGTATGAAGCATGCATAATGGGTATCAAAGCTGCTATTGAGATGAAGATTCGGTTTTTGAATGTGTATGGAGATTTAGCCCTGGTAGTTAGTCAAGTTAAAGGAGATTGGGACACCAAGCATCCTAATCTCATCCCTTACAGAGAGCATATGTTGTCTTTGATCCCGTACTTTGAAGAGATCACTTTTGGACATATTCCACGAGAAGAGAATCAGTTGGCAGATGCATTAGACACCATGTCATCTATGTTTGAAAACAGTTGGGATGATGAAGCTCCCAGAATTACTATTGATCGATTTGATAAACCTACATACTGCAATGAGGTTGGTACTGAAGGTGTAGAAGAAAAGCCTTGGTTCTATGAAGTGAAAAGGTATCTTGAAGCTCAAGAGCTCCCTAAAGGGGCATCTGTCAATGACAAGAAGTTTCTGAGGAGATTTTCTGCTAAGTTTTTCCTGAGTAATGGAATTGTGTACAAGCACAATCATGATTCAACTTTGCTTCGTTGTGTGGATAAGAATGAAGAAGTAGAGATTATGGAAGACATGCATGATGGGATCTTTGGTACTCATTCTAGTGGGAATACTATGGCTAAAAACATTCTGAGAGCAGGTTATTATTGGTCTACCATGGAAGCTGATTGCTATTAACATTCCAAAACATGTCACAAATGCCAAATTTATGCTGATAAGGTTCATGTGCCTCCAGTTCCATTGAATGTTCTGACTGTTCCTTAGCCGTTTTCCATGTGGGCATTGATATTATTGGTGAGATCAAACCTACAGCTTCCAATGGGCATCGTTTCATCCTTGTTGCTATTGATTACTTTACAAAGTGGGTAGAGGCAGCTTCATTTGCTTCTGTTACCAAGAATGTTGTGGCTCGATTCATCAAGTATAATCTTATATGTAGATATGGAATCCCTGAAAGGATTATCACAGATAATGGTACTAATTTGAACAATACACTGATTACTGACCTCTGCACCCAATTCAAGATTAAGCATCACAATTCTTCTCCATATCGTCCAAAGATGAATGGCGCAGTGGAAGCTGCCAACAAGAATATTAAGAAGATCTTGCAAAAGATGACAGTTACATATAAGGATTGGCATGAGATGTTACCATTTACTCTTCATGGTTATCGTACCACTATACGTACTTCAACAGGGGCAACCCCATTTTCCCTTGTCTATGGTATGAAGGCAGTTTTACCCATTGAAGTTCAGATTCCTTCCTTGAGAATTATGAAGGATGCAGGCTTAGATGAAGATGAATGGATTCAGACCCGACTTGACCAGATAAATTTGATTGATGAGAAAAGGTTAGCAGCTGTTTGTCATGGTCATATGTATCACAAACGTATGATCAAAGCCTTCAATAAGAAAGTTAAGTAGCAAATATATCAGGCTGGTGATTTGGTGATCAAGCGCATCATATTACCACAGGGTGATCCCAGAGGCAAATGGAACCCCACCTATGAAGGGCCATTTGTTGTTAAGAGAGTATTTTCTGGAGGTGCCATGATGCTTACCACTATGGATGGTGAAGATTTCCCACAGCCTGTGAACGCAGACATAGTTAAAAAAATACTACGCATAAAAAAATACCCGCTAGGTTGACTGATCTAGGCAAAAATAAGGGCATCTCAGCGAACCAAAAGGGTTCGGGCAAAAATTAGGGATATATATAAAAAAAATGTACACCCGACAAGTCGAAAACCTGAAAAGGCGGCTTGGGCAAAAAAGAGTATCCCGTCGGATTGAAAACCTGAAAAGGCAATCCAGGCAAAAGTTAGGGATTAAAGCGTATGACTATGTCTCGTTGGATCAACCATGTAACCTCTACTAGTTGTGTTATCTATGTCAAATTCAACAGATACAGATCAGTCAAATCATTTCTTTTCCGATAGTTGAAGATGAGATACTTGAAGATAATGGCAATAGAAGAATTTAAACTAAATAGGATTAGTTACACATAGCTATCTTTCCTTGTTTTTGTATACTTTTCCCTCGTTATTCAAGTTTACTTTTCCCCTTTTACTAAAGCAAAAGACGTCAGTTTGATTATGTTTGAATGTGTATATGCTTTTGAATATTATTGATGTTTACTAGAAATGCATAAAATACAATAATAACATTTACTAAGAACGAACGGAGGTAGGAATTCAACGAATCTTTGCCGATTAATCCCCACGGAGTAATCTTTACGGATATTCTTACGGAATACTTCATGTAATATCTTCCAACACTACGAAGTCTTCAAGTAGTTTCATATCCTCCGAAGAATTGATACTTAACCAAATAAGTCTCTCGGAACTATGTCCATCTCTTTTATCCTCAGTCAGAATATTCGGGAACTTAATCCTTCAATAAGAAGTACAATATCCCTAAACAAGACGGGAACGAAGTCTTCATACTCCTCAACAATGAACCGGGATTTATTTTCCCTAGCCCGCAGTTGTTCTACGAAGCTACTCATACGCCTCAACTACATAATTCATACATACATCATATCATATCATATCATACGTATACAACATTCTCATGAGATATTATCTTGCAAAATGTTATATACATCACGATATTTGCATAGAACTAACCTTGTTTTTCAGGTTAATTCTCCAGAAGACAAACGTCATCAATAACTCACACCTTGGGACGTTGTTTATCCTCCCAAAAGCTATATCATTACCTTGGGAAGTTGTTTATCCTCCCGAAAGCTGTATCATTGCCTTGGGTCGTTGCTTATCTTCCCAAAAGCTATATCATTACCTTGGGACATTGTGTATCCTCCCGAAAGCTATATCATTACCTTGGGATGTTGGTTATCCTCCCGAAAGCTACATCATCACATTTTGGGCCGTTGTTTATCTCCCCAAAGGCTATCTTGGTGTAACACCCCCTTTCTATATCCCCAAATAATCAATAAAATCATTTCGGCACATGTTAAAAATTTCATCAGAGTATAACTAAACATGGTATAAAAGAGGCATGCTACATTATGCTTGAAATTAAAAACATACAACACCTTCTCATTTAAAGATATGCAACGATGGGGTAGTTTTCAACATAGGGAAAGCCTTTCCTTTACAAGTCAACCGTGTTAACGGAAGTGCCAACTTTGAAAATCCTTCAATAAACCTCCGATAATAACCCGCCAAGCCTGAAAAGCTTCGAATCTCTATAACCGATCTTGGAACTTCCCATTGCATTACCATATCAATCTTGGATGGATCAACACTAATACCACCATCGGAAATAACATGCCCACGAAATATTACCTTCGACAACCAAAACTCGCACTTTGACAATTTAGCATACAATTGTTTCTCTTTCAAAATTTGTTACACAATCCTTAAATGCTCTTCATGATCCTCTTGAGACTTAGAATAAATCAAAATGTCGTCGATGAACACAACCACAAAACGATCCAACTGTTCATGAAAAATACGATTCATGTATTCTATAAACAAACCTGGCGCATTAGAAACACCGAATGGCATCACGGAATACTAGTAATGACCATAGCGTGTCCTAAAAGCCGTGTTTTGAATATCCTCTTCTTTCACATGAATCTAGTGATATCCTGATCTCAGATCAATCTTACTAAAAACACGCGCGCCAACCAATTGGTCCATCAAATCATTAATCCTCGGAAGCGGATACTTGTTCTTAATTGTCACCTTATTCAACTGTCGATAATCAATACATAACCGCATACTTCCATCCTTCTTCTTTACTAACAATACCGGTGCACCCCAAGGAGAAACACTCGGCCTAACAAACCTCTTATCCAACAAGTCATTCAACTGCTTCTTCAACTCTACCAACTCTGAAGCTGACATACGATACGGTGCCATCGAAATCGGTCTAGTACCCGAAACTAGATTAATAGAAAACGCAACCTCTCTTTCTGGCGGTACATCCATAATAACGTCCGGAAACACTTCTGGAAAATTACACACCACTGGAAACCTACTTATCTCCACTTCGCTTTCCACTGACCACGATGCAAACAAACCAAACAATTGAGCTTTGTCCACTAAAAGTTTCTTCAACTCTTTCGTGGATAAGAAACTCTCTTCTTCATCATCATCCAAAGAAGGAAACCTTACTAACTTATGATAACAATCTATATGAACTCGATTAAATTGCAACCACTTCATACCCAAGATCACGTCCAAACCTTCCAACGACAAAAAAACTAAATCCATAACAAAATCTTTACCATACATGGTCAAAGAACAACACACACACACCAAAGAAGTAGTTATGGATCCTGAAGCAGGAGTCTCAATAACCATCTCACCACCCCAAGAAGACATAAACAAATTCAAACGCTTAGCGCACTCAAGAGAAATTAACGAATGAGTCGCTCCCGTATCAATAATAGTAACTAAAGGCGTACTATTAATAAAGCATGTACCTTTAATCAAACGGTCTGTACTAGTAGTATCCTTCCCTGCTAATCCAAACACCTTTCCGCCCGCCTGATCTTGCTTCAGCTTAGTACACTTAGTACTAATGTGACCAACTTCCCCACAATTGAAGCACTTTACAACATTCCTCCTACACTCGGTAGTAGCATGTCCAAGACCTCCACAGTTTGAACATTTCACAATATTCTTCCCACACTCAAAAGACTTGTGGCCTAGATCGCCACACTTGTAACATTTAACGGGACCAGAACTCCCTCCACCAGATCTCCTATCAAAGTTTCCCCTATGTTTTCCCTTATCAGCGGGTGTCACATAAGGTCCTCTTCTAGCTTGTTGCTTCCCTTTCCTCTCATTCACACTCTTGTAATGTGTAGAACGAGCTCTGCTGTCTTCTTCAAAAATTCTACAACATTCAGTCAAATCTGAAAACCTTCTGATTCTCTGATATCCCACAACTTGCTTAATCTCAGGACGCAAGCCATTCTCATACTTAATATACTTAGAAAACTCAGCAGTAGCAGCAGCATAATGAGGATGAAACTGAACCAATTCCACAAATTTAGCAGTATAGTCAACCACTGACATACTACCTTGCTTCAGCTCAAGGAATTCCATTTCCTTCTTTCCTTTCACACTCTTAGGGTAGTACTTCCCTAAGAATTCAGTACTAAAAACTTCCCAAGCTATCTCTTCATCATTCTCCTCAAGAGTTTGACTTCTACTGACCCACCAATCATCGGCTTCTTCCTTCAGCATGTGAGAACCAAGTCTCACCTTGCTCTCTTCAGCACAGTCCATGACTCTGAAGATTCTTTCAATCTCCTTCAACCAATTCTGAGCACTATCAGGATCAAATCATCCTTTGAAGACCGGCGGTTGATTCTTCCAGAACTCATCATTCGCATTCACATTCGGCGCTCCCTGCACCGCCCTAGCCATTGCTTCCAAAGCAGTAGCCATCACATTGTCGTTTCTACCAGCCATATTCCGATTGTTCCCAAAGACAACAACAAGATTAAACAAAAGTTCAATCATAACAACATCAAGACAGACATAACTGACTCGAACACTGGCTCTGATACCACTTAATGTAACACCCCCTTTCTATACCCCCAAATAATCAATTAAATCATTTAGGCACATGTTAAAAATTTCATCAGAGTATAATTAAACATGGTATAAAAGAGGCATGCCACATTATGCTTGAAATTAAAAACATAAAACACCTTCTCATTTAAAGATATGCAACGATGGGGTAGTTTTCAACATAGGGAATTTAATCCTTACTCCCATATCTCCAATTCATATAATTACACAGCGGAAACCAAATCAACAACATCAAACATGTATATATTCATTCATATATATATATATCAACAAGTTTGATGCCAACAACAATATTCATGTTTATACAAAACATCCATCCAACAGATACATATACACAATGCATCACAAAAATGGCACTAAGCCAACCTAACTACCCGGTGCTACATATCAGAGCTGACCGACCAAAATATGAAGACGAGCTTCACAAAAATATGCCATCCAGCAATCTACTCTGCAATGCCTCATAGAGCATCATAAAACAGCAGAAGGGTGAGAAACATTATCATAATAATATTACATATAATTATATATCTCAACATATAAAATGCATATAAAATATATTCTCACCACAAATCATTCCTCAATCACCTATACACATCGCAACGTGTACATACACCAATCAAGCATGTTCATCATGCACCAATTCACTATTTACATAAACTCTTATTATTTATGTTTATTCCTCAATTCTATTCATTCCGCATAAACATACGTCTAGCTATGTTTAATCACATATACATTACAATGTATAAATCATATACATATACATATATCAAATATGCATATATACAAACAAGTATGTTTCATCACACATACTATCATCTCCATAACACTCCAAATAAACATATGCAGATTCATGTTTATTTTTAGATATCATAATTAAAATGATAAAATTCAACTCATAGAGACCAACACACGACTCTATGCAGATGCAAATGCGGTACCGACTCAACATTTCAGCAGGTTCACTCAGGAACCAAATGGAATCATCGCTTGTTACCTAAAGTAACTCCCCGTCGGGCACACGATGTTCCCCATTGCTCACACCCCACATGGACACACAATGTCTATGGATTGCTCACACCCCACACGGGCATACTATCCGATTGCTCACACCCCACACGGGCACACAATCAATGTGAATAAAATCACCCATCGCTCACACCCCACACGGGCACACGATGTTTCTGGATTGCTCACACCCCACACAGGCACACAATCCGATCGCTCACACCCCACATGGGCACACGTTCTTGTTGTAGTCATCACTCACACTCCACATGAACACACGATGCTACAACGAATTCACAATGAATCCCACAACACAAGAATGCATACATTATGCTTACATGCAAAATGACACATAACATTCTTGAAAATGCATACATATTCACAATATAGTTATGCATTCATCTCATTCAATTTACATATATTCGCATTTAATTCAAGCAATGTATCTACTTGCCAAACGGCCACAACACAACAATCAAACCAACAATTCCATAATTAACATAATTACGTTTTATTGGAAAAGTCGGGTGAAAGTCAGCTAAAAATTACTTTTCTTAGAATCATTAGTTTCTACACGTTTCTAGCTTCGAATCGATATAAGGATCGCTAAAAACGGATACCCGAAACTAAAGCTACGGATTAAAACACATAACCCCTCAAAAACCTATAGGCTCGCTGAGCGCCCTCTCGCTCGCTGAGCGAGAATCTCCCGGAACTTTCGTTGAGCGAGGGATAGCTCGATGAGCAACCACTGCGATTTCAGAAAAATACCAGCTGCGAACAGTCAACCAAAATGACCTCAAAACTCCTCTAAGCTCATACAAATATGATCAATAACATATTCTAGCTATCATACTTCGGCTATAACGATTTCCAACCGATTAATCCATAAATTTCTCACATTTTCTCTCAAACCCTAACTATTCATCTTCTCTAACTTCTACCAAATCAAAAACCCACAAAATCTAACACATACATAATCATATACAAGATTAAGATAACAATGCTTATCACCCTTACCCGATTATTCGGATTCCTAGGAGAAATCTTGAAGCATTTCCAACTTTCCCTCTTTTCTCTTCCTTTTCTCATCTCTTCCTTTTCTTTCTTCTCTTTTTCTTTCTCTTCTTACCAACTTTTCTATTTCACTCTTTCTCACTCTCTTATATTCTTTTCTCTCTATTTCTACATTTAACTCTATTCTTTCTATTTCTTTCCAACCAAATATCATTTTCTCACAAAAATACCAATTCTACTAATTTCTAACTTATCATTAATTAACAAATACCTAAAATACCCTCCAAACCAATTTTACCCGGAAATTCACAAAACGGTAAAATCACATATCACACCAACATATCACATTAATTCCTTAACATAAATTATCATCACGATAATTTCACAAATAAAATAATTATCATACAAATAAAATAAAAGACTCCACAAAAATTGGGAAAATCGAATCGGGGCGTTACACTTGGGTCGTTGTTTATCTTCCCAAAAGTCGTATCTCATTACCTTGGGTCGTTGTTTATATTCCCATAAGCTATATCATTACCTTGGGCCGTTGTTTATCTTCCCAAAAGTTGTATCTTCATATTTTGGACTACCTTATTCTCCAAGAAGTATATTTGAAGAACTTTTTTCTGAATGGCATCTTTAAGCCCATTCAAGCAATACATTTTTTTCTCCGAATGGAATCTTTAAGCCCATTCAAGAAATATAACCAACCAACAATATCATTCTACGCACCGGCGAGTGCAAATTTTTTGGATTTTGTGTTCAATCCCCTTCAACCTTCCAATCATGAATGACGCGCACGCCAATCTAACTCCTCGGGTTTCAGAAAATTGAACAGGGGCAGCTATTGTTTCCCAAAAATTTCCCTCCCACAATCAAAATAATGGGTCCCTAGAGTTCTCTCAAGGTTCTCAAGATTCACAAGATTCACAAAATTCACAATTGGTCAGAAAGTTGGAGATTTCCCTCAAACAAAGCCTCCTACTAAGCAATGGATCAACAACTAGGGTTTTGAGTTTATCTAAGCTAAATGGACTTCCAAGGCCTCAATTGAGCTTCATAACATCCCACATTACTTAAAGGGTCCCTATGTCAAGTTTCAGAACTTTCCCAATAAGTTAGACCAGTCAGATGATCAGATATGCAAAAACCAGTCAAAGTGGTTAAAAAGTCAAACTGAGGTCAACTGTGGTCAAATTAAAGTCAAACTTCAAGTTTTTTTGCCAACATCAAGGTTATGAATTAAAATTCATCATTTGATCAAGGTTTGATCATGATTCATCAAGGAAATCTCAGATCATCAAGAATCAAGAAGTTTCTAAATTAGGATTTCATAGTAAAAGTCAACTGAACTTTGACCAGCCACAACTTTCACATGCTTCATCAAAAATTTCCCAGCCAAATCTCATTATGAAGGAAATTTAATTCTCTACAACTTTGTGTGTCACAAGCCAAGCCTAAAAATGCTTTAGTTGGAAGGTATGAGCTAAGACATTATAGGTCATTTTAAAAGTCAACTTTGTCCAAAGAGCATAATTTGAAAATGGTAAAAGATATGGACATGAGACCAAAGAGGTTTGTTAGAGGACTCTTTAAGATTTCCAAAATGTCCAATATCATCTTCATGGCCTTAAAATTGAGGGATTTATGCATTGGCAAATTTGGAAAAATTTCAAAGGGTGTATTGAGCAAAAAGGGTCTCAAATCCAATTATTTTCAAATGGGCCCATGGAATTGCAATCCAATCTTCACAATAACATCATGCACGACCCAATTCCAATTATTTCTGATTTTTATAGTTTATTTATTATTTATTTGAATTTTAATAATTAAAATTCAATTTATATATATATATATATATATATATATATATATATATATATATATATATATATATATATATATATATATATATATATATATATATATATATATATAAAATATGAAAAATCAAATAATGTGTGAAATCTTTGATTGGAAATTATGGAAATCATATTTGGAAGGTTTAGACATGAGATGAAATCAGATTAAATCAAATATGGCAAGAATAGATGGAAATTTCAAATATTTGAAATATGGAAATCTTCACCATGAAGTTATCCAAAAGTCCAAATAACCCATCATTTTTTTAACCTAATTTCATTCAAGACATATATACAAACCTAAACAACAGAAGAGGCACGAAAAGCAGAGACAAAAGGAGCTGGTTCTAACTTCAAATTTTGTCCAAAAATTCCAATTTTGGTTCCTTGGTTGCAGGCCCTCTTAAGGTGTTCTAAAGGTCTAAACACGATCCTTGAGACTTCTTGATGATATCGCAATCATTTGCATCATCAAGATCACATCCATATGCCTAAACCGAATCCTTTTTTCTCTTGAATTTCAATTTTTTGATTTCAATTATTATTGTGTTTCTAATGGATTTTGATCTTGTTTTGTTGTTTGTAAGGACTCATGGATGGATTCTAGGTAATTAGATCAAAGAATCGTGGACCAATCCGTAAAACACCATTATTAGGGTTTGACCTCCAAATTAGGGTTCCCTAATATAAGCTAATTAAATGATTTTTGTTGACATGATTGAGTTGTATGAGTTATGGGGATCATTTTGGTATGATCAATTTCAAGAATTGTTGTGTGTTACTTGATGTTTGAAATTTGTAGGTTTTCCTATGTTAACAAATTCGCAGGTAATATTATAGGAATTTTCGCAGGAAATGTTGCAGGGCTGGAGGTAGGAGAAGACCAAAAGCGCGCGGAGAATAAATTTGAATTTTAAAGTTTTAATATTTACGATTCTTGCCAGTTAGATGACACAAATGCGCTTTTGGTCCAGTGGTCTTGGCATGTGCATGGAGGCTTCAGGACCTGGGTTCGATTCCCAGGTCCCCCATTTTTTTTTATAATTTGTTTTGTTTTGCAGGTTTAATATTTATTTTGTTTGCTTCATATGGTTATCACGCACGCAACTTCAGCTTAGATGGTTGGAAGTGTAACCTTGGAGGTACAAGGACCTGGGTTCGAATCCCAGGTACCTTTATTTTGTATATTCTCTTTTTTTTTCTTGTTTTCTTTATTATTATTATTTCAAATTATCTTTTTCTAATTAATTAAAATCAACTAATAATTAACTATTAGATTAATCATAAAATATTTTCTTAAAAAATACACTTCCACTAATTATTGTTTTGTAATAGCTTTCTTACATTTTTTTAGTTTGTAAATAAATTAATATTTTTCTAACAAAAACTCTTAATATTATTTTAATTAAATCCATATTTGTTTCTTTAATAATAATTGTGAATATAATTAAATTTTCTTTATATTGTCATAAAAAAAAATCATTTTTGTATATATTTAGTTTTTGTATAATTAATAATTAATTCTCTTTAATAGAAAATCTAAATTTAACCTACAAACTTAATTTATTTTTTCTAACCCTAATTTATCTAACATAAATATAATCTTTCTAAATTAAAACTTTAACATAATTTCCAACTTTAAATTTTTTATTTTTTATTTTCCTTAATTTATTTTGCTTTGATTTTCTTCATTTAATTTTTATTTATTAATCTTATTAGAAAATTGTATAGGTATCATTATTATAATTTATTTTTCTGCTTATATAATTGTGTATCTGCCCTAAAGCGATGTAATAACGTAAGATTTACTGTTTTTCGCATTTTTTATTTATTTAATTTAATTTGCATGGTTAGTAAATAGGGAGTGGAAATTTAATTGTAATTAATTTAATTTAGATAACAAATTAAAAATAAAAATATCTGAACTTAAACACTCACACATGTAAGTCGATCTAAGATCGCTGTCTGCACTTCCTAGGGTTATCCCTCTTGGTTGCCTTATTAAACGGTCAAGTCCCTCGAAAGTAGGGTGTCTTAAGCAAAGTCCCTCTAGGAAAACAAATCATCTTGTCCCTCCAGATTCTAAAAGATCAAGTCCCTACGAGGTTGCCTACGATAAATGATCTTGTACCTTCGGTTTAAAAGATGATAGTCCATCCCAATTGCTAAAGACACCCTACAGTTGCCTTCTTTGACCGTAAGATGACCTTACGCATGTCCCTTAATAAAATCCATGGTAATGGATACTTATTCCTTAATAATAGGGAAAGTTTTACCCTTGAAAGGACATATAAGAACATGAATGACTTAATCTAGGGTAGGTACCTCATAGTTACTTACTCACTTTTAAAAAAAGAAAAGAAATACTTAGCTCACTATTTTCAAACATTTTCAAACAAGGCTTTGTATACATCCATACGAGGATCATTACAAAGTACTTAGAAAATTTCTAATCACACACTACACTTTTCAAAAACAATTAAGTGATCTAAGTAACTAAGAGCCCATGGATAACCATGGATATAAAGGGTGCTAACAACTTCCCTTTATATAACCTACCCCCCGAGCTCAAGTCTTTTAAAAATAGGTCTTTCTTGTTCTTTTATGTCCTTTCCACTTGGATAAAATAAAAGTCGGTGGCGACTCTTGCTATCCGCAACATTTATAGAAAGTCAGTTCTCCCACCGTGTTACAGATGTATTATGATAAAACAGATTCTAAATATCCCACAGGATGTTTAGACATCTGGTCTGACATTCTGTTATAGCAGCACAAAATACAAAACAGAAAGGTATAAATAACATATTCAAATTGTTAACCCATTTCAATGTAAACACATCTATTTTGGGGGCTACCAAGCCAAGAAGGAAATCCAATATGTAGTATCAATTCAAAGATCCTCAGCAAACCACTCAGGTTTTTTGATATGGGTATGGTGTTTTTCTTTATTTTCTTCTTTTCGTTAGAAATGGTGGGTTTTTGAAATGGGTGTGGGATTTATGAAAGCTGTTTGATAGGTTGATGTTGATATTTTTGGATTAGGTCAAAGGACTTGATTGTTATTTTTGTTTGGTGTGCTCGCAAAGATCATACGACCTTTTGCCTACATACCCCCAAAATGAGAATTGAGGGATCAGAGCATCATAGTTCCTCCTAAAAGGCTAGAGCTTGGAGGAAAGGGATGATTTGTATCCTGGTTAAAGCACATGATGTTTGATGCTCAAATTGTTGTATTTGTGTCTTTATTAAAGCCCAAGATTGAAGCTAAATTTTTGTTTGTTTCCTGATCAAAGCCCAGGATTGAAATTGAAAGGTTTATTTATTTCGTGATCAAAGGCCAAGATTGAAGCTAAAAGAAACAATTGTTTGTAACTGGTTGGTTGCTTGCTTTCTTGATTTGCATAGCTCAATGTATAAGCTAAATGGGTAACTTGTATCTTAATTTGCATAGCCCAAGAAAAACTCTATTTGGATGGAAATTTGACTGGTGGAAAGTGATATTAGTTATAATCCTTGTGTATGACTATTAGCTTAGTTAGAGTCCAATAATATGACTATATTGTTGTTGTTAGCTTAGTTAAAGTCCAAGGCTATGATTGTAATGAATGAGTGAGCTTAGTTAAAGTCCAAGGCTATGACTGTTGGGGATTAACTTAGTTAAAGTCCAAGTCTATGGCTGTTGTTAGCTTAGTTAAAGTCCAAGACTATGAATGTTGTGAATGAATTAGCTTAGTTAAAGTCCAAGACTATGATTGTAATGTAAAATTTAGCTTAGTTAAACTCCAAGACTATGACTGTTTATGAATGTGATTAGCTTAGTTAAAGTACAATTCTATGACTGCTGTGAATGAATTATCATAGTTAAAGTCCAAGACTATGATTGTACTTTAAAAATTAGCTTAGTTAAAGTCCAAGACTATGATTGATGTTAGCTTAGTTAAAGTCCAAGACTATGACTATTGTTATCTTAGTTAAAGTCCAAAACTATGAATGTTGTTAGCTTAGTTAAAGTCCAAGACTATGCCTATGTTTGAGAGATTGTAAAGTGTTTGACTATTTGTGCCTTGATTTAAGCCCAAGGTTGAAGCTAAAGGATACTCAGTAGAGATATTTTGTCATCTCTAAAGAGGGAATGGTTTATTTGTGCCTTAATTGAAGCCCAAGGTTGAAGCTAATAAATGAAAATTGACTCTACTAGAAAGTTTTATCTGTATCTTGATTTGGAAGACCATGTGTGAAGCTTATATGTGAGAGATAAACTCTTGATGTATATGTATCTTATATGGAGCCTAAGATGGGAGGTTGAAAAGTTGTTGGTAGACTGACATTGTAGGAAGAGTGTTTTGTGTGTTGTTTTGATAATTGTTTTGAAGGTCATTAGACATTCCTTTGTCTGGGAAGGATTCAATTGTATAAAGCCCAAGAGGAGGCTAGCTTGGTTATCCAGCGGGGAGAGGGAGACTACTGTATTTATTTTGATTCTAAGGTATGCTCCTATGCTTGTAGGAAGCCTAAGAGGGTCCTTGTGTTTGAGCCCAAAAGGAGGCTATGTTACCTATATAAGGCCCATGGGTCCTTAGATAAAGCCCAAGAGGAGGATGGGGATGGTTTACAAAGAAGCAATTCACCGGGAAACTTCTTATCTTTGTAAACCCCTAGTAAGTTGTAAGGAAATTAAAATCTTAAGTGTTTTGAAATGGTGTATCTGTTTGGATGAAGATAACCTAACTACTTAGAGATTCTAGCAAGATGCAAATATATAAAAATGAAATGCACGCAGACAAATAAAAGTGTCAGTGAATGTGTTTAACAACTTTTAGTATGTTTTTGCTATGGTTTGAGTATTCTTAAGTGATTTATTAAGAATGAAGCTAGGTGTTACACTAGGAAGCAAAAGCCCAAAATCCCGAGGAGGAAAGATTACATATGTTTTTTTACATTGTAGCTCTTTGATGATTAAGATGTTTTTTGTTATCTTTGCTTTAGTATGAGATTAAGAAAGATAATTTTGGCAAACAGTTCTATTCTAAGAAAACAACAACAATTAAAGAAATTAGCGAGAAGTTAGAAAGAAGCATATGGCTCAGAAGCCAATAATAGGGATTAAACATAAGGATGCATATGGAGTTTGTTTTGTTGATTAATTATTTGATGATTTCATAAACGGAGTATGACTTTGTTACTGATAAGCTGCCTACAGCCTAGAAAGCAGTTCACCGGAATGAAGCTCAGTCTAGTTGTTGGTGTATTAGATCTTTAGTCATAAAGATGAAAAAAGAAAAGGATATGAGATTTGTAAATAAACGCTTATGATCTCTGTATAAGAGATAAAAAATAGTTTAAGAAAATGGTTGGATTCATGACTTATACGGAAGCCTGGAGGATTTTTAAAACAGACCGGAGAAAGTTTAAAACAGTAAAGAATAAGTCCTGAACAAAAATAATTCCTCATGACACATTTTGACAATTTATTTTAGAAAATAATGAGTTATATGTAAACGTATTCACAGAAAAAGATTCACAGATGAAAACTTAACGCGGTGAAAAAGGCGATCGCGTCGAGTTTTTGAAAATGGATCAGATGAACCCTAATGGTACATTTTTTCAAAAAAGGATGGGTCTTACACTCTAATAGAGGCCCAATAGTGTGATCAAAGTCAATTTGAGGGTGTGAAAGTCAAAACCCTAAATTTGAAGTATTTTGAATATTTATTTGAATAAAAAATATTAAAATACTTGATAAATTTCAAACAATAATGAAGAACACGTTAAATTTTTGGATCAAGGTTTGAAAAATTATGTTTTATCCATGAGATAACTTGAATATCATTTATGTTTGTAAAATCAAGTTAAAGAATTGGATTTAAAAATATTTAGAAACAAATAAAATTAATTCTTTAATAAAATAATAAATATATTAAAAATATATTTTTTGGAGATTCTTTTATGGAATAAAGTATTTAAAAAAAATTTAGAATTACTGAAAAATGAATCATTTGAAAACTCAAAATAATCAGAGAGAAATTAATTTTTGAATCAATTAACAAAAATCACAAAAATTCAAAATTTTGAATATTTGAAAAGGGCGCTAAGAACACCGTGAAGAACACGTGCGAAGGGTGTTCTTGCCCATATTTGCAAAATCTAGTCTATCTCATAGAATAGGCATCCATTTGAGATAAAATAAACATCAAAATCACTCTTTTTGATCCCACGAACACAATGGTACCAATGAATTTCATTTATTTTGTGTGTGGAGTGAAATATTTGTGATGAACACTGAAGTACACTAATTGGGGCTAAGCCTCATTGTCGCTCCCACTAAATGAAGCCGGGTCAAATAGGGTACAGACGCGAACGGTCGGCGAGAGGAGGATGTGAGAACACACAGGAGTGAACTCACAGGGAATGAAAAGAGTCGCCAGCTAGGCATTTTTATCCCGGAGGAAAGGCAATTCTGCATAGACATAGAAAGATATGGATAAGATGGTTGCGAACCAGAGAGACTGAGAAAGGGGGTTGGTTTCAACCTGGGAAGGTATTAGCAACCAGATTGTCCGTCGTACTCGACGGGATCCACGCTTAAAAGATTTGTGTTTTAAAGGGGTAGTGTCAGTGCAATTTGTGTGTAAAAGAGCTGGAAAAGTATGTACAGGTGTCAGTGTAAGAGAAGTAGGAAGTGTATGAGTGAAGTGTCAGTGTAAGAACAAAAGTGAAATGCTCAAGACTATGAGGCTTAAAGAATAAAGCTGGAAAGAGGGGGAATATACAGAGACTTTTGTTCGATAACTGTTAAGTTATGCCTACGTATCCTCTCGTGCAATGAGGAAGTCAGAACACCGTAGTTCGACCCAAAGAAACTGAAAGATAAATTGACTTGTGAACTGCCTGTTTGTCAATGCTCAAGTGTATGACCTGTCTGGCTCAGGTGCTAACTGTCTTGCATTAGACGGAAGAAGCAAGTTCTCGATTGTGAGTGAATGAGATGAGAAAAGAATCCCGGAGGAGACGATTATTGTTTGTTTTTGAGTTTTCAGTCTTTTATTGCTTTTGAAAGTTTGTCATAAGTTAATGAGCCTAAGCCTAAACCAATGGATTTAGTAATCTCATCACATCTTCCCTCTGATTAGGGGTTATGAGAATACCTTAAGTGTGAAGTCAGCTTCTCACACTTAATCACCTTTGATGTAGGATTAAGTTCATTAACCTACTTATGATTATTTAGATGTTTTTGGTGTTTTTGTTTAGTGTTAAGTAATGAGATTAAGCCATAATCAAGGATTAAACAGACTCATTACACCATCCTAATAGAAGGATGATAGATGAGAATGTTTAAGCTGAGGAAAGCTCCTCAGCTTAATCCATGATTAGGGATTAAACTCATGACAAAACAAAGCCCTTATTAAGTGGATTTTAGTTAATGATAAGATGATGAAGTGAGTTTTATTATTTGTAAGACAACTTGAGGGGGACTTGTCCATTAACACTAGGGTTAGTCCTTCTTAACCAATTAAGGAAGAATTAGAACCCTAATGCAAGGCCCAAGTTACAAGCTTGATGTCTTGATGATTATTAAGTGGATTGATTAAAGGAGTTAAACATATTAAGGGTTTAACACTTAGAATTAAAGTTATACACTCCATCCTAATAGAAGGATGCAGGCATAAACTTAATCACAAAGCCTTAAAACCTTTAGGGTTTAATCCTTGATTATGAGATGAGAAGAGAAGACTCAATGAGACACAAAGGTAAAACTAAGTGGGGAGACTAATCAAAACCCTAATCATTGTCATGCTTGGTTGTTCCTAAGGTTTGTGAGGTTTACAAGAGAAATCTTCAGAGGAACCACCAGGAAGCAGATGAAAGGAGCAAAGAGAAGCAAAGTAACTTGCTTCAATTAAGAAGACAAGTCACTTGAGGAAAGAAAGTAAGATGAAGAAGAAAGAGCAAGCTCAATCTCAAACACAAAACAAAATTCAGCAAGGATGTATAAGAGGAGATGAAAAGAAGTTGTGAGAAGTGAAGGCAAATTCACTTCTCAAAGTTGCTTACCACCTGAAAAGTTAGTGAAAGAAATGCAATGCAATGCAAAATGAAATGAAATGGCATGATGCAAATCAAAACCAGAAGCATATAGGTAATGATAATGATGTTATGAGATGATGCAAACATGAAACAAGGCATGGGGATGATCATACAAACAAATGAATGCAAGAGAAACATGCTTTGAACCATGAGCATACATGAAAAGTTATGGAATGCAAATGACATACAAAGTGGTAAATGAAAGATGCAATGATCAAAAATGCTTCTAATATGTCTTAAGATGTCTAATGAATCACATGGATGCACAAAATGCTATGGCAAGTCATGGTATGTGAGCAAATGCAAGATGAATGCAAAAGGAAGCCCAAATTAGGGTTTATGATCAATGCATCAAACAAAAACCAAAACCAGAAGCAAACATCAAGATAAAAAATTGAAAATACATTCAAGGGGACCCTAACCCTACACAAACTCACTGCCCAAAGGAGGGGATCCAATTCTAAACCTAGTGAAAGTTATGAATTTCTTAAGGATGCTAGGGTTTTAAGGTACCTTAACAAGGAAAATGTCAAACAAATGGGAAATGCAAGATCAATTAATGCCAATTTAATCCTACAAACTACATGATATGCAAGACACAATGCAAAAAGAATCAAAGTCCAACTCTCAAAGACTAGGCAGAAATGAATTTTTGAACATTGGATCAAAATAATGCTTTGAAATAGAATTAATTCCATGGAAAATTGTCAAAATGCATTAATATCAAAAAAGAAATTTGGTTTGAGGGTTGGACAATGTTTCTAAATGATTTTAAAGGTTTCATGAATTTTTTGGTGATTTTTAAATACCTAAAAGTATTTTTAATTAATTAATTCTCATTAATTAATTAAAAATAAACTTTTAAATGATTTAAAAATATTTTTTAATGCAAAAAATAAAAATAAAAATGTTTTTGGTTTCTGAAAATTAATAAAAGTTTATACAAAAATTTTCAGAATTTTTAAAATTGTTTTACTATTTTAAATAAAATGGAGAAAACAATGCAATTAAATGAAAAAATAAAATGAACAAAATCTGAAAATGAGAAAGTATGCAAGATCAAGGGCTAGAATTCAAACATACACGCGCGGGAGCTGACTTGGCGCCACATCCAAGGGCTGAGATTCAAATTTCCGTAATTAATGTCATTAACCCTAATCCTGCCCTAATCACTTTCAGGCGACCGGAACACTGTTCCGGTCGTCTTCTCCGGCTAGCTCAAATCCCTAACTCCCTCTACACGCAACAAAAATGAAATCTAACTGCCCAGAATTCATCCCCATTCAAAAACGAATCAAACCCCCCAAACAAACAACATTTTTCATTCATCAATCAGCCAAATCGAATCAAAACAATTTTAGGGCAAAAAGTTTCAGAGCATTCATACATCCTGGTTTCTCAACCATTTTCAAAAGTAAACACATATTCATGATCAGGGGAGTGCATAGAAGCTTTTAAGAACTTAAAATGAAGTTTCTGGAAAAAAAGTTTGAGATGGCTACCTGAACTGAAGCTTTAGTTTCTGGTACTTTCTGGCTGGTTTCTTGCCTGCAACCAACTCCACTTGACCTCCTGAGAAGCTTTCAATGCTTGTTTGAAGTTTATAATGGATGGTTTGAGAGATGGAAGAAGTTTTGTTCAATGGCAGGTGGTGATCGTGTTTTTGATTCTTTGAGTTTCAGTCTATGATGAGGGGTGGTTTGTGATCAGGGAAGTGTGTTAAGTTGATTTGTGAAGTTAGTTTTTGTGTTTGAGGCTTGTGCAATCAGTTTCGAAGAGTTTTGCACAAGAGGTGGAAAATGAGAAAGCTGAGTTCTGGATGCTTTCAGGCTTGTGTTTTGTATGCTTTGGCTTGCTTTTTGTTTGCATAAACTATTGTGATAGGTCAGATGAGGTGATGTGTGCTTTTGTGATAGGTATGGCTCAAGTTGCCAAAATGTCAAAGTTGTGTAAGAGAAGCATGGGCTACTTGCTAGCCAAGGACAAAAGGTGTGTCCTGCGCAGCATTATGTGGGGAGAACCCTAGGATTGATCATGAAGTCTGCAAGCAAGTGGATTCACACTTGAGTTAGTTTTTGCAACTTGCCTTACTTTTGCTTCTTATGAGATTTCTTGCTCCATAGGCCATAAAAATGTGTGATCTCTTGGCCCATTCTGAAATTTAGGTGTTGTATGATCATGTTGTGAAGATTATAAGTGCATTTGACAGCCCAATTTGCCTTGACATGTGAATTTGCAACTTTGCCTCTTTGGTAGAAACTTTGAAATTTTGTGATTTTTGCCAACTTTGACAAGCCATAACTTTTGATCCAAAATGAATTAGGTCATGTTCTTGTACTTTTTGAAAAGGGAGTGATCCATTCTACAACTTTCATGACCAAAGTTTTTCCATTTGAAGCATTTTTGAATCAAAAAGTAAAGGTTGAAAAAGTTTCCTAAAATGGCAATTTCATTAAAAGTCAAACTTTCCCAAAAAGTCAACTTTGCAAAAGACTTGAAATTCTTCAATTTTGTGAACTTCCAACATCTTATATGATCAAATAAATATCATACACAATCAAAATGATGAAGAACACCCTTTGGTTGGGTCATTGGGGCCTCAGATGCCCTGATTTTGCACTGACTTGCTTGAAAAGTCAACTCTTGATCAGATGACTTCCCCATGGAATTTATTCATGAAAATTGATATGCATATTCCCTATACCATATAGAGACCAATAGAAACAAGAATGACCAAAAAATTTGGAGTTATGGCTTTTGAAACCAAAACCCTAATTCTAGGTCATCTGTGCAGTCAAACCTGGCTCTACTTCCATGCCATTCTCAGTTCTTGTGATTCTTTGACATTCTTGACTTTGAGAGGATATAATATGATGTTTGAACATACATGGACCCCTTTGAAGTGATTGATTCCCTTTGGAGTGGCTCAAGAAGCTCCTGGATTGCTCAGATCACAAACCCTAGATGCAGATGACTTTGAATCAATGCAGTGAATCAAAAATGTGACATGAGATGCTATGATTGAGTTTATGCATATGAGATGATCACAAGCCATGGTGTGAATGGGTGAGGGAAAATTTGGGGTGTTTACAGCTGCCCCTATTCAAACATGAGTTAGTTATGCAGGATGTAAGCGACGGCTTAACAGGCAAACAAGATAACTTGTGGTTGAATACCAAAGACAGTCCAAAATTTGCACTCACAGAATGAAGAAGAAAAAGGATATAGATTGTAAAGGAAAGTAAAGTATATTATAAAGTATAGGCGACGGAGGACGACCGTCGAGCAGAGGACGACTGCTGGGGAAAGAGCAATGACGGGGACGGCCGACATGCTGGGAAAAGTGCGAAAAATAAAGCAATGACGGGGACGACCGACATGCTGGGGTTAAAAGGGATCATGATGGGGACGGCCATCAAGTAAAGCTGTAAGATTCTCTGGGGATTAATGAAACATGATGGGGACGGCCATCAAGTTCATAAAGTAAAGTAACCAACGATGGGGACGGCCATCGGGCTAAAACTGATGAAGGACGATCATCAGGAAAAGGAAAAGGGACCACGACTGGGACGGCCATCGGGTTAAAGAATAAATGAAATAATGATGAGGGACGATCATCAAAGGTGAAGGACGATCACCTGGCAGGGTACGGCTGCCGATAATATCGCGACATAGGACGAATGCCGGATAAAAGGTCAACGATGGGGACGGCCATCGGACGAGCATGATGAGGGACAGTCATCAAGAGGTGAAGGACAATCACCTAGCAGGGGACGGCTGCTCTCAATGGTTTATCATGACGTAGGACGAATGCCAGATAACGAGATCAACGATGGGGACGGCCATCGGATAAAATGATGAAGGACGATCATCAAAAAGGTGAAGGACGATCACCTAGCAGGGGACGACTGCTAAATATCACGACACAGGACGAGTGTCGGATAGAAAAGGTCAACGATGGGGACGGCCATCAGATGAGCATGATGAAGGACGATCATTAAAAGGTGAAGGACGATCACCTAGCAGGGTACGGCTGCTCTCAGAGTGTATCATGACATAGGACGAATGTCAGATAGAAAAGAAATGTTGCTTTGTTGGCGATCTACTGGGGATATAGTAAACACGGACGAGTGTTTACATCCAAGAAATAAAGGTATAAGTGTTTTGACGTTGTGTATAGATTAAAGATGCGGGCGAGCATCCCTAAGACCACGATACGGACGAGTATCGGGTAGAAACAAATACTGACACATGTTCAGAGACGATGATACGGACGAGTATCAACTGGTTAACAAGGAACACGGACGAGTGTTGAATCTGAGGGGACTCTTCTGGGGAATAGTAGACACAGACGAGTGTCTATATTCAAGAAGACAAAGGTGTTTGACACAGTGTATGGATTAAAGATGCGGACGAGCATCCTTAAGGCTATGATACAGACGAGTATCAAGTAGAAACAAACGCTTGACGCATGCTCTGAGATGATGGTACGGACGAGTACCAACTGGTTAACAAAGAACAAGGACTAGTGTTGAATCTGCGGGGATATAAACGGTGTATACAAGATACGGACGAGTATCTGTATAAATAAAATAAGTATGAGTGGTGTCTAGTTGAGTATTTAACTGTTGGGGAGAGTGACATAGACAAGTGTCAAGAAAGGAAAGTATAGTATAAACAAATATCTGATATACAAAGTGTTTATGATGCTGTGCTGGGGAAGGTGACACGGACGAGTGTCAAGGAAATGTATATACATGTATTTGTGAGTGCAAAGAGGATGTCTTGGATTTCTGCTGGGGATATGACACGGACGGGTGCCACAAGGAGGTATGTACTGATGTTTGTTAATGTAAGGCAACTGCTTTAGCTTTAGCTCTCCGTTGGGGCATCTGGGGGAGCAATCTGTATATTGCTGATGGATTGTCATTATTCACAAGTGCTTGATTCAGAACATGGCTTATGATTATGCAATATGTTGGATTTTTGCCGTAATGCTCTGTGTTAGACAGAATGCTACGCTTTGTGGGGTGAATATGATGCGAATGCCATGTTATGCAAGGATACCAATCCGGGATTCGGATCCCGTTGCTGTGAGGATCTTTAGTCGATCTGTTTGATGTGGACATCCCAGCTGGGGATGAGATCATTGGTAGATCTGTTGAGATGCGTCTGCTTGGGGAAAAGGGTCAATGATAGACCTATTCCAGTAAATGAGGGACCCAGCTGGGGTTTGTAGAAGCTTTCGTCACTCTGTTGTGATTCATTCACGTGTTTCTCTTCTAATAGAGGCTGAAACTCTGTGGGGAGATGGTTCCCTGGCTTTTGTTCTTAGCTGAGGAGGAAGAATGATTGGCACCTCGGCTGGGGAGAAATAACAAGTGGCAACTCAGCTGGGGAGACAACACTTTGGGTGCTAAGACTGAGTGAGTGTTGATTTTCCAGCTCGCTGGGATAAAGCTTACATGCCCCATGTTGCGCCTTGCGTACCTGCAATCCTGAAAAGACAGAGAAACGCACAAGTAATCCCGAGGTATCCCTTACCGGATTCCGTCATAGGAGTTAGACACTCCCGAGAGTAAGTATATTTCCTGCACGCACGTATTACTATTTTTGAAGATAAGCATCTGTAATCATGCAATCAGTTTTTTAAAGATATCAGACATTCTTTGCAAATGGAAATGAAGTGTACGAGGCGAAACTTGACTGAAAATCTGATTTTATTAATTCATGTGCCCTGAATTGGCAAGATACAGTCAAAGAAACAAATCCCCTGAAATGAGGAGATTGTTACAAAATGAGAAACAAAGTACTGGCAATGTTGTCGACGCTTCAAGGAGCTTCCCTTTTGCTATGACTCGTATGACATTTGACGTTCTTCTCGTCTTGCTTTCTGAAGAAGGCTGATTCTGAAAGAAGCTTGATCCTTTCGAAGCCTGCCAAGTTGTAGGTGATACAAACGAATTCAGAATGCAGTTGTTCGCTTATTCCCTTATTTTGCATGGATCGCCCTTTCGGGTTTTCAATCCATCGGGATACCCATTTTTGCCTGAGTTGTCCAATGCGGCTTTTCAACTCAACGGGTGTACATTTTTGTTTATTTTCCCTTATTTTTGCCCGAGTCTTTTATTCTGTTTTTGACTCGCCGGGATGCCCTATTTTTGCCTAGACTTACATTCTGTTTTTATGTCCAGCGGGTCATTTTATGCGAAATATTTTTTAACTGCATCTGAATTCACAGGGGACGGGAAGTCTTCACCATCCATAGTACTGAGCATCAGTGCTCCACCCGAGAAAACTTTCTTTACTACAAATGGTCCTTCATAATTCGGAGTCCACTTGCCCCAGTGGTCTGTATGAGGAGGGAGGATTCTCTTCAGCACAAGATCCCCTACTTGGTACTCTCGGTGCCTAACTTTCTGATCGAAGGCTCTTTTCATTCTTTTCTGATATAGTTGCCCATGACAGATTGCAGCCAATCTTTTCTCTTCAATCAGACTCAGTTGTTCGTATCGGGATCGGACCCATTCTGCTTCGTTCAGCTTAACATCCATCAATACCCGTAGGGAGGGTAATTCAACTTCAACAGGTAGGACTGCCTCCATACCATATACAAGCTGATACGATGTTTCCCCAGTGGATGTTATGATTGACGTGCGGTACCCATGCAAGGCAAACGGTAGCATCTCATGCCAGTCTTTGTAGGTGACCACCATCTTCTGCACAATCTTCTTGATATTCTTGTTAGCTGCCTCAACAGTGCCATTCATCTTTGGCCTGTAAGGAGAAGAATTATGGTGTTGAATCTTGAAGTCCCGGCACAGCTCTGCCATCATTTTGTTGTTTAAGTTGGAACCATTGTCAGTAATGATTCGCTCGGGAACTCCGTACCGACAGATGATATCTCTCTTCAGAAATCTGGCTACCACTTGCCTGGTAACATTTGCATAGGAAGCTACTTCGACCCACTTGGTGAAATAGTCAATGGCAACCAGGATGAATCTGTGGCCATTTGAAGCAGTCGGTTCAATCTTGCCAATCATATCAATGCCCCACATGGCAAAGGTCCAGGGTGAAGACATCACATTCAATGGATTGGGAGGCACATGCACCTTATCCGCATAAATCTGGCATTTATGGCATTTTCTGGCATAGGCACAACAGTCAGCATCCATTGTGATCCAGTAATAACCTGATCTTAACAATTTCTTGGCCATTGCATGTCCTCCTGCATGGGTACCAAAGGATCCTTCATGCACTTCATGCATTAACAAGTTTGCTTCTGTTCTGTCAACACATCTGAGGAGTACCATATCAAAGTTTCTCTTGTACAGGGAACCATCAGTGTTCAGAAAGAAACTACCAGCAAGCCTTCTCAAAGTCTTCTTATCATTGTAAGATGCCCCAGGTGGGTATGTTTGATCCTCCAAGAAGCACTTAATGTCATGGAACCAAGGCTTATCATCAACATCTGCTACGAACACATATGCTGGTCTGTCAAGTCTGGACACTGAAATTTGAGGTACAAAGTTGGAAGCTTGAACTTTGATCATGGATGAAATGGTAGCCAGAGCATCTGCAAACTGATTCTCGTCCCGAGGGATATACTCAAGCTTGACTGTTGTAAAGAAAGTCAATAACCTCCTTGTATAATCCCTGTAAGGTATCAGATGATCCTGGTGTGTGTACCATTTGCCGTTGGTTTGATTAACTACCAGAGCTGAATCTCCGAATACAGTTAAAGTCTTGATCCTGAGGTCAATGGCTTCCTCAAGACCCATAATGCAAGCTTCGTATTCGGCTTCGTTGTTAGTGCAGTTGAAAGTGAGTATTGCCAAAAAAGGCATGTGAACTCCTTTAGGCGTAATGAGTACTGCACCAACACCACGACCATTCATGTTAACAGCCCCATCAAACATCATAGTCCATTCTTTTTCCGGGTCAGGCCCTTCAGTGTGAACAGGCTCTTCATGATCTTTTGCTTTTATGAACATGATGTCTTCATCAGGGAAGTCAAACCTCATAGGCTGGTAATCATCAATAGGTTGCTTTACAAGATATTCAGACAATACACTGGCCTTGATGGCTTTCTGAGATGTGTACTGAATGTCATATTCTGTGAGGATCATTTGCCATCTTGCAACCCGTCCGGTAAGCGCTGGCTTCTCAAAAATATACTTGACTGGGTCCATCTTTGAGATTAATAAGGTAGTGTGGGTCAACATATATTGTCTCAGTCGGCGAGCAGCCCACGCTAAAGCACAGCAAGTTTTCTCGAGCAGTGAATAACGTTGTTCACAGTCGGTAAACTTTTTGCTTAGGTAGTATATTGCATACTCTTTTCGACCAGACTCGTCATGCTGGCCCAACACACACCCCATTGACTCTTCTAATACTGTCAAGTACATTATAAGAGGTCTTCCTTCAACTGGAGGCATAAGGATGGGAGGCTCTTTTAAGTATTCTTTAATTTTGTCAAAAGCCTTCTGACAGTCTTCGTTCCACCTGACCGTTTGTTCTTTTCTCAGCAGTTTGAACAAAGGTTCACAGGTTGCCGTAAGGTGAGATATGAACCGTGAGATGTAGTTCAATCGACCTAAGAACCCTCGAACTTCTTTTTCTGACTTCGGCGCAGGCATTTCTTGAATGGCTTTGACTTTATAAGGGTCAACCTCAATCCCTTTCTCGCTTACAATAAATCCCAGCAACTTACCAGATCGCACCCCGAATATGCATTTGTTTGGGTTCAACTTCAGTTGGTACTTCCTCAAACGTTTGAATAGCTTCAGCAGGTTTACCAGGTGGTCTTCTTCGGTGAGGGACTTGGCAATCATGTCATCCACATAACATTCGATTTCTTTATGGATCATATCGTGGAATAATGTCACCATAGCCCGTTGATATGTCGCACCAGCATTCTTCAGACCGAATGGCATCACCTTGTAACAGAACGTGCCCCAGGGTGTGATGAAGGTTGTCTTCTCCATGTCTTCAGGTGACATCTTGATCTGATTGTATCCTGAAAATCCGTCCATGAAGGAGAATACCGAGAACTGAGCCGTATTATACACCAATACATCGATGTGAGGTAATGGGAAGTCATCTTTCGGGCTGGCTCTGTTCAGATCCCGGTAATCAACACACATTCTTACTTTGCCGTCCTTCTTAGGCATAGGTACTATATTAGCAACCCACGGCGGATAGCTAGTTACAGCAAGGAACCCGGCGTCCCACTGCTTTTGTACCTCTTCTTTGATTTTCATTGCCATGTCAGGGCGAGTACGGCGCAGTTTCTGTTTAACCGGCGGGCAATCTTCTCTTAAAGGCAGCTTGTGCATAACAATGTCGGTGTCCAATCCTGGCATATCTTGATAAGACCAAGCGAACACATCCACATATTCTTGAAGCAGGTCAATCAGTTGTTTCTTCACCGAGTCTTGTAAGCAGGCCCCGATTTTAACTTCTTTCACATCTTCATCTGTACCGAGATTAATCGTTTCGACCTCCTCCTGATGAGGAGTAATAACTCTTTCCTCTTGCTTCAATAACCTGGCTAGCTCTTCAGGCAGCTCATACTCTTCTTCAACCCCTTCATCAGCTTGATTGATAGGATTGTCAAAGTCATACGAAGTCATAGCCGTGCTGTTGTCGGTGCTGTCTGGAAGGCACTCTCTGCAAGGGTTCAGTTTGTTCATTTTAGTGATTGATTTTAATATTGTTTAGAAAAGTGAAATGAAGTTGTCATTTTGAAAACATTGCCATTTATTTTTTGTACAAAAAGAAAAATGGAAAAACAATGAGCGGAAAAGAAAAAGACTCATTTGCAAAAGATGTCTGATATTTCATTGATTAATCTTGTTGCACAAAATTACAGATGGCCCGATTACAAAATGAGTCTTGTCATCTTGGGCAAGATGCAAGACTTGATGCATGCTTAAAATATACATGAAATAATAATTACTCTGCAGGAGTAACTCTTATAATTTCCTGGGAAGACCAGTTTGAGATACTGCTCCCCGGGATCCTTGGACGTATCCAACTCTCCAAGTTGCGGTCGCTTTCATCCTCGTCTTCCAAGTAATTCACGGCATCTGGGGTAAGCATCCCCCCACTGACAAAACTAGGCTTCTTAGCAGCCTCTGCTTGATCTTGTTGAGTTGGTTTGTAACCCAACCCAAATCTATCCTCCTTCTTCTCTACGGGCAGCAACTTGCCCCAGCCTTGGGCAGTCCTTTCTTCAACAACCTTCCGGGCTTGCTGATAAGATGTCATTGAGGTTCCAGGCACAGCGGACGCTTCATTTATGTTCAAGGCCTCAAACCCTTGACTCATAGTTTCGTGGATCTCCCCATCCATCTCAATGTATTTGTATGTAGCCAGATGGCTAACAAAAATATCTTCCTCTCCACAAATAGTAACGACTTGGCCCTCCCACTCGAATTTTAACTTCTGGTGAAGGGTAGACGTAACTGCGCCAGCGGCATGAATCCAAGGTCTACCCAACAAACAGCTGTAGGTCGGCTGAATGTCCATCACGAAGAAGGTCGTTTTGAAAGTTTGTGGGCCAATCGTTATAGGCAACTCAATTTCTCCCAGAACTGATCTCTTAGAATCGTCAAAGGCTCTCACTACCAAGTTACTGGGGCGTAATGCCAATCCTTCATACTCCAGCTTCACAAGGGCTTTTTTAGGTAAGACATTGAGGGATGATCCTGTGTCTACCAGTACATGGGAAAGAACTGCACCTTTACACTCCATGGTAATGTGCAAAGCCTTGTTATGATTGCGGCCTTCCGTAGTCAAATCAGTGTTGGTAAATCCTAGTCCATTACTAGCGTTGACATTTCCAACTACAGCTTCCAACTGATTGACTGTGATCTCCTCTGGCACATAAGCTGCGTGCAAGACTTTTAATAGTGCGTTCCGATGAGCCTCGAAGCACATTAGCAATGATAGAATGGAGATCTTGGAAGGCGTCTGGTGAAGCTGGTCCACTATCTTGTAATCACTTTTCTTGATGATTCTCATGAACTCATCAACTTCTTGATCAAAAGGTGTTTTCAAAGCTTCTTTAGCAACTTGATCTTCTTGCACCGTGCTCTTCCCTTTTGCCTTGGCAGCAGCTTCTGCTTCGGCACTGGGTCTTGGAATTTGCGGGGCAAAGAGACGTCCGCTTCGAGTGAAGCCTCCGCCTCCCCCCACATTGTCTATTTGTGGTGAAGAAGTTGATGATTCCAAAGTGATTTTCTGTCCTTCGCAGTATAGATCGGAGCCGTAATGCCAAGGGATGGCATTACTGCTTTCATAAGGTACTGGCCCAGGCACCGTGATAGTGACTGGACTGATAGCAGCTGCAGAAGGGACCATGATAGTATGTGGATCATAGTATATTGTGACTGGTGCTCTGATAGGAGTGGCATTTTGTGAGCTGTAGGCAGAATCATTTGCAGGATCATAATAAATTGTAACCGTTGAGACACTTTCATTGTTTGCTGTTGATGTTGTAGGAGACACTGTTGATTGGATGGGTGTTGCTGTTGTAGGAGGTTCTGAATGAAGGGGTGCTGAAGTTGTAGAAGGGATGTTTGCTGATATTTGGTCCATTGAAGTAACAGACGAAGCATTTGTTGATGAGATTGAAGAGTTGTTTGGAACAATTGTTGTTGCAGTTGTAGAAGACTCGGGAATTGTTGTTAAGGAGGTTGCTGGATTGGTAGGTATTGATGTTGTGATTTGGAGCAGGCCACTCTGGATGAGACCATCTATGCCATCTCTCAAGTTATCACACCCATTCACTGAAATGTTGCAATAAGCACATCCTAGCTCACATCCAGGGAACATTTGACATTCAAGGAGTTGAGCTTTAATCTCTACCAAAGGTGTCCGAATCTGCCCTACACCGGTTATCAAGTAAGACGGTTTATCTTCTTCAATAGCATTGATTCTGGGGCCACCGTGGTTTGGCATAGGGTTCTTGTTAACATTTGGTGGGGGTGCAAAATTTAGAGCTTTGGAATCCACTAGATCATGTACTTTCATGTGCAAAGCTCTACACTTCTCTGTACTGTGGCCAGGTGCTTTTGAGTGAAAAGCACATCTGGCGCTGGCGTCATAATTTCTGGGTAGACTGGCAGGATCTGGAGGTGCCAATGTCCTTAGCTCAACCAGGTTGAGTTTCAGGAGTTGTGGCAATAATGTGGCATAAGGCATCGGGATTGGATCGATCACCCTATTGGCCTGAGATGGTCTCTGTTGAAACGGTCTTTGCTGATTGTTGTTGCTGGTGTTGTTGTAGTTTCTCTGAGGAGGATACTGAGTTTGTTGCTGGTAATTTTGTTGTTGTGGTTGATATGCCGGTTGTGGATGAATTGGAGTGGGAATGGTGACAGCTGCCACAGATCTATGAACATACTGGGGTCTGCCCCTGCTGGTATGGATAGCATTAGTCTCACCAGTTCTTCTTGGACCTACAAAAGGCTTTCTTGGGTTGCTGGATGAGCTTGCACCGTTGTCAGAAATTTTGCCCATCTTTAATAGGCTCTCAATTCTTTCTCCAGCTATTACTACATCCGCAAAGCTGGTAGAAGAAAAGGCAGCTAGCCTATCAATGTATGTCCCTTGGAGGGTGTTCATAAACATATCGGCCATCTCCCTCTCCTACATGGGTGGCTGGACAGCAGCAGCAAGCTGTCTCCACCTCTGGGCGTACTCCCGGAAGCTTTCTCTGGATGATTGTGACATTCCCATCAGGAGGGTCCTGTTGGGAGCCATATCCAAATTTTACTGGTATTGTCTAATGAAGGCCTCAGCCAGGTCCTTCCAGCATCTGATGGTTGCTCTAGTCAAATGAGAGTACCATTCCCTTGAAGCTCCTGTTAAGCTATCTTCGAAATAAAACATCCATAGCTTTTCATCCATGGTATATGCCTTCAGCCTCCCCAGAAAGGATTGCAAGTGGGTTCGCGGACAGGAGGTTCCGTTGTACTTCTCAAAGCACGGAGGTTTAAACTTATGGGGAATCCTGACCTCGTCCACTAAGCCCATGTCCATGACATCAAAACCCAAGGAGTTTTGAGACTCCAAGGACCTTAATTTTTCAGCAATTTCATCTAGCCTTCTGTCATAGGCTTCATCCCCAGCTCCCATCACTGTGAACTGATCTTCCTGGGGGTCTTCTTGCAGTACCCTACCTGTAGTAGCATTCCCTTGTACATTAGCAGGGATGTTGATCTCTGGATGAAGGTGGGGTCCAAATACAGGTGGGTTGATATGAGGCTGAACCCTCTCATTGTTGCTTGTCCCACCAGTCCCTAGATGGGGGTCTTCCTGAGTCTGCCTTTCTACTAAAGCCCTTAATCTTTCTTGGCTCTGTGCCAATCCATTCATCACCTCCATAAACTGAGTCATCTGATTCCTCATTTCCAGTCTCTCGTTGGCCATTTGAGTCCTGACCTCTGTAAGGTCCTGTTGTACCTGGTCCATCTGTATACCCGGAAGGTTGTTGCGGGTTGGATATCTGTGTGGACGGTTGAGTGGGAACACCCGACGTCGAGCAATAGTTCCTGGATCACAACAGAGTTAGTAACAAAAACAAAACAAACCTACAAAACAAAACAAAGGTTAGTATGCAATGCAGTATGCTTATTTGTCTCCAAGGTATCCGGCTTGGCACTTGGTTTTGACCTTTCCAGACCCCTGAGGAAGATGCTTTTGATGTTGCTTGAAAGAACTCAGATAAAACAAACTAATGAATATATTACAAAAAGTGAACGATACATAGTTTGTTTTTTTACAATACATGCCCCTGAGGGGTCAAAATACAACATAAGAAAAGAAAAGTACAATGAAATGAAAGCAACAACAAGCAAAAGTCAGACACCAAGACCAAACTCATCCTCCTGAACTTCCTTTAGAAGTGCTTCAGTCACAGGATCAGCTGGACGCTCTGTGAGGTTCCTGATGAGGAGATTCCTGGTGGTGACAACAGTAGTTAGCTTCTTGTGTCGACTCAGGTCCTTTGACTTTTTCACACCAGCTCTAATCTTCAACTCTGAGATCTCTCTCTGGGCTGCTAGCAGGGCTTCCTATTGCTCCTTTGCACCAGCCTCCAACTGCTCAATCTTGTCCTGAGTCCTTTTATCTTCCTGAGTACGAGCTTCGGTGATCCTGACCCACCTAGCTTGACTCTCTTTCAGATAGAGATCAGTCCTGGCCTTCTGGAACTGAGCTTCCTTGCAGGCATTCTTCAAGATCTGCTCTCCAGCCCTTGACTTCTTGATGTAGTCTTCTGACTTCTCAATCCTGGCTAGATGCTCCACCTTTAGCTTTTCCAACCTTTCAATGTCCAGCCAACCATCACTCCTTTCCCAGAGGGTCTTCTGTAGAGCCTGAGTCAGATTCTCATTCCTCTCTTTCAATTTCTCAAACTCCTCCAGGCTGACAGTAGCTGGAGGTGGTGCTGTGGATGGCCCAGGGGTGTCCTTAATGGTGAAGGGCATCCCAGAAATTTGGGCCCTGGCATGAGACCACTCGTAGTACTGAGATGAGGACACATTGTTGCATCTTCCAAGAATGGCCATTCCCTTGATCTGGACATTGTCCCAAGCCCAGGATGCTTGCCTGACAATAGCCAGATTAGGCTTAATCTCACAATAAAGGGTCTCCGCCAAGTCTTGTGCCTTAGGAGTGTGGACCAATGCATAGCCCAATTGTATTTTGAATAACAGAGGGTTGTAATTGATGCAACCCTTTACTCCTATCAGGGGTACATTGGGGAACTGCCCACAACTAGTAATGATGTCCCTGCCCTTGGTGCTCTGAGTGCACCACCTGATATCAGTTGAGGTCAAAGCAGTGAGTCTTCTAGCCCAATTCTTTTGCTGGTGAGGATTCAAGAATGCATCAGTCTTGGGCAAGTGTTTGAGCAACCAGGTATGGAACAGGGGAGCACAGCACCTCACCAACCTTCCTCTCTGCTTTTCATTCCTTTGGTGAACAAAGTAGTAGAAATCTCCCAGTAAGGTGGGCACTGGGTTCCTCAGAATGAAAAGATGGATTGCATTCTTGCTAATAAACTTAGGCTCATCTGCAAATAATATGACCCCATATATGCTAAGGGCCAGTAATGCCCAGACTGCCTTCCATTCTCCCAAAGAGGCCTTCAGGATGGCCTGAGAAGTCAAGAAATCCAAATGTAGACCAGAGATTCCAGCTTTGGTAGTCATGTTCTGCCCAATCAGACAAGGTTCCAGATATAGTGCCTTTGCCACTTCTTCATTACTGGGAAAAGTCATCTCAGGGTTGAAGGGGACACCTCCCCTGATAGGTACACCAATCAATGATGAATACTCCTCTAATAATGGCCCCAACTGAAAATCCTGAAAGGTGAAGCACCTCAGAGGGGGGTCATAGAACTGCAGGCAAGTATGAATCAAGCTCCTCTGGGAAGGGTCCAAATCCATAACCACATCAAGTATGCCTCCATAATGTTCTCTGAATAGTGGTATATGGTCTGGAGTAATCAAGGCCTGGACCTTCCTGATGTTAGCTAGCTCAGGCTCAAAGAAATGGTAAGAGATGTTACTCTTCTTGGGTGCCATGTTGCTGAAGAAGAGCTGGGACAGATGCTGAAAATAATACTGAAGATGGGCCACTGACAGGCTGAGACTGGTGGTGCAGGTGACTGAAGCAGGTAGCTGATGGGGATAGCTGAAGCAGATACTGATGAAGATAGGTCTATGCAGATGAAGGGGACAAAACCAAGCCAAAATATATGATGGATACCCTGAAAAACAAATAAGCAAATGTTAAATGATGCAATGATGATGTATGCAAATGATATGCAGAGGTTTATGATCAAGCTGGATCTGATTAGCTGCTCTGATATAAGTCCATGTATGTTCAGGAAATCCAGATGGAGGTTCATAAGTCCAGTAACCAAGGTGGGGGACTCAAATAAAGAGTCACATGTCCAGGGTTAAAATCACAAGAAATGTCCCAAAATGGAGTACTCTTAATCAAAACAAAGTAACACGGTATGCCGAGGTCAAGGGTACCTGCAAACCTGTAAACAGCCCAACCCCCTCACAGGTGGTGTTCTAAAACAAAGATCCTCAGACTTGGATCAGTTATGAGAAGTGTAAACACTTCTAACCCGGAGGTATAGTTTTTACAATAACCATAACAGATCCTCCTCTAATTCACCTCAGTTTCTGAAGGTCAGTACTAAAGGTCATCCAGACTCAGCAGGCTTCCCAGATAGCCCTAGCACTACAGGAAATCTGTAGCACAGAGTTCTCAAGAAGAAACCCATATCTGAACCGTGTTTCATATTCCCGCACCAGACCGAAATGGAATGGGAAAGAACATGAACCACTCTAGCCTAGGTTCACTCAGGTCCCAGGTATAGGACCTCAACTCTCAATAGAACACCCACCCACCAAAGCAACAAAACCAGATCCAGCCAGCACAGTATGATAGTATGATATATGTAAAGCTGTAAAGAAAGCAGTAAAACAACTGTACATAAAGCAATAAAATACATATACAAACACAAATAGCACATAACACCCCAGTAAACACAAATCAATCAAGCGCTAGGAGGAACCCACAAAAAGAACCAGAAGCCCTGGTTACAGTATAAGGCTCCCCAGCAGAGTCGCCAAGCTGTCTTTCCCACTAAATGAAGTCGGGTCAAATAGGGTACAGACGCGAACGGTCGGCGAGAGGAGGATGTGAGAACACACAGGAGTGAACTCACAGGGAATGAAAAGAGTCGCCAGCTAGGCATTTTTATCCCGGAGGAAAGGCAATGCTGCATAGACCTAGAAAGATATGGATAAGACGGTTGCGAACCAGAGAGACTGAGAAAGGGGGTTGGTTACAACCTGGGAAGGTATTAGCACCCAGATTGTCCGTCGTACTCGACGGGATCCACGCTTAAAAGATTTGTGTTTTAAAGGGGTAGTGTCAGTGTAATTTGTGTGTAAAAGAGCTGGAAAAGGATGTACAGGTGTCAGTGTAAGAGAAGTAGGAAGTGTATGAGTGAAGTGTCCGTGTAAGAACAAAAGTGAAATGCTCAAGACTATGAGGCTTAAAGAATAAAGCTGGAAAGAGGGGGAATATACAGAGACTTTTGTTCGATAACTGTTAAGTTATGCCTACGTATCCTCTCGTGCAATGAGGAAGTCAGAACACCGTAGTTCGACCCAAAGAAACTGAAAGATAAATTGACTTGTGAACTGCCTGTTTGTCAATGCTCAAGTGTATGACCTGTCTGGCTCAGGTGCTAACTGTCTTGCATTAGACGGAAGAAGCAAGTTCTCGATTGTGAGTGAATGAGATGAGAAAAGAATCCCGGAGGAGACGATTATTGTTTGTTTTTGAGTTTTCAGTCTTTTATTGCTTTTGAAAGTTTGTCATAAGTTAATGAGCCTAAGCCTAAACCAATGGATTTAGTAATCTCATCACATCTTCCCTCTGATTAGGGGTTATGAGAATACCTTAAGTGTGAAGTCAGCTTCTCACACTTAATCACCTTTGATGTAGGATTAAGATCATTAACCTACTTATGATTATTTAGATGTTTTTGGTGTTTTTGTTTAGTGTTAAGTAATGAGATTAAGCCATAATCAAGGATTAAACAGACTCATTACACCATCCTAATAGAAGGATGATAGATGAGAATGTTTAAGCTGAGGAAAGCTCCTCAGCTTAATCCATGATTAGGGATTAAACTCATGACAAAACAAAGCCCTTATTAAGTGGATTTTAGTTAATGATAAGATGATGAAGTGAGTTTTATTATTTGTAAGACAACTTGAGGGGGACTTGTCCATTAACACTAGGGTTAGTCATTCTTAACCAATTAAGGAAGAATTAGAACCCTAATGCAAGGCCCAAGTTACAAGCTTGATGTCTTGATGATTATTAAGTGGATTGATTAAAGGAGTTAAACACATTAAGGGTTTAACACTTAGAATTAAAGTTATACACTCCATCCTAATAGAAGGATGCAGGCATAAACTTAATCACAAAGCCTTAAAACCTTTAGTGTTTAATCCTTGATTATGAGATGAGAAGAGAAGACTCAATGAGACACAAAGGTAAAAATAAGTGGGGAGACTAATCAAAACCCTAATCATTGTCATGCTTGGTTGTTCCTAAGGTTTGTGAGGTTTACAAGAGAAATCTTCAGAGGAACCACCAGGAAGCAGATGAAAGGAGCAAAGAGAAGCAAAGTAACTTGCTTCAATTAAGAAGACAAGTCACTTGAGGAAAGAAAGTAAGATGAAGAAGAAAGAGCAATCTCAATCTCAAACACAAAACAAAATGCAGCAAGGATGTATAAGAGGAGATGAAAAGAAGTTGTGAGAAGTGAAGGCAAATTCACTTCTCAAAGTTGCTTACCACCTGAAAAGTTAGTGAAAGAAATGCAATCCAATGCAAAATGAAATGAAATGGCATGATGCAAATCAAAACCAGAAGCATATAGGTAATGATAATGATGTTATGAGATGATGCAAACATGAAACAAGGCATGGGGATGATCATACAAACAAATGAATGCAAGAGAAACATGCTTTGAACCATGAGCATACATGAAAAGTTATGGAATGCAAATGACATACAAAGTGGTAAATGAAAGATGCAATGATCAAACATGCTTCTAATATGTCTTAAGATGTCTAATGAATCACATGGATGCACAAAATGCTATGGCAAGTCATGGTATGTGAGCAAATGCAAGATGAATGCAAAAGGAAGCCCAAATTAGGGTTTATGATCAATGCATCAAACAAAAACCAAAACCAGAAGCAAACATCAAGATAAAAAATTGAAAATACATTCAAGGGGACCCTAACCCTACACAAACTCACTGCCCAAAGGAGGGGATCCAATTCTAAACCTAGTGAAAGTTATGAATTTCTTAAGGATGCTAGGGTTTTAAGGTACCTTAACAAGGAAAATGTCAAACAAATGGGAAATGAAAGATCAATTCATGCCAATTTAATCCTACAAACTACATGATATGCAAGACACAATGCAAAAAGAATCAAAGTCCAACTCTCAAAGACTAGGCAGAAATGAATTTTTGAACATTGGATCAAAATAATGCTTTGAAATAGAATTAATTCCATGGAAAATTGTCAAAATGCATTAATATCAAAAAAGAAATTTGGTTTGAGGGTTGGACAATGTTTCTAAATGATTTTAAAGGTTTCATGAATTTTTTGGTGATTTTTAAATACCTAAAAGTATTTTTAATTAATTAATTCTCATTAATTAATTAAAAATAAACTTTTAAATGATTTAAAAATATTTTTTAATGCAAAAAATAAAAATAAAAATGTTTTTGGTTTCTGAAAATTAATAAAAGTTTATACAAAAATTTTCAGAATTTTTAAAATTGTTTTACTATTTTAAATAAAATGGAGAAAACAATGCAATTAAATGAAAAAATAAAATGAACAAAAACTGAAAATGAGAAAGTATGCAAGATCAAGGGCCAGAATTCAAACATACACGCGCGGGAGCTGACTTGGCGCCACATCCAAGGGCTGAGATTCAAATTTCCGTAATTAATGTCATTAACCCTAATCCTGCCCTAATCACTTTCAGGCGACCGGAACATTGTTCCGGTCGTCTTCTCCGGCTAGCTCAAATCCCTAACTCCCTCTACACGCAACAAAAATGAAATCTAACTGCCCAGAATTCATCCCCATTCAAAAACGAATCAAACCCCCCAAACAAACAACATTTTTCATTCATCAATCAGCCAAATCGAATCAAAACAATTTTAGGGCAAAAAGTTTCAGAGCATTCATACATCCTGGTTTCTCAACCATTTTCAAAAGTAAACACATATTCATGATCAGGGGAGTGCATAGAAGCTTTTAAGAACTTAAAATGAAGTTTCTGGAAAAAAAGTTTGAGATGGCTACCTGAACTGAAGCTTTAGTTTCTGGTACTTTCTGGCTGGTTTCTTGCCTGCAACCAACTCCACTTGACCTCCTGAGAAGCTTTCAATGCTTGTTTGAAGTTTATAATGGATGGTTTGATAGATGGCAGAAGTTCTGTTCAATGGCAGGTGGTGATCGTGTTTTTGATTCTTTGAGTTTCAGGCTATGGTGAGGGGTGGTTTGTGATCAGGGAAGTGTGTTGAGTTGATTTGTGAAGTTAGTTTTTGTGTTTGAGGCTTGTGCAATCAGTTTCGAAGAGTTTTGCACAAGAGGTGGAAAATGAGCAAGCTGAGTTCTGGATGCTTTCAGGCTTGTGTTTTGTATTCTTTGGCTTGCTTTTTGTTTGCATAAACTATTGTGATAGGTCAGATGATGTGATGTGTGCTTTTGTGATAGGTATGGCTCAAGTTGCCAAAATGTCAAAGTTGTGTAAGAGAAGCATGGGCTACTTGCTAGCCAAGGACAAAAGGTGTGTCCTGCGCAGCATGATGTGGGGAGAACCCTAGGATTGATCATGAAGTCAGCAAGCAAGTGGATTCACACTTGAGTGAGTTTTTGCAACTTGCCTTACTTTTGCTTCTTATGAGATTTCTTGCTCCATAGGCCATAAAAATGTGTGATCTCTTGGCCCATTCTGAAATTTAGGTGTTGTATGATCATGTTGCGAAGATTAGAAGTGCATTTGACAGCCCAATTTGCCTTGACATGTGAATTTGCAACTTTTCCTCTTTGGTAGAAACTTTGAAATTTTGTGATTTTTTCCAACTTTGACAAGCCATAACTTTTGATCCAAAATGAATTAGGTCATGTTCTTGTACTTTTTGAAAAGTGAATGATCCATTCTACAACTTTCATGACCAAAGTTTTTCCATTTGAAGCATTTTTGAATCAAAAAGTAAAGGTTGAAAAAGTTTCCTAAAATTGCAATTTCATTAAAAGTCAAACTTTCCCAAAAAGTAAACTTTGCAAAAGACTTGAAATTCTTCAATTTTGTGAACTTCCAACATCTTCTATGAACAAATAAAGATCATACACAATCAAAATGATGAAGAACACCCTTAGGTTGGGTCATTGGGGCCTCAGATGCCCTGATTTTGCACTGACTTGCTTGAAAAGTCAACTCTTGATCAGATGACTTCCCCATGGAATTTCTTCATGAAAATTGATATGCATATTCCCTATACCATATAGAGACCAATAGAAACAAGAATGACCAAAAAATTTGGAGTTATGGCTTTTGAAACCAAAACCCTAATTCTAGGTCATCTGTGCAGTCAAACCTGGCTCTGCTTCCATGCCATTCTCAGTTCTTGTGATTCTTTGACATTCTTGACTTTGAGAGGATATAATATGATGTTTTAACATACATGGACCCCTTTGAAGTGATTGATGCCCTTTGGAGTGGCTCAAGAAGCTCTTGGATTGCTTAGATCACAAACCCTAGATGCAGATGACTTTGAATCAATGCAGTGAATCAAAAATGTGACATGAGATGCTATGATTGAGTTTATGCATATGAGATGATCACAAGCCATGGTGTGAATGGGTGAGGGCAAATTTGGGGTGTTTACACTCATGAAATTCTACATGATGATGATTTTGTGAAATTAATAAAGGGAAATCCCTTATAATATGATTACACACATATGGAAAATGATAGTGCGAGGAAATATGATTGGATTATGATTTAGCCAAGTATGAGGCTTACTTGAACTCGATCTTGTAGCTAGATATGTGATTTTGAGTAGGTATTACAGATGCCTGGTGATGATTTGGACAACTTCCTTGGATGATATGGAGTGTCTTTGAACACTTGGACTTGATGGCAATTGGCTGGATCAAGTTGTGGCTCTCAAATTGTAGAAACAAGGCTTCTCTGAGGTTTTGGTGAGTGATTCTGGGTTGGGAGTGTTTCAGAGGTGATCTATGTGTTTGAACACCTCATAAACATCATATGTGATATGTTGGAACATTTAGAGCGAGCTTGTGCTAGCTCAAACTCAAAACCTGAAGGAGGTTTCTCAAAATATTTAGTTTTGAGTCTTAGAAGAGAAAGCTTGGAGATCAGAGGCTTTGGTGTAATTTTTATGATAGAATGATGCCTCTATTTATAGGAAAATATGTGTAACAAACTTGGCCTCCAAGATTTGAAGTGATGAGGTCACAATGGCGAGTCATGCTTAGAAAAAATATCTCTTACAAGTGAAATGATGAAATTGTGAAATAGCTCAGTTATGCAGTAGCAAATTTCACATTCCTCAGAAGTTTGAAGCTTGGATTGTGTCCACCTGTTTCTTGTTGAACAAGAGATCCAAGAATATGCTTTTTGGAAGCTTTATGGCCATTGGATCAAAATTGCATAATGTTGAAATCAAGAGGTCCTTTTTGGTGAATTCCATGGTGTAATAATTAGTTTGCAGGTTTGATCAGGTTTGCGATGATTAACAATATTCTTAAATCCACTTGACAATGTACTTTGATTAAAAAAAAATCAAATTTCACAAAGTTGTGGAAAATCTTTTTTTTTGTAAACCAGCTTGTGATGCTCACTTTGATCCATGATTTCTTCATGTACAAGCAAGATATATTCATGCCAATTAGTTTTTTGAATTGTTGGCAATATTTGCAACAACATTGGTGTTTTAAAAAGGATCTGAATCAGCTTAGAATTTTGTGAAAAATCCCTCCAAGTTTTGATGTTTTGCTGATTTTAAACTTAGGCAGATTTTTCCTAAGTGTTGAAAATCAGAATTCTCCTTGATTTTGATCAATATTCAACTTTAAATCCATGAGGAATTAGAGTTACTTGTAGTTGAATCATTTGTAGTTTGTAGCAAGATCTTTCATTTGAGATTTGGTTCACCAAAATCTTATGCTTGGATCACAAGTTATGATGCTTGGAAGTAAGGTACTTGATTTTTCAACTGGACATCCTCTGAGGTATTTTGTCCTTATGAATGGACTTCTATGATTTATATGAGCTATTTACACCATTCCCTATGGTATAGGCTCTTGTATATATGAAAATCCTGACTTTTGGTCCCCTGATTAGTCAGAAACCCTAATTTGGGCAATGGAAACCCCTAATCTTGTAGTCTTTGATCTCTGCAACTTTTGTACTTGAAAATGGCTTGTCAAAGTTATGTTAATCATTCTTGATAAGGTATAGAGGTCTTGGCTCCTTTTTCTATGAAAAATTCATCTATATGGCATCAGTTGACTGAAACCCTAATTGGTAATTGTGATGGCTCGGGGCCCAGATCAATAAAATTGTTGTACAGTCCTTGAAAGATTGCCTTCATCTAAAGTACCTTAATCCCTTGATAGTGATTGAAAGGTTGAAAATCTTATGTATTAATGATTGGTCCTTTTCCTGAATCCTCTGAGGAACTCAGGAATCCTGATACATTGTAGGGATACTGTTCAAACCAGTCTGGCACAGTCTTTTATCCAATGGATTTTGTATGAAGATGTACCTATCTTGGGGTCAAAATTTAGGGTATGACAATACTTATAACCCTAATTTTCTTGAACTAAGGCGCTTCCATCTTGTACCTGAAAAAACAAAAAAGGAAAATAGATTAGGGGGAGGGACGAGACAGAATCAAAACAGAGCACTAGAGGAATAAAGACGGATCTTGAAGATTCGCGACAAGGAGAGGTAAGTCGAATCATTTAGCTTAGGATTTTGGCATGCTTGATTATCGTGTTTGTTGTATTTAATTGTTACATGTTGATGTGTTTTGCATTTCTAGGTTGAGTTAAGGGTTAGGGTTCATGTGAATTAGGGTTAGGGCTCATTAGGTTTCTTCATAAGAACCCCTAGGGTTCTTACAAGTTTGTGTCTTATGGGTTTGAAATAAGGTTAGGGTTCTTACAAACCCTAAGACCCTTTGAAGATTCTTGTTTTTGGGGGAAGAACCCTAGGTTAGGGTTCATGATGTATGAAGGTTTTTGGGTTTCAGATGATGTTTCTAGGATTGACAGATGAAGGTTTGAGTTTTCTGGTTGAAGTTCAACTGAAAACTGGGTTTGGGCGGTTGTTTCTGGAGTTGTATGGTGGATGGAGGTCGTTTGAAGGGAGGACGATGAAGAAAAAAATAGAGTTAGAGAGAGATGGAGAAAATAAGAGAGAGCAAGATAGTGAAGGCATGAGGACTTTGTGAGAAGAAAATGTTTCATATGCTCCCTCCATATACGCCCTGATGAAGGACGTGTGGCCCTTTGTTGGCCACGCGATTAAAAGACTCTGACTTTCCCTTGGATCATTGATCTATGGTGTACCTTGCGCAAACTTTCACTCTTAGCCACTTGATTTGAATACTTTGATTTGGTATGCGGATCCGACGCTTCAAATGGCTTTTTTTGTTTATTCTGTTGGATCAATCTAATGACTCAAATTGATAGTCAATGTTGAATTTTGTGTGTGCATGGATTGTTGATTGACTTGGGTTGAATGATTAAAGGGCCTTGCACCCATTACTCTTAACACCCCATGTTCATAACCCAATTGCTAATCAAGTATCAATTTGTTTGGGTTTGGAAAAAGATTAATAATTGTTTTTATATATTATTCTTTCTTCTTTTTGTAGTGTTTTATTATTATTAATTAAGTACTCAATTACTTGATTAATTTATTAATTAGGGTTTAGGTTTTTTAATTAAGAGTTTTGGGGGAATTAGGAATTAATACTTAAACTATTTTGGGATATTTAAGTTTTTTCATAATTATGGTGTTTTTCACAATTTAATTCTTTTGGAAATTATTATTTTTCTAACTTAAATTATAATTGAATTTTAACTTGATATATAAAAGAATGAATATTTCTGGATATTATTATGTAAAAATAATAAATATTTTTTTTATTATTATTTTTATGTGGGATAAATTATTTGGGTTTTTTTTAATTATGTTGAAGTTCAAATCATGTTTTGGGGTTTTAAAATATTATTTTGAGGGATTGAAATAAGGGGTTTTAAATTAGTTTTTTTCTAATAATACTTTGGGGCTTTAAGAAAATGTTGGGGTTCTACTTAGGGGATAATTAGGGGTTTCAAAATATGGGGTTCTTCTTAATAATAAGAATCAGGGTCTTAAAAATAATTTAAAATGAGGTTTTTAAAATAAGTTATTTGTTTTAATAATTTTGTAAGGGGTAGTTAGAAATAATAGGATTAGGGTTAGAGGTAGGGAAATTGAACTACGATGCTCTGATCCTTCAAGTCGAAGGTTCGTAGGCATATGATTTGTACAAACCTTAGCAAGTGCAATTAGGATTTTAATTTGGTTTTCTTTTCTTTTATTCATTTATTTTTATACATACAAACAACCCTAGAATTTAGAAAGGATCCTATTGATTACAATAGAAGTGAGGGGTGCCTAACATCTTCCTCTCAATTAATCGACTTTCGAACTTAAGGTCTCTACCCTAGGAATTTAGGTTTATCATTATTTTTACCTAAAAAATATGATGACAACTCTTAGATTTTTAAGCCGGTCTAGGCAGCTGGCGATTCTGCTGGGAAATTTAGAAAGTCAATCCTAATTCTAGGATTTTAGGGTTTTTGTTTGTGGAATGTTTATTTTTGGGATTTTGTTTTTATTATTTATTACTTATTTTAGTTTATTTCCTCATGTGATTATTATTATTATCTATTTTTTTTATTTACGTTATTGTTATCATGAATAATATTATATGATTTTTGTCATTCATTGGTTGGAAATATATGTGTGAAACTAAAACCAAATATTGGTTATAACCCTAGATATTAGGATGTGAAACAAAAGTATCTTTGATGGGGTTTACATCTCATCAATGCATGGAGGCTGCACTCGGAATAAATCCTCCAATGGGTATCTCCCCGTTAAGGTTAGCCCTTGATGGAGGATGATGACTTAGTATTTGATCCATGACTTTGGGAACCTAGAAACCCTACCTTTTGATAACCTTGTGTATTCACACCCAAAGGGGTCGTTGTCAGATTCTTGCCCAAGTTGTACTTATCCCGAAGGATTACCATAGGAAGGCTTGCTCCTTCTTATGGTAATACAAGGGTATAGTCCTAAACTATATGGCTTATCAAACTTTATACCCTACATGTGTGGGGATTAGGTAGTAAAAATATAGAAATATCCTAATATAGGGACCCATCCAAGTTAGGTCATGCTTGTAGGTTACCCTACAAAAAAGTATAAAAAAATTATAAAAAATTTATTTCATCATCATCATAATCATGTCATCATGAAAATTTTTTCATGACCTTCATAAAGGATCTTAGAATATTTATTTTGCAAAGAAAATCCAAGAAATACAAAATGGTAACTATTAAGAAAAAATCTCTGGCAATTAAGGTAAGGACATCTGATATCCAGGGATTGAAAGACTATGCTCCAAAGGTACCCAAGGAAAGAAGAAGGTCTATAATCCATAAGTATGGGGAAATCTTGGATCTTACTACAACTTCGTTCAAACGAAGAAGAACTAACAACCCTGGCTCAATACTATGACCCTGAGTTAAGGTGTTTTCAATTCCAAGACTTCTAGATGGCTCCCACACTTGAAGAGTTTCGTAGGATTTTGGGTTCTTCCAAAAAAGACAAGGTCTCGTTCAAGACTATAGGGTATTGTCCTCCACTAAAGAAGATTGTTGAACAACTCCATATAATTGAGGAATAATTAAAGGACAATGTGACAACACTAGAGGGTTTTCTTGGTTTCCCGAAGGTTTTTTGGGAGAATAAAGCAAAGGAGTATGTTACTTTCAGGGATTAGGAGGAAATGGACAATCAACAAGTGCGAAGAACTTTATGGATATGGTATCAATCAACATGTTCTTGGATGTGTCTAAAGGAGAAGGATACCATATACCCGCTCTCTTAGCCGATGTTTTCCTCACACTTCATCAAGTATATGAAAAGAAGAAAGGGGCTATGTTATGTTGTGATCCTCTATTATACCAATGGATGTGTTCTCACCTTGTGAACGAGGCAAGAAACTTAAATCAAATGAAAAAAAGATGATTGGGCCCAATACTTAGCTTCTAGCAAAGATACCAGCACCATTTGGTTTCCTCAAATTCTGAATCGCGAGGATATGATCTTAAGTTGTGGTGATTTTCCTAATGTACCACTCATAGGGTTGAGAGGGTGCATAAATTACAATCCAGTGTGTAAACACCCCAAATTTTCCCTCACTAAGTTCACACCATGGCTTGTGATCTTTCATATTACCATTAGTATTTGCATACCACATCATATTGCATTTTTGTTTCACTGCATTAGTTCAAGTTCATCTGCATCTAGGGTTTGTGATCTGAGCAATCCAGGATCCATCTGAGCCACTCCAAAGGCCACCAATCATTCCAAGAGGGTCCATGTATGTTAAAACATCATATTACATCCTTCAAAGATCAAGGAAGTCAAAAAATCACAAGAACTTGCAAAGCATGGAAGCAGAGCCAGGGTTTAACTACACATATGACCTGAAATTAGGGTTTTGGTTTCAGAGGCCATAACTCCAATATTTTGGTCATTCTTGTTTCTAATGGTCTCAGTATGTTATAAGGAGCATGTATACCAAGTTTGATGAAGAAATTTATTGTGGAAGTCATCTGATCATTGGGTAACTTCTTGAGCAAGTCAGAGCAAAATCAGGGTATCTTAGGCCCCCAACAATGGAACCAAAGTGGATTTTTCATCAAATTAAAGTTATATGATCTTTATTTGATAATTGAAGTGCTTGTAAGTTCACAAAATTGAAGAAAAATGAGCTAAACCAAAAGTTGCCAAAAATGGAAATGACTTGAAATGTAAACTTTCCATTTTGGGAAAGTTTTTCAACCTCCTCTTTCTCAACCAAAAATGCTTCAAATGAAAAATTGTTGGTCATGAAAGTTGTAGATTGAATCATTCCCGTTTCAAAAAGTACAAGAACAAGACCTAATTCATTTTGGAACTCAAGATATGGCTTGTCAAAGTTGGCAAAAATCCTATAATTTTCAAGAATGCACCAAAAGGGATTCTTTGCAAAACCACTTGCCAAGGCATTTTGTGACTTCAAACACACTTCTATGTATCATAACATCATAGTGCATTGCCTTAAGATCAGAATTGCCCAAATAATTTCAAGATTTCATGCCTTGAACATCAAGAATTCTCAAAGGGGCCAAAACTTCACATATTTGCAAAAGGTCCCATAACTTTGCTCCCACTTGCTGCATTGCCTCAAGACTGATTTTGTGGACATCCTTGAAATCAGCTGCACCAAGACATGCCAAAAATCCAACTACACCCTTGCCCATACCTCAAGTACAAGAAATGTTGACTTTGTGCAAAATCACCCATACCAATCACAATAGTCCACCACCCACTCTCTGCCCAATCCAGACACTACAAGCATGCCCTAAAGACTCATTTTCATAACACACACAAGCTGAACTCTCCAAGAACTCAGCATTTTGCCAAAATCACTCCCTCTTACATTTTCCTTCGAATCTCTCAGCTCATTTACTCAAACTCAAAACCAATTCCACCATTCATCTCAAAATCACTCACTGACCACAAAGCAACCCTCAAATCAGCCAAGAACACCCCATATACAAAACACGATTCTTGGCCAGTTCATTTGCTACAACACAAACCAGCCACTCTCAAAGCCTTTGAAGCATTCCATTAGTCTCAGGAGGTTCAAGGGAACCTTTTTGCACAAAGGAAGTGGCCAGAAAGTTAAAGTTTGGAAAGCTCCATCTCAGGTAGTCATCTGAAATCATTTTTCCAGAACTCCTTTTTTTATGTTACAATATGAAAAAGCATGCTTCACTGATCACTCTGAGCTTTGAATTTTCGAAAATGGTGTAGAAATGAGTATGTACTGAACCTCTGAAATTTTTGCCATTTTTGATCTTTTCTTCGAATCTTAGGATTGAGCAATAAGAATTTTGTTTTGAGGGTGGAGTTGAGTTCAGGGAGATGAGAGGAGTTGATCTGGAGCTTTAGAGCTCCAAAAATAACCTAGGAAGAGAGTTTGAGATTTTTAGGGGAGGGTGTCACCGGAGAAGACGACCGGAGCTCTTCTCTGGTGACCTGAAAGTGATTAGCTGGCTAATTAGGGTTAGGGCTTTGTTTAAATGTGGACCCTTAGATTTCCCTTTCCCGCGCGTGTTGTGTGGCTAGGATCAGGGATTTGAGGCCTTTAACATCAACGAAGCAACTGCTGTGTCTGGAACTTCCATCACTTCATATCAACAAGCCCGAAAGGTTGTTGAAGAGGGTACCGCTCAGGGCTGGGGCAAGCTACTTCCAGTAGAAAAGAAAGAAGACAGATTCAGGTTGGGTTATAAACCAACTCGACAAGATCAACCAGAGGCTGCAACAGAGCCCAAGTTTGTCAGTGGGGGAATGCTTACCCCGAATGCTGTGAATAGTCTGGAAGACGAGGAAGAGGACGATCGCAACCTGGAAAACTGGATACGTCAAAGGATCCCGGGGAACCAAGTCTCTAACTGGTCTTCCTAGGAAATTATAAGAGTTACTCCTGCAGAGTAATTATTATTTCCTGTCTTTTAAGCATGCATCATGTCCTTCATCTTGCCCAAGGTGTCAGGACTTATTTTGTAATAGGGCCATCTTGTATTTTGTGCAAATGATTAATTAATGAATATCAGGACATCTTTTGCAAACGAGTCTCTTTTTCCGCTCACTGTCTTTTTCATTTTTTTTTCACTTTTGTACAAAAACAATAAAATGGCAATGTTTTCAAAATAATAATTTCATTTTCACTTTTTATAAACAAGATAAAATTGATCACTAAAATGAACCAATCTAAACCCTTGCAGAGAGTGCCCTCCAGATTGCACCGACAATAACACTGCTATGACTTAATATGACTTCGACAATCCGATTAATCAAGTCGATGAAGGGGTTAAAGAAGATTATGAGCTACCTGAAGAACTAGCCAGATTGTTAAGGCAAGAGGAGAAGGTTATCACTTCTCATCAGGAGGAAGTTGAGACTGTTAATCTGGGTACTGAAGAAGACTTGAAAGAAGTAAAGATCGGGTCCCGTCTGCAAGATTCAGTGAAGGAACAACTTATTGACATGCTTCGAGAGTACGTTGATGTCTTTGCTTGGTCCTATCAAGACATGCTAGGTCTGGATACCGATATAGTTGTGCACAAGCTGCCTCTAAGGGAAGATTGTCCCCCAGTAAAACAGATGATACGCCGTACTCGTTCGGATATGGCCATGAAGATAAAAGAAGAGGTACAAAAATAGTGGGACGCCGGTTTCCTTGCTGTAACTAGTTACCCGCTGTGGGTCGCTAACATTGTACATGTGCCTGAGAAGGATGGCAAAGTACGGATGTGTGTGGATTACCGGGATCTGAACAGAGCTAGCCCGAAAGATGACTTCCCATTACCTCGCATTAATGTATTGGTTGACAACACAGATCAGTTCTCGGTGTTTTCTTTCATGGATGGATTCTCCGGATATAATCAAATCAAGATGTCACCTGAAGACATGGAGAAGACTACTTTCATCACACCCTGGGGCACATTCTGTTATAAGGTAATGCCATTTGGACTAAATAATGTTGGTGCCACTTATCAACGGGCTATGGTAACATTATTCCACGACATGATCCATAAAGAAATTGAATGTTATGTGGATGACATGATTGCCAAGTCCTTCACAGAAGAAGACCATCTGGTAAATCTGTTGAAGTTGTTCAAGCGTCTGAAAAAGTATCAGCTGAAGCTAAACCCCAACAAATACACATTCGGGGTACGGTCCGGTAAGCTGTTGGGATTTATTGTAAGTGAAAAAGGAATTGAAGTTGATCCTGACAAAGTCAAAGCCATCCAGGAGATGCCTGCACCTAAGACTGAAAAAGAAGTTCGGAGGTTCTTAGGTAGATTGAACTACATATCAAGGTTCATATCACATCTCACTGCAACCCGTGAGCCCCTGTTCAAGTTGCTAAGAAAGGAACAAACAGTCGGGTGGAATGAAGACTGCCAGAAGGCTTTTGACAAAATCAAGGAATACTTACAAGAACCTCCCATTCTTATGCCTCCAGTTGAAGGAAGACCTCTAATAATGTACCTGACAGTATTAGAAGGATCAATGGGTTGTGTGTTGGGCCAGCATGACGAGTCTGGTCGAAAAGAGTATGCAATATACTACCTAAGCAAAAAATTTACCGACTGTGAACAACGTTATTCACTGCTCGAGAAAACTTGTTGTGCTTTAGCGTGGGCTGCTCGCCGACTAAGGTAGTATATGTTGACTCACACTACCTTATTGATCTCAAAGATGGATCCAGTCAATTACATATTTGAGAAGCCAGCACTTACCGGAAGGGTTGCAAGATGGCAAATGATTCTGACAGAGTATGACATTCAGTGCACATCTCAAAACGCCATCAAGGGCAGTGTAATGTCTGACTATCTGGCTGAGCAACCCATTGATGATTACCAGCCAATGAAATTTGACTTCCCTGATGAAGACATCATGTTCCTGAAAGCAAAAGATCATGAAGAGCCTATTCACAATGAATGGCCTAACCCAGAAGAAAAATGGACTATGATGTTTGATGGGGTTGTCAATATGAATGGTCGTGGTGTGGGTGCAGTGCTCATTACACCTAAAGGAGTTCACATGCCTTTCTCGGAAAAACTCACCTTTAACTGCACTAACAACGAAGCTGAATATGAAGCTTGTATCATGGGTCTTGAGGAAGCCATTGACCTCAGGATCAAGACTTTAACTGTATTCGGGGATTCAGATTTGGTAATCAATCAAACCAACGACAAATGGTACACCCATCAGGAGCATCTGATTCCATATCGAGACTACACGAGGAGATTACTGACTTTCTTCACAACAGTCAAGCTTGAGTACATCCCTCGAGATGAATATCAGTTCGCAGATGCTTTAGCTACCATTTCCTCCATGTTCAAGGTTCAAGCTGCCAATTTTGTGCCTCGGATTTCGGTATCCAGACTAGACCGACCGGCATACGTATTCTTCGTGGACATTGCTGAAGATGACAAGCCTTGGTTCCATGACATCAAATGTTTCTTAGAGGATCAAACATACCCACCTGGGGCATCATCCAATGATAAGAAGACATTAAGAAGGCTGGCTGGTAGTTTCTTCCTGAATGCTGATGGTTCCTTGTACAAGCGAAACTTTGACATGGTACTTCTCAGATGTGTTGATAAGAAAGAGGCAGACTTGTTGATGCACGAGGTGCATGAAGGATCTTTCGGTACCCATGCTGGAGGACATGCAATGGCTAAGAAATTGTTGAGATCGGGTTAATACTGGATCACAATGGATGCAGATTGTTGTGCCTATGTGAGAAGGTGCCACAAATGCCAGATCTATGCAGATAAAGTGCATGTGCCTCCAAATCCTTTGAACGTCATGTCTTCACCTTGGCCCTTTGCCATGTGGGGAATTGACATGATTGGAAAGATCGAACCAACTGCTTCAAATGGCCACAAATTCATCCTAGTAGCCATTGATTACTTCACTAAGTGGGTTGAAGCAGCATCTTATGCTAATGTCACCAGACAAGTGGTAGCCCGATTCCTGAAAAAGAGACATCATCTGTCGGTATGGAGTACCCGAGCGAATCATTACTGATAATGGTTCCAACTTGAACAATAAAATGATGGCAGAACTGTGTCGGGACTTCAAGATCCAACATCACAACTCTTCTCCTTACAGGCCAAAGATGAATGGCACTGTTGAGGCAGCTAACAAGAATATCAAGAAGATTGTGCAAAAGATGGTGGTTACATACAAAGACTGGCATGAAATGCTACCATTTGCCTTGCATGGGTATTGTAAACACCCCAAATTTTCCCTCACTCATTCACACCATGGCTTGTGATCTTTTCATGTGCATAAGTTCAATCATAGCATCTCATGTGGCCTTTGTGCTCCACTGCATTGATTCAAAGTCATATGCATCTAGGGTTTGTGATCTGAGCAATCCAAGAGCTACTTGAGCCACTTCAAAGGACATCAATCACTTCAAAGGGGTCCATGTGTGTTCAAGCATCATATTATATCCTCACAAGGTCAAGGAAGTCAAAGAATCACAAGAACTGAGAGAGGCATGGAAGCAGAGCTAGGCTTAACTGCACAAAGGACCTAGAATTAGGGTTTTGGTTTCAGAGCCCATAACTCCAAAATTTTTTGCCATTATTGTTTCTATGGGTCTCTATAAGGTATGAGGATCATGCATATCAATTTTCATGAAGAAATTCAATGGGGAAGGCATCTGATCAAGAGATGACTTCTTGAGCAAGTCAGTGCAAAATCAGGGCATTTGAGGCCCCCAATGACCTAACCAAAGGGTGTTCTCCATCATTTTGAATGTTTATGATCTTTATTTGATCATAGAAGATGTTATAAGTTCACAAAATTGGAAAATTTCAAGCCATTTGCAAAGTTGCTTTTTTGGGAAAGTGACTTGTAATGAAAACTTGCCATTTTGGGAAAGTTTTTCAACCTCATCTTTTTGATTCAAAAATGCCTCAAATGAGAAAAATTTGGTCATGAAAGTTATAGAATGGATCCTCCCATTTTCAAAAAGTACAAGAACTCATTCTAATTCATTTTGGATCAAAAGTTATGGCTTGTCAAAGTTGGATAAAATCATTGAATTTTCACTTTTGCACAAAAGGGAAAAGTTGCAAAACCTCATACCAAGGCAAAATGTGACTCCAATGTGACCTCTAATCATCATACAAACACAATGCATGGCCTAAAATTCAGATTGGCCCAAGAAATTTCTCATTTTCATGCCTTGATGTCCAAGTATCATAAACCATTTTTCATGAAAATCACAAAGAGGGGAATCTTGCAAGAAGGGTTCCTTTGGTTTTGTTTGGTCTCTAATCATTATCAAAGTATCATAGCAACATTGTATGGTGCATTTTGCTGCATATTGCCCAAGAGATGTCACATGTCCATGGCCAAAAATCACAAAGTGTAACAAGTTGCAAAATTGCAAAACATGTGAGATCTCACCCTTCATCCATTCCAGCTCACCACAATTGATCCAAGAGTCATCCTTGAACTCAGCTGATGCAGTACAAGCCAAGAAACCATCTCTGCCATAGCCCATACCTTATAGTACACCTAGACTTGACTTTTTGCAAAAGGGGCCATACCAATCAAGTTGTGCCACCAACAACTCTCTGCCCTATCACAGCTTGATATGTGGACTAAAAGAGACTCAAAACATACAAGAAGCAAGCCTGAATACACAACATTGCCATAGTTCCCAAAAACTCTCCCCCTTGCATTTTCATTCGAAACTCAGCACTCAAGTCTCAAACATCAAAACAAACTTCACAAAACCACTCACCATGATCCTCTGATCATTTCCCAACCCTCATTTGACCCTGAAACCACCCCAAGTAGAAACACGATTTTCCTCCCCTTCTGAACAGAACTTCATCAATCTCTTAAACCAGCCATAAGAAATTCCAAACAAGCATTGCAAACTTCTCAGGGGGTTCATTAAAGGCATCTTGGACCAAAGAAGCAGCCAGAAAGCTCCAAAGATCAAAGTTCCAGTTCAGGTGAGCTCAAGAACATTTTTTCCAGAAACATGTTTTTAAGTTACTAATTGATTCTCCATGATTCACTGATAAAGCTGATGTGTTTAGTTTTGAAAATAGTCAAGTATCAAGCATGTATGAGCTCTCTGAAATGTTTTGACCTAGAACTAATTTGCTTCGATTCAGCTTTAATATGTGAAATAAATTTGTTTTAGTGAGTGATTCTTGTTGAGTGATGTATGGGGTTAGATTCTGGGCAGAAAGATTAAGTTTTAGAAGCTTGGGGAGAGAGATAGCAAAATCTCAGGGGAGGTGTGGCCGGAGAAGATGACCGGAGGTCATTTCCGGCTACCTGAAGGTCATTAGTGCATTAATTGTGATTAGGGCTCAGTTTGAATGTGAGCCATAGATCCTGTTGACTTGGGTTGACCCGCGCGCGAATGAATGGACCAGATTCACCATTAAAACCCTAATCCTGATTTATTAAATTAATTAATTAGGTTTAATTCAAATCCAGCCAGTTTGAATCTGGGCCACAGGATCTGGCGCTAGTCAATTCCCTCCAAATTCGTTTAAACCTCAGCCTCAGGATTTGCATACTTTCCATTTTATTCATTTTTATTTCATTTTATTTATATTTAACTTCTACGAATTTTTAAAAATAGTAAAACATATTTAAAAATTCTGAAAATTTTTGTCAAGCATTTCATTAATTTTCAGAACCCAAAAATATTTTTATTTTTATTTTTTGCACTAAAAATCATTTTTAAATCATTTAAATGTTTATTTTTAATTAGTTAATGGAAATTAATTAATTAAAAATGCATTTAGGTATTTAAAAATCACAAAAAAATTCACATTGCATTTCAAAACATTTAGAAACATTATCAAACTCTCAAAACAAATTTCTTTTTGGTTTTTGATGCATTTTGACAATTTTCATTGGAATTAAATTCATTTAAAGGCAATATTTTTGTTCAAACTTGGAAAAATCCATTCTGCCTAACCATGAGGAGTTTGATGATGGTTCTCATTGCATTGCATCCTTTATAGCATGTATTTTCTAGGGTAAAATTGGTTTGAATTTATCTTTCATTTTCAATTTAATGAGCATTTTTCCTTTTGAGGTGCCTTGAAACCCTAGTTGACTTAGAAAAATCATAACTTCCATTAGGTTTAGATTTAGGTCTTCCCCTTTGGGCAATGAACTTGTGTAGGGTTAGTGTTCTTTTTATCCCATTTTCAATTTTTTATCATGTCATTTGCTTCTGGTTTTGAATTTTTGTGATGCATGTTGTTCATAAACCCTAATTCTTGCCTTCCTTTGCATCCATCTTTCATTTGCTTGCATTCAAGAACTTGTGTAAACACCCCAAATTTGCCCTCATCCATTAAACCATGGCTTGTGATCATTTCATATGCATAAACTCAATCATAGCATCTCATACCACATTCTTAGTACATTGCATTGTTTCTAAGTCATCTGCATCTAGGGTTTGTGATCTGAGCAATCCAAAAGCCACTTGAACCACTCCAAAGGTCATCAATCACTTCAAAGGGGTCCATGTATATTCAAGCATCATATTATATCCTCTCAAAGTCAAGAATGTCAAAAAATCACAAGAACTGAGATTGGCATGGAAGCAGAGCCAGATTTAACTACACAGATGACCTAGAATTAGGGTTTTGGTTTCAGAGGCCATAACTCCAAATTTTTTGGTCATTATTGTTTCTATTGGTCTCTATATGGTATAGGGATCATGCATATCAATTTTCATGAAAAGATTCCATGGGGAAGTCATCTGATCAAAAGTTGACTTCTTGAGCAAGTCAGTGCAAAATCAGGGTATCTGAGGCCCACAATGACCCAACCAAAGGGTGTTCTTCATCATTTTGATTGTGTATGATCTTTATTTGATCATAGAAGATGTTGGAAGTTCACAAAATTGAAGAATTTCAAGCCATTTGCAAAGTTGACTTTTTGGGAAAGTTGACTTATAATGAAAATTGCCATTTTGGGAAACTTTTTCAACCCTTGCTTTTTGATTCAAAAATGCTTCAAATGGAAAAACTTTGGTCATGAAAGTTGTAGAATGGATCATTCCATTTTCAAAAAGTACAAGAACATGACCTAATTCATTTTGGATCAAAAGTTATGGTTTGTCAAAATTGGGAAAAATCACATAATTTGAAGTTTTCTACCAAAGAGGCATTTTGCAAAATGGTATGAACAAGTGTTCTAAAGACTTCAAATATGCACAAAATCATTACAACATGATCATATGACTCATAAAAATCAGAATTGGCCCAAGAATAATCTCATTTCATGCCTTGAACCTCAAGAAATCCCAAAGGAACCAAACTTTGTGAAACTTGCAAAACCTATCACAAACCACAAACCACTTGCTGCATTGCCTCTAGACCTTTTCCATAGCTTTCCTGGATTCAAGCTGAGCCAAAGCAAGCCAAAAAGCAAGTTGTACCATTGCCCATACCTCTCTTACACAAAGTTTGACATTTTGGCAACTTGCCCATACCAATCACCATAGGCCACCAACAACTCTCTGACCTATCACCACTTGATACATGGACCAAAGCCAGCATAACACACCACACATCCAAGCCTGAATCAGATCAGAAGACATAGTTCCAAGTTTATGATTCATTTGCAAAACTTTTCGAAACACTCTCCACAAGCATCAAACACACAAACAGACTTCACAAACAATCTCAACATGACTCACTGATCACAAACCAACCATTAAAACAGCCTAAAAGCCACTGAAACCAAAACACGATCACCACCCCCCCTTGAACAGAACTTCTGCCATCTCCCAAATCAGCCATCAACAAGAGTTGTGAAGCATTCCATTGAGCTCAGGGGGACCAGAGGAGTCAGTTTGCATAGGAGAAAGGCTCAGAAAGCTCCTATTCGAAGGACTTCAGTTCAGGTATCCATCAAGAACAAATTTTCCAGAACTTCATTTACTTGTTATAAATTGATTCTACATGTTATCCTGATCATCATGATGTGTTTAAAAATGAAAATGGTGAAATATTGAGCATGTATGAGTTGTCTGAAACTTTCTGCCCTAAATTTGTTTTGCTTCGATTTGCATGATTGATGAATGAAAAATGATTTTTGTTTGGGGGTTTTGATTCAGTGTTGAATGGGGTTTGATTCTGGGCAGATAGATTTCATTTTCATTGCGTGGAGAGAGAGATAGTGATTTCACCTTGCCGGAGAAGATGACCGGAACACTGTTCCGGTCATCTGAAAGTGATTAGGGTTAATTAATTAGGGTTTAGTCTTAATTACATAAGTTTGAATGTGAGTCGTCCAGATGCGCGCGCTGGTCAATTCCCTCCCTTTTCGTTTGAATCTTGGCCCTTGGATGCGCTGACTTTCTCATTTTCAGTTTAAATTCATTTTTATTTTCATTTTATTTCATTTGTTTTGTACATTTTATAAAAAATAGTAAAAATCATCAAAAAATTCTGAAAATTTTTATCAACCCTTTTATTAATTTTCACAAACCAAAAATATTTTTATTTTTATTTTTTGCATTAAAAATTATTTTTAAATCATTTAAAAGTTTATTTTTAATTAGTTAATGAAAATTAATTAATTAAAAATACTTTTAAGTATTTAAAAATCACAAAAAAATTCATGAAAAATTTAAAATCATTTAGAAACATTGTCCAACCCTCAAACCAAATTTCTTTTTTGATCTTGATGTCTTTTGACAATTTTCAATGGAATTAATTTCATTTCAAGGCATTATTTTGATTCAATCTTCAAAAATTCATTTCTGCCTAGCCTTTAAGAGTTGGAAAATGATTCTTTTTGCATTGCATCTTGCATATCATGTAGTTTATAGGACTAAATTGGCATGATTTGTTATTGCATTTTCAATTTGTTTGACATTTTTCTTGACAAGGTACCTTAAAACCCTAGCCAACTTAGGAAATTCATAACTTACACTAGGTTAAGAATTGGGTCCTCTCCTTTGGGCAGTGAGTTTGTATAGGTTTAGGGTTCCTTTGAGTGCATTTTCAAATTTTTATTATGATGTTTGTTTCTGGTTTTGAATTTTGTTTTGTGCATTGATCATAAAACCTAATTCATGTCTTATTTTGCATCCATCTTCCATTTGCTTGCATACCATGACTTGCCATGACATTTTGTGCATCCATTTGATCCATAATACATCTTAGGACATGTTAGAACCATATGTGATCATTGCATATTTCATTTGCCATGTTGTATGTCATTTGCATTTCATAACTTTTCATGAATGTTCATGGTTCTAAACATGCTTCATTTGCATCCATATGCTTGTATGATCATTCTAATGCCTTGCCTCATGTTTGTATCATCTCTTAGCATCATTAACATCATACTCATGCTTCTGGTTTTGGTTTGCATCATGCCATTTCATCTCATTTGCATTGCATTCCATTTCTTTCACTAACATTTCAGGTGGTAAGTTACTTTGAGAAGTGAATTTTCCTTCACTTCTCACAATCTCTTTTCATCCCCCTTATGCATCATTGCTGCATTTTTGTATGTGTTTGGATTGAGCTTGCTCATTCTTGTTCATCTCACTTTCTTTCTTCAAGCAACTTGACTTCTTAAGTGAAGCAAGTTGTTTTGCTTCTCTTTGTTCCTCATCTGCTTCTCTCCTTGGTGGTTCTTTGAAGATCTTTCTTGCAAACCTCACAAAACCTAGGAACAACCAAGCATGACAATGATTAGGGTTTGATTAGTCCCCCATATAGTTTTTACCTTTGTGTCTCTTTTGAGTCTTCTCTTCCCATCTCATAATCTGGGACTAAACCCTAAAGGCTTTAAGGCTTTGTGATCAAGCTTATGCCTGCATCCTTCTATTAGGATGGAGTGTATAAATTTAACCCTAAGTGTTAAACCCTTAATGTGTTTAAATCCTTTAATCAATCCATCTAATAATCACTAAGACATCAAGCTTGTAACTTGGGCCTTGCATTAGGGTTCTAATTCTTCCTTAAATTGGTTAAGAAGGACTAACCCTAGTGTTAATGGACAAGTCCCCCTCAAGCTGTCTTACCAACCCTAAAAATAATTTCTTCATCATATCATTAACTAAAATCCATCTAATAAAGGCTTTGTTTTGTCATGAGGTTAATCCCTAATCATGGATTAAGTTGAAGAGTTTTCCTCAGCTTAAACATTCTCATCTATTATCCTTCTATTAGGATGGTGTAATGAGTCTGTTTAATCCCTGATTATGGCTTAATCTCATTACTTAACACTAAACAAAAACAACAAAAACATCTAAATAATAACAAGTAGGTTAATGATCTTAATCCTACACCAAGGTGATTAAGTGTGAGATGCTGACTTCACACTTAAGGTATTCTCATTACCCCTAATCAGAGGGAAGATGTGATGAGTTTACTAACCCATTGGTTTAGGCTTAAGCTCATTAACTTATGACAAACTTCAAAAAAAGCAATAAAAGACTGAAAATCCAAAAACAAACAATAATTGTCTCCTCCGGGATTCTTTTCTCATCTCATTCACTCACAAACGAGAACTTGCTTCTTCCGTCTAATGCAAGACAGTTTGCACCTGAGCCAGAAAGGTCATACACTTGAGCATAGACAAGCAAGCAGTTCACAAGTCAATTCATCTTTCAGTCTCTTTTGGTCGAACTACGGTGTTCTGACTTCCTCATTGTACGAGAGGATACGTAGGCATAACTTAACGGTTATCGAATAAAAGTCTCTGTATATTCCCCCCTCCTCCAGTATCATTCTTTTAGCCTCATGATCTTGAGCACTTCATTCTTGTTCTTACACTGACACTACCCCTTTAAAACAGAAATCTTTTAAGCGTGGATCCCGTCGAGTACGGAGGACAATCTGGGTGCTAATACCTTCCCAGGTTGTAACCAACCCCCTTTCTCAGTCTCTCTGGTTCGCGACCGTCTTATCCATATCTTTTCTAGGTCTATGCAGCATTACCTTTCCTCCGGGATAAAAATGCCTAGCTGGCGACTCTTTTCTTTTCTTGTGAGTTCACTCCTGTGTGTTCTCACATTCCTTTTTCGCCGACCGTTCGCGTCTGTACCCCTCTTGGCCCCTTGTCATTTGGTGGGAGCGACAGCTTGGCGACTCTGCTGGGGACCCTTATACTGTAACCAGGGCTTCTGGTTCTTTTTGTGGGTTCCTCCTAGCGCTTGTTTGATTTGTGTTTACTGGGGTGTTATGTGCTAATTGTGTTTATATACAGTTGCTTTATTTATTGCTTTATGTACATTTATCCATTGCTTTCTTTACAGCTTTATATATATCATACTGTCATACTGTGTCTGGCTGGATCTGGTTTTGTCTTGATGGGTGGGGTTCCATTGAGAGTTTAAGGTCCTATACCTAGGACCTGAGTGACATCTAGGCTAGAGTGGTTCATGTTCTTTCCCATTCCATTTCGGTCTGGTGCGGGAATATGAAACACGGTTCAGATATGGGTTTCTTCTTGAGAACTCTGTGCTACGGATCTCCTGTAGTGCTAGGGCTATCTGGGAAGCCTGCTAAGTCTGGATGACCTTTACTATGACCTTCAGAAATTGAGGTGAATTAGAGGAGGATCTTTTATGGTCATTGTAAACACTGTACCTCCGGGTTAGAAGTGTTTACACTTCTCATAACTGATCCAAGTCTGAGGATCCTTGTTTTAGAACATCACCTGTGAGGGGGTCGGGCTGTTTCTTATTGTGTTTAAGAATGCTTCACTTTGGACAGTTCTTGTGATTTAACCCAGGACATGTGACTCTTTATTTGAGTCCCCCACCCTGGTTACTGGATTTCCGAACCTCCATCTGGACTTCTTGAACATACATGGACTTTATATCAAGACAGTTAATCAGATCCAGCTTGATCACAAACCCTTGCATATCATTTGCATACATCATCATTGCATCATTTAACATTTTCTTATTTGTTTTTCAGGGTATCCACATCATATATTTTGGCTTGGTTTTGACCCCTTTATCTGATTAGACCCCTGTTCATCAGCTATCTGCTTCAGCCATTCTCACCAGTTGTCAGCTTCAGCTACTGTCATCACCGGTCTCAGCCTGTCAGTGGCTCATCACCAGTATCAGTCTTCATCATCAGCAGTTATTTTCAGCTCTTCAACAGCAGTAATGGCCCCCAAGAAGAGCAACATTTCATATCACTTCTTTGAGCCTGTGCTGGCTGGCATCAGGCAGGTCCAGGCACTCATTACTCCAGACCATATCCCTTTATTCAGAGAACATTATGGAAGCATCCTTGATATGGTTATGGACTTGGATCCTTCTCCGAGGAGTTTGATTCACACTTGCCTACAGTTCTATGATCCTCCTTTGAGATGCTTCACCTTCCAAAATTTTCAGTTGGGACCCCTGTTGGAGGAGTATTCATCACTGATTGGAGTGCCTGTCAGGGGTGGTATCCCCTTCAACCCAGAGATGCCTTCTCCCAGCAGTGAAGAGTTGGCAAAGGCACTGGATTTGGAACCTATTCTGATTGAGCAGAACATGACTACAAAGGCTAGCATCCCTGGTCTACACTTGGATTTCTTGACTTCTCAGGCCATCCTGAAGGCCTCCTTGGGAGAATGGAAGGCAGTCTGTGCATTGCTAGCCCTCAGTATATATGGGGTTATACTTTTTGCAGATGAGCCCAAATTTATCAGCAAGAATGCTATTCATCTCTTCCTTTTGAGGAACCCAGTACCCACCTTGCTGGGAGATTTCTATTATTCTGTTCATCAAAGGAATGAGAAGCAGAGAGGGAGGTTGGTAAGGTGTTGTGCTCCTCTATTTCATGCTTGGCTGCTCAAACACTTACCCAAGACTGATGCTTTCCTGAACCCTCACCAACAGAAGAACTGGGCTAGAAGACTCACTGCTTTAACTTCAGATGACATCAGGTGGTGTACCCAGAGCACCAAAGGAAGGGACATAATTACTAGTTGTGGGCAATTTCCCAATGTACCTCTGATAGGAGTGAAGGGTTGCATCAACTACAACCATTTGCTATTCAAAAGACAGTTGGGCTATGCTCTGGTTCACCCTCCTAAAGTGCAAGACTTGGCTGAAACCCTTTACTGTGAGATAAAGCCTAATCTAGCTGTTGTCAGACAAGCATCCTGGGCTTGGGACAACATCCAGACTAAAGGGATGGCCATTCTTGGGAAATGCAACAATGTGGCTTCAGCACAGTATTATGAGTGGTCTCATACTAGGGCTCAGATTTCTGGGATGCCTTTCACCATTGAGGATGCACCTGGACCATCTACAGCACCCCCTCCAGCTACTGTTAGCCTAGAGGAATTTGAGAAACTGAAAGAAAGGAATGAGAACTTGACTCGAGCTCTGCAGAAGACCCTCTGGGAGAGGAGTGATGGTCGTCTGGACATTGAAAGGTTAGAAAAGCTAAAGGTGGAGCATCTAGCCAGGATTGAGAAATCAGAGGACTACATCAAGAAATCAAGAGCAGGAGAGCAAATTTTGAAGAATGCCTGTAAAGAGGCCCAGTTTCAGAAAGCTAGGACTGATCTCTATCTGAAAGAAAGTCAAGCTAGGTGGGTCAGGATCACTGAAGCTCGCACTCAAGAAGATAAGAGAACTCAAGACAGAATTGAGCAGTTGGAGGCAAATGAAAAGAAGCAACAGGAGGCTCTGCTAGCAGCCCAGAAGGAAATCTCAGAATTGAAGCTTAGGGCTGGTGTGAAGAGGTCAAAGGACTAGGACAAGCACAAGAAGCTGACTGCTGCTATTGCCACCAGGAACCTTCTTATCAGAAGCATTACAGAGCATCCGGCTGGTCCTGTAACTGAAGCACTTCTGAAAGAAGTTAAGGTGGATGAGTTTGGCTTAGATGTTTGACTTATTTACTTGTTGTTGTTTCCATTCCATGTACTTTTCTTTTTTATGTTGTATTTTGACCCTTCAGGGGCATGTGTTGTAAAAACAAACTATGTATTATTCACCATTTGTAATATATCTGTTAGTTTGTTTTATTGAGTTCTCTTCCTCTCAAGCAAACATCAAAGCATCTTCCTTAGGGTCTGGAAAGGTCAAAACCAAGTGCCAAGCCGGATACCTTGGAAACAAATAAGCATACTGCATTGCATACTAACTTTTTTTTTGTTTTGTAGGTTTTTGTTTTGTTTGTTACTAACTCTGTTGTGGTTCAGGAATTATTGCTCGTCGTCGGGTGTTCCCTCTCAATCGTCCACACAGATATCCTACTCGCAACAATCTTCCTGGTATCCAGATGGACCAGGTACATCAGTATCTTATAGAAGTCAGGACTCAAATGGCCAATGAGAGGTTGGAGATGAGAAACCAGATGACCTAGTTCATGGAAGTAATGAATGTCTTGGCTCAAAGCCAAGAGAGATTAAGGGCATTGGTGGAAAGACAGACCCCGGAAGAACCCCATCTAGGGACTGGAGGAACAAGTAACAATGAGAGGGTCCAGCCTCATGTTAATCCGCCAGTATATGGGCCTCATCTTCATCCAGAGATCAACATCCCTACTAATGTGCAAGGGAATGCTACTACAGGCAGAGTCTTACAGGAAGACCCCCAAGAGGATCAATTCACTGTAATGGGAGCTGGGGATGAAGCCTATGATAGGAGGCTTGATGAGATTGCTGAGAAATTAAGATCTTTGGAGTCTCAAAACTCCTTGGGTTTTGATGTCATGGACATGGGGTTAGTGGATGGGGTAAGAATCCCTCACAAGTTTAAACCACCGTGCTTCGAGAAGTACAACGGAACTTCCTGTCCACGAACCCACTTGCAGTCTTTTCTGGGGAGACTTAAGGCATACACCATGGATGAAAAACTGTGGATGTTTTATTTTGAAGATAGTTTGACTGGGGCCTCAAGGGAGTGGTACTCTCATTTGACCAGAGCTACAATCAGGTGCTGGAAAGACCTAGCTGAGGCTTTCATCAGGCAGTACCAATATAACCTGGACATGGCTCCTAACAGAACCCTCTTGATGGGAATGTCTCAATCCTCCAGGGAAAGCTTCAGGGAATATGCCTAGAGGTGGAGACAGCTTGCAGCTGCTGTCCAGCCACCCATGTCGGAAAGAGAAATGGCCGACATGTTTATGAATACCCTGCAAGGGACATATATTGACAGGCTAGCTACCTTTTCTTCCACCAGCTTCGCTGACGTAGTCATAGCTGGAGAAAGAATTGAAAGCCTTCTGAAGATGGGCAAAATTACTGATAATGGTGCAAGTTCGTCAAGCAATCCCAGGAAGCCTTTTGTGGGACCAAGAAGAACCGGTGAGACTAATGATATTCATGCCAACAGGGGCAGACCTCTGTATGTCCATAGGTCGGTGGCAACTGTCACTATTCCAGCTCCGATTCCGCAGTAACCAGCATATCAACCACAACAACAACCACACTATCAGCAGCAAGTTCAGTATCCGCCACAAAGAAACTACAACAACAACAACAACAATCAACAGCAAAGGCCCTTTCAGCAAAGACCATCCCAGGAAAATAGGGTGATTGACCCTATCCCTATGCCTTATGCCGCTTTATTGCCACAACTCCTGAAACTCAACCTGGTTGAGCTAAGGACATTGGCACCTCCAGATCCTGCCAGTCTTCCAAGAAATTATGATGTCAACGCCCGGTGTGCTTTTCATTCAAATGCACCTGGCCACAGTACAGAGAAATGCAGGGCTTTACAAATGAAGGTACAAGATCTGGTGGATTCCAAGGCCCTCAACTTTGCACCCCCGCCAAATGTCAACAAGAATCTCATGCCCAATCATGGAGGACCAAGAATTAATGCTATTGAGGAAGATAAGCCATCTTTCTTAATCACCAGTGTTGGGCAGATTCGGACACCTCTGGTAGAAATTAAAGCTCAGCTCCTAGAATGCCAGACGTTTCCCGGGTGTGAGCTCGGTTGTGGTTATTGCAACATTTCGGTCAACGGGTGTGATAACTTGAGAAGCGGCATAGATGATCTTATCAAAAGTGGTATCCTTCAGATCACAACATCCGTACCTGCAAATCCAGCAATCCCTCTAACAACAATTCTTGACTCTTCTACAACTGCAACAACAATCATTCCAACAAATTCATCAATATCATCAACAATGGCTCCGTCCATCACTTCAACAAATCAGATGACAACAACTATTTCTTCTACAACATCAACACCCATTCATTCAACGGAATCTTCTACAACACCAACAGATATCTCAGCAGTCACTATTTACTATGATCCAACCTATGTTCCTCCGAATAACAGCTTTCAACAACAAACAGTGGCATCTCCTGCCAGGTCACCAGTCACCATCTACTACGATCCGCACACCATTTCAACACCCTCCTCTGCAGCAGTCAGTCCAGTTATCATTACGGTGCCTGGACCAGTTCCATATGAAAGCAGTAATGCCATCCCTTGGCATTATGGCTCTGACCTTTACTGCAACGGGGAGAAAATCACTTTGGACTCTTCAACTTCTTCTACACAGATTGATAATGTTGGGGGAGACGGAGGCTTCACCAGAAGCGGACGCCTTTTTGCCTCACAATTGCAAAGACCTAACGCCGAGGCAGAAGCTGTTGCCAAAGCAAAAGGGAAGAGTGTGGTAGTTGAAGAGAAAACTGTCAAAGAAACTCAGAAGACATATTTTGAGCAAGATGTAGACGAGTTTATGAGAATCATAAAAAGAAGTGATTACAAGGTGGTGGATCAGCTTCACCAAACTCCCTCAAAGATCTCCATATTATCCCTGCTGATGTGTTCTGAAGCTCACCGGAATGCATTACTAAAAGTCTTGCACGCAGCATATGTGCCAGAAGAGATCACTGTTAATCAGCTGGAAACCGTGGTAGCAAATGTCAATACCAGCCATGGATTGGGTTTTACCAATGCTGATTTAACAACTGAGGGACGTAACCACAACAAGGCTTTACACATCACTCTGGAATGCAAGGGTGATGTTCTATCCCATGTACTGGTGGACACTGGGTCTTCACTCAACGTTCTACCAAAGAAAGCCTTGGTGAAGTTGGAGTATGATGGCTTGGCACTGCGCCCAAGTAATTTAGTGGTGAGAGCATTCGATGGCTCTAAAAGATCAGTGCTAGGGGAGATTGATCTGCCTGTGATGATTGGCCCGCAGACTTTTCAAATTACCTTCTATGTGATGGACATTCAGCCGGCCTACAGCTGTTTGTTGGGTAGACCTTGGATCCATGCCGCTGGCACAGTTACGTCTACCCTTCACCAGAAGCTGAAATTCGAGTGGGAGGGTCAGATCATCACTATCTGTGGTGAAGAAGATATCTTTGTTATCCATCTGGCTACGTACAAATACATTGAGATGGATGGAGAAATCCATGAAACCATGAGCCAGGGATTTGAGGCCCTGAATATAAATAAAGCATCTGCTGTACTGGGAACATCCATGACGTCTTATCAGCAAGCCAGGAAGGTTGTTGAAGAGGGGACTGCCCAAGGCTGGGGCAAGCTGCTGCCCGTGGAGAAGAAGGAGGACAGATTTGGGTTGGGTTACAAACCAACTCAACAGGATCAATCAGAGGCTGCCAAGAAGCCCAACTTTGTCAGTGGGGGAATGCTCGCCCCTGATGCAGTGAACAACTTGGAAAATGAGTCGGAAGATGAGCGCAACCTGGAAAGCGGGATACGTCCAAGGATCCCGGGGAGCCGTATCTCAAACTGGTCTTCCCAGGGAATTATAAGGGTTACTCCTGTAGAGTAATTATTATTTCCTGTATATTTTAAGCATGCATCAAGTCTTGCATCTTGCCCAAGACGACAAGACTCATTTTGTAATCGGGCCATCTGTAATTTTGTGCAAACAGATCAATCAATGAATATCGGACATCTTTTGCAAATGAGTCTTTTCTTTTTCCGCTCACTGTTTTTCATTTTTCTTTTTGTACAAAAATAAAAATGGCAATGTTTTCAAAATGACAACTTTATTTCACTTTTCTAAACAAGATTAAAATCAATCACTAAAATGAACAATCTAAACCCTTGCAGAGAGTGCCTTTCAGACTGCACCGACAACAGCACAGCTATGGCTTCGTATGACTTTGACAATCCAATCAATCAAGCCGATGAAGGGGTTGAAGAAGACTATGAGCTGCCTGAAGAGATAGCCAGGTTGTTAGGGCAAGAGGAGAAGGTTATCACTCCTCATCAGGAGGAGGTCGAAACGGTTAATCTTGGTACGGAAGAAGATGTGAAAGAGGTTAAGATCGGGGCCTGCCTACAAGATTCAGTAAAAGAACAACTGATTGATATGCTTCGGGAGTATGCGGACGTCTTTGCTTGGTCTTATCAGGATATGCCAGGGTTGGACACTGATATTGTCATGCACAAGCTGCCTTTAAAAGAAGATTGCCCACCGGTTAAGCAGAAACTGCGCCGCACACGCCCAGATATGGCGATGAAGATTAAAGAAGAGGTACAAAAGCAGTGGGACGCCGGGTTCCTTGCTGTAACTAGCTATCCGCCGTGGGTTGCTAATATTGTACCTGTGCCTAAGAAAGACGGCAAAGTGAGAATGTGTGTGGATTACCGTGATCTGAACAGAGCCAGCCCGAAAGATGACTTCCCTTTACCTCACATTGATGTATTGGTGGATAATACGGCTCAGTTCTCGGTGTTCTCCTTCATGGACGGATTTTCAGGATATAATCAGATCAAAATGTCACCTGAAGACATGGAGAAGACCACTTTCATCACACCCTGGGGCACGTTCTGTTACAAGGTGATGCCATTCGGACTGAAGAATACTGGTGCAACATATCAACGGGCTATGGTAACATTATTCCACGACATGATCCATAAAGAAATTGAATGTTATGTGGATGACATGATTGCCAAGTCCCTCACAGAAGAAGACCACCTGGTAAATCTGTTGAAGTTATTCAAGCGTCTGAGGAGGTATCAACTGAAGTTAAACCCCAACAAATGCACATTCGGGGTGAGATCTGGTAAGCTGCTGGGATTTATTGTAAGTGAGAAAGGGATTGAAGTTGACCCTGATAAAGTTAAAGCCATTCAAGAAATGCCTGCACCAAAGACTGAGAAAGAAGTTCGGGGTTTCTTAGGTAGATTGAACTACATTTCACGGTTCATATCTCACCTTACAGCAACCTGTGAACCTTTGTTCAAACTGTTAAGAAAAGAACAAACGGTCAGGTGGAACGAAGACTGCCAAAAGGCTTTTGACAAGATCAAGGAGTACTTACAAGAGCCTCCAATCCTTATTCCGCCAGTTGAAGGAAGACCTCTGATAATGTACTTGACAGTATTAGAAGAGTCAATGGGGTGTGTGCTGGGCCAACATGACGAGTCTGGTCGAAAAGAGTATGCAATATACTACCTGAGCAAAAAGTTTACCGACTGTGAACAACGTTATTCACTGCTCGAGAAAACTTGCTTTGCTTTAGCGTGGGCTGCTCGCCGACTGAGACAGTATATGTTGACCCACACTACCTTATTGATCTCAAAGATGGACCCAGTCAAGTACATATTTGAGAAGCCAGCACTTACCGGACGGGTTGCAAGATGGCAAATGATCCTCACGGAATATGACATCCAGTACACATCTCAGAAAGCCATAAAGGGCAGTGTATTGTCTGATTATCTTGCTGAGCAACCCATTGATGATTACCAACCTATGAGATTTGACTTCCCTGATGAAGACATCATGTTCATAAAAGCAAAAGATCATGAAGAGCCTATTCACACTGAAGGGCCTGACCCAGAAGAAGAATGGACTATGATGTTTGACGGGGCTATTAATATGAATGGTCGTGGTGTTGGTGCAGTACTCATTACACCTAAAGGAGTTCACATGCCTTTCTCGGCAAAGCTCACCTTTAACTACACTAATAACGAAGTTGAATACGAAGCTTGCATTATGGGTCTTGAGGAAGCCATTGACCTCAGGATCAAGACTTTAACTGTATTCGGAGATTCAGCTCTGGTAATTAATCAAACCAACGGCAAATGGTACACCCACCAGGATCATCTGATACCTTACATGGATTATACAAGGAGGTTATTGACGTTCTTTACAACGGTCAAGCTTGAGTATATCCCTCGAGACGAGAATCAGTTTGCAGATGCTCTTGCTACCATTTCATCAATGATCAAAGTTCAAGCTGCCAACTTTGTACCTCAAATTGTAGTATCCAGACTTGACAGACCAGCATATGTATTTGCAGCAGACATTGTCAAAGATGATAAGCCTTGGTTCCATGACATTAAGTGCTTCTTGGAGGATCAAACATACCCGCCCGGGGCATCTTCCAATGATAAGAAAACATTAAGAAGGCTTGCTGGTAGTTTCTTCTTGAATACTGACGGTTCCTTGTACAAGAGAAACTTTGATATGGTGCTCCTCAGATGCGTTGATAGAACAGAAACAGACCCGTTGATGCATGAAGTGCACTAAGGATCCTTTGGTACCCATGCAGGAGGGAATGCTATGGCAAAGAAGTTGTTAAGATCAGGTTATTACTGGATCACAATGGATGCCGACTGTTGTGCTTATGCCAGGAAATGCCATAAATGCCAGATCTATTCGGATAAGGTGCATGTGCCTCCCAATCCTCTGGATGTGATGTCTTCACCCTGGCCCTTTACCATGTGGGGCATTGATATGATTGGCAAGATTGAACCGACTGCTTCAAACGGCCACAGATTCATCCTGGTTGCCATTGACTATTTCACCAAGTGGGTTGAAGCAGCTTCCTACGCAAATGTTACAAGGCAAGTGGTAGCCCGATTTCTGAAGAAAGACATCATCTGTCGATACGGAGTTCCCGAGCGAATCATTACCGACAATGGTTCCAACTTGAACAATAAAATGATGGCAGAACTATGTCGGGACTTCAAGATCCAACACCACAATTCTTCTCCTTACAGGCCGAAGATGAATGGCGTTGTTGAGGCAGCTAATAAGAATATCAAGAAGATTGTGCAGAAGATGGTAGTCACATACAAAGACTGGCATGAAATTCTACCATTTGCCTTGCATGGGTACCGTACGTCAATCAGAACATCCACTGGGGCAACACCGTATCAGCTTGTGTATGGAATGGAGGCAGTCCTACCTGTTGAGGTTGAATTACCCTCCCTACGGGTACTAATGGATGTTAAGCTAAACGAAGCAGAGTGGGTCCGATCCCGGTACGAGCAACTGAGTCTGATTGAAGAGAAGAGATTAGCTGCAATCTGTCATGGGCAGCTGTATCAGAAAAGAATGAAGAAAGCCTTCGATCAGAAAGTCAGGCTTCGAGAGTACCAAGTAGGAGATCTTGTGCTGAAAAGACTCCTCCCTCCTCATACAAACCACAGGGGCAAGTGGACTCTGAACTATGAAGGGCCATTCGTAGTAAAGAAAGTTTTCTCTGGCGGAGCGCTGATGCTCAGAACTATGGATGGTGAAGACTTCCCGTCCCCTGTGAATTCAGATGCAGTTAAAAAATACTTCGCATAAAATGACCCGCTGGACATAAAAACAGAATGTAAGTCCAGGCAAAAATAGGGCATCCCGGCGAGTCAAAAACAGAATAAAAGACTCGGGCAAAAATTAGGGAAATAAACAAAAAAATGTACACCCGCTGAGTTGAAAAGCCACATTGGACAACTCAGGAAAAAATGGGTATCCCGGTGGATTGAAAACCCGAAAGGGCGATCCATGCAAAACAAGGGAATAAGCGAACGACTGCATTCTGAATTCGTCTGTATCACTTACAACTTGGTAAGCTTCGAAAGGTTCAAGCGCCGGTCAGAATCAGCCTTCTTCAGAAAGCAAGACGAGAAGAATGTCAAAAGTCATACGAGTCATGGCGAAAGGGAAGCTCCCTGAAGCGTCATCAGCATTGCCAATACCTCTTTTTTCTCAATTTGTAACGATCTCCTCATTTTAGGGGATTTGTTTCTTTGACTGTATCTTGCCAATTTAGGGCATACGAATTAATAAAATCAGATTTTCAGTCACATTTCGTCCCGTACACTTTACCTTCATTTGCAAAATTTCCGATGTCCTTAAGATACTGCTTACATAAATACAGATGCTCTTCTTCTAAAAACACGTGCTTGCAGGAAATATACTTACTCCCGGGGGTGTCTAAACTCCTATGATGGAATCCGGTAAGGGATACCTCGGGATTACTTGTGCGCTTCTCTATCTTTTCAGGATTGCAGGTATTCAAAGCACAACATGGGGCATGAAAGCTTCATCCCACCCAGCTGGCAAATCACTATCTACTCAGTCTTAGCACCGTAGGTGCTTTCTCCACAGCTGAGTTGCCATTCATTGTTTCTCCCCAGCCGAGTTGCCATTTTCTTCCTCCTCAGCCAAGTACAAAAGCCAGGGAATCACCTCCCCACAGAGTTTCAGCCTCCATCCAGGAGAGAAATGCCCGAAGAACTCACAACAGAGTAAAGAAAGCTTCTACAAATCCCAGCTGGGTCCCTCATTACCAAAGATAGGCCTATCAATGACCTGTATCCCCAAGTCAGATCTACCAATGATCTCATCCCCAGCTGGGATGTCCATTTCAAGCAGATCAGTCGGAAATCTCTTCAGCAATGGGATCCAAATCCCGGATCGGTATCTTTGCATAATCATGGCATTAGCATCATATTCTCCCCACAAAGCATAGCATTCCGTCTAATACGGAGCATTATGGCAAAAATCAAACATATTGCATAATCATAAGCCATGTTCTGAATCAAACACTTGTGAATATTGACAACCCATCAACAGTATACAGCAAACTCCCCAAATTCCCCACCAGAGAGCCAAGGCATTTCCCTTACACTTGTAAATACAAACACACACTCCTTTTGGCACCCTTCCGTGTCATCATTCCCCAGTAAGGTCGCCCGAGCCTTCTTTACAAACAGACACTTATATATTACATATACTTCTTGGCACCCGTCTGTGTCATATCCCCAGTAGAAAGTCAAGGCTTCCTCTTTGCACTCACAGATACATCTTTGTACAAATTCCCTGATACCCGTCCGTGCCGCTTTCCCCAACAGAGTTGCCTAAACATTTTGCAAACCATATACTTGATTATATTATACTTCCTTTTGACACTCGTCCGTGTCACTCTCCCCAGCAGGTTAAAACACTCTCCTGTACACCACTCATACCTATGTCACTCATATAGATACTCGTCCGTATCTTGTATATACCACTTAAACCCCTCAGATTCGACACTCGTCTGTGTTCTTTGTTAACCAGTTGATACTCGTCCGTATCATCATCTCAGAGCATGCGTCAAGCGTTGTTTCTACCCGATACTTGTCCGTATCGTAGTCTTAAGGATGCTCGTCCGTATCTTTAATCCATACACGTGTTAAACACTCATGTCTTCTTGAATTTAGACACTCGTCTGTGTCTACGATTCCCCAGGAGAGTCCCCTCAGAATCAACACTCGTCCGTGTTCCTTGTTAACCAGTTGATACTCGTCCGTATCATCATTTCTGAACACGTGTCAGTATTTTTTTCTACCCGATACTTGTCCGTATCATGGTCTTAGGTATGCTCGTCCGCATCTTTAATCTATACACAACATCAAAACACTTATACCTTTTATTTCGTGGATGTAAACACTCGTCCGTGTTTACCATTCCCTAGTAGGTCGCAAGCAACCTTTTTTCTATCTGACATTCGTCCTATGTCATGATACTTTCGGCAGCCATACCCTGCCAGGTGATCGTCCTTCACCTTTGGATGACCGTCCCTCATCATTTCCCCAGCGGAGTCTCTATTTCATTAGAACCCCTTTTCTATCCGACATTCGTCCTATGTCGTGATATTGAGAGCAGTCGTCCCCTGCTAGGTGATCGTCCTTCACCTCTTGATGATCGTCCTTCATCATGCTCGTACGATGGCCGTCCCCATCGTCGACCTTTTATCCGGCATTCGTCCTATGTCGTGATTTTTTTGCAGCCGTACCCTGCTAGGTGATCGTCCTTCACCTTTTGATGATCGTCCTTCATCATTTTATCTGATGGCCGTCCCCATCGTTGATCTTGTTATCTGACATTCGTCCTATGTCATGATAAACCTTGAGAGCAGCCGTCCCCTGCTAGGTGATCGTCCTTCACCTCTTGATGATCGTCCTTCATCATGCTCGTCCGATGGCCGTCCCCATCGTTGACCTTTTATCCGGCATTCGTCCTATGTCACGATACTTTTGGCAGCCGTACCCTGCCAGGTGATCTTCCTTCACCTTAGATGATCGTCCCTCATCTTATCCCCAACAGAGCAGTCGTCCCCTGCTAGGTGATCGTCCTTCACCTTCGATGACCGTCCCTCATCATTATTTCATTTATTCTTTAACCCGATGGTCGTCCCCGTCGTGGTCCCTTTTCCTTTTCCTGGTGATCGTCCTTCACCTTTGATGACCGTCCCTCATCATTATTTCATTTATTCTTTAACCCGATGGCCGTCCCCGTCGTGGTCCCTTTTCCTTTTCCTGATGATCGTCCTTCATCAGTTTAGCCCTATGGTCGTCCCCATCGTTGTTTACATTACTTTATGAACCTGATGACCGTACCTCATCATTTATTGTTACCTAATCCCCAGAGGATCTTATAGCTTTACCTGATGGTCGTCCCCATCATAATCCCTTTTATCCCAACATGTCGGCCGTCCCCGTCATTGCTCTTTCCCCAGCAGTCGTCCCCTGCTCGACGGTCGTCCTCCGTCGCCCACACTTTACAATATACTTTATTTTCTTTTACAATCTATATCCCTTTTCTTCTTCATTCTGTGAGTGCAAATTTTGGACTGTCTTTGGTATGCAACCACGAGTTATCTTGTTTTCCTGTTAAGATGTTGCTTACATCCTGCACAGCTAACTCATGTTTGAATAGGGGCAGCTGTAAACACCCCAAATTTGCCCTCATCCATTTACACCATGGCTTGTGATCATTTCATATGCATAAACTCAATCATAGCATCTCATACCACATTCTTAGTACACTGCATTGTTTCTAAGTCATCTGCATCTAGGGTTTGTGATCTGAGCAATCCAAAAGCCACTTGAACCACTCCAAAGGTCATCAATCACTTCAAAGGGGTCCATGTATGTTCAAGCATCATATTATATCCTCTCAAAGTCAAGAATGTCAAAAAATCACAAGAACTGAGATTGGCATGGAAGCAGAGCCAGGTTTAACTGCACAGATGACCTAGAATTAGGGTTTTGGTTTCAGAGGCCATAACTCCAAATTTTTTGGTCATTCTTGTTTCTATTGGTCTCTATATGGTATAGGGATCATGCATATCAATTTTCATGAAAAGATTCCATGGGGAAGTCATCTGATCAAAAGTTGACTTCTTGAGCAAGTCAGTGCAAAATCAGGGTATCTGAGGCCCACAATGACCCAACCAAAGGGTGTTCTTCATCATTTTGATTGTTTATGATCTTTATTTGATCATAGAAGATGTTGGAAGTTCACAAAATTGAAGAATTTCAAGCCATTTGCAAAGTTGATTTTTTGGGAAAGTTGACTTATAATGAAAATTGCCATTTTGGGAAACTTTTTCAACCCTTGCTTTTTGATTCAAAAATGCTTCAAATGGAAAAAATTTGGTCATGAAAGTTGTAGAATGGATCATTACCTTTTCAAAAAGTACAAGAACATGACCTAATTCATTTTGGATCAAAAGTTATGGTTTGTCAAAGTTGGGAAAAATCACATAATTTGAAGTTTTCTACCAAAGAGGCATTTTGCAAAATGGTATGAACAAGTGTTCTAAAGACTTCAAATATGCACAAACTCATTACAACATGATCATATGACTCATAAAAATCATAATTGGCCCAAGAATAATCTCATTTCATGCCTTGAACCTCAAGAAATCCCAAAGGAACCAAACTTTGTGAAACTTGCAAAACCTATCACAAACCACAAACCACTTGCTGCATTGCCTCTAGACCTTTTCCATAGCTTTCCTTGATTCAAGCTGAGCCAAAGCAAGCCAAAAAGCAAGTTTTACTATTGCCCATACCTCTCTTACACAAAGTTTGACATTTTGGCAACTTGCCCATACCAATCACCATAGGCCACCAACAACTCTCTGACCTATCACCACTTGATACATGGACCAAAGCCAGCATAACACACCACACATCCAAGCCTGAATCAGATCAGAAGACATAGTTCCAAGTTTATGCTTCATTTTCAAAACTTTTCGAAACACTCTCCACAAGCATCAAACACACAAACAGACTTCACAAACAATCTCAACATGACTCACTGATCACAAACCAACCATTAAAACAGCCTAAAAGCCACTGAAACCAAAACACGATCACCCCCCCCCCCCCCTTGAACATAACTTCTGCCATCTCCCAAATCAGCCATCAACAAGAGTTGTGAAGCATTCCATTGAGCTCAGGGGGACCAGAGGAGTCAGTTTGCATAGGAGAAAGGCTCAGAAAGCTCCTGTTCGAAGGACTTCAGTTCAGGTATCCATCAAGAACAAATTTTCCAGAACTTCATTTACTTGTTATAAATTGATTCTACATGTTATCCTGATCATCATGATGTGTTTAAAAATGAAAATGGTAAAATATTGAGCATGTAAGAGTTGTCTGAAACTTTCTGCCCTAAATTTGTTTTGCTTCGATTTGCATGATTGATGAATGAAAAATGGTTTTTGTTTGGGGGTTTTGATTCAGTGTTGAATGGGGTTTGATTCTGGGAAGAGAGATTTCATTTTCATTGCGTGGAGAGAGAGATAGTGATTTCACCTTGCCGGAGAAGATGACCGGAACACTGTTCCGGTCATCTGAAAGTGATTAGGGTTAATTAATTAGAATTTTGTCTTAATTACATAAGTTTGAATGTGAGCCGTCCAGATGCGCGCGCTGGTCAATTCCCTCCCTTTTCGTTTGAATCTTGGCCCTTGGATGCGCTGACTTTCTCATTTTCAGTTTAAATTCATTTTTATTTTCATTTTATTTCATTTGTTTTGTACATTTTATAAAAAATAGTAAAAATCATCAAAAAATTCTGAAAATTTTTATCAACCCTTTTATTAATTTTCAGAAACCAAAAATATTTTTATTTTTATTTTTTGCATTAAAAATTATTTTTAAATCATTTAAAAGTTTATTTTTAATTAGTTAATGAAAATTAATTAATTAAAAATACTTTTAAGTATTTAAAAATCACAAAAAAATTCATGAAACATTTAAAATCATTTAGAAACATTGTCCAACCCTCAAACCAAATTTCTTTTTTGATCTTGATGTCTTTTGACAATTTTCAATGGAATTAATTTCATTTCAAGGCATTATTTTGATTCAATCTTCAAAAATTCATTTCTGCCTAGCCATTAAGAGTTGGACAATGATTCTTTTTGCATTGCATCTTGCATATCATGTAGTTTATAGGACTAAATTGGCATGATTTGATATTGAATTTTCAATTTGTTTGACATTTTTCTTGACAAGGTACCTTAAAACCCTAGCCAACTTAGGAAATTCATAACTTACACTAGGTTAAGAATTGGTTCCTCTCCTTTGGGCAGTGAGTTTGTATAGGTTTAGGGTTCCTTTGAGTGCATTTTCAAATTTTTATCATGATGTTTGTTTCTGGTTTTGAATTTTGTTTTGTGCATTGATCATAAACCCTAATTCATGTCTTATTTTGCATCCATCTTCCATTTACTTGCATACCATGACTTACCATGACATTTTTTGCATCCATTTGATCCATAATACATCTTAGGACATGTTAGAACCATATGTGATCATTGCATATTTCATTTGCCATGTTGTATGTCATTTGCATTTCATAACTTTTCATGAATGTTCATGGTTCTAAACATGCTTCATTTGCATCCATATGCTTGTATGATCATTCTAATGTCTTGCCTCATGTTTGTATCATCTCTTAGCATCATTAACATCATACTCATGCTTCTGGTTTTGGTTTGCATCATGCCATTTCATCTCATTTGCATTGCATTCCATTTCTTTCACTAACATTTCAGGTGGTAAGTTACTTTGAGAAGTGAATTTGCCTTTACTTCTCACAATCTCTTTTCATCCCCCTTATGCATCATTGCTGCATTTTTTGTATGTGTTTGGATTGAGCTTGCTCATTCTTGTTTATCTCACTTTCTTTCTTCAAGCAACTTGACTTCTTAAGTGAAGCAAGTTGTTTTGCTTCTCTTTGTTCCTCATCTGCTTCTCTCCTTGGTGGTTCTTTGAAGATCTTTCTTGTAAACCTCACAAAACCTAGGAACAACCAAGCATGACAATGATTAGGGTTTGATTAGTCCCCCATCTAGTTTTTACCTTTGTGTCTCTTTTGAGTCTTCTCTTCCCATCTCATAATCTGGGACTAAACCCTAAAGGCTTTAAGGCTTTGTGATCAAGCTTATGCCTGCATCCTTCTATTACGATGGAGTGTATAACTTTAATCCTAAGTGTTAAACCCTTAATGTGTTTAAATCCTTTAATCAATCCATCTAATAATCACTAAGACATCAAGCTTGTAACTTGGGCCTTGCATTAGGGTTCTAATTCTTCCTTAAATTGGTTAAGAAGGACTAACCCTAGTGTTAATGGACAAGTCCCCCTCAAGCTGTCTTACCAACCCTAAAAATCATTTCTTCATCATATCATTAACTAAAATCCATCTAATAAAGGCTTTGTTTTGTCATGAGGTTAATCCCTAATCATGGATTAAGTTGAAGAGTTTTCCTCAGCTTAAATATTATCATCTATTATCCTTCTATTAGGATGGTGTAATGAGTCTGTTTAATCCCTGATTATGGCTTAATCTCATTACTTAACACTAAACAAAAACAACAAAAACATCTAAATAATAACAAGTAGGTTAATGATCTTAATCCTACACCAAGGTGATTAAGTGTGAGATGCTGACTTCACACTTAAGGTATTCTCATTACCCCTAATCAGAGGGAAGATGTGATGAGTTTACTGACCCATTGGTTTAGGCTTAAGCTCATAAACTTATGACAAACTTCAAAAAAAAGCAATAAAAGACTGAAAATCCAAAAACAAAAAATAATCGTCTCCTCCGGGATTCTTTTCTCATCTTATTCACTCACAAATGAGAACTTGCTTCTTCCGTCTAATGCAAGACAGTTTGCACCTGAGCCAGACAGGTCATACACTTGAGCATAGACAAGCAAGCAGTTCACAAGTCAATTCATCTTTCAGTCTCTTTGGGTCGAACTACAGTGTTCTGACTTCCTCATTGCACGAGAGGATACGTAGGCATAACTTAACGGTTATCGAATAAAAGTCTCTGTATATTCCCCCCTCCTCCAGTATCATTCTTTTAGCCTCATGATCTTGAGCACTTAATTCTTGTTCTTACACTGACACTACCCCTTTAAAACACAAATCTTTTAAGCGTGGATCACGTCGAGTACGGCGGACAATCTGGGTGCTAATACCTTCCCAGGTTGTAACCAACCCCCTTTCTCAATCTCTCTGGTTCGCGACCGTCTTATCCATATCTTTTCTAGGTCTATGCAGCATTACCTTTCCTCCGGGATAAAAATGCCTAGCTGGCGACTCTTTTCTTTTCTTGTGAGTTCACTCCTGTGTGTTCTCACATTCCCTTTTCGCCGACCGTTCGCGTCTGTACCCCTCTTGGCCCCGTGTCATTTGGTGGGAGCGACAACTTGCCATGACATTTTGTGCATCCTTAGGACATATAAGAAATCTTAGGACATATTAGAATCATGTTTGATCATTGCATCTTTCATTTTCCATCTTGTGCATTCATATCATTTCATAAACTTTCATGAACTTTCATGGCCCAACATGCTCCATTGACATCCTTATGCTTGTATGATCATTCTCATCTCTTGTCTTGTGTTTGCATCATCTCTTAGCATCATTAACATCATGTTTATGCTTCTGTTTTTGGTTTGCATCCTTTGCATTTTCATTTCATTTCCTTTTCTTTGCTAACTTTTCAGGTGGTAAGTTGTTTGAGAAGTGAATTTGCCTTCACTTCTCACAATCTCTTTTCATCTCTTTTATACCTTCTTTGCTGCATTTTGTATGTGTATTAGAGTGAGCTTGCTCATTCATGTTCTCTCCCACTTTCTTCCTTCAAGCAACTTGCCTTCTTAAGTGAAGCAAGTTGTCTTGCTTCTCTCTGCTTCTTCCTCCTTTCATTTGTTTCTCCCTTGGTGGCTTTTCCTTGAAGATCTTTTGCAAGCCTCATAAACACTAGGAATACCCAAGCATGATAACAATTAGGGTTTGATTAGTCCCCCATTTAGTTTTACCTTTGTGTCATCTTTGAGTCTTCTCTTCTCATCCCATAATCAAGGACTAAACCCTAAAGGTTTTAAGGCTTTGTGATTAAGCTTATGCCTGCATCCTTCTATTAGGATGGAGTGTATAACTTTAATCCTAAGTGTTAAACCCTTAATGTTGTTTAAATCCTCTAATCAATTCACTTAATAATCATCAAGACGTCAATCTTGTAACTTGGGCCTTGCATTAGGGTTCTAATTCTTCCTTAATTGGTTAAGAAGGACTAACCTTAGTGTTAATGGACAAGTCCCCCTCAAGTTGTCTTACCAACCATAAAACTCACATCTTGATCTCATCATTAACTAAAATCCACTTTAATAAAGGCTTTGTTTTGTCATGAGGTTAATCCCTAATCATGGATTAAGTTGAGGAGCCTTTCTCAGCTTAAATGTTCTCATCTATTATCCTTCTATTAGGATGGTGTAATGGGTCCATTAAATCCTTGATTATGGATTAAACTCATTACTTAACACTAAACAAAAAACTCCAAAAAAATATCTAAATAAATGCAAATAAGTTAATGATCTTAATCCTACATCATGGTGACTAAGTGTGAGGTGTTTATTTCATACTTAAGGTATTCTCATTAACCCTAATCAGAGGGAGGATGTGATGAGTTTACAAACCCTTTGGTTTAGGCTTAAGCTCATTTTCTTATGACAAACTCCAAAAAGCAGTAAAAGACTGAAAACACAAAAACAAACAATAATCGTCCCCTCCGGGATTCTTTTCTCACCTCATTCACTAACAAACGAGAACTCGCTTCTTCCGTCTAATGCAAGACAGTTAGCACCTGAGCCAGACAGGTCATACACTTGAGCATAGACAAGTAAGCAGTTCATCAGTCAATTTATCTTTCAGTCTCTTTGGGTTGAACTACGGTGTTCTGACTTCCTCATTGCACGAGAGGATACGTAGGCATAACTTAACAGTTATCGAACAAAAGTCTCTGTCTATTCCCCCTCTTTTAGCATTATTCTTTAAGCCTCATAGTCTTGAGCATCTCATTCTTGTTCTCACACTGATACTTCTCTTATACACTTCACCTTTCTTTTAGCACTGACACTTGCATTCTTTCCCAGCTTTGATACACAGATAACACTGACACTACCCCTTTAAAACACAAATCTTTCAAGCGTGGATCCCGTCGAGTACGGCGGACAATCTGGGTGCTAATACCTTCCCAGGTTGTAACCAACCCCCTTTCTCAGTCTCTCTGGTTCGCAACCGTCTTATCCACATCTTTTCTAGGTCTATGCAGCATTACCTTTCCTTCGGGATAAAAATGCCTAGCTGGCGACTCTTTGTCTTTCTGAGTTCACCCTTGTGTGTACTCTTCTCTTTCGCCGACCGTTCGCGTCTGTACCCCTCTTGGCCCTGTGTGTCATTTGGTGGGAGCGACAGGTATCGTACCTAATTCAAAACCTCCATTGGGGCAACACTGTATCAGTTTGTGTATGGTATGGAGGCAGTCCTACCTGTTGAAGTTGAATTACCCTCTTTTCGGGTATTGATGGATGTCAAATTGAATGAAGCAGAATGGGTCCGATCTCGGTACAATTAACTGAATCTGATCGAAGAAACGAGATTAGCTACAATCTGTCATGGGCAGCTATATCAGAAAAGGATGAAGAAAGCCTTCAATCAGAAAGTCAGGCTTCGGAAATACCAAGTAGGAGATCTTGTGCTAAAAAGACTCCTTCCTCCTCATATAGACCACAGGGGCAAGTGGACTCCGAATTATGATGGTTCATTCATAGTAAAGAAGGTTTTCTCTGGTGGAGCACTGATGCTCATTACTATAGATGGTGAAGATTTCTTATCCCCTGTGAATTCAGATGTAGTTAAAAAATACTTCGCATAAAAATGACCCGCTGGACATAAAAACAGAATGTAAGTCCAGGCAAAAATAGGGCATCCCGGCGAGTCAAAAACAGAATAAAAGACTCGGGAAAAAATAAGTGAAAATTGAAAAAAATGTACACCCGCTGAGTTGAAAAGCCACATTCGACAGATTAGGCAAAAATGGGTATCCCGGTGGATTGAAAACCCGAAAGAGCGATCCACGCAAAATTAGGGAATAAGCGAACAACTGCATTCTGAATTCGTCTATATCATTTACAACACGACAAGCTTCGAAGAGTTAAAGCATCGGTCAGAATCAACCTTCTTCAGAAAGCAGGAAAAGAAGAATGTCAAGGTCATACGGGTCATAGCAAAGGAAAGCTCACCTAAAGCGTCGTCAACATTGTCAGCACCTTTACTTTTCTCAATTTGTAACAATCTCCTCATTTCAGGGGATTTGTTTCTTTGACTGTATTTGCCAATTCAGGGCACTTAAATTAATAAAATCAGAATTTTCAGTCACATTCCGTCTTGTATATTTTTGTTTCGTTTGCTAAATGTCCAATATCCATAACATAATATTTGCATAAAACAAATGTGCTTTTCTAAAAATTACATGCTTGCAGGAAAGGTATTTACTTCCAGGAATATCTAACTCCTATGATGGAATCCGGTAAGGGATATCTCGGGCTACTTGTGTGTTTCTTTGTCTTAACAGGATAACGGTATCTGGAAAGCTTTTTCCCAGCAACGTTGCCAAGGCATCACTTCTCCATCACATTTTCTTCAGAGCAGCATCAGTAAATGCTCATTTCCCCAGCTGAGTTGTCAAGTCTCCTCATCCTCAGCAGGATCCTCACAGAAATCTCTAGGAAGATCGTTTAGTGATCTTCCCTCCCAACAGAGTGCCAGATCTCTCATCATCAGCAAAGACAGGGAACCATCTCCCCACAGAGCTCCAGCCTCTCCCAGAAGAGCAATGTCTGAAATTCTCACACAACAAAGTGACGAAAGCTTCCACATTCCCAGCTGGGCTCCTTATTACAAAGAGAGGTCTATCAGTGACCTATTTCCCCAAGCAGAGTCATACATCCTATCAGATCTACCAACGATCTCATCCCCAGCTGGGATATTACTTCAAGCAGATCAGCCAGGGATCTTCACAGCAGCGGGATCCGAATCCCGAACCGGTTTATTTTTGCATAATCATAGCATTCACATCATTTTTTCCCCTAGAGTGTAGCATTCCGTCTAATACGGAGCATTACGGCAAAAATCAAACATATTGCATGATCACAAGTCGGTTTCGAATCAGTCACCTGTAAATATCAGCAATACCTTCAGCAATGTACAAAATACGTCCCTTGGGCATAAAAGCCAAAGTGTCCCCTCTGCACTCTCGAAAATAAATACAGATACATGCTCCTTTTGATACTCGTATGTGTTATCATTCCCCAGTAAAGTTGCCAGAGCACTCTCTACAAACGGATACTTATACATAACATGCTCTTCTCGACACTCGTCCGTGTCAACTCATATTGCCCCACAGAAAGCCAAAGCGTCCCCTTTGCAATCACAAACACATGTTCATATACACTCTTCCGACACTCGTCTGTGTCATATCATCCCCTGCAGATATAAACCAAACCAAAGCTTATACACTATCTTGACACCCGTCCGTGTCACTTCTCCCCAGCACGGCTGCCAAAACACTTGTTGCAAACCAAACACTTATTCATTATACACTTCTTTTGACATCCGTCCGCGTCATCTTATCCCCACAGGTTGCCAAAATACACTCATAACTTTTGCACTTTCTTTTCCGATACTCGTCCGTATCATGGTCTTGAGGATACTCGTCCGCATCCTTAATCTATACACAGTGTCAAAACACTTATACCTTTTTATTTCGGAGGGTGTAAGCACTCGTCCGTGTTTACCATCCCCCAGCAAATCCCCAACAAAACATCTTTTTTTATCCGACATTCGTCCTATGTCGCGATACTTTCGGCAGTCGTACCCTGCCAGGTGATCGTCCTTCACCTTCGGATGACCGTCCCTCATCCTTTCCCAACGGAATCTCCATTATTGGAACCCTTTTCTATCCGGCATTCGTCCTATGTCGTGATATTTAGTAGTCGTTCCTTTCTAGGTGATCGTCCTTCTCCTTTTGATGATCGTCCTTCATCATTTTATCCGATGGTCGTCCCCAATGTCGATCTTGTTATTTGACATTCGTCCTATGTCATGATAAACCCCGAGAGCAGCCGTACCCTGCTAGGTGATCTTCCTTCACCTCTTGATGATCGTCCTTCATCATGCTTATCTGATGGCCGTCCCCGTCGTCGACCTTTTCTATTCGGCATTCGTCCTATGTCATGATGCTTTCGGCAGCCGTACCCTGCCAGGTGATCGTACTTCACCTTGGATGACCTTCCCTCATCCTTATCCCCAACAGAGCAGCCGTCCCCTGCTAGGTGATCGTCCTTCACCTTTTGATGACCGTCCCTCATCAATATTTTATTCTTTGAACCGATGGTCGTCCCCATCATTGTTTACTTTACTTTGCAAATCTGATGGTCGTCCCCATCATTGCTTTTACTTTAATCCCCATAGAATTTTATTTGATGGCCGTCCCCCATCATGATTTCTTTATTTCCCCAACATGTCGGTCGTCCCCGTCATTGCTCTATCCCTAGCAGTCGTCCTCTGCTCGATGGTCGTCCTCCATCGCCTTTATAACCATACTATACCCTTTTTACAATTTATATCCCTTTTCTTCTTCACCCCAGTGAGTGCAAATTTTGGACTGTCTTTGGTATTCAACCACAAGTTATCTTGTTTGTCTGTTAAGCCAGGCGCTTACATCCTACACAGCTAACTAATGCTTGAATAGGGGCAGCTGTAAACACCCAAAATTTGCACTCACTAAGTTCACACCATGGCTTGTGATCTTTCATATTTTCATTAGTATTTGCATACCATATCATATTGCATTTTTGTTTCACTGCATTTGTTCAAGTTCATCTGTATCTAGGGTTTGTGATTTGAGCAATCCAGGATCCATCTGAGCCACTCCAAAGGCCACCAATCATTCCAAGAGGGTCCATGTATGTTCAAACATCATATTACATCCTTCAAAGATCAAGGAAGTCAAAAAATCACAAGAACTTGCAAAGCATGGAAGCAGAGCCAGGGTTTAACTACACAAATGACCTGAAATTAGGGTTTTGGTTTCAGAGGCCATAACTCCAATTTTTTTGGCCATTCTTGTTTCTAATGGTCTCAGTATGTTATAAGGAGCATGTGTACCAAGTTTGATGAAGAAATTCATTGTGGAAGTCATCTGATCATTAGGTAACTTCTTGAGCAAGTCAGAGCAAAATCAGGGCATCTGAGGCCCCCAACAATGGAACCAAAGTGGATTTTTCATCAAATTGAAGTTATATGATCTTTATTTGATCATTGAAGTGCTTGGAAGTTCACAAAATTGAAGAAAAATGAGCTAAACCAAAAGTTGTCAAAAATGGAAATGACTTGTAATGTAAACTTTCCATTTTGGAAAAAATTTTCAACCTCCTCTTTCTAAACCAAAAATGCTTCAAATGAAAAATTGTTGGTCATGAAAGTTGTAGATTGGATCATTCCCTTTTCAAAAAGTACTAGAACAAGACCTAATTCATTTTGCAACTCAAGATATGGCTTGTCAAAGTTGGCAAAAATCCCATAATTTTCAAGAATGCACCAAAAGGGATTCTTTGCAAAACCACTTGCCAAGGCATTTTGTGACTTCAAACACACTTCTATGTATCATAACATCATAGTGAATTGCCTTACGATCATAATTGCCCAAAGAATTTCAAGATTTCATGCCTTGAACATCAAGATTTCTCAAAGGGGCCAAAACTTCACATATTTGCAAAAGGTCCAATAACTTTGCTCCCACTTGCTGCATTGCCTCAAGACTGATTTTGTGGACATCCTTGAACTCAGCTGCACCAAGACATGCCAAAAAGCCAGCTACACCCTTGCCCATACCTCAAGTAAAATAAATGTTGACTTTGTGCAAAATCACCCATACCAATCACAACAGTCCACCACCCACTCTCTGTCCAATCCAGACACTACAAGCATGCCCTAAAGACTCATTTTCATAACACACACAAGCTGAACTCTCCAAGAACTCAGCATTTTGCCAAAATCACTCCCTCTTGCATTTTCCTTCGAATCTCTCAACTCACTTACTCAAACTCAAAACCAATTCCACCATTCATCTCAAAATCACTCACTGACCACAAAGCAACCCTCAAATCAGCCAAGAACACCCCATATACAAAACATGATTCTTGGCCAGTTCAGTTGCTACAACACAAACCAGCCACTCTCAAAGCCTTTGAAGCATTCCATTAGTCTCAGGAGGTTCAAGGGAAGCTTTTTACACAAAGGAAGTGGCCAGAAAGTTCATGTTTGGAAAGCTCCATCCCAGGTAGTCATCTGAAATCATTTTTCCATAACTCATTTTTTATGTTACAATATGAAAAAGCATGCTTCATTGATCACTCTGAGCTTTGAATTTTCGAAAATGGTGTAGAAATGAGTATGTACTGAACCTCTGAAAATTTTGCCATTTTTGATCTTTTCTTCGAATCTTAGGATTGAGCAATAAGAAATTTGTTTTGAGGGTGGAGTTGAGTTCAGGGAGATGAGAGGAGTTGATCTGGAGCTTTAGAGCTCCAGAAATAACCTAGGGAGAGAGTTTGAGATTTTCAGGGGAGGGTGTCACCGGAGAAGACGACCGGAGCTCTTCTCCGGTGACCTGGAAGTGATTAGCTGGCTAATTAGGGTTAGGGCTTTGTTTAAATGTGGACCCTTAGATTTCCCTTTCCCGCGCGTGTTGTGTGGCTAGGATTAGTTCATTAACTTTTAATTAGGATTTAATAATTAATTTAATGAGATTAAGTGGATTTGAATGCTGACCATCAGATTTGGCGCGTGGTCAACACTAGAACCCCCCGAATCAATCCTAGCCCTTAACTGCGTTTACTTCTGTTTATTTTATTTTTTATTTCAATTTTTCTTATTTGTTTTGTACCATTTATTTAAAATAGTTAAAAAAATTCTAAAAATATTTTTGTTCTGCATTTTTATTTCAAATAATTTTCTTAACCCAAAAATATTTTTATTTTTATTTTTCACATTAAAAAATCATTTTTAAAACATTTAAATGTTTATTTTAATTAATTAATGGAAATTAATTAATTAAAATAACATTTAGGTTTCTAAAAATCCCAAAAAAATTCAAATTGCATCTTTAAACATTTAGAAACATTATCATACCATCCACACAAATTTCTTTTTTGTTTTGAATCATCTTTGATAATTTTCTTGAATTTAGGGTTCATAAAATTCCTATTTTAGAACCCTAACTTCAAGAATGGTTTTCTACCTAACTAAGAATGGTATGACAATGGTTCTTTTTGCATTGATCTTCATTTGACATGCAGTATCTAGCATAATTTTGTCACAATTTTCTTCTTCATTTTTTAATTGATTTGTATTTTTTCCCTTTAGGTACCTTAAAACCCTAAATAACTTAGAAAAATCATAAATTCCTTAGGGTTAAGAGTTAGGTCTCCTCCTTTGGGGTGTGATATCATATGGGGTTAGGGTTCCTTTTATTGAATTTTCAATTTTTTATCTTGTCATTTGTTTCTGTTTTTGGTTTTTGCATCTCATGTTGTTTGAAAACCCTAATTTCCCATCTTCCTTTGCATACATCTTGCATAAGCATTCATATAATAACTTGCCATGACATTTCATACATTCACATGACTTATAAGACATCATAGGACACATTAGAATCATGTTTGATAATTTCTTCATCCATTTGACATGTTATGCATTCATTACATTCCATGAACATTCATGAACATTCATGCTTCTTTCATGCCTCACTTGCATCCCCATCACTTGTATGATCATCCATTTCTCCTTACATGCCTTTGCATCATCTCTTAGCATCATTAACATCATGAAAATGCTTCTGGTTTTGGTTTGCATTCTTGCATACATCTCATGTCCACTTCATTCTTTCTTTTATGCTAACTTTTCAGGTGGTAAGTGCTTTGTGAAGTGAATTTGCCTTCACTTCTCACATTCTCTTTTCATCTCTTATGAATTCATTGCTGCATTTTATCTTTGCTTTAGAGTGAGATTGCTCATTCATGTTCCTAGGAACACTCAAGCATTATACCAATTAGGATTTTTATTAGTCCCCCGTTAGTTTTACCTTTGTGCCTTCTTTTGTATCTCTCCTCTCATCTCATCATTAGAGACTAAACCTTTAAGGCTTTAAGACTTTGTGATTAAGCTTATGCATGCATCCTTCTCTTAGGATGGAGTGCATAATTTTAATCCTAAGTGTTAAACCCTTAATGTGTTTTAAATCTCTTAATCAATCCACCTAATAATCACTAAGACAATAAGCTTGTAACTTGGGCCTTGCATTAGGGTTCTAATTCTTCCTTAATTGGTTAAGAAGGACTAACCCTAGTGTTAATGGACAAGTCCCCATCAAGTTGTCTTACAAACCATAAAATTCACTTCTTAATCTTACCATTAACTAAAATCCACTCTAATAAAGGTTTTGTTTTGTCATGAGGTTAATCCCTAATCATGGATTAAGTTGAGGTATCTTCCTCAGCTTAAGTGTGCTCATCTATTATCCTTCTATTAGGATGGTGTAATGGGTTCACTAATCCTTGATTATGGCTTAAACTCATTACCTAACACTAAACCAAAACTCCAAAAAACATCTAAATAATTACAAGTAGGTTAATGATCTTAATCCTACATCATGGTGATTAAGTGTGAGGTGCTTACTTCATACTTAAGGTATTCTCATTACCCCTAATCAGAGGGAAGATGTGATGAGTTTATTAACCTTTGGTTTAGGCTTAAGCTCATTTTCTTATGACAAACACAAAAAGAAATAAAAGATTGAAAGCATAAAAAACAAACAATAATCGTCTCCTCCGGGATTCTTTTCTCATCATCTTCACTCAAAAACGAGAACTCGCTTCTTCCGTCTAATGCAAGACAGTTAGCACCTGAGCCAGACAGGTCATACACTTGAGCATAGACAAGCAAGCAGTTCATCAGTCATTTATCTTTCAGTCTCTTTGAGTCGAACCACGGCGTTCTGACTTCCTCATTGCACGAGAGGATACGTAGGCATAACTTAACTGTTATCGAACAAAAGTCTCTGTATATTCCCCCTCTTCCAGCATTATTCTCTTCAAGCCTCATTCCTGAGCAATTTCACTTCACATCTCTTTTGCACTGACACATGTACATTCATATCCAGCTTTTGCACACAGATAGCACTGACACTACCCCTTTAAACACAAACTTTCAAGCGTGGATCCCGTCGAGTACGATGGACAATCTGGGTGCTAATACCTTCCCAGGTTGTAACCAACCCCATTTCTCAGTTTCTCTGGTTCGCAACCGTCTTATCCATATTCTCTTAGGTCTATGCAGCATTACCTTTCCTTCGGAATAAAAATGCCTAGCTGGCGACTCTTTTCAGTTCATCTTCATGTTCTCTCTCTTTCGTCGACCGTTCGCGTCTGTACCCCGTCTGACCCGGTGTCATTTGGTGGGAGCGACACAGTGCTAGTAATGAGATAATTGGGGCAACCTTTAGCTTATAAACCAAATGATGGTTCATTGGTAGGATTTATGTTACCAAATGTGAATACAGAGGATACATTCGTCGTCAAAACCATCGAAGCTTGGAAACAACGTATCAAGGGTAAAGGTAGCCTCAAAAGACCAAGGGAAGATTCAGTGAAGTCTTACAAACAAAGGATGAAGGAGAGGGTGACCATACTAAAGCTACCTTTTATAATAAGTTAACCCGTGGAACCAATAGCTCCCCCACCAACTATGATCTCCATGGAAGAGCAAGAGAAACTCCAGATGTCCATTCTACAGTTGCAAAAAGAAAAAGAGGAATGGGAAGCCAAATGTTATCAAACCATGAGCGAAAAAAGTAAACTTAAACTAGAACTCCGGGATACAAAAGAACAACTAAGAGTTAGTGAAGGGATATCCATAATGGTAGAAAAAAAAGTAGAAGCGAGCTCATACGGATCTTGACGCAGTTAGCTCATGAATCAAGCACATAAGTTAGCATTGGATAGAGCTTGGTGCCAAAGGGATGAATAGAGGGATATTTGGATGAGTTCTACCCAAAAGTTCATAGCTTAGTTGGAGGTTCTCATTCAAAAAATGGAGACTGAAGTTCACAACTTAGTTGAGACACTTAAAATAGCTAGAGGTCAAAAATTTAACGCGATCACAACAAATATAGTTGCACAAAGAGAATCAGAGGAACGGTTGACTAAGTCTTCACATTTTATTCCGATAAAAATTAGTTTTCCTTTAACTAAGTTGGCGGAGATTTATATTCGTGTTATTGTAAAATTGCATGGTGTGCCGTCTAGTATAGTGTCGGATAGAGATCCACGGCTCACTTCTGAATTTTGGAAGAGTTTGTAGGAGGCTTTGGGTTCTAAATTAAAGTTGAGTTCGGCATATCACCCACAGATGGATGGATAATCCGAGAGGACCGTTCAATCGTTGTAAGACTTATTGAGGATTTGTGTATTAGAAAAATGTGGTACATGGGATACTCACTTGCCACTAATTGAATTCACTTATAATAACAGTTACCATTCGAGTATTGGAATAGCACCTTTTGAGGCTTTATATGGTAGGAGATGTAGGACACCTCTGTGTTGGTATGAGATGGGTGAGAATGTTATGCTTGGGACTGAGATTATTCGGCAAACAATAGAGATCATTCATATGATCAAAGAGAAAATGAAAGCGTCTCAGAGTCGACAGAAAAGTTACCATGACAATAGAAGGAAGGACTTCAAATTCAATGAGGGTGACAATGTGTTTCCGAGGGTCAATCCGGTGACTGGTATCTAACGAGCCTTAAAATCTAATAAGTTGGATCCTATGTTTTTTTGGACCATATCAGATTATGCAGAGAGTAGGTAAATTCACTTACAGAGTGGCGTTGCCACCAGAACTTTCTAATTTGCACGAAGTGTTTCATGTGCCGCAGCTGAGGAAGTATGTATCTGATCCATCACATGTTATCCAGAGGGATGAGGTGCAAGTTAGTGACAACCTTACAGTGGAAACCTTATCTTTGAGGATTGAAGATCGTAGGATGAAGCAACTATGAGGCAAGGAGATACCTCTTATGAGAGTAGCTTGGGGAGGAGTTGTTGGTGGAAATGTTTCCTGGGAACTGGAAAATAGGATGCGAGAATCATATCCCGAGTTATTTCCTTCAGGTACATTTTCGAGGACAAAAATAAAATAAGTGGGGGAGAGTTGTAACACCCCAATTTTATAAATTATTTTATTTTATAATTATTGAGAATATGGTGATGCATTTGAATGATAAAGTAAAAGGTTATTTTATTTAAATAATAATAATAATATGATAATGAGGTGGTTTGTTATAATATTATTATTAAAAATAAATAAAATAATAAGTTGGAGGTCTAAGGGGCAAGGTTGTAATTTGGTTATATTATGAAAAAAGGAGAACACGATACATTTCTCATTATCGTGCTTTTTGGCGAAGAATAGAGGGCTCTGGAGAAAAGGGAAAAGAGAAGGGAGATCAATAACCGTAGAACTCCAAGGTCAAGGGTTTATGAAGAATTGCTCAATTTCGAGGTAAGGGGGGAGAAAGGGTTTTATATTGGTGACCTAACATAGAAGGGTAATTTGGAGTTCCTTACTCCCTTAGGGATTTATGAATTATGATTGAAATTGGTGAATTCATGATATGAGTATGCATGATATGATGATTGATTGTGTATGTTGGATTCTGATATTGAATTGCTCATGTATGTATGTGTATTATATAAATTGGGTTATGAATGTTATTGATAACAGAGTAATTAGGGGAGATGAAGAGAACCTAGAATTCCCTTATTTTGATTAGTAAAATTTTAGGCTAATAATTTAGGTAGTGTTAGAGACATAATTTGATCCTAAGAACCATAATAGAAATGTATTGGGTATGAAGAATCAATGTAAAAAGAAATGAATTGGGACTGGTATGGAAGTGGAGAGAGAACTGATTTTTGTGTGAAAAGGTGGTATTTTACGCAGGTCTCCTGACACGGGCCATGTCACACGACACGGGCGACCGTGGAATCCTTTTGTCTTGGATATAAACTTGGTTGTGTGGTTATACGCTGTTAGAACAATTATGGTTCTAAACCTCTAAGAGTTTTGATGATAACAAATATTATTATACTAGAATAGAAGTTCTAATGACTACCTTTATTATTGTGTAGAAGAGGAATTTAATTAAAGGAGACGTGCATTACTAGAAGATATATTGAGCCATATATAGAAGATACACTTAATGAAGAATCCATCATTTAATGACATGATTAATTGGTTGCGCATTAAGTCTTTACTTTCTCTGATTTACGTCTAGAAGATGATGATCTTCATAATGAAGACATTAATTAAAGAATATTTTAATTAATGATTAAGACAAGTATCTCTTGTTTTGGAAGGAATTTATGGTATTAACTAATATCCTAAACTAGCTCAAGATGTCTCCAATGACTACATTTATTCAAGAACTATATAAAGGAATCAAATTGAAGATTTGAAGACAATACACTCACGAGCAAAAGATTGAATCATTTGTGCTAAAATATTGTAACATTCACTTAGTGATCTTAGCTTTATTAGAAGCAAATTAGTTACTATATTATTATTATTGTAATAGTTAAGTAATATTCCTTGAGTGACTAGTTTCAGTCATAAGACTCAAGAGGACATTAACTATAGGTCATTATGTGTATTCGTTTATTGAATAGTGAATTAAGACCTCAGTGATAGAGGCAAAATCACCTTGGCGGGTGGACTGGACGTAGTTTGAGTTCAAACGAACTAGGATAAATTAACTTGTCATTAGAAGTTATTTTTAGTTGTTAAAGAAAACCCAATTCCAACCCCCTTCCTTGTGTTTTACGCACCTTCAATTTGTATTAGAGCGCTAGGTTCTGAGAAAAACACTTAACCATGTCAGTAAAAGATCCAGAAGTTAAAACACATGGAAGAAGCTGGCAATAACAACAATGACTTCAAAAATGACAAGATCAACGCTAAACCTCCAGTGTTCAATGGTGACAATTTTGACTACTGGAAGGATGTTCTGGAAAGTTTCTTTCTAGCTATAGATGGAGATCTTTGGGACATGGTGACAGATGGATACATTCATCCTGTTGGAGCAGATGGTCAGAAGATTGAAAGAAAAAATATGACAGCTCAACAGAAGAAGGAATTCAGAAATCATCACAAAGCTAGAACCATACTTCTAAGTGCTATCTCATATACAGAATATGAGAAGATCACAAACAGGGACTCAGCTAAACACATGTTTGATTCTCTGAGGATGACACATGAAGGCAACACTCAAGTCAAGGAGACTAAAGCTCTAGCCCTCATCCAGAAGTATGAAGCTTTCAAAATGGAAGAAGATGAGACAATTGAAAAAATGTTCTCAAGGTTCCAAATTCTGGTAGTTGGACTGAAAGTTCTGGACAAAGGCTACTCAACAGCTGATCATGTGAAGAAAATCATCAGAAGTTTACCAAAGGCTTGGAGGCCCATGGTCACTGCTCTAAAGCTATATAAAAATCTGAATGAAATATCCTTAGAAGAACTGATCAGCTCCTTGAGAAGTCATGAGATTGAACTAGAAGAAGATGAACCCCAGAAGAAAGGTAAGTTTGTAGCTCTTAAATCTAACAAATCTGTTTCTAAAGCTTTACAGGCAGAAGAAGAAGAAAGTTTTGGATGCTCATCAGTAGAAGATGAATTATCTCTCCTATCCATAAGAGTCCAACAACTCTGGAAGCATCGTCAGAAGAAGTTCAGAAATACCAGAAGAACCAACAATTATTCTGAATCAACATCTGGTCACAAGAAACCCAGAAGCAAAGAAGTTGTGTGCTATGAATGCAAAGAACCAGGACACTACAAGAGTGAATGTCCAAAACTCCAGAAAGAGAAACCCAGAAACAAATTCAATAGAGAAAAGAAAAAGAGTCTCATGGCAACATGGGATGATTCTGAATCATCTGAAGCTGAGTCAGATTCAGAAGATGAACATGCTAACATTGCACTAATGGCAAACATACCAGAAGATGATCACTCGTCATAATCAGAATCAGACTCAGATACAGAAGAGGTATTCTCTAAACTTTCTAGATCTCAATTAGAAGCTAGCCTCTCAGAAATTCTTGAAAAATATCAGAAGCTTCAATTCAAATAGAAAGACATGAAACAAAGTCTGGTATCTGAATTAGAAGAAGTTAGAAAACTAAAAACAGAAAACTCTGAGCTGAAAGAAAATATTTTTAAATGCACAAACTCTTTTGAAAAACTTAAAGCTCAGAAGGAATCTGACTTTGAAGATCTAATCAATTCTGATAGTATCATAAAACAATATGACTATGGTTTTCAAAAATTCCTAGCTAAAAGCATAGATAGAAGCAAAATTGCATCTATGATCTATGGAGTTAGCAAAAATGATAGAAGAGGCATAGGCTATGTGAAAACTAAAGAAACTCTGAAGTATAAAAAGATTGATGACATTGTCATAAAAATTTATACTCCTCTAAGTTCTCATTTTACCTATGGTCATAACCATGATCTAATATACACTAGTGAGTCATCTTGTTCCACAAGTTCTGATTTGAAACCTAAAATGAATCAGAAGTTTGTAAAAACTAACAAACAAGGACCCAGAAGAATATGGGTACCCAAAGATAAAATTGTGTATGTTGTAGATGTCTTTAACAGCAAAACTGAAACACCAATCATGGTACCTGGACTCTGGATTCTCACGACACATGACGGGAAGAAAGCATATGTTCCAAAGTCTTGAATTAAAAGATGGAGGCCACGTAGGTTTTGGAGGTAACCAAAAAGGAAAAATAATTGGCTCTGGAACTATTGGTAATGGAAATCTTCCCTCTATCTCTAATGTTCTATTAGTAGAAGGATTAATGCATAATTTATTATCCATAAGTCAATTAAGTGATAATGGCTATGACATAATATTTAATCAAAAGTTATGTAAAGTTGTTAGTCAGAAAGATGGAACAATCCTCTTCAGTGGAAAGAGAAAGAACAACATTTATAAAATAAAACTTTCAGAATTAAAAATTCAGAATGTAAAATGTCTAATGTCTGTGGAAACTGAGCAATGGGTCTGGCACAGAAGATTGGGACATGTTAATATGAGAATATTATCTCAACTTAACAAACTCAATCTAGTCAGAGGACTTCCATATTTGAAGTTCAACTCAGAAGCTCTATGTGAAGCATGTCAGAAAGGCAAATTTTCAAAACCTGGTTTTAAAGCTAAAAATGTTGTATCTTCCTCTAGACCATTAAAACTTCTTTACATTGACTTGTTTGGACTAGTAAAAACTGCTTCTGTCAGTGGCAAGAAGTATGGATTGGTGATCGTAGATGACTTCAGCAGATGGACATGGGTAAAGTTTCTTAGACACAAGGATGAGTCAATTGCTGTATTTTCTAACTTCTGCAAACAAGTTCAAAATGAAAAAGAATTTAAAATTATTAAAGTCAGAAGTGATCATGGTGGAGAATTTGAAAACAAACAATTAGAATCATTTTTTAATGAAAATGGCATCTCTCATGATTTTTCTTGTCCTAGAACTCCTCAACAAAATGGGGTTGTAGAACGTAAGAATAGAACATTGCAAGAGATGGCCAGAACCATGATCAATGAGACTAACATGGCTAAACATTTTTGGGCAGAAGCAGTAAATACAGCATGCTATATTCAGAATAGAATCTCTATAAGACCTATTCTTAAAAAGACTCCTTATGAATTGTGGAAGAACAGAAAGCCCAACATTTCATATTTTCACCCCTTTGGGTGTATATGTTTTATTCTGAATACTAATGATACTCTGAATAAATTTGACTCTAAGGCACAAAAGTGTTATATGTTAGGATACTCTGAACGTTCTAAGGGATACAGAGTATACAACACAGAAACACGTATTGTGATAGAATCTATTTATGTCAGATTTGATGATAAGCTTGGTTCTGAAAAACCAAAGCAGAATGAACTTATTGCAGATATAGAAGTTGAAATTTCTACAAACAGAACATCTGAAGATCAATCACCTCCAGAACAAAACAAAACAATTACTCCAACAAATTCTGAAGAACCCACTCAGAAGAAACTATCCAGAAGCAAGGTGAATCATCTAGAAGATAAAATCTTGGGAAAGAAGGATGAACCAATCAGAACAAGATCATCATTCAGAAACTCTGAAGAATCTCTAATGGGACTTGTTTCTCTAATTGAACCAACTTCTGTAGAAGAAGCTCTCTCAGAAAATGATTGGATTCTGGCTATGCAAGAAGAACTTAACCAATTCACCAGAAATGATGTATGGGATCTAGTTCCTAGGCCCAGAGGATTCAACATCATTGGTACCAAGTGGGTATTCAGAAACAAGCTAAATGAGCAAGGAAAAGTTGTCAGAAACAAAGCAAGACTGGTTGCACAAGGTTATAGTCAACAAGAAGGAATTGACTATACAGAAACCTATGCACCAGTTGCCAGGTTAGAATCAATTAGACTTCTAATTTCATTTGCTGTAAACCATAATATCATTCTATATCAAATGCATGTCAAGAGTGCATTTTTAAATGGTTATATTGATGAAGAAGTGTATGTACACCAACCCCCTGGCTTTGAAAATATAAAATTTCCAGAACATGTTTTCAAACTCAAAAAATCTTTATATGGTCTGAAACAAGCTCCCAGAGCTTGGTATGAAAGACTAAGTACGTTTCTTCTGGAAAATAATTTCATTAGAGGGAAAGTGGATACAACTCTCTTCAGTAAAAACATTAAAAATGATCTTCTGATATGCCAAATTTATGTAGATGATATAATTTTTGGTTCTACTAAAAGTGCCTTGGGAAAGGAATTTGCTAAGTCTATGCAGGCAGAATTTGAAATGAGCATGATGGGAGAATTAAAGTTCTTCCTGGGAATTCAAATAAATCAAACATCAGAAGGAACATATATCCATCAAAGCAAATATGTCAAAGAACTTCTGAAGAAATTTGATTTATCAGAAAGCATCATATCTAAAACTCATATGCATCCTACATGTATTCTGGTGAAAGAAGAGGTAAGTAAGAAAGTAGATCAGAAGCTCTACAGAGGTATGATTGGCTCTCTCCTCTATCTAACTGCTTCTAGAACAGATATTTTATACAGTGTATGTTTATGTGCTAGATTCCAATCAGATCCTAGAGAAACTCACTTAACAGCAGTTAAGAGAATCTTTAGGTATCTGAAAGGTACTACTAATCTTGGTTTATATTACAGAAGATCCAAAGATTATAAACTTGTAGGATATTGTGATGCTGATTTTGCTGGAGACAGAACAGAAAGAAAAAGTATTTCTGGAAGTTGTCAATTTCTGGGAGATAATCTAATTTCTTGGTCCAGCAAAAGGCAGTCATCCATAGCATTATCAACTGCAGAAGTTGAATACATTGCAGCAGCTGGATGCAGTACTCATATGCTCTGGATGAAAAATCAGCTTGAGGATTTCAATATTTATGAGAGTAACATTCCCATCCTCTGTGATAATACCTCTTCTATTTGTCTATCAAAAAATCCAATTTTACATTCTAGAGCTAAACACATAGAAGTTAAACGTCATTTCATTAGGGACTATACTCAGAAGGGAATTTTAATGTTAAAATTCATAGATACAAATCACCAATGGGCTGATATTTTTACAAAACCCCTTCCTGAAGATAGATTTAATTTCATACTAACCAACCTTAGCATGAAATTATGCCCATAATGAAAATGCTTTAATTATATGTCTTTAACTCTTAGAAGTTCTGAAATTAATCCTCTATATTATTACCTCAGAAGATATTATGCTCTAACTGTTTCATTCTGAGAACTTCTGTTCAAAGGAATAACATGCAGATCTTCAAATCAACAAGTGTCAACAAGGCTCTAAGGAATCCCATCAGAATTAAAACAAGTGTCCAAATTCTGAAGAGTGATAGAACATGCATTGGACAACTGTCCTCTACAGAAGGACATCTGTTGATCTTCAGGGAAACTGATGCGGCTGACTTGACACCAAAAAGGCAAAAATCTCTTGGGTAACTGTTCCAGAATCTTTTACGCCTTACCATATGTCTGGTGCATTTATTGCATATAATCATTATGTTTTTAAATTTTGTAGATGTCTAGAATTGGCAGAATTTTTGACCAACAAGAAATATTGAATTCAGTTCAGAATGTCCTATCAGATGTTGGGACATTTTCAAACAGAGTATAAGAACTTAATTCAGGATGTCACACCAGATGTTGGGACATTGTGTAAATGACTTAAGTTCAGTTTTTCAGGATGTCCCAACAGATGTTGAGACATCTCAAACCTGCTACCAGAATTAATTAATAACTAACTGATCTGAGATATTTAAGGAGAGTTATCTGGAATTAATTATGGATGGATAAAAACATAATAAGGCGCATCTGTAGGGAGTTTTATATTGAGGATTCAGATTACTCAGAAGAACAAAATCACCTAGAATCTAGGAAGTAACAAACCCTGATTCAAGGTGGAAGCTGCATGCTTTTAGGACTGGATTAACCTACAGAAAGCCCAAATTACAAACACCTATTTAATGAACAGAAACTCACAGAATTGAGTACGAATTTCAGAAGACAAAATAGGGTGTTGTGTCTTTAATAGCAGGTTGTTTTTAATTGTACCACTTTATGAGCTTTTAAGCAAAAGTGCATTTGTGACTTGATTGAAACTGTGAAGTAAGATCAAGCTGTATTGTTTGAAGAATGTCTTCAATTTTATTAAACTTGTAAACTTGATCACTGTGTGATTGAGGGGGAGTGAGTTGGTACTCATATCTAAGTTGTGTCTTAGGTAGAAATTGCATTGGGTAGATATTAAGTGAAAGATTAAACTGGGTTGTTTAAGTCTAGAATTAATATTACTTATAGTGGATTTCCTCCTGGCTTGGTAGCCTCCAGATGTAAGTATGGTTATACACTGAACTGGGTTAACAAACTTCTGTGTTGTTTAATTTTCTTGCACTTTAAGTTTTGGTTAAATCTGTCAAGTGTTGGGACATCTCATAGGACATCTCATACCTGATCACAGAATTTCAATTGGCATCAGAGCAGGCACCCTGCCTGTTTATATTGGGTGAGATCTAGGGAATACAAATTCTGGAAACATGGACAGAGATATAGGATCAGTAAATAGACCACCTATACTGGATGGTTCTAATTATGACTACTGGAAGCCAAGAATGATTGCATTCTTAAGATCACTTGACAACAGGGCCTAGAGAGCAGTCAACACTGGATGGGAACATCCTGTTCAAGACACCAAAGATGGATCAAAAGTGTTGAAACCTGAAGATGAATGGAGTAAGGAGGAAGAAGATTCAGCACTAGGCAACTCTAAGGCCTTAAATGCTTTATTCAATGGCATTGATAGAAACATCTTTAGACTTGTGCATCACTGTGAGCTGGCCAAAGATGTTTGGGACACTCTCAAAACAACTCATGAAGGAACATCAAAGGTAAAAATGTCAAGACTTCAACTTCTCACCACCAAGTTTGAAAACTTGAGAATGAAGGAAGATGAGTCAATTCATGAATTCTACATGAACATCTTGGATATAGCCAATACTTCTGGAGCCTTGGGAGAAAAGATGACTGATGAAAAGCTTGTAAGAAAGATTCTCAGATCTTTGCCAAAAAGATTTGACATGAAAGTCACAGCAATAGAAGAAGCTCAAGACATATGCACAATGAAAGTTGAAGAGCTCATTGGTTCCCTTCAAACATTTGAGATGGGAATGAATGACACAAATGTAAAGAAGAACAAAACCATAGCCTTGGTGACAAATACTGATGAAGAAGAAGATGATAAATCAGAAACTGGTGAAAGCTTATCAGACAACATTGCTTGGCTTGGAAGACAATTCAAAAAGATTCTCAGAGGAATGGAAGGCAAATCCAAACCCAGTGGAAGATACAAAAACTCTTCTGAGAACAAAAGATCTTATGATGCTAACAGAAGATCAAATTATGATGAAAAGACCAGTCAAGAAAAAGGAATTAAATGCCATGGATGTGAAGGATATGGACACATCAGGAATGAATGTCCTACCTACTTAAAAAGGCAAAAGAAAGGACTCTCTGTTGTCGCTCCCGATAAGTGGGACATGCCCAGATTAAGGTACAGACGCGAACGGTCGGCGAGAGGGACAATGAGAACACACAGTCGTGAACTCACTGGAGATGAATAGAGTCGCCAGCTAGGCATTTTTATCCCGGAGGAAAGGTAATGCTGCATAAACCTAAAAAGATATGGACAAGACGGTCGCGAACCAGAGAGACTGAGAAAGGGGGTTGGTTACAACCTGGGAAGGTATTAGCACCCAGATTGTCCGCCGTACTCGACGGGATCCACGCTTAAAAGATTTGTGTTTTAAAGGGGGTAGTGTCAGTGCAATTTGTGTGTAAAATAGCTGGAAAAAGATGTACAGGTGTCAGTGTATAGTGTATAAGTGATATAAAGTATGAAAGTGTCAGTGTAAGAACAGAGTGAAATGCTCAAGATCATGAGGCTAAAGAATGAAGCTAGAAGGAGGGGGAATATACAGAGACTTTTGTTCGATAACTGTTATGTTATGCCTACGTATCCTCTCGTGCAATGAGGAAGTCAGAACACCGTAGTTCGACCCAAAGAGACTGAAAGATGAATTGACTTGTGAACTGCTTGCTTGTCTATGCTCAAGTGTATGACCTGTCTGGCTCAGGTGCTAACTGTCTTGCATTAGACGGAAGAAGCAAGTTCTCGGTTATGAGTGAATGAGATGAGAAAAGAATCCCGGAGGAGACGATTATTGTTTGTTTTTGTGTTTTCAGTCTTTTATTGCTTTTGAAAGTTTGTCATAAGTTAATGAGCTTGAGCCTAAACCAATGGATTTAGTAAACTCATCACATCTTCCCTCTGATTAGGGGTAATGAGAATACCTTAAGTGTGAAGTCAGATTCTCACACTTAATCACCTTTGATGTAGGATTAAGATCATTAACCTACTTGTGATTATTTAGGTGTTTTTGTGGTTTTTGTTTAGTGTTAAGTAATGAGGTTAAGCCATAATCAGGGATTTAACAGACTCATTACACCATCCTAATAGAAGGATAATAGATGAGAATGTTTAAGCTGAGGAAAGCTCCTCAACTTAATCCATGATTAGGGATTAAACTCATGACAAAACAAGCCTTTGACTAAGTGGATTTTAGATTAATGATATGATGAAGAAGTGATTTTTAGGGTTTGTAAGACAACTTGAGGGGGACTTGTCCATTAACACTAGGGTTAGTCCTTCTTAACCAATTAAGGAAGAATTAGAACCCTAATGCAAGGCCCAAGTTACAAGTGTGATGTATTGATGATTATTAAATGGATTGATTAAAGGAGTTAAACACATTAAGGGTTTAACACTTAGGATTAAAGTTATACACTCCATCCTAAGATAAGGATGCAGGCATAAGCTTAATCACAAAGCCTTAAAGCCTTTAGGGTTTAGTCCCTGATTATGAGATGAGAAGAGAAGACTCAAAAGAGACACAAAGGTAAAACTAAGAGGGGAGACTAATCAAAACCCTAATCATTGTCATGCTTGGTTGTTCCTAAGGTTTGTGAGGTTTTCAAAAGAAGTCTTCAATGGAACCACCAGGAAGCAGATGAAAGGATCAAGAGAAGCAAAGCAACTTGCTTCATTCAAGAAGTCAAGTCACTTGAAGAAAGAAAGTGGGAAGAAGAAGAATGAGCAAGCTCAAACTCAAACACATATCAAAATGCAGCATGGATGCAAGAGAGAGATGAAGAGAAGTTATGAGAAGTGAAGGCAAATTCACTTCTCAAAGCCACTTACCACCTGAAAAGTTAGAAAAGAAAGCACAATGCAATGCAAAATGAGATGAAATGGTATGATTTAAATCAAAACCAGAAGCATGTTTATGATGATAATGATGCTATGAAGTGATACAAACATGCAACAACACATGGAGATGATCATACAAGCTCATGGATGCAAATGAAGCAAGTTAAGAACCAAGAACATACATGAAAAGTTATGAGATGCATATGACATATAACATGATAAATGAGATATGCAATGATCAAAGATGCTTTCAATATGTCTTATGATGTTAAATGAATCAAATGGAGGCATGGAATGTCATGGCAAGTCATGTTATGCAAGAAAATGCAAGATGGATGCATATGGAAGCCCAAATTAGGGTTTATAAACAATGCAACAAACAAAGACCAAAACCAGAAGCAAACAACATTATAAAAAATTGAAAATGCCCTCAAAGGATCCCTAAACCTATACTAAGTCACTGCCCAAAGGAGAGGTTTCAACTCCTAACCAAATTCAAGTTATGATTTTCCTAAGTTTTCTAGGGTTTTAGGGTTCCTAAACAAGAAAATTACCAAACAAATTGAAAATGAAAGATCAAATCATGGCCATTTAATCTCACAAACTACATGCTAAACAAAATGCAATGCAAGAAGAATCAATGTCCAACTCTTTAGGGTTAGGCAGAAATGATTTTTTGAAGTTTGGATCAAATTAATGCATAAAAATGATTTTAATTCAATGAAAAATTCTCAAAATGCATCAAGATCAAAAAATAAATTTGGTTTGAAGGTTGGACAATGTTTCTAAATGTCTTAGAACATTTCATGAATTTTTTGGTGATTTTTAAATACCTAAAAGTATTTTTAATAAATTAATTTTCATTAATCAATTAAAAATAAACTTTTAAATATTTAAAAATACTTTTTTAATGCTAAAAATGAAAATAAAAATATTTTTGTGTTTTTAAAAATTAATGAAACTCTTGACAAAAAGTTTCATAATTTTTAAAACATTTTTGCTATTTTAAATAAATTGGACAAAATAAAACAAAAGAAATGAATTAAAAATGAAATAAAAGGGAAGTATGCGCAATGGAGGGCTAGGATTCATTCTGGGGAAAGATTTGTTGACTGCGCGCGTAGATCAAAGGCTGAAATTTAAACTTGGGTAATCTCAATTATGAATTAATTAAATGAGGTTTAGGGCTTAATGAGTGCATCTGGACCATTCACACGCGCGCGAAGTCAAACCAGTCAAAGCATCTAACGCACCAGATTCAAACTGCCTTAATGACGTGATTAAAACCCTAATTATTTTCAGGTGGCCGGAGAAGACCTCCTCCGGTCGTCTTCTCCGGTGGGAACCCCACCTGAAAATTTCTAAAATCCTCAAAACACAACTAAAATGAAATCTAAGGACACGGAAATGATCCCCATAACCCACTGAATCAAAACCCTAACACAAACCCCATTTATATTTCCTCAAACTCATGAATCGAAACAAACAAAATTTTAGGGCAAGACTTTCAGAACACGATTACATCCTTATCTTTCCACCATTTTCAAAACCAATGACATATTTATGATCAGGGAAGCATGAATAACAACTTAAGAACTTAAAAAATGATTTCTGGAAAAAATGTTCTTGAGCTACCTGAGTTTCGAAGCTTTCAAACTTGCAACTTTCTGGGTGCTTTCCTGCTTGCAATCAACTCCACTTGACCTCCTGAGAAGCTTTCAATGCTTGGAAAGAGTTTATGATGGCTGGTTTTGAGGTTTGGATAAGTTCTGTTCAATGGAGGGCAGAAATCGTATTTGGGATTCTGGAGGTTTTAGGCTATGGTGATGGATGCTTTGTGACCAGGAAGATGAGTTGAGTTGATCTATGAAGTTTGTTTTTGTGTCTGTGAGCTGTGTGATCAGTTTCGAAGGGTTTTGCAAGTGAGGGTGAAAATGTGTATGTTGTGCTATGGTGAGCTTCAGCCTTGCTTGTTATGTGAAATGGCTAGCATTTTCTTTGTATAAACTAATCTCATTGGTCAGATGATGTGACCTGCCCTTTATTGATTGGTATGGCCACTTTTGCAAATTGTCAACCTTTGTGTAAGAGAGGCATGGGTTGTGTTCTAGGCTAGTACAAGTGTGTGGGCTGGCGCAGCATGGTGAGGGGAAAGGCTAGGGTTGGTCCAGCAACCAAGGCAACAAGTGGTAGGAAGTGTTATGATGGTTTTGCAACTTGATCACTTTTAGTTCACATGAAACTTTCTTGCTCCCAAGGCCATGAAACATGAGAAAACCTTGGTCCATTCTGAACTTTAAGTCACATGTGATGTTTGTGTAATGGTTAGACATGAATTAGAAGTCACAAATGCCTTGGTACAAAGTTTTTGCAAGTTTTCCATTTGGTGCATATTTTGAAAATTAGTGATTTTTGCCAACTTTGACACACCATAACTTTTGATCCAAAATGAATTAGGTCATGTTCTTGTACTTTTTGAAAAGGGAAAGATCTAATCTACAACTTTCATGACCAAAGTTTTTCCATTTGAAGCATTTTTGGATCAAAAAGCAAAGGTTGAAAAAGTTGCATAAAATGACATTTTATTAAAAAGTCAACCATGCCCTAAAAAGTCAACTTTGCAAAAACTTCAAATTCTTGAATTTTGTGAACTTCAACCTTCTTCCATGATCAAATAAAGATCATATACACTCAAAATGATGAAGATCACCCCTTGGTTGGGTCATTGGTGGCCTCAGATGCCCTGGTTTTGCACTGACTTGTCTAGAAAGTCAACTCTTGATCAGATGACTTCCCCATGTAATTTCTTCATGAAAATTGATATGCACACTCCCTATACCATATAGAGACCAATAGAAACAAGAATGACCAAAAAATTTGGAGTTATGGCCTCTGAAACCAAAACCCTAATTTTAGGTCAACTGTGCAGTTAAACCTGGCTCTGCATCCTCACCATTTCCAGTTCTTGTGATTCTTTGACATTCTTGACTTTGAGAGGATATAATATGATGCTTGAACACATATAGACCCCTTTGTAGTGATTGTTGACCTCTGGAATGGCTCAAGAAGCTCTTGGATTGCTCAGATCACAAATCCTAGATGCAGATGACTTAGAACCAGTGCAAAGACTCAAAATGTGATATGAGATGATATGATTGTGTTTATGCATATGAAATGACCACAAGCCATGGTGTGAATGGGTGAGGGCAAATTTGGGGTGTTTACATCTGTAACCTGGTCTGATGAAGACTCAGGAAGTGATTCAGAAGAAGAATCAGCTAAGCATATCACTGCTCTAGCTGGATTATGTGAATCTGAAAGTGAATCCAGTGATGGGGAGCTTACTTTTGAAGAACTTGAGCAAGCATACAAAGATCTATACAAAAGTAGCACTGAAATATGGAGTGAGGTTATAAAGCTAAAGAAGCAGAATGAGGCACTAGAAGATGAAAAAGCAAGTGATCAAAAAATCATTGACACCTTGAAAAGTGAAGTAAGTCTTATTAACTCCAAATTGGAACACATGTCCAAATCTGTTAGAATGTTGAACAGCAGCTCAAATACACTGGATGTTATTCTCAACAACAATAAGCATTCAGGGGATAAAAGTGGACTAGGATTTAACAGAGTACATAAAGATGAAGCTAGCTCTAGCAAAACTACTTCAAAATCCATACAGTCAAACAAGATGTCCCAACAGATGCTTCAACATCAGGAAAAGAACACAAAGTCAAACATAATGTTCCAACAGATGTCTCAACATTCTGAAAAGAACAAAATGAAGAAGAAGTATCAAAGATGGAGATGTCATCATTGTGGAAGATTTGGACATATCAAACCTCATTGTTATAAGCTGCATGGATATCCAAATCAGATGTATCAGCAACCTTCTAAGCAGAAAATAGAAGTTACCAAGAAAGTGCTACATAGACATCAAAGAAATCAGCAATCTCCTAAGCAGAAGACAGAGGTCATCAAGAAGGTATGGAGACCAAAAGCTAGCATTCAGGCTGATCAAAGCTACATACCCAAGAACAAGATCAACAATCAATCTTGGAGATCTACTGATGAACAACACACAGGGCAGAGGCATCAAAAGAAATCTCAACTCAAATGGTCAAAGAAAAGTGCTGCATATATAGCACATACATCACTAAGAGTATCAGCTAAAGAAGACTGGTACTTTGACAGTGGATGTTCAAGACACATGACTGGATTGAAGAATCTGCTAGTAAACTTAAAGTCACATTCATCCAGGTATGTAACCTTTGGAGATGGAGCTAAAGGAGAAATCAAGGGAGTTGGGACCTTGGACTGTCAAGATGTTCCAAGACTAGATGATGTTCTGCTAGTTAAAGGTTTAACTGCTAACCTGATCAGCATAAGTCAATTATGTGATCAAGGGTACAGTGTAAACTTTACCAAAACTGAATGCATAGTGACTAACAAAGAACAAGAGGTTGTCATGAAAGGAGCCATATCTAAAGACAACTGTTACATGTGGGAATCTCAAGACTTCAGTCTTACTTCAACTTGCTCCTTAGCTAAAGAAGAAGAAGTGAAACTATGGCACCAAAGACTAGGTCATCTTCATTTCAGAGGCATAAAGAAGATAATATCTATGGATGCTGTAAGAGGTATTCCTAAACTGAAGATTGATGATGGCAAAATATGTGGTGAATGTCAAATAGGCAAGCAAACCAAGATGTCCCATCCAAAGCTCCAACATCTGACAACTTCCAATGTTTTGGAACTATTGCATATGGATCTTATGGGACCTATACAGGTTGAAAGCCTTGGTGGCAAGAGGTATGCCTATGTGGTGGTTGATGACTTTTCAAGGTATACATGGATAAATTTTATCAAGGAAAAGTCTGATGTATTTGATGTATTCAAAGACTTATGCCAAAGAATTCAAAGGGAAAAAGCCAGCTGTGTGATCAGAATAAGAAGTGATCATGGAAAAGAATTTGAGAACCAAAAGTTCTTAGATTTCTGCTCTTCAGAAGGAATCAATCATGAATATTCTTCACCAATCACTCCTCAACAGAATGGGATTGTTGAGAGGAAGAATAGAACTATTCAAGAATCAGCAAGAGCTATGATCCATGCTAAAAAGTTACCTTTGTACTTCTGGGCTGATGCTATGAACACAGCTTGTTACATCCACAACAGAGTTACTCTAAGGAAAGGAACTTTGTCCACAATCTATGAAGTCTGGAAGGGCAGAAAACCCACAGTTAAGTACTTCCATGTGTTTGGAAGTAACTGTTATATTCTGGCAGATAGGGAGCAAAGGAGAAAAATGGATCCTAAAAGTGATGAAGGGATTTTTCTTGGATACTCTATAAACAGCAGAGCATATAGAGTATTTAATTCTAGAACCAAGGTTATCATGGAGTCTATAAATGTGATAATTGATGATGCTCCTACAGATGCCCCAGAAGATGTTGGAACATCTGCTGATATCAAGATTGAAGCTGAAGAAAAGAGTGATCATTATGACTTCACTCAAACTGATGCAAGGACAGAACAATCCAGCAAACCTCCCTCCATCATAATACAGAAGGATCATCCCAAAGATTTGATAATTGGTGATCCCAACAGAGGTGTGAGCACTAGATCAAGAGAAGTGATTTCAGGTTCCTGTTTTGTTTCTAAAATAGAACCTAAAAACATCAAGGAAGCTCTTACTGATGAATAATGGATTTGTGCTATGCAAGAGGAATTAGGTCAATTCACAAGGAATAAAGTGTGGAATCTTGTTCCTAGACCTGATGACATAAATGTGATTGGAACAAAATGGGTGTATAAGAACAAGTCAAATGAACAAGGAGTTGTTACAAAGAACAAAGCTAGACTTGTAGCTCAAGGATACACACAAATTGAAGGAGTAGACTTTGATGAAACCTTTGCACCAGTAGCAAGGCTTGAATCAATCAGACTACTTTTGGGAATTGCTTGTATCTTAAAGTTCAAGCTATTTCAAATGGATGTGAAAAGTGCCTTTTTAAATGGTTATCTTAATGAAGAGGTATATGTAGAACAGCCTAAAGGATTTGTTGATCCAAGCTGTCCAAATCATGTATACAAACTAAAGAAGGCTCTTTATGGTCTGAAGCAAGCTCCAAGGGCATGGTATGAAAGACTGACTACTTTTCGTATCAAGCAAGGGTACAGGAAAGGTGGAATTGACAAAACCTTGTTTGTTAAAGATGAAGAAGGAAATGTCATGATTGCTCAAATATATGTAGATGACATTGTCTTTGGTGGGATGTCTGATAGGATGGTCAAACATTTTGTCAACCAAATGGAATCTGAATTTGAAATGAGCCTAGTAGGAGAACTAACCTACTTTCTTGGACTGCAAATAAAACAAATGGAGGACTCCATGTTCATTTCTCAAAGCAAGTATGCTAAGAACATAGTCAAGAAATTTGGAATGGACAGTGCTACTCATAAGAGAACTCCTGCCCCTACACATTTAAAGCTGACTAAAGATGAAAAGGGTGAGAATGTAGATCAAAGCATGTACAGAAGTATGATTGGAAGCTTGTTATATCTGACTGCTAGCAGACCAGACATAGCATTTGCAGTGGGTGTATGTGCAAGATATCAAGCTGATCCAAAAGTCAGTCATCTTAATCAAGTCAAAAGAATTCTGAAATATGTTAATGGTACTTGTGACTATGGCATAATGTACTTTCATGGATGTAAACCAATTCTCACTGGCTTCTATGATGCTGATTGGGCTGGAAGTGCTGATGACAGAAAAAGCACTTCAGGAGGATGCTTCTTTCTAGGAAACAATTTGATTTCTTGGTTCAGTAAGAAACAAAATTGTGTATCCTTATCTACAGCTGAAGCTGAATATATAGTAGCTGGAAGCAGTTGTTCTCAGTTGGTTTGGATGAAGCAAATGCTCACTGAGTACAATGTCCCACAAGATGTCATGACATTGTACTGTGACAACTTAAGTGCATTTAACATATCAAAGAATCCTATCCAACATAGCAGGACCAAGCATATTGATATCAGACATCATTTCATCAGAGATCTTGTAGAAGAAAAAGTGATTTCATTGGAACATGTAGCTACAAATTTGCAGTTGGCTGATATCTTTACCAAAGCATTGGATGCTACACAATTTGAGAACTTGAGGGGCAAATTGGGAATCTGCTTATGTGAGATTTAGCAGTTAAGGAGATGTGCCAACATGTCATATGACATTGTGTGGCATAAGTACCAGATGGCAACACCAGTCTGGTCAAGAACCTTGGGTATTCCATTCCTAATCATTTTCAATGTAACGGCTACTTATATAATAACAGCTTGCATTCAGCTATCCATATTCTCATCATACTATCAAAAGCGAATTGCATTATCTAGCTGTTCTTCAGAAATCATCAACCCTAAAACTCTTCATCCATCTTCTTTGAAAATGTCTCAAAACCCTAACACTCATGAAGAAATCCTCAACAAAGAAGATGTAGTTCATGCAACCCCCATTTCTGTGGTACCCATGAAGTCAACCCCATTGGACGAAATCAGAGGAAGTGTTCCTCATGCTAAAAAGCCAAGAACTCCAAAAAGAGCAAAAGATCAAGTCTGCAGCAAATCCAAAGGCATTCCTTCACCAGCAAACATGCCTCCAAAATCTTCTGAATATGTGGATGCTTCCATAAAGGAGTTAGTAAACAAGATTCTTTTTGAACAAAGAGTGGTTAGTGGCATATCTATCCCTCTGAACACCATGCCAGCTCCACAAGAAGATCAACAAACTCAAGCTGCAAAGGACATTCCTGCTCAACAGGATGTCCCAATAGATGTTGAAACATATGAGGATGAACAAAAGGCCTCATCTGATGCTGCTGTAGAAGAATCTGAGGACCAGAAAAAGGCCTCAAATGAAAGTGACGAAGAAGAATCTGAGGATCAGACCAAAGCCTCAACTGAAGAGCATATCTCTGCTGATCAACCAGCTGACGAAGAGACTGCTCAATCTCCTCCTGTGGTGAATCTAGAGCAGGATTCTGATACAGAGATCATTGCCTCTGTAAGACCTAGCATAGCCAAAAGGCTCAGGACTAGGAAAGAAAAGATGCAAGCAGGACATGCAATTCCTGAGAAGAAGCAAGCTACCCCAAAGAAAGACAAAGCTAAAGTTGTCTTTGGTCCTACCGAACAATGGAGCAAGGTGCAAACACAGAAGAGGAAAGCTGTCACTCCTCCAGACTCAGATGTTGAAGCAGATGTCCCAACATCTCCTCCAAAGAAGAAAACAGCACCCTCTAGGGAATCAACTGCTGTTCCAGAAGCTCCTTTGGACAACATCTCATTTCATCATGTTTCAAGTGTTAATAGATGGAAGTTTGTGTACCAAAGAAGGGTAGCACTTGAAAGAGAGCTGAGCAGTAATGCACTTGAGTGCACTGAATTAATTGACCTCATATCTGCTGCTGGCCTCTTCAAAACAGTCTCCAATCTCTCTCCCTGCTATGAGCTACTTGTCAAAGAATTCATAGTCAATCTTCAGGAAGATTGTGCCAATGGTAAGTCTGCTGAATTTAGAAAAGTTTATGTTAGAGGCAGGTGTGTAGAGTTCTCTCCTCAGATCATCAACCAATTCCTTGGAAGAGAATCTGATGGTCCAAATGAACTAGGGAAGACTGATAACCAGGTCTGCAAGGTTATCACTGCAAACCAGGTCAAGGCTTGGCCAGTTAAAGGAAAGCTCTCAGTGAGCATGCTGACAAGAAAATATGCCATGCTGAACAGGATTGGTACAGCAAACTGGGTGCCTACCAATCACACATCTTCAATATCCACTGGCTTGGGCAGGTTTATTTATGTTGTGGGCACTCAAACTAAGCTGGATTATGGTGCCTACATATTTGATCAGACCTTGAAGCATGCTAGCTCATCTGCAACAAAGCTGCCAATAGCTTTTCCTTCCTTGCTGTGTGGTATAGTGCTAAGTCAGTACCCTGGGATCCTCACTGAGAAGGACACAGTCTGCAAAAGAGAAAGCCCTCTGGCCTTTCACTACAAACTGTTCCTAAGTCATCATACAGCAGATGTTGAAGCACCCTCTGGGACATCTGCAGGTCCTTCAACTGCCAAGACTCCAATCTCCAAGGCTGCATTGATTGCTGAACTGAAGAGCACTTGCAAAGAACTTGAAGCAAGGAAGCAGAAGCTTGAGGAAATTATCCAAAGGCTGGAGAGTGAAGGTGATCAGAAAGCTTCTTCTGATGAAGAAACTGATTATGATGAAGAAACTGAATGTGAGGAGTCTGAGTGAATAACTGTATGTGAGGACAAATGTAATGACAACTGCATTGTAATTTAGAATTAGTCTCTTTGGCCCCAAAATTTGTGTCTAACAAGGGGGAGAACAACAACAATAACAATGTGTAATGTTGTTTGATTATGAATGAAAAATGTGTTTGCTTCTGAACTGAATAAGTGTGTTTTTTTTAAACTTCTGTTGCAACAAGACTGGATACATGTATGTTTGAGGGGGAGTAATCTCAAATATGATTCAACAGAAAAGTAATGCTATACTCTGATAAAAGATCTTCTGTTGCACTCTGAAAAATCAGAAAAGAATGTTAGCCAAAAATTAGCCAAAGGGGGAGTTTGTAGATGTCTAGAATTGGCAGAATTTTTGACCAACAAGAAATATTGAATTCAGTTCAGAATGTCCTATCAGATGTTGGGACATTATCAAACAGAGTATAAGAACTTAATTCAGGATGTCACACCAGATGTTGGGACATTGTGTAAATAACTTAAGTTCAGTTTTTCAGGATGTCCCAACAGATGTTGAGACATCTCAAACCTGCTACCAGAATTAATTAATAACTAACTGATCTGAGATATTTAAGGAGAGTTATCTGGAATTAATTATGGATGGATAAAAACAGAATAAGGCGCATCTGTAGGGAGTTTTATATTGAGGATTCAGATTACTCAGAAGAACAAAATCACCTAGAATCTAGGAAGTAACAAACCCTAATTCAAGGTGGAAGCTGCATGCTTTTAGGACTGGATTAACCTACAGAAAGCCCAAATTACAAACACCTATTTAATCAACAGAAACTCACAGAATTGAGTACGAATTTCAGAAGACAAAATAGGGTGTTGTGTCTTTAATAGCAGGTTGTTTTTAATTGTACCACTTTATGAGCTTTTAAGCAAAAGTGCATTTGTGACTTGATTGAAACTGTGAAGTAAGATCAAGCAGTATTGTTTGAAGAATGTCTTCAATTTTATTAAACTTGTAAACTTGATCACTGTGTGATTGAGGGGGAGTGAGTTGGTACTCATATCTAAGTTGTGTCTTAGGTAGAAATTGCATTGGGTAGATATTAAGTGAAAGATTAAACTGGGTTGTTTAAGTCTAGAATTAATATTACTTATAGTGGATTTCCTCCTGGCTTGCTAGCCTCCAGATGTAAGTGTGGTTATACACTGAACTGGGTTAACAAACTTCTGTGTTGTTTAATTTTCTTGCACTTTAAGTTTTGGTTAAATCTGTCAAGTGTTGGGACATCTCATAGGACATCTCATACCTGATCACAGAATTTCAAATTTAATTTTTCCCACTAATTTCTCATATTATTAAATGCATTCTTTTTCTATATAAATAACTTTTCACTTTCACTTTTACTTTTTACCTTCACTGCATTCTTACTGAAAAATTTTTCACCCTCACTTTTGCGTTCTCTCTGAAATTTTTCTAAAACCCTAAACCACAAAAACCTCATCTTAGTAACAATGGCTTCCTCTCCTCAACAACAAGAAGACTATACTGATGTGTTTTACGTTGAACCCGTGAAGACTCTTCTTACTCCTACTGACAAACTGGAAGTTCTTTGTGAGCTCTTTGTGAATTTCAACAGTCTGAAAGATAATGGTTTTGACCTCCTTCCGGCCGTCCAAGCTCAAGGCTGGGAGAAGTACTTCGATCGTCTCATGGGACCAGTTTTCCCAAAATTGGTAAAGGAATTCTGGGTATATGCAACTGCCTCCAACACTCATGTTACTTCGTATGTGCTGGGTAAAAGAATAATAATTTCTGAAGACCACATTGCCAAGCTCATAGAATCTGATGGCAATGGAATTAAGTGTAGTGAAATGGACAAAATGTCAGATACAAAGCTAATAGCCAAGGAAATCTTCACTTCTGGCCAACCTTCTAACAAGATACAGGATCCAAATATTCCTCTCAGAATTTGGGCCAAGATCATTCTTGGAACCATCTGCCACAGGAAAGCTACAAACTCTCCAGACTATATCAACATGGATCAGCAGTTCCTGCTGTAATTTATTGCTAAACAGAAAAAGGTCAACCTTGCACACACTCTGTTTCAACATCTGAAAAATAGTGTGAAGGAAACAAGAGATGGGGAGAAAACCAAGAGGGATTGGATTCCTCTAGGACGTTTAATATCTGACATTCTCTGTGAGAATAAGTTGGTGGACTTTCTGGCAGAAATAAATCAGATAGAACTTCTTGAAACAGATGTTGGTAAGCCTCTGAATGCAAAGAATCTGAAGAAGATGAAGTTTATAACTTCTATCACGAAAGAACCTGTCCTCTATTCTAGAGAAGTTATAACCACCAGGAAGATTCCCCTGCAGAACTTCCCTCTCTTCTCTTCTGACACACCTCCAGAGGTTGTGGTCAGATACTTGGACTCATGCAAGCAACATGGTGTGGATCCAATGTTCAAGGTAACTGAACTTACTCAGCAAACTCCAGATGCTGCCTCTGCAAGAAGCAAGAAAAGAAAGGCTGGAGAAGGATCGTCTCAAAAGGCTCCCAAATCAACCAGAAGAACAGGTAAGACTTCTGCCTCTAACTCTGAATTCATTTCTGTAGTAGACGCAGTTACAGTAGAAGTGTCGTAAACCCCTTCTGACCCAACACCTTCTGTTGACATTCCTTCTACACAAATCCCATCATCTGAACCAACTCAATCCTCTAAACTTATTCCACCTTCTAACCCTATTCCCTCTGTTATACCTGCAATTGCTGCTGTCTCATCCATTCTATCATCACTTTATCCACCAGAAGATGAACACCATCAACTACAAACACTTTCAGATTTTGATATTCCAATTAATACAACACCCCTTTCTGATATTGACTGCTCACCAACAGCTGAAACACACACTGCCCTGCAATATGTTCTCTCTGGCATTGATGATTACCAACCCCCGGAATCTGTCCAAATCCCATCCTCTGAAAATGTTGAAACACATCACCATAGCAGTTTCCAACCATCAAATTCTGATGGCCTTGTTTTTAATCTTTCCCCTATAAGAGAAAGCTCCCTGTCTTCATATGAGTCTACCCCTCCTAACTCACCAACTTTTATAACCATCCCTGATACACCACCAGAAGAAGCTGAACATGAAAATCCCCTTAGAACCTCTGTTAATATTGAAGCTTTACACAAATTGTCCTCTGTCTCAAACAAAACTGCCATACCTGCACCAAAACCAAAACCCTCAAAAACAGACATTTCTGCATTGTTACTTGCTTTTGAAACAACAATGAAACTGAAGTTAGATGATCTAAAGTATGCTTTCTCAGAGCTTCCTGATCCAGCTGCTTATGACTTTCTGTGGGCCACCTTCAAAAAATGGTTTAATGCTGAGACAAAGAGACTCAAGGACATCTGCTATGACATTGCTCACCAGAACTTCTGTGAGTATCTCAAAGCAGTTGTTTCAAACATTGAACAGAATAAACCTTTTTTGCTGGATAATAAACCCTGGACAGAGTCAGAACCTCTGGAAGAAAACTCTGGACTTCAAATGGTTCTGGTACCTTCTGAAGAAGATCATGATGTTGAACCTGCTCAATCCCCAGCAAATGTAGAAGTTCCTGAGAATCAAGCTACTCCAGAAGTTGAAGAACCTCTGCCAACAAATCTTGTTCTGCAGACCTTGGAAGAGTTGAAGAAGGAAAATGAGATGGTTAAGCAATGTCTGGATAAGCAAGATGAAAACACTGTTGAGTTGAAGACAATGCTTGGAAAGCAAGTGGAATCATCCTCTGAGATCAAGTCTCTGCTGGAGGCCTTAGTTACTAAGATGCACTCCTGATTTTCTGTTTATCTTCTGCTTAGCTTTTTCTGTTTTATCTTCTATCTCTTCATGACTTTTTAAGTTCTACTGGTTTTGTTATTACTGGTTTTTAATTCTGTTTAATGATAACTTATTTTGCTTCTATACTCTTGCATTTTTTTATGCATCTATTCTTTTTGATTATGACAAAAAGGGGGAGAAACGTAGAAGATCCTGATCTATAGCAGTTTATCATGATTTGCCTCTAACATATAAAATTCTAATAAAACTATTTGAGTTGTGATTCTAAAATAGAAACAGGTCAAGTAATCAACTCAGGGGGGAGCCAAGGCTAATGAAACTTCTAAAGGATAAAACTTCTGAAGAGATCTTTTAAAGAAATATTTGATTTTATTCAATCAAAGGGAATTCTTCTAATCCTATTAAACTTTATTCTCAATATCTAAATAAATGTTTTGTCATCATCAAAAAGGGGGAGATTGTTAGAACAATTATGGTTCTAAACCTCTAAGAGTTTTGATGATAACAAATATTATTATACTAGAATAGAAGTTCTAATGACTACCTTTATTATTGTGTAGAAGAGGAATTTAATTAAAGGAGACGTGCATTACTAGAAGATATATTGAGCCATATATAGAAGATACACTTAATGAAGAATCCATCATTTAATGACATGATTAATTGGCTGCGCATCAAGTCTTTACTTTTTCTGATTTACGTCTAGAAGATGATGATCTTCATAATGAAGACATTAATTAAAGAATATTTTAATTAATGATTAAGACAAGTATCTCTTGTTTTGGAAGGAATTTATGGTATTAACTAATATCCTAAACTAGCTCAAGATGTCTCCAACGGCTACATTTATTCAAGAACTATATAAAGGAATCAAATTGAAGATTTGAAGACAATACACTCACGAGCAAAAGACTGAATGATTTGTGCTAAAATATTGTAACATTCACTTAGTGATCTTAGCTTTATTAGAAGCAAATTAGTTACTATATTATTATTATTGTAATAGTTAAGTAATATTCCTTGAGTGACTAGTTTCAGTCAGAAGACTCAAGAGGACATTGACTATAGGTCATTGTGTGTATTCATTTATTGAATAGTGGATTAAGACCTCAGTGATAGAGGCAAAATCACCTTGGCGGGTGGACTGGACGTTGTTTGAGTTCAAACGAACCAGGATAAATTAACTTGTCATTAGAAGTTATTTTTAGTTGTTAAAGAAAACCCAATTCCAACCCCCCTTCCTTGTGTTTTACGCACCTTCATACGCTTTAGGCCATCTGACACGAGCCGTGTCATGGGACACGGGGGAGCGTGTCAGACCTCTGTATTTGGAAAAATTGCGATGTTCTCGTCGGATTTGTCCCGTTCTCTTATTTAAGGTTCGTACCATTAGTCTTAGGCATTGAGGATAATATTTAGTAGCAACCATAGGACCTGACAACCAACAATTAGTAAATGAGTTTTATGCAATTATTTTGAATTGTATGCCTTTGCTAATGTCTATTTGACTTGTGTTGATTTTGGAAATGCTTGTTATATGTTTTGTATAAATTGTATGATGGAATGGTTGATAATTGATGAAGATCTTGAGGATCGTGTTGTGAATCGTTATGTTCATGTATATATATATATATATATATATATATATATATATATATATATATATATATATATATATATATATATATGTTAAGGTATGTGTAATCAAGTTTTGGCATAGGCATACATGTTAGGGGAATAATCATGTCTCAGATGGAGCATAAGTGGTTATTCGGATTCATTGGGAATCAATGGGTGGGGGATGATCGTGTCTCAGTAGGAGCGTAAACGATGCATCCGGGTCCGAACCGATGGACAATTGTTGAAGTCGGTACCGAATTTGCATTGTATTGTAGAGTCACATTGCATATATATATTTGAATGGATGGTTTGCGTTGTATGTTATGGTTGGTGTGTGATTACTCCTTCAAATGTGTTATTTGCACCGTTATGATATGAAATTTTTTTCTCACCCCTTTATTTGTGTTGTTGTGTCTGTGCTTCTTCGGAAGTACAGATAACCCAGATACCTGAGAAGTGTTGGGGTGTTGCTTGTTCGAGTCATAGGACTCTCTGATACGTAACACGGGAATGAGGATTTTTACTATTTTGTTTCATTTTATTTTCCAGACTTTGTTGGTTACGTATCTGTTTAATAAATCAAATGAATTGTTTCATACTTTTGAGATGTTATGTCGTTGAGCACATGGATTGTTTGAACTATTTAATTCCACTACTTATGAATGAATAAACTGAATTTTTGATTTCGTTTGAAATGTAGTCACTCACTTTGTAATTTAAACTCTGATTTTATGAAAATTTATGTTATTTTTGAAAATGGGAAAAGTGGGTGTTACATGACACCCCATAGCTATTTTCTTTTATATTTTTATTTTCCTTTTTATACTTGTTTCATTTTTTATTTTTAAAAATAGTTTTCTTCAAGATAAAATTCCATGAAAATTCATATTACATCTAAATACATTTAAATAATTTTTTAACATTTTTAATTCTGATTTTTTTATATTATTATTTTCATAATTTTCTTTGAATTTCTTTTTAAAGGATTTTCTTCATGATACTTGATTCCTTTTCATTTTAATTGACATAGTTAGAGTCCAATTTTTTACATGAACTTTGATATGTGATTATAGGACACCTTAATGCATCTCAATCATATTTTTGTTAATTTATAGAAGCATTTTATGTTAGGTTTTTAGACCCATCTTTGTGCACCATGGTGAATTGGCCTAAATGAAGTTTTGACCTCCAATTGAACATGTTCTCTAATTTTTCCTTGACCTATAAATTGATGACATGTTTGAATTATTTTCATACCTAAATGACTTACATCATTTAATTTTATTCTCATCTTTTTGTGTTGATTTCATTTACTTTTGAGACATAAATGTTTTTGTAAACTTCACTGGCTTCTAAACCCTAGTTTTAGGTAAGCATCTATGCCATCTTATTAGGACTTATATGTACATTTTATAGGTCATATCTTGAACATTTTAGGTCACTTTACTTGCTTTATAAGTCATATGTGAACCATCTTCATTTGGTTTGTGTTTGTGTTTTCAATGCATCCTTACTTGAACATGTTTGACTTAAACTGGTTTATCTTCCCTTCTAATTGTTAAATTGACTTGTGTGTGAAGCTGATGTGTGTTTTTCGCAAGTGTACGAACATGTCAGAGTAATATAAAAGATTGTCGAATCCACAGAGACCAAGTGTCAATATATCGTATCTGTTGTTATGGTGTGTATCTAAGGCTTGAAGATAATTGTTTTAAAGAGTGCGTAATGGTAAATAAAATAATAATTTTAAACAATTAATAAAGACAGGTTCAAATGAAATTCACATAATCGATAGATAATCCGGTACTTGTTAATAGAAATACTTATGAGCAATGTTTTCTACTTCGAAAAGAACTAATTTAACAGGAATTGTCGCTTTCGCGTATTCAGAACCGAGTTGTACTCTCTAATCAACCTCCTGTTGTCACGAATAAAAAGGTGCGTACTGTGTTAGAGTAGCAAACCTATTTTTAAGAAATATAGTATCTTAACTAAGTTGAAAACTATTTTAACCTAGATTTCTTAGCAAAAAGAGGTTCTCAAGAACCAGACTTTAAACTTCTTAACGCATCCGAAAATGGTTTTAAAATCTCTTTTCTTTTTAATCTAAAAACTCCTAATGAACTAGACAAAGCGCTTTTGGATGTTTTTGAAATAGTTAGAAACAATTAAGTTAAATAGGCGTTGGACGGCTTTCGATCTTACCCAACGGGACTTTAAAGAACATGAAACTTATATTGAAAGTTAAAATAGCCTTTAAGTGTTTCTACAAACAGTTGTACAGATTACTGGTTCAATTATGATCCTTACATTCTAACATTTGTAAATTTAGTTAGAGTGCAGGAAAGTAAACGAAAGTAGTGCGAGTGCGGAAAGTAAACGAAAGTAGTGCGAGTGCCGGAAAGTAAACGAAAGTAGTGCGAGTGCGGAAAGTAAACGAAAGCAGTGCGAGTGCAGGAAAGTAAATAAATGTAGTGCGAGTGCAGAGAAATAAATAAAGTAAAGTGCGAGTGCGGATAATAAAAGAAAGTAAAGCGAGTGCTGAAATAAAAGAAAGTAAAGCGAGTGCGGAAATAAAAGAAAGTAAAGCAATGCGGAAAGTAAATAAAATAAATCGAGTGCGGAAAAGTAAAATACGAACTGGAATTAAAATGGCGGCATGATTAACTTCCTCCCAGAGTGCTCCAAAACTCGATCACACAGAAGTATACAAACTCGATCACTCGATTGTAGTAACACCTCGATGTGAAGTGATTACTACTTTAAAACTGATATATGCCTAGGATATACTAAGTTTGGATGATTGAAAACGAAAATCTAAGGCCGTATTTATAGGAGAACAAATAGTAAGAAAAGACCAGGATGCCCCCTCCACTAAAAAGTGGAGGGAAACCGCTTTTGCCTTGTGGCGCCCGCCATGAGTGTAAAAAGGTGGAGAAAGTGGGGATCGTGGGCTCGTGCAGTTGTGGAGTGGTCTTGAGACGAGGCCACGTCATGGCTGACCCCATGGCACCAGCCACAGTGGGTGCCATAAGCGTAAAATGCTGAATTTCTTGATTTTTATTCGTTTCAGCTCCTTTTTCGCTCTTTTTCTTGATTTAGACCCCGATTACATAAAATACCATAAAATAAAGAAAAACAAAGTAATAACATAACAAAATAGCAATAAAAACTAAGAATGCATGCGAAATCGGAGTCAGAAATACGGTGAAATTTAGTGTTATCAAATCCTCCCACACTTAGCATTTGCTTGTCCTCAAGCAAATAATTAAAGCTCAAATGAAGAAAACTGGTGTCGACACATGATTTGGGCTAAAGGGCTTCTAAGTTTAGGTCAGGATGCAGTGACAGGTACTAACTAAGTGAACCAAGGGTATCATAATAACACGGACATAAACTTCAATCCTATATTAACCAACCCATATCATCCCACAATACCTAGGCCTATATTTTCATCTCTTTTTGGGTCCCTTTCATTCAGGCGCAATCACACTAAGCCTGTTATTCGTACATGCTTCATAGTAGAGTGACCGGTTAGTGATTCTGATCCAAAAGATAAGGTTGCTGGCACATAAGCATGTGTAAACCCTTTTATTTAACCTAAATGTAGTTGTGGGGGATCGGATTGTAATCCACCCTACCAAGTTCAGTGTCAGATACCTCTGAACCAACTAGCAACAGGTAACTGCAATTTTTTTTCTTTTTGTTGCAAGAATATTTTCTTCTATTTTTTCGGTTTAAATGACTTTGTGAGGGTCACCTATCCCAGATTTTGCCTTTTTCTCTTTTTTATTAGCACTGGATCATTCACTTATGTTCATCGGTCCCCTACGTAGAGCATGCTTAGGCCGGAGCTGACTGCTAGAATAAACTACTTAGGAAATTTTTTTGAATGATAATAAAGGCCATGGTGTGAGGGGTTTAGGAGTGATTCCTATATTCAAGAAGTCTATGGTGCTAGAACGATACTGATGTTTCAAAAAGTTCACCTAAGTTACCACATCCTAATCCAAATCTGTCTCAATGCCAAAAAAACATGTGAAATAACATTGTTTTCTTTTGAAATTTTTTTGGTAAGGCTAAGGAAATGGGAAAAATGAGGATGTACTAAAGATACACTATATTGGTGACTCGTCAGACTCATGAATTATCTAAAAAAACTTAAACTAAATAACTAACTGAAAAGGAAAATAACAGAAAGCAAATAAATAACTAAGAAAAGGGAAATAACAGAAAACAATAAAATCCCCTCCCACACTTAAATCGAACATTGTCCCTAATGTTTCGAAATAAGATAAGGAGAGTAACTTGGAAAACTACTACGAAGGACCACTGGTGCCCTCGCCATCTTGCTGTGATGGTCTGGAACGACGGGATCTACTGCATTGCTGGTCCCTCTGGTCTAGTCATGCTGATAAGGCAGCCTGGGCTCTCCAGACCTCTCGAAGGTTACCAATGATGGAACCCTGAGTGGCTTCCATAAGCTGGTGGTATCGGCGGTTGACTTCTCGCTGACGGGCCTGCTTTGATGTGATATCGGTCAAGGTGCGACAAACCTTCCCGTAGGCACGATCCAAAACCAATAGCGATTGTTCCATGTAGCTCATGTTATCCGTCAATTGTTGTGAAATGGTAGAGTGTAGGTCGTCTCGCCTTTCCTCTCTAGCTGTCATATCACACCACATCTCCTCAGTGATATATAATCTAGGAGTAGCACCTGCAACAGGGTTAGAGGAAGATGGTGCGGTATGTGACTGTGAAGGATGATGGAGGGACACGTGAGGTACGGGAGAATGCTCTCTATGTTCATAATCTTCATCGGTCTCATGTGCCTCCCCATCAGGAATATTAGGAGGAAGTGGACCCAAAATAGGTGGAGCATTCAAATCATAGGTCCAGTTCCTTTCATTACGTACATCGGTACATCTATTGCAAGGTAAAGCAATAGATGGGATAGCTACCCCATAAACCATCAACTCATAACCACCTGCTCTCCTCGTTCGGCATAATTTCTTGTCTTTTAGAAATTTTAAGTTAATTGTGCGAGGAGGTAGGGGGTTCAAGTGTAGCTATCTCATTGTTCAGGTTAAGAGCCCGAGCAATACACGTAACAAGTCCTCCAATAACAATCAGTCATGTTTTATTAACAGTTAAAGCCATGTGTGCAAGCATAAACGGGACCGGATTGATATGATTATTTGTGAGGATTCCGTGCAAAAATAGAAGCTCTTTAGCGTTTACCTTGTTTGGACTCTCCTGGCCAAAAATAGTATATGCCAAAAGATATCTGAAAACTCATATGGTCGGGTTATGGATGGTCGATGCAAGTATTCCTTCAAAAGAATTTATTGAAGTACTTGACAGCCTCTGCCAGAAGGAAAATACTTCGGCCGACCATTCCGAATCCAAAGGTGCCTCACATATAGCACCCTCCCAATGAGGGATTCCTAACAAGCCTGTTAGTTTGCCGGTACTATATTCGTATTCAATTCCAAATAGTCTAAGATTAACAGTACCAACTGTGCTAGTAGTGTTAGGACTGACAATATATATTAACGAACTCAAAAACTCAATTGTCAGCCTCTCATAGGTAGGTTCTTGATTCACAAAAATATTATGCAAGCCTAGAAAATTTAATAAATGAAAAACACTATGATATAGACCCAAAGAGTAAAGGAAGTTATCATCTACGTACCTAGTCGAGAGAATTTCTCGACTCTGAAGCCTTTGAATGATCTTTCTCTGCCTATCTCCCGGTTTTCCATCGCAAAGAAGATATCCGTTGAACTCCATTGTTGTTGCTCCTTGAGAAGTTGAATATGGTGAAGAGTGGTTTATGTAGGAAATGGTAAAGGTTGGATTTTTATGGTTTGTAGTGAATGAAAATAAAAATGGATTTTGGATGGGTTACATAGATGGTGAATGTATGAGAATGATGGGAGCTTTAATGGGGTTCAATGGGGTTTTTGGAAGATGGAAAAAAGGGTTTTGGGAGTTTTAAAGTGTAAAAATGGTGGGGGAGATGAATCTGCCCCAAAATAAGGTGGAACAGTGTGGCGGACGCCATAGGGCTATGGCGGGCGCCATAAGGCCATTTTCCTTATGGGCCAAAAAAATTTATAATTCCCCATGTGGGCTTCGCGTACCTTTTGTCTTCGGGGGGTCCGGATAGCGTTTTCTTCTTTCTTATAAGGCACAAAGCTTGCATACCTTCTTTTATGAAGGAAAAAACAAGTTTTTCTTTTTTTTCATTATTAGACATAAAATAAAATAAAATGAAATGAAAGAAAGGAAAAATAAACGAGTATTTGTAATACCCATATACAAAAGACATACATAAAGCATATTTTTCATATATAATATTAATAATTTGGTACTGAAATACAAATAAGTTCTTAGCAACACATTGTATAATTATAGCCACTACAACATAAGGTACTAAACAAGGCTATATAACAGTACAATATGTTCAGCTACAAAAAGATCTAAGAGCTAGATCCGAAGATCTCAAAAGTCCACAGCGGAAGACTAAGCGATCAACTAGTAAGGATAATCAAGTCACCTTATCCTTACCCTGAGTAGAACCTGAAGTACCTGAAATAACAACATAAACATGGGGTGAGATAAAACATCTCAGTGAGTTCTCTATCTTAGATTTCTCTCGGCTCTAAGGGTCATGTCCAACGAAACTCGCATGCTTCACTGACCGAACTACACAAGGAATAAGGACGTAGGGGGAAAATAGGGTCCACACACGATTTCAAACACAAAAGGGAAATGTCTACCTCAAGTCCTTACAGATGCTCTAGTGAAACACATAGTAACTACAAAGATACTTATACAAGACCTTACGGAGGAAAAGACATAACACGCGCTTCAATCCTTACGGATGCTTCCCGTGGGACTAAGGATAGCCCACCTCAAGGCTTACTCAAGATTGACACATAACTAGCATATCACTTGCCCCAAGTCCTTACGGATGCTTCACGTGGGACTAAGGATAACCCACCTCAAGGCTTACTTAAGACCTTATGGAGGACTTATAGTCTACACTTCTCAAATCAATGCCCATGCATACACAACAGATACCTCAAGTCCTTACGGATGCTCTAGGGAAACACATAGTAACCACAGAGAGACTTATACAAGACCTTACGGAGGATCCTAAAAAAGCGAAACATAAAACATAAATCAAACGAGTTTAAGGGAAACCTAGATACCTCACAAGTTGTACCTTTTCTCCATTTCCATTAACTCACAAGTTCCATTTTATCAAGTTTTGGTCATTTGAAAATAGTCGGGTAAAAGTCGGCTCGAAATTAATGTTTCTTAATCTTAATAGATAGATTATGCTTTAAGCTTCAAAACGATATGTGGAACGCTCAAAACGGACACCCGAATCATAAGTTACGAATAAAAAAACCAAAATTGAAACAACAGGTCTCGCTGAGCGAGCTCCTTCTCGCTGAGCGAAAATCACCCTGGAACTTTGGTTGAGTGAGGTATGCTCGTTGAGCGAGCTACACCAGTTCAGGAAGTTCCAGCCTTACGGGAAATCACTCTCCCCACACTCAATCACTCCCAAACCTCAACCAATGCAACAAGACATGATCAAACGTATCCATTATCATAATATGAGTATTTTAGGTAGGTTTTAACCATTAAACTTCTGATTTTTCTTAGGTTCCCAACTAAGCCCTAACCACAAACATTTCTTAAACTCAACCAAAATCAAAGATAAAAGTTTCTAACTAAGAACCCACCTCGAGAGATGAAGATTGGCGGAAAGATTGAGCTAATTCGACGAACGGATGATCGGGAATGAAGAGCTGGAGCTTTAGGGCTTTTTCTCTCTTCTTCTTCTCTTCTATTCTCCTTTTCTTATTTTTCTTCTTTTCTTACCAACTTTCTCTTTCTCTCATAATCATTCTATATATATAAAATATAAAAGCTTATATTTTTACCGATAGGTCAAAATTAGAGAGTATCCGAAAATGTCTCTTAATCTGATATTTTATAGAACCTCTGAGTCGGCCAATATCAATTAATAAAGTATCATCCCATGAATTACTCAATTCAGTTCCATTAAAAATTCTTAGAGTATTCCGAAATAATATTGTTACCAATTAATATTGTTCAGAGCTTTAATTAAGATACGGGGTATTACATCCTCCCCCCCTTAATTAAAATTCATCCACGAATTTGAAAGATTACCTGAACAGGTGAGGATATGATTCTCGAATTTCTGATTCCAGCTCCCACGTAGCATCGCCTGGATGCGTCTCGTCCCATTGCACTTTAACAAATGGTATTTCTTTATTTCTCAGTACCTTGGTTTCTCCCCCAACAATACGGCTTGATTTGGGTTCAAAGGTCAAATCCGTTTCTAACTCGATAGAATCTGGTAGAATAGGCTGAAGAGGATCGGGGATGAACCTACAAAGTTGGGATACATGAAAGACATCATGCATTTCAGATAGAGATGGCGGCAAGGCTAAACGGTAAGCGACTTCACCAATCCTTTCTAGGATCTGATACGGTCCTACGTATCTCGGACTTAACTTACGCGACTTAAATGGTCCATTCAACCTTAATCTCGGAGTGGCTTTCAAATACACATGATCGCCTTCCCCGAATTCCAGGGGTCTTCTTCGATTGTCAGCATAGCTCTTCTCACGATCTTGGGCTTGCTTAATCTTTTCTCGGATCATACAAATCTTTTTCGTAGTCTCTTGAATAATTTCCGGTCCTAGAATTTTATCTTCACCCACTTCTGACCAACACAACGATGTTCTACACTTCCTTCCGTACAAAGCCTCATACGAAGCCATTCCGATGCTTGTGTGATAACTGTTATTGTACGAAAATTCGATCAATGGCAAAAGTTCTTTCCAATTTCCTCTGCTCTCTAAAACACATGCCCTCAACATATCTTCCATCTTTTGAATCGTACGCTCCGTCTGACCATCCGTTTGAGGATGATTAGAAGTACTCAAGTGCAAATTCGTACCCATGGCCTGTTGGAACACCTTCCAAAATCTTGAAGTGAACTTCAGATCTCTATCTGATACAATACTGGATGGAGCACCGTGAAATCTCATAAATTCAGCAATAAACAACCTTGCAAGCTGACTTGCCTTATATGTAGTCTTCATGGCTAAGAAATGCGCAGATTTTGTTAGTCGGTCCACAATCACCCAAACAGAGTCATAGCCACCCTGAGTACTTGGTAAACCTATAGCAAAGTCCATAGAGATACTATCCCATTTCCAAATTGGAATGTGTAAAGGTTATAACAATCCACTTGGCTTTTGGTGCTCAATCTTCACTTGCTGACACACCGCACATTCTGACACAAATACCGCAATGTCCTTTTTCATTCCGGACCACCAATACTCCCTCTTCAAGTCTTGATACATCTTCGAAGAACCCGGATGTATCGTAAAAGAACCTTTATGTGCTTCTTCCAGAATCCTTCTCTTTAACACATCGTCATTCGGAATGCAAATTCTTTGATTAAATAGGATAATCCCATCTAGTGCTCTCACGAAACCCGGTTGGAGTAACAGTCCTTGCAGCTTCTCATCCAAAACTTGCGTTTGTTGAATATCATTCCTCAATGTAGAACTAATATTCAAGTTTCCCATGATTACGTCATTCGGAGTCCAAACAAACTGAAGGTTAAGGTCTCGAAACTTTTCTAACAATGTATACTTTAATACCATCAATTCGGCACTACGAATCACTTTTCTACTCAAGGAATTTGCCACTTTGTTTGCTTTTCCGGGGTGATACTTCAACTCAAGATCATAATCCTTCAAATACTCCATCCATCTTCTCTGTCTCATATTCAGCTCCTTCTGATCAAAGAGGTACTTCAAACTCTTATGATCACTAAACATCTCAAAACGCACACCATACAAATAGTGTCGCCACACCTTCAAAGTAAACACCACGGCCGCTAATTCCAAATCATGCGTAGGATAATTCTTCTCATGAACTCTCAACTGTCTGGAAGCATACGCCACCACCTACCCCTCTTGCATGAGAACACCTCCTAAACCCATCTTTGAAGCATCACAGAACACCTCATAAGATTTGTTAGGATCAGGAATAACCAAGACTAGAGCAGTTGTCAATATCTCCTTTAACCACATGAAACTTTGTTCACAATCAGGATCCCATTCAAAATCGAAGTCCTTCCTAGTGAGTTTAGTTAACAGTAACGCCATCCCCGAAAAACCTTTAATAAATCTTCTGTAATAACCTTTCAAACCTAGGAAGCTTCTCACTTTGGTAACATTCTTCGGACTCTCCCAATTAATTACAGCTTCTATCTTTGACGGGTCTACGGCTACACCTCCTTGGGATATAACATGTCCAAGGAACTTGGCTTCTGACATCCAGAATTCACACTTACTAAACTTAGCAAAAAGTTTCTTTTCCTGCAGTATTGATAGGACAATCCTTAGATGTTCTCCGTGCTCTTGCGGAGTACGAGAATAGATAAGAATATCATCGATAAAGATCACCACAAATTTATCCAAATAATTATGGAATATACGATTCATGTAGTCCATAAAAACAGCTGGAGCATTCGTCACACCGAAAGGCATTACTAAGAATTTGTAATGACCGTAACGGGTTCTGAACGCAGTCTTCGGAACATCAGAACTTTTCACACGAATCTGGTGATAGCCCGATCTCAGATCAATCTTTGAGAACACGTAGGCTCCTTTCAATTGATCTAAAAGATCGTCTATCCTCGGTAAGGGGTATTTATTCTTGATTGTAACCTTGTTCAACTTTCGATAATCGATGCACAACCTCATACCACCATCCTTTTTCTTTACCAACAACACCAGAGCTCCCCACGGTGAGACACTAGGTCTTATAAAATGCTTTTCCATCAGACCTTCTAATTGATCCTTCAACTCTTTCAACTCGAGCGAAGACATCCGATAAGGGGAAACGGATACAGGAGCCGTTCCCGGTACCAGGTCGACTGAGAATTCAACTTCCCTCACCGGAGGTAAGGAAATGACATCTTCAGGAAAGACGTCAGAAAATTCACAAACTATCGGAATGTTCAAAACTTGCTGGTCAATACTCTCCTCTTTAGTAAAGACAAGCAAAACAGATGTCTCTTGCTCAAATAGAAAATTTACTATTCCAATCGTACCTTCTAAGATCGTTGCCAAAACATCTTTTGGAGGCACCTCAACGGAGGGAATGAGGATCAACTTCTCTTCACATCCAATAAACACAAAATTAGCAGACAACCAGTCCATTCCCAGGATAACATTAATTTTCTTAAGGGGCAAACAAATGAGGTCAATCTGAAAGATTCTACCATCCACGGACAACGTATAGTTCTCACACTTAAGCGGCGTCTCGATAGTTTCATCCATAGTGGTAGTCACCACCATTGGAAGGGACAAGGGAAAAAGTCGCAACCCTATGCTTGAAGGCATGGAAATTCTCGATTGTGTGACCTGGAGCGCCTTTGTGATACTCACAGCGAGCATTGGCATCATAGTTTCGGGCATTACCGGTCTGAGGTGGTATATCTCTCAACGTAAGAGTCCCTTTTGCCATCAGCTGATTAAAGATTTCAGTGTATGACATAGGAAGGGGATCGATGTGCCTATCATATCCTCTTTGTTGATATGGTGGACGCTGTTGAGGAGCGCGTTGTTGTTGTTGACCAGGCCATTGTGGATAAGCCGGTTGCTGGTATGGATTGGGCGCATACTGGGCAGCTGCAACCATAGGGCATGGACGTGGTTGATGAGCCATCTGAGGAGGAAATAGAGCTTGAAAGGCCTGCTGATAAGGCATTGGAGGAATTGGCTGATATGGCATAGGAGTATATTGCGCAACAGCAACATAGGGATACTGATAGTAGGGAATTGGAATAGGTGCACCCTGTTGAGGATTCCCACTTGCAGCAGAAATGACATTTGTATCGCCCTTTTTGTACCCGTTGAAAGGTTTCTTGACATTGGTTTGGCTGCTAGAACCTCCTTGAATCTTTCCACTTTTCAAACCTTCCTCAATTCTTTCTCCGACCATCACCATGTTTGAAAATCCAGAAGATACACTGCTGATCAGCTTCTCGTAGTATTGCCCCTGTAAGGTACCCAAGAAGATGTCAATTAGTTCACAGTCAACCAAAGGTGGATGAACTCTGGCAGCTAACTCCCTCCAGCTTTGGGCGTACTCTTTAAAGGATTCGCTCTCCTTTTAAGACATACTCTGAAGTTGAGTACGGTTAGGAGCAAGGTCAGTGTTGTACTTGTACTGCTTTTTGAATGCATCAGATAGATCAAGCCAAGTACGAACATTGTTGCGCTCGAGCTGCATGTACCATTCTAGAGACGCTCCATACATGCTGTCTTGGAAGCAATGGATCATGAGTTTATCATCTTTGGCATGAGCGGCCATTTTTCTGCAATACATCCTCAAATGGAGTTCAGGACAACTGAGGCCTTTGTACTTCTCGAATTCTGGAAGTTTGAACTTAGCAGGGATCACAACATCTGGAACTAAGCACATGTCTGAGGCACTTAGAGAAGTCGAGTTGTGTCCTTCCATGATTCAGAGTTTTTCAGCTAACTCACGACACATCTTCATAGCTTCAGATTCTTGAACAACATGAGGATTGATGATTGGAACAGTAGTATGCATCTCATACTCAACTTGATGATCCTCTTCAGCATGAGGAAACTGGACTTGAGTCGGAATAGGTTGAGCTTGAGGGATAGCACCAACAGTAACACCAGAGGTAGGTATTGGTTGAGACATGACCTCTTCAACAGTAGGAGTGAAACCTGGAGGAAAACCTTATACCAAAGGATTTGGAACGGGAACTGAAGGCATTGCTCGTGAGGTAGATCCTTGCACTTGAGCATTGTTCATTGCGGCAGCAGCTTCGTGACGTTCTTCTATTCATGCCAAAGCTTGCAAAGTCTCATAAATCTGATCAATCTTGCTCTTGACCGAGTTAATCTCTTCCCCCATAGCAGCTTGCTCTTCCTGAATCACGTCCATCAGTCTACTAGTGTTGGCTCGAGTTAGATATGGGCGTCTAGCACGATACGGACGTCGGGAAACCAGCTTGATTTACTGAAGATGGAGGAACATGAAATGAGTTCTCGAATTTGGAATGAAATGCAATATGAACAAATAATGCAAATGAGATGATATGCAATATCAGAATCCAGGATCATAAGATCAGGGTCTCATGAGCCCAAGGTACAGATGGAGGATACTCTGATCAGGAACTCACTGGGTAGACTCTAAAATTTAGGGACCCCAAAGTTATCAATTCATATGGCTGTTCATCACACACGCCATATGCATGACGGTTGATTGACTCCGCCATATGAATCTATTTTAGGTGAGATCTTCGTATCGACAACCCACGAGAGCAAATTTTCTCGGGAGTCCATACTACGTGATCATCGACACAAGGTTTAAAACAAAGTCCTGGAGTTATGGAACTTTCTCAACTGTTTGATGCACGTGTCAATTTCATACATTCTTGACAGTCAATCAACTCCATTGAGTAAGTCTATTCCAAGTGATGTTTTCGTATCGAGCCACGCGAGGGCGAACCCTGGTGCCCAATACTACGCAACCATCAACCGATGTTTTAACCAAAAGGTTCTAAGGGCCCTCAGAGTTGATGACCCTAATGAAAACAACTGAGCACACCTGCCAAGAGCTCGACGGTTGTCAGTTTTCTCATTAGAATCTACTCCAAGTGAGGTTTTCATATCGACAACCCACGAGAGAGGTTCCCTCGGGAGCCCATACTACACAACCTCGCTAACTTAAGTTTGTACTCGTAAGCCCGGGTATAGAGCCCTTCCCTCAAGTTTCTTTTGCAAAGTATCGATCCAAATTATAGTACCAAGGAGCCACAAGATATATAAGATGGAATGTGATAAAGGAAGCAATAAAAATAAACAAGCAAGGCATAAAAGCACACATTCAAACAAGCGCGAGAACCTAGACTAGGCTTGACTTGCATAGGGGTGAACCAGTCGCCAGCTGTCGTACCCCGAAAAATACGACCTCACGCGATCCGAATGGACGGGAGTCGCGCGCCGGACGGACTGAAGAGTCGCCACCTAATTCTATTTATTCCCGAAGAGGGAAAGGGAAGATATAAATACAACCCGGGAAAAGAGGATGAGGACAAAGGTCAACGGAACCATTGCTTGGGTTCGGAAGTCGGTTATGCAGGGGGAAGGTATTAGCACCCCCTACATCCATCGTACTCGATGGGAACCATCTAAGTTATCGCGCGCGAAAGGATGTCTATGCTTAAACAAATTGCTTGCTAGAGGGAAATGAGTTGAATTATAAGTTAGATTGATCCTAGGTGCTCGGCAAGGATTGAGATCCCCGTGCCTACGTACTCCCGTGTGCAATGGGAAAGTCAGAGCCTCGTAGTTCGGCCTACTAAGGGTAATGGTTGTTGATTTTATTACCTTTCTTAGATGAAAGGGTTTAGGAGTTGAAATGCACTAAAGACTATGGATAGTTTATCTCGTCCAATAAGACGTGCGTCTTGCGTCGAAATAATTGGAGCGAGTAATGAGAGCTCGTTATCCTCCTTTCTACCGCTTAAGGCTCGTGACGTACAGTTCTTCTCGTTTTATTAGAATGTTTTATTTCCTAAGACCACTTGACGTTGGATCAAGGGTTTGGATCTAAAAAGAAACGTTTTGGTTTTTTGAGGTTAGAGGGTGAATTCAAAATGGAGGTTTATTTTGTGGTTTGTCAGCGAGGCACAATGCGCTCGGCTCGCCAGGTAAGGTGGATCCTAAACGAAACGATAGCTGAAAAATAAAGTGCAAGTGTGCGAGTGAAATCGCTTGGCGTTGTGTAAACACCCCAAATTTGCCCTCACCCATTCACACCATGGCTTGTGATCTTTTCATTTTCATAAGTTCAATCATATCATATCATGTTGCATTTTTGCTTCACTGCATTGGTTCAAAGTCATCTGCATATAGGGTTTGTGATCTGAGCAATCCAAGAGCTATTTGAGCCACTCCAAAGGTCATCAATCACCTCAAAAGGGTCCATGTATGTTCAAGCATCATATTATATCCTCACAAGGTCAAGAAAGTCAAAGAATCACAAGAACTGAGAAAGGCATGGAAGCAGAGTCAGGTTTAACTGCACATATGACCTAGAATTAGGGTTTCGGTTTCAAAGGCCATAACTCCAAATTTTTTGGTCATTCTTGTTTCTATTGGTCTCTATATGGTATAAGGATCATGCATATCAATTTTCATGAAGAAATTCCATGGGGAAGGCATCTAATCAAGGGTTGACTTTTTGTGCAAGTCAGTGTAAAATCAGGGCATCTGAGGCCCCCAATGACCCAACCAAAGGGTGTTCTTCATCATTTTGAATGTTTATGATCTTTATTTGATCATAGAAGATGTTATAAGTTCACAAAATTGAAGAATTTCAAGACATTTGCAAAGTTGCCTTTTTGGGAAAGTGACTTGTAATGGAAACTTGCCATTTTGGGAAAGTTTTTTAACCTCCTCAATTTGATTCAAAAATGCTTCAAATGAGAAAACTTTGGTCATGAAAGTTGTATAATGGATCATTCCCTTTTTAAAAAGTACAAGAACTCATTCTAATTCATTTTGGATCAAAAGTTATGGCTTGTCAAAGTTGGGAAAAATCACATAATTTTAAGTTTTGCACCAAAGAGGCAAAGTTGCAAAACCTCTTGCCAAGGCAAATTGTAACCTCAAAGTGACTTCTAACCTTTGCACAAACATAAACCAATGCCTAAAATTCAGAATGCACCAAGAGTTTGTCCATTTTCATGACTTGTGCTTCAAGTAATCACAAAAGGGCCAAAAAGTCATAAAGTTGCAAAACCTATCACAAACCCTAATCCACTTGCTGCATTGCTTCTAATCCATTTCCATGGCTCTCCCTAATCTCAGGTGAGCCAAACCACTCCCCTATCACAGCCTCACACTTGCCCATACCTCAAGTACACCTAACTTGGACTTTATGCAAAAACACCCATACCAATCCCACAGTGCCACAACAACTTCTCTGACCCATCCAAATGTGATAAGTGGACCAAAAGGGACTCAACACAACACACATACAAGCCTGAAACATGCTCCAAGCCATAGCTCCAAGTTTTCACCTCTTATGCATTTTCCTTCGAAACTCAATATACAAGACACAAACACCAAAACAAACTTCATAGAATCTCTCAGCATGTTCCACTGATCATCCCTGACCCCTCACTTGTCCCTGAAATCACCATAATCAAAAACACGATTTCAACACTCCCTTGATCTGAGCTTCTGCAAACTTCTTCCAGAGGTCATATAAACTCCAGCTAAGTGTCAAAAGCTTCTGAGGAGGATCATTGGAGCTTGTTGGAAGCAAAGAGCTGGCCAGAAAGTCCCTGTTTCGAAAGCTCAAGCTCAGGTAGCCATGGCATTTATTTTTCCAGAACTCCCATTTTTAGTTTCTAAATGCTTCCTTATGCTTCACTGATTATCATGATGTGATTTATTTTGAAAATGAATGAAAAATGACCATGTATGCTTGTTCTGAAACTTTGCCCGTGAAATGAGTTTTGGTTTGATTCAGTGAAAATAAATGATTTTTGGGGTGGGGTTTAGGTTTAGTGATGTTTAAAGAGTGAATCTGGAGATTTTGGTGAAGATTTGATGCATAGGGAGTGAGATAGCATGAACTGCTTGCCGGAGAAGATGACCGGAACACTGTTCCGGTCATCTGAAAGTCATTAGGGCTTCTGATTAGGGCTTAATCATAATTAGGCAAGTTTGAATGTGAGTCGTTCGTTTGCGCGCCAGGTCAACTCCCGCCCCTGTGAATTTGAATCTCAGCCATCAGATTAGCTGACTTTCTCTTTTTTCATTTAAATTCATTTTATTTTTATTTGTTTCATATTTATTTTGCACGAATTATTTAAAATAGCAAAATACCTTTAAAAATTATGAAATTTTTTGTCAAAGATTTCATTAATTTTTAAAACCCAAAAATATTTTTATTTTTATTTTTTGCACTGAAAATTATTTTTAAATCATTTAAGTGTTTATTTTTAATTAATTAATGAAGATTAATTAATTAAAAATACATTTAAGTATTTAAAAATCTCAAAAAACTTCACATAGCATTTAGAAACATTTAGAAACATTGTTCAACCCTCAAACCAAATTTCTTTTTTGTCCTTGATGCCTTTTGATCATTTTCATTGGATTTAATTTCATTTTAAGGCAATATTTGGCTCCAAACTTCAAAAATTTCTTTCTGCCTAACCTTTGAGAGTTGAATGATGATTCTTCTTGCATTGCACTCTTCATAGCATGTAGTTTATAGGATAAAATTGGTTTGATTTGATCTTGCATTTTCAATTTGTTTAGCATTTTTCTTGGTAAGGTACCCCAAAACCCTAGCAATCTTAGGAAATTCATAACTTTCACTAGGTTAGGAGTTGGATCCTCTCCTTAGGGCAGTGAGTTTGTATAGGTTTAGGGTATCTTTGATTGCATTTTCAAATTTTTATCATGTCGTTTGTTTCTGGTTTTGGATTTTTTCTTTGCATGATGCATGTAGCCCTAATTTGTGCCTCCCTTTGACCCCATCTTTCATTTGCTTGCATCCATTGACTTGCCATGACATTTTGTGCATCCACATGATTCATAATACATCTTAGGACATATTAGAATCATGTTTGATCATTGCATCTTTCATTTTCCATGTTATTTGTCCTTTACATTTCATAATTTTTCATGTACATTCATGGTTCAATGCATGCCTCATTTGCATCCTTATGCTTGTTTGATCATTCTCATGCCTTGCCTCATGTTTGTATCATCTCTTAGCATCATTAACATCATGTAAATGCTTCTGACTTTGGTTTGCATCATGACATTTCATTTCATTTGCATTGTATTTCATTTCTTTTTGCTAACTTTTCAGGTGGTAAGTTGTTTTGAGAAGTGAATTTGTCTTCACTTCTCCCAATCTCTTCTCATCTCTCTTGCATCTTTGCTGCATTTTGTATGTGTATTAGAGTGAGCTTGCTCATTCATGTTCATCTTACCTTCTTTCTTCAAGCAACTTGTCTTCTTAAGTGAAGCAAGTTGTTTTGCTTCTTCCTCCTTTCATCTGCTTCCTTCCTGGTGGTTTCTCTGAAGATCTTTCTCTCTTAAGCCTTATAAACCTTAGGATCTCCAAGCATGATAACAATTAGGGCTTGATTAGTTCCCCATTTAGATTTTACCTTTGTGTCATCTTTGAGTCTTCTCTTCTCATCTCATAATCAGGGACTAAACCCTAAAGGCTTTAAGACTTTGTGATTAAGCTTATGCCTGCATCCTTCTATTAGGATGGATGGATAACTTTAATCTTAAGTGTTAAACCCTTAATGTGTTTAAATCCTTTAACCAATCCACTTAATAATCATCAAGACATCAATCTTGTAACTTGGGCCTTGCATTAGGGTTCTAATTCTTCCTTAATTGGTTAAGAAGGACTAACCCTAGTGTTAATGGACAAGTCCCCCTCAAGTTGTCTTACAAACCATAAAAATCACTTCTTCATCTTATCTTTAACTAAAATCCACTTTAATAAAGGCTTGTTTTGTCATGAGGTTAATCCCTAATCATGGATTAAGTTGAGGAGTCTTTCTCAGCTTAAATGTTCTCATCTATTATCCTTCTATTAGGATGGTGTAATGAGTCCATTAAATCCCTGATTATGGCTTAAACTCATTACTTAACACTAAAAAAGACACCAAAAACATCTAAGTAATCACAAGTAGGTTAATGATTTTAATCCTACATCATGGTAATTAAGTGTGAGATGCTGACTTCACATTTAAAGTATTCTCATTACCCCTGATCAGGGGGAGGATGTGATGAGTTTACTAATCCATTGGTTTAGGTTTAAGCTCATTTTCTTATGACAACATCCAAAAAGAAATAAAAGGCTGAAAACACAAAAACAAACAATAATCGTCTCCTCCGGGATTCTATTCTCATCTCATTCACTCATAAACGAGAACTTGCTTCTTCCGTCTAATGCAAGACAGTTTGCACCTGAGCCAGACAGGTCATACACTTGAGCATAGACAAGTAAGAAATTCACAAGTCAATTCATCTTTCAGTCTCTTTGGGTCGAACTACGGTGTTCTGACTTCCTCATTGCACGAGAGGATACGTAGGCATAACTTAACAGTTATCGAACAAAAGTCTCTGTATATTCCCCCTCCTTCCTGTATCAGTCTTCAAGCCTCATAGTCTTGAGCATTTCATTCCTGTTCTTACACTGACACTTCACTTATATACACTACACTTCTTTTGCACTGACACTTGCATTCTTTCCAGCTTTGATACACAGATAGCACTGACACTACTCCTTTAAAACACAAATCTTTTAAGCGTGGATCCCGTCGAATACGGCGGACAATCTGGGTGCTAATACCTTCCCAGGTTGTAACAACCCCCTTTCTCAGTCTCTCTGGTTCGCAACCGTCTTATCCATATCTTTTCTAGGTTTATGCAGCATTACCTTTCCTTCGAGATAAAAATGCCTAGCTGGCGACTCTATTCATTTCCTCCTCTTTCGCCGACCGTTCGCGTTTGTACCCTATTTGACTTAGCCTCATTTAGTAGGAGCGACAACTTGGCGACTCTGCTGGGGACCCTTATACTGTAACCAGGGCTTCTGATTCTTTTTGTGGGTTCCTCCTAGCGCTTGTTTGATTTGTGTTTACTGGGGTGCTATGTGCTAATTGTGTTTATATATTTGCTTTATTTACTGCTTTATGTACAGTTATTCATTGCTTTCTTTACAGTTTCATACATCATACTGTCATACTGTCGTCTTGCTGGATCTGGTTTTTTGTTATGGTGGGTGGAGTTCTACTGAGAGTTTAAGGTCCTATACCTGGGACCTAAGTGACACCTAGGCTAGAGTGGTTCATGTTCTTTCCTATTCCATTTCGATCTGGTGCGGGAATATGAAACACGGTTCAGATATGGGTTTCTTCTTGAGAACTCTGTGCTACAGATCTCCTGTAGTGCTAGGGCTATCTGGGATGCCTGCTAAGTCTGGATGACCTTTATTATGACCTTCAGAAACTGAGGTGAATTATAGGCGGATCTTTTATGGTTATTGTAAACACTGTACCTCCGGGTAAGAAGTGTTTACACTTCTCATAACTGATCCAAGTCTGAGGATCCTTGTTTTAGAACACTACCTGTGAGGGGTTTGGGTTGTTTGCAGGTTTGCAGGTACCCTTGGCCACATCATACCTTGTTATTATTTGATTAAGAGTACCTCACTTTGGACAGTTCTTGTGATTTAACCCTGGACATGTGACTCTTTATTTGAGTCCCCCACCCTGGTTACTGGATTTCTGAACCTCCATCTGGACTTCTTGAACATACATGGGCCTAATATCAAGACAGTTAATCAGATCCAGCTTGATTACAAACCCTTGCATATCATTTGCATACTCATCATTTGCATCATTTCACATTTGTTTATTTGTTTTTCAGGGTATCCACATTACATCTAGCTTGGTTTTGACCCCTTCATCTGCAGAGACCTCTGTTTCACCAGTTATCTACTTCAGCTACCTCCATCACCAGCATTAGCCTGTTAGTGGCTCATCTCCAGTGTTGGCTTTGATCATCATCAGCACTTGACTTCAGCTCTTCATCAGCAATCATGTCTACACCCAAGAAAAGCAACATTTCAAACCATTTCTTTGAGCCTGTGTTGACTGGCATCAGGCAGGTCCAGACACTTATCACTCCTGACCACATCCCATTATTCAGAGAGCATTATGGAGGCATCCTTGATATGGTTATGGACCTGGACCCTTCTCAGAGGAGTTTGATCCACACCTGCCTACAGTTTTATAACCCTCCTTTGAGATGCTTCACTTTCCAGAACTTTCAGTTAGGACCTCTGCTGGAGGAATTCTCATCACTGATTGGAGTGTCTGTCAAGGGTGGTGTCCCTTTCAACCCAGAGATGACTTCTCCCAGCAATGGAGAAGTGGCAAAGGCACTGCACCTGGAGCCTATTTTGATTGAGAAGAACATGACCACAAAGGCTGGGATCCCTGGTCTGCACTTAGACTTTTTGACTTCTCAGGCCATCCTGAAGGCCTCCTTGGGAGAATGGAGGGCAGATTGTGCATTGTTAGCCCTCAGTATATATGGGGTTATATTATTTACAGATGAGCCCAAGTTTATCAGCAAGAATGCCATTCATCTCTTCCTTTTGAGGAACCCAGTACCCACATTGCTGGGGGATTTCTATTATTCTGTTCACCAAAGAAATGAGAAGCAGAGAGGGAAGTTGGTAAGATGATGTGCTCCACTGTTTCATACCTGGCTACTCAAGCACTTACCTAAGACTGATACCTTTCTGAATCCTCACCAACAGAAGAATTGGGCTAAGAGACTTATTGCTTTGACTTCAGATGACATCAGATGGTGCACCCAGAACACCAAAGGCAGGGACATAATTACTAGCTGTGGGCAGTACCCCAATGTACCTCTAATAGGAGTGAAGGGTTGCATCAACTACAATCCTTTGTTGTTTAAGAGACAACTGGGCTATGCTTTGGTCCACCCTCCTAGAATGCAAGATTTAGCTGAAATCCTGTATTGTGAGATAAAGCCTAATCTAGCTGTTGTCAGACAAGCATCCTGGGCTTGGGACAACATCCAGACCAAAGGGATGGCCATTCTTGGGAGATGCAATAATGTGGCTTCAGCTCAGTATTATGAATGGTCTCATGCTAGATCTCATATTTCTGGGATGCCTTTTACCATTGAGGATATACCTGGACCATCCACAGCACAACCACCAGCCACTGTCAGCCTGGAAGAATTTGAGAAGCTGAAGGAAAGGAATGAGAATCTGTCTCAAGCTCTGAAGAAGACCCTCTGGGAGAGGAGTGATGGTATTCTAGACATTGAGAGGTCGGAGAAGCTTAAGGTGGAGCATCTGGCCAAGATTGAGAAAGCAGAGGGCTACATCAAGAAATCAAGAGCTGGAGAGCAAATATTGAAGAATGCCTGCAAAGAGGCCCAGTTCCAGAAGGCTAGGACTGATCTCTATTTGCAAGAAAGTCAGGCTAGGTGGGTCAGGATCACCGAGGCTCGTACTCAATAAGATAAGAGAACTCAGGCCAGGATTGAGCAGTTGGAGGCCAATGAAAAGAAACAACAGGAAGCTTTGCTGGTAGCCCAGAAGAAGATTTCAGAATTGAAGTTTAGGGCTGGTGTGAAGAGATCAAAGAACCAAGACAGGCACAAGAAGCTGACCACTGCTATTGCCACCAGAAACCTTCTTATCAGGACTATTACAGAGCATCCGGCTGGTCCTGTAACTGAGGCACTTTTGAAGGAGGTTAAGGAGGATGAGTTTGGATTAGATGTTTGACTTCTTTGCTTGTTATTATTTCCATTTGATGTACTTTTCTTTTATGTTATATTTTGACCCCTTAGGGGCATATGTTGTAAAAGCAAACTATGTATGATCCACCATTTGCAATGTATTTGTTAGTTTGTTTCAATGAGTTTCTTTTCTCAAGCAACATCAAAGCATACTCCTCAGGGTCTGGAAAGGTCAAAACCGAGAGCCAAGCCGGATACCTTGGAAAGCAAATAAGCATACTGCATTGCATGCTAACTTTTGTTTTGTTTTGTAGGTTTTTGTTTTTGTTTGTTTCTAACTCTGTTGTGGTTCAGGAATTATTGCTCGCCGCCGGGTGTTCCCTCTCAACCGTCCGCACCGGCATCCTACTCGCAACAACCTTCCTGGTATCCAAATGGATCAAGTACAGCAGGACCTGACAGAGGTCAGAACTCAGATGGCTAACGAAAGAGTGGAGATGAGGAACCAAATGGCCCAATTCATGACTGTAATGACTAACTTGGCCCAAAGTCAAGAGAGGTTAAGGGCATTGGTAGAAAAACAAAACCCCGAGGAACCCCATCCTGGCACTAGAGGAACCAGCAACAATGAGGGAGGTCAGCCTCATGTTAACCCACCAGTATTTGGACCTCATCTAGATCCAGAGGCCAACATCCCAAGGAATGCATAGGGCAATACTGCTGCAGGCAGGATCTTGCAAGAAGATCCTCAAGAGGAGCAGTTTACTGTAATGGGAGCTGGGGATGAAGTTTATGATAGGAGGTTTGATGAAATTGCTGAGAAGCTGAGATCTCTGGAGTCTCAAAATTCCTTAGGCTTCGATGTAATGGATATGGGGTTAGTGGATGGGGTAAGGATTCCCCACAAGTTTAAACCCCCGTGCTTCGAGAAGTACAATGGAACTTCCTGTCCACGAAATCACTTACAGTCCTTTCTCGGGAGACTTAAGGCATATACCATGGATGAAAAACTGTGGATGTTTTACTTTGAAGACAGTTTGACTGGGGATTCCAGGGAGTGGTATTCACACTTGACCAGAGCTACTATCAGATGCTAGAAGGACTTAGCTGAAGCCTTCATCAGGCAGTACCAATACAATCTGGACATGGCTCCTAACAGGACCCTCCTGATGGGAATGTCTCAATCCTCCAGGGAAAGCTTCAGGGAATATGCCCAAAGGTGGAGACAGATTGCTGCTGCTGTCCAGCCACCCATGTCGGAAAGAGAAATGTCCGACATGTTTATGAATACTCTACAAGGAACATACATTGATAGATTGGCTGCCTTTTCTTCCACCAGCTTCGCAGACGTAGTCATAGCTGGAGAAAGAATTGAAAGCCTTCTGAAGATGGGTAAGATTTCAAATAATGGTGCAAGTTCGTTCAGTAATCCCAGGAAGCCTTTTGTGGGACCTAGAAGAACCGGTGAGACCAATGTCATTCATGCCACCAGGGGCAGACCTCAGTATGTTCATAGATCAGTGGCAGCTGTCACTATTCCAGCTCCGATCCCTCAACAACCAGCATATCAACCACAACAACCACCCCATTATCAGCAGCAAGTTCAATACCCGCCACAAAGAACCTATAACAACAACAGCAATCAACAACAAAGACCTTTTCAGCAAAGACCGTCACAGGCAAATAGGGTGATTGACCCTATCCCCATGCCTTATGCTGCCTTATTGCCACAAATCCTGAAACTCAACATGGTTGAATTAAGTACATTGGCACCACCAGATCCCTCCAATCTTCCAAGAAATTATGATATCAACGCCAGATGTGCTTTCCACTCCAATGCACCTTGCCACAATACTGAGAAATGCAGGGCTTTACAAATGAAAGTACAAGATCTATTGGATTCCAAAGCCCTCAACTTTGCACCCCCTCCAAGTGTCACCAAGAATCCCATGCCCAATCATGGAGGGCCAAGAATTAATGCCATTGAGGAAGACAAGCCATCTTTCTTAATCACCAGTGTTGGACAGATTCGAACACCTCTGGTCGAAATTAAAGCTCAGCTTCTAGAGTGCCAGATGTTCCCCGGGTGTGAGCTCGGTTGTGGGTATTGCAACATTTCGGTCAACGGGTGTGATAATTTGAGAAGCGGCATAGATGGTCTTATCAAAAGTGGTATACTTCAGATCTCAACGACAGCACCTACAAATCCAGCATTTCCTTTGACAACAGTTCCTGATCCTCCTACAACTGCAGCAACAATCATTCCTACCGATTCATCAATATCATCAACAATGGCTTCATCTATCACTTCAACAAGTCAAGTTTCAACAACCATTTCTTCTACAACATCAGCATCCATTTATCCAGCAGAATCTTCTACAACACCAACAGAAATTAATGAAGACATCTCAGCAGTCACCATCTACTATGATCCATCAGGTGTTCATCCAAACAACAACTTCCAACAACAAACAGTGGCACCTCCTGCCAGATCACCGGTCACCATTTACTACGATCCGCACACCATTTCAGTACCCTCCCCCACAGCAGTCAGTCCAGTTACTATCACGGTACCTGGACCAGTTCCATATGAAAGTAGCAGTGCCATACCTTGGCACTATGGCTCTGATCTTTACTGCAACGGGGAGAAAATCACTTTGGATTCTTCAACCTCTTCTCCACAAATTGATAATGTTGGGGGAGGCGGAGGCTTCACCAGAAGCGGACGCCTTTTTGCCTCACAATTGCAAAGACCTAATGCCGAAGCAGAGGCTGCTGCCAAAGCAAAAGGAAAAAGTGTGATATTTGAAGAGTCGGCTGTCAAAGAAACTCAGAAGTCATCTTTTGAGCAATATGTAGACGAGTTTATGAGAATCATAAAGAGAAGTGATTACAAGGTAGTGGATCAGCTTCACCAAACTCCCTCAAAGATCTCCATATTATCCCTGTTGATGTGTTCTGAAGCTCACAGGAATGCATTACTAAAAGTCCTGCACGCAGCATACGTGCCCGAGGAGATCACTGTTAATCAGCTAGAAACTGTGGTAGCAAATGTCAATACCAGTCATGGACTGGGCTTTACCAATGCTGACTTAACAACTGAGGGGCGTAACCACAACAAGGCTTTACACATCACTCTAGAATGCAAGGGTGTTGTTCTATCTCATGTACTGGTGGACACTGGGTCCTCACTCAATGTTCTACCAAAGAAAGCCTTGGTGAAGCTGGAGTATGATGGCTTGGCATTGCGTCCGAGTAATTTGGTGGTGAGAGCATTTGATGGCTCTAAAAGATCAGTGCTTGGAGAGATTGATCTTCCTGTGATGATTGGCCCGCAAACCTTCAAAATTACCTTCTATGTGATGGACATTCAGCCGGCCTACAGCTGTTTGTTGGGTAGACCCTGGATCCATGCCGTTGGCGCTGTTACATCTACCCTTCACCAGAAGCTGAAATTCGAGTGGGAAGGCCAGATCATCAAAATCTGCGGGGAAGAAGACATCTTTGTCAGCCATCTGGCTACGTACAAGTACATTGAGATGGATGGAGAAATCCATGAAACTATGAGCCAAGGGTTTGAGGCCCCGAACATTAATGAAGCATCTGCTATACTAGGAACCTCCATGACGTCCTATCAGCAAGCCAGGAAGGTTGTTGAAGAAGGTACTGCCCAAGGCTGGGGCAAGTTGTTGCCCGTGGAGAAGAAAGAAGACAGATTTGGGTTGGGTTACAAACCAACTCAACAAGATCAATCAGAGGCTGCCAAAGAGCCCAATTTTGTCAGCGGGGGAATGCTCACCCCGGATGTCGTGAACAATGTGGAAGACGAGGAGGAAAGCGACCGCAACCTAGAGTGCTGGATACGTCCAAGGATCCCGGGGAGCCAAGTCCTTAACTGGTCTTCCCAGGAAATTATAAGGGTTACTCCTGCAGAGTAATTATTATTTCCTGTATTTTTAAGCATGCATCAAGTCTTGCATCTTGCCCAAGATGTCAAGACTCATTTTGTAATCGGGTCATCTTGTAATTTTGTGTAAATGGATTAATCAATGAATATTGGACATTTTTTGCAAATGAGTCTTTTCCTTTTCCGCTCACTGTTTTTCATTTTTCTTTTTGTACAAAAATAAAATGGCAATGTTTTCAAAATGATAACTTCATTTCACTTTTCCTAAACAAGATTAAAATTGATCACTAAAATGAACAATCTAAACCCTTGCAGAGAGTGCCTTTCAGACTGCACCGACAACAACACAGCTATGGCTTCGTATGACTTTGACAATCCAATCAATCAAGATGATGAAGGGGTTGTAGAAGATTATGAGCTTCCTGAAGAGCTAGCCAGGTTGTTAAGGCAAGAGGAGAAGGTTATCACTCCTCATCAGGAGGAGGTTGAAACAGTTAATCTTGGTACGGAAGAAGATGTGAAAGAGGTTAAGATCGGAGCCTGCTTACAAGATTCGGTAAAAGAACAATTGATTGATATGCTTCGGGAGTATGTGGATGTCTTTGCTTGGTCTTATCAGGATATGCCAGGGTTGGACACCGATATTGTCATGCACAAGCTGCCTTTAAAAGAAGATTGCCCATCGGTAAAACAGAAACTGCGCCGTACTTGCCCAGACATGGAAATGAAGATTAAAGAAGAGGTACAAAAGCAGTGGGACGCCGGTTTCCTTGCTGTAACTAGCTATCCACTGTGGGTTGCTAATATTGTACCTGTGCCTAAGAAAGACGACAAGGTGAGGATGTGTGTGGACTATCGGGATCTGAACAGAGCTAGGCCAAAATATGATTTCCCTTTACCTCACATTGATGTATTGGTTGATAATACGACTCAGTTCTCGGTGTTCTCCTTCATGGATGGATTTTCAGGATACAATCAGATCAAAATGTCACTTGAAGACATGGAGAAGACAACTTTCATCACACCTTAGGGCACGTTCTGTTATAAGGTGATGCCATTCGGACTGAAGAATGCTGGTGCTACGTATCAATGGGCTATGGTAACATTATTCCATGACATGATCCATAAAGAAATTGAATGTTATGTGGATGACATGATTGCCAAGTCCCTCACAGAAGAAGACCACCTGGTAAATCGGTTGATGTTATTCAAGCGTCTGAGGAAATACCAACTGAAGTTAAACCCCAACAAGTGCACATTCGGGGTACGATCCGGTAAGCTGCTGGAATTTATTGTAAGTGAAAAAGGGATTGAGGTTGACCCTGATAAAGTTAAAGCCATTCAAGAAATGCCTGCACCGAAGACTGAAAAAGAAGTTCGAGGGTTTCTAGGTAGATTGAACTACATTTCAAGGTTCATATCTCACCTTACTGCAACCTGTGAACCCTTGTTCAAGCTGTTAAGAAAGGAACAAACGGTCAGGTGGAACGAAGACTGCCAGAGGGCCTTTAACAAAATCAAGGAATACTTACAAGAGCCTCCGATCCTTATGCCTCCAGTTGAGGGAAGACCTCTAATCATGTACTTGACAGTATTAGAAGAGTCAATGGGGTGTGTGCTGGGCCAGCATGACGAGTCTGGTCGAAAAGAGTATGCAATATACTACCTAAGCAAAAAGTTTACCGACTGTGAACAACGTTATTCACTGCTCGAGAAAACTTGCTGTGCTTTAGCGTGGGCTGCTCGCCGACTGAGACAGTATATGCTGACCCACACTACTTTATTGATATCAAAGATGGACCGAGTTAAGTATATTTTTGAGAAGCCGACACTCACCGGACGGGTTGCAAGATGGCAAATGATCCTCACGGAGTATGATATTCAGTACACCTATCAGAAGGCCATCAAAGGCAGTGTATTGTCTGATTATCTCGCTGAGCAACCCAATGATGATTACCAGCCTATGAGATTTGACTTCCCTGATGAAGACATCATGTTCATAAAAGCGAAAGATCATGAAGAGCCTATTCACACTGAAGGGCCTGACCCGGAGGAAGAATGGACTATGATGTTTGACGGGGCTGTTAATATGAATGGTCGTGGTGTTGGTGCAGTACTTATTACACCTAAGGGGGTTCACATGCCTTTCTCGGCAAATCTCACCTTCAACTGCACTAACAACAAAGCTGAGTACGAAGCTTGTATTATGGGTCTTGAGGAAGCCATTGACCTCAGGATCAAGACTTTGACTGTGTTCGGAGATTCAGCTCTGGTAATCAATCAAACCAACGGCAAATGGTACACCCACCAAGATCATCTGATACCTTATAGGGACTATACAAGAAGGTTATTGACTTTCTTTACAACGGTCAAACTTGAGTATATCCCTCGAGATGAAAATCAGTTTGCAGATGCTCTGGCTACCATCTCATCCATGATCAAAGTTCAAGCTATCAACTTTGTGCCTCGGATCTCGGTATCCAGACTCGACAGACCAGCGTATGTATTTGCAGCAGATGTTGCCCAAGATGATAAGCCTTGGTTCCATGACATTAAGTGCTTCTTGGAGGATCAAACATACCCACCTGGGGCATCTTCCAATGATAAGAAGACATTAAGAAGGCTTGCTGGCAGTTTCTTCCTGAATACTGACGGTTCCCTGTACAAGAGAAACTTTGATATGGTACTCCTCAGATGCGTTGATAAGACAGAAGCAGACCTGTTGATGCACGAGGTGCACAAAGGATCCTTTGGTACCCATGCAGGGGGGCACGCAATGGCTAAAAAGTTGCTAAGATCAGGTTATTACTGGATCACAATGGATGCAGACTGTTGTGCTTATGCCAGAAAATGCCATAAATGCCAGATTTATGCGGATAAGGTTCATGTGCCTCCCAATCCTTTGAATGTGATGTCTTCACCCTGGCCCTTTGCCATGTGGGGCATTGATATGATTGGCAAGATTGAACCAACTGCTTCAAACGGCCACAGATTCATCCTGGTTGCTATTGACTATTTCACCAAGTGGGTTGAAGTAGCTTCTTATGCAAATGTTACAAGGAAAGTGGTAGCCTGATTCCTGAAAAGACATCATTTGTCGGTACGGAGTTCCCGAGCGAATCATTACGGATAATGGTTCCAATCTAAACAACAAAATGATGGCAGAGCTATGCCGGGACTTCAAGATACAACACCACAATTCTTCTCCTTACAGGCCAAAGATGAATGGCGCTGTAGAGGCAGCTAACAAGAATATCAAGAAGATTGTACAGAAGATGGTGGTTACCTATAAAGATTGGCATGAAGTGCTACCATTCGCCTTGCATGGTTACCGAATGTCAATCAGAACATCCACTGGGGCAACACCGTACCAGCTTGTGTATGGTATGGAAGCAGTCCTACCGGTCGAAGTTGAGTTACCATCTTTACGGGTATTAATGGATGTTAAGTTGAACGAGGCAGAATGGGTCCGATCCCGATACGAGCAACTGAATCTGATTGAAGAAAAGAGGTTAGCTGCAATTTGTCATGGGCAGCTGTATCAGAAGAGAATGAAGAAAGCCTTCGATCAGAAAGTCAGGCTCCGAGAGTACCAAGTAGGAGATCTTGTGTTGAAAAGGCTCCTTCCTCCTCATATAGACCACAGGGGCAAGTGGACTCCGAACTATGAAGGGCCATTCGTAGTAAAGAAAGTTTTCTCCGGTGGAGCACTCATGCTCAGCACTATGGATGGTGAAGACTTTCTATCCCCTGTGAATTCAGATGCAGTTAAAAAATACTTCGCATAAAATGATCCGCTGTACATAAAAAATAGAATGTAAGTCCAGGCAAAAATAGGGCATCCCGACGAGTCAAAAACAGAATAAAAAGACTCGGGCAAAAATAAGGGAAAATAAACAAAAAAAAAGGTACACCCGCTGAGTTGAAAAGCCACATTGGACAACTCAGGCAAAAATGGGTATCCCGGTGGATTGAAAACCCGAAAGGGTGATCCGCGCAAAATAAGGGAATAAGCGAACAACTGCATTCTGAATTCATCTGTATCACTTGCAACATGGTAAGCTCCGAAGGGTTCGAACTTCAGTCAGAACCAGCCTTCTTCAGAAAGCAAGACGAGAAGAACGTCAAATGTCATACGAGTCATAGCAAAAGGGAAACTCCTTGAAGCATCATCAGCATTGCCAACATCTTTTGTTTCTCAATTTGTAACAATCTCCTCATTTCAGGGGATTTGTTTCTTTGGCTGTATCTTGCCAATTCAGGGCACGCAAATTAATAAAATCGGATTTTCAGTCATGCTTCGTCTTATACATTTTTATTTTCGTTTGCGAAAATGTCCGATGTCTTTAAGATATTGATTGCATGAATAGAGATGCTTCTCTTCTAAAAAGTATGTGCTTGCAGGAAATATACTTACTCCCGGGAGTGTCTAAACTCCTATGATGGAATCCGGTAAAGGGTACCTCGGGATTACTTGTGCGTTTCTCTGTCTTTTCAGGATTGTAGGTATTCAAAGCACAACATGGGGCATGAAAGCCTCAGCAAGCTGGCAAATCATTATCTACTCAGTCTATCTCCCAATTAGCACCGGAGGTGTTTTTCTCCCCAGCTGAGTTGTCAAGTATCATCCTCAGCAGGATCCCCACAGAAATCTCTAAGAAGATCTTTCAGTGATCTTTCTTCTTCCCCAGCCAAATGCTAGACAGGGAACCATCTCCCCACAGAGTTTCTACCTCTATCCAGAAAAGCAATACCTGAAGATCTCACAACAGGGTGACGAAAGCTTCTACAAACCCCAGCTGGGTCCCTCATTATCAAGATAGGTTTATCAAAGACCTACTTCCCCAAGCAGAGCATGTCAGATCTACCAATGATCTTCCCTCCAGCTGGGATATCCACTTCAAGCAGATCAGCCAGAGATCTTCGCAGCAACGGGATCCGAATCCCGGATCGGTATCTTTGCATAATCATGGCATTCACATCATATTCTCCCCGCAAAGCGTAGCATTCCGTCTAATACGGAGCATTACGGCAAAAATCAAACATATTGCATAATCATAAGCTATGTTCTGAATTGGACACTTGTAAATACTGACAATCCATCAATGATATACAGAAAACTCCTCAGTTTCCCCGGCTGAGAGCCAAAGCATTTGCCTCACGCTTACAGATACAAATGCACACTCCTTTTGGCACCCGTCCGTGTCATCATTCCCCAGTAAATTCGCCCGAGCACTCTTTACAAACATACCACTTATATTACAGATACTTCTTAACACCCGTCCGTGTCATATCCCCAGTAGGAAGTCAAAGTGTCTCCTTTGCACTCACAGATACTTATACACAACTTCCTTGGTACACATACACTTGTTTATATCATACTTTTCTCTTTGATACTCGTCCACCACTTATATCCCCTCAGATTCGACACTCGTCCATGTTCTTTGTTAACCAGTTGATACTCGTCCGTATCATCATCTCTGAACACGCGTCAGCACTTATTTCTACTGATACTCGTCCGTATCATAATCTTAAGGATGCTCGTTCTTATCTTTAATCCATACACAATGTCAGATACCTTATGACTTCTTGAATTTAGACACTCGTCTGTTTCTACTATTCCCCAGAAGAGTCCCCGCAGAATCAATACTCGTACGTGTTCTTTGTTAACTAGTTGATACTCGTCCGTATCATCATCTCCGAACATGTGTTAGCATTTGTTTCTACCTGATACTCGTCCGTATCATAGTCTTAAGGATGCTCATTCGCATCTTTAGTCTATACACAGTACCCAAACACTTATACCTCTCATTTCTTGGATATAGACACTCGTCCGTGTTTACCTTTCCCCAGCGAAGTCCTCAGCAAAACTTCCTTTCTATCTGACATTCGTCCTATGTCATGATACCTTTTCGGCAGCCATACCCTGCCAGGTGATCGTCCTTCACCTTTTTGATGATCGTCCTTCATCAACCCCCAGTGGAGTCTCTATTTATTAGAACCCCTTCTTATCCGACATTCGTCCTATGTCGTGATATCTTTAGCAGCCGCCCCCTGCAAGGTGATCGTCCTTCACCTTAGATGACCGCCCCTCATCTTAACCCCAAGAGTAGTCGTACCCTGCTAGGTGATCGTCCTTCACCTCCTGATGATCGTCCTTCATCATTTTATCTGATGGCCGTCCCCATCGTCGACCTTGTTACCCGACATTCGTCCTATGACGTGGTATATTCGGCAGCCGTACCCTGCCCGGTGATCGTCCTTCACCTTAGATGACCGTCCCTCATCTTATCCCCAACAGAGCAGCCGTCCCCTGCTAGATGATCGTCCTTCACCTTTGATGATCGTACCTCATCATTTTATTTCGTTTACCTATATCCCCAGCAGTCGTCCTCTGCTCGACGGTCGTCCTCCATCTCCCGCACTTTATAATTACACTTTATTTTCCTTTACAATCTATATCCCTTTTCTTCTTCATTCTGTGAGTGCAAATTTTGGACTGTCTTTGGTATTCAACCACAAGCTATCTTTTTTGCCTGTTAAGCCGTTGCTTACATCCTGCACAGCTAACTCATGTTTGAATAGGGGCAGCTGTAAACACCCCAAATTTTCCCTCACCCATTCACACCATGGCTTGTGATCTTTTCATTTGCATAAGTTCAATCATATCATATCATGTTGCATTTTTGCTTCACTGCATTGGTTCAAAGTCATCTGCATCTAGGGTTTGTGATCTGAGCAATCCAAGAGCTATTTTAGCCACTCCAAAGGTCATCAATCACATTAAAAGGGTCCATGTATGTTCAAGCATCATATTATATCCTCACAAGGTCAAGAAAGTCAAATAATCACAAGAACTGAGAAAGGCAGGGAAGCAGAGCCAGGTTTAACTGCACAGATGACCTAGAATTAGGGTTTTGGTTTCAAAGGCCATAACTCCAAATTGTTTGGTCATTCTTGTTTCTATTGGTCTCTATATGGTATAAGGATCATGCATATCAATTTTCATGAAGAAATTCCATGGGGAAGGCATCTAATCAAGGGTTGACTTTTTGTGCAAGTCAGTGTAAAATCAGGGCATCTAAGGCCCCCAATGACCCAACCAAAGGGTGTTCTTCATCATTTTGAATGTGTATGATCTTTATTTGATCATAGAAGATGTTAGAAGTTCACAAAATTGAAGAATTTCAAGACATTTGCAAAGTTGCCTTTTTGGGAAAGTGACTTGTAATGGAAACTTGCCATTTTGGGAATGTTTTTCAACCTCCTCAATTTGATTCAAAAATGCTTCAAATGAGAAAACTTTGGTCATGAAAGTTGTAGAATGGATCATTCCCTTTTCAAAAAGTACAAGAACTCATTCTAATTCATTTTGGATCAAAAGTTATGGCTTGTCAAAGTTGGGAAAAATCACATAATTTCAAGTTTTGCACCAAAGAGGCAAAGTTGCAAAACCTCTTGCCAAGGCAAATTGTGACCTCAAAGTGACTTCTAACCTTTGCACAAACATAAACCAGTGCCTAAAATTCAGAATGCACCAAGAGTTTGTCCATTTTCATGACTTCTGCTTCAAGTAATCACAAAAGGGCCAAAAAGTCATAAAGTTGCAAAACCTATCACAAACCCTAATCCACTTGCTGCATTGCTTCTAATCCATTTCCATGGCTCTCCCTAATCTCAGCTGAGCCAAACCATGCCCCTATCACAGCCTCACACTTGCCCATACCTCAAGTACACCTAACTTGGACCTTATGCAAAAACACCCATACCAATCCCACAGTGCCACAACAACTTCTCTGACCCATCCAAATGTGATAAGTGGACCAAAAGGGACTCAACACAACACACACACAAGCCTGAAACATCCTCCAAGCCATAGCTCCAAGTTTTCACCTCTTATGCATTTTCCTTCGAAACTCAATATACAAGACACAAACACCAAAACAAACTTCATAGAATCGCTCAGCATGTTCCACTGATCATCCCTGACCCCTCACTTGTCCCTGAAATCACCATAATCAAAAACACGATTTCAACACTCCCTTGACCTGAGCTTCTGCAAACTTCTTCCAGAGGTCATATAAACTCCATCTAAGTGTCAAAAGCTTCTGAGGAGGATCATTGGAGCTTGTTGGAAGCAAAGAGCTGGCCAGAAAGTCCCTGTTTCGAAAGCTCAAGCTCAGGTAGCCATGGCATTTATTTTTCCAGAACTCCCATTTTTAGTTTCTAAATGCTTCCTTATGCTTCACTGATTATCATGATGTGATTTATTTTGAAAATGAATGAAAAATGGCCATGTATGCTTGTTCTGAAACTTTGCCCGTGAAATGAGTTTTGGTTTGATTCGTTTGATTCGGTGAAAATAAATGATTTTTGGGGTGGGGTTTAGGTTTAGAGATGTTTAAAGAGTGAATCTGGAGATTTTGGTGAAGATTTGATGCGTAGGGAGTGAGATAGCATGAACTGCTTGCCGGAGAAGATGACCGGAACACTGTTCCGGTCATCTGAAAGTCATTAGGGCTTCTGATTAGGGCTTAATCATAATTAGGCAAGTTTGAATGTGAGCCGTTCGTTTGCGCGCCAGGTCAACTCCCGCCCCTGTGAATTTGAATCTCAGCCATCAGATTAGCTGACTTTCTCTTTTTTCATTTAAATTCATTTTATTTTTATTTGTTTCATATTTATTTTGCACGAATTATTTAAAATAGCAAAATACCTTTAAAAATTATGAAATTTTTTGTCAAATATTTCATTAATTTTTAAAACCCAAAAATATTTTTATTTTTATTTTTTGCACTGAAAATTATTTTTAAATCATTTAAGTGTTTATTTTTAATTAATTAATGAAGATTAATTAATTAAAAATACATTTAGGTATTTAAAAATCCCAAAAAAATTCACATAGCATTTAGAAACATTGTTCAACCCTCAAACCAAATTTCTTTTTTGTCCTTGATGCCTTTTGATCATTTTCATTGGATTTAATTTCATTTTAAGGCAATATTTGGCTCCAAACTTCAAAAATTTCTTTCTGCCTAACCTTTGAGAGTTGAATGATGATTCTTCTTGCATTGCACTCTTCATAGAATTTAGTTTATAGGATAAAATTGGTTTGATTTGATCTTGCATTTTCAATTTGTTTAGCATTTTTCTTGGTAAGGTACCCCAAAACCCTAGCAATCTTAGGAAATTCATAACTTTCACTAGGTTAGGAGTTGGATCCTCTCCTTTGGGCAATGAGTTTGTATAGGTTTAGGGTATCTTTGATTGCATTTTCAAATTTTTATCATGTCATTTTCTTCTAGTTTTGGATTTTTGCTTTGCATGATGCATGTAGCCCTAATTTGTGCCTCCCTTTGCATCCATCTTTCATTTGCTTGCATCCATTGACTTGCCATGACATTTTGTGCATCCACATGATTCATAATACATCTTAGGACATATTAGAATCATGTTTGATCATTGCATCTTTCATTTTCCATGTTATTTGTCCTTTACATTTCATAACTTTTCATGTACATTCATGGTTCAATGCATGCCTCACTTGCATCCTTATGCTTGTTTGATCATTCTCATACCTTGCCTCATGTTTGTATCATCTCTTAGCATCATTAACATCATGTAAATGCTTCTGACTTTGGTTTGCATCATGACATTTCATTTCATTTGCATTGTATTTCATTTCTTTTTGCTAACTTTTCAGGTGGTAAGTTGTTTTGAGAAGTGAATTTGCCTTCACTTCTCACAATCTCTTCTCATCTCTCTTGCATCTTTGCTGCATTTTGTATGTGTATTAGAGTGAGCTTGCTCATTCATTTTCATCTTACCTTCTTTCTTCAAGCAACTTGTCTTCTTAAGTGAAGCAAGTTGTTTTGCTTCTTCCTCCTTTCATCTGCTTCCTTCCTGGTGGTTTCTCTGAATATCTTTCTCTCTTAAGCCTCATAAACCCTAGGATCTCCAAGCATGATAACAATTAGGGCTTGATTAGTTCCCCATTTAGCTTTTACCTTTGTGTCATCTTTGAGTCTTCTCTTCTCATCTCATAATCAGGGACTAAACCCTAAAGGCTTTAAGGCTTTGTGATTAAGCTTATGCCTGCATCCTTCTATTAGGATGGAGTGTATAACTTTAATCCTAAGTGTTAAACCCTTAATGTGTTTAAATCCTTTAACCAATCCACTTAATAATCATCAAGACATCAAGCTTGTAACTTGGGCCTTGCATTAGGGTTCTAATTCTTCCTTAATTGGTTAAGAAGGACTAACCCTAGTGTTAATGGACAAGTCCCCCTCAAGTTGTCTTACAAACCATAAAAATCACTTCATCATCTTATCTTTAACTAAAATCCACTTTAATAAAGGCTTGTTTTGTCATGAGGTTAATCCCTAATCATGGATTAAGTTGAGGAGTCTTTCTCAGCTGAAATGTTCTAATCGATTATCCTTCTACTAGGATGGTGTAATGAGTCCATTAAATCCCTGATTATGGCTTAAAATCATTACTTAACACTAAACAAAGACACCAAAAAAATCTAAGTAATCACAAGTAGGTTAATGATCTTAATCCTACATCATGGTAATTAAGTGTGAGATGCTGACTTCACATTTAAAGTATTCTCATTACCCCTGATCAGGGGGGAGGATGTGATGAGTTTACTAATCCATTGGTTTAGGTTTAAGCTCATTTTCTTATGACAACATCCAAAAAGCAATAAAAGGCTGAAAACACAAAAACAAACAATAATCGTCTCCTCCGGGATTCTTTTCTCATCTCATTCACTCATAAATGAGAACTTGCTTCTTCCGTCTAATGCAAGACAGTTTGCACCTGAGCCAGACAGGTCATACACTGGAGCATAGACAAGTAAGCAATTCACAAGTCAATTCATCTTTCAGTCTCTTTGGGTCGAACTACGGTGTTCTGACTTCCTCATTGCACGAGAGGATACGTAGGCATAACTTAACAGTTATCGAACAAAAGTCTTTGTATATTCCCCCTCCTTCCTGTATCAGTCTTCAAGCCTCATAGTCTTGAGCATTTCATTCCTGTTCTTACACTGACACTTCACTTATATACACTACACTTCTTTTGCACTGACACTTGCATTCTTTCCAGCTTTGATACACAGATAGCACTGACACTACTCCTTTAAAACACAATTTTTTTAAGCGTGGATCCCGTCGAGTACGGCGGACAATCTGGGTGCTAATATCTTCCCAGGTTGTAACCAACCCCCTTTCTCAGTCTCTCTGGTTCGCAACCGTCTTATCCATATCTTTTCTAGGTTTATGCAGCATTACCTTTCCTTCGGGATAAAAATGCCTAGCTGGCGACTCTATTCATTTCCTCCTCTTTCGCCGACCGTTCGCGTTTGTACCCTATTTGACTTAGCCTCATTTAGTGGGAGCGACACGTTGGACCAAGGATTCAGAATTAAATAAAATACGGAAAATAAAATGCGTACAAAGTAATGGGAGAGGGATACAAAATAAATATAGGGGATTGCGAGAAATAAAGGGGTCTCGTTGTAATTCACCCAAGAGAAAGCGTGTGTGCAGTGTTTTTGAACTGTTCGAAGGCGTTCGGCCTTTTTATTCGAAAACAACTATTCGAAGGCGTTGGACCTTTTTGGGACGCGTCGAAATTTGGTTCATTTACTTCCTTAGAATCGATTCAAGGTTAGAATCATTCTATGAGGAGTTGAACATTATTTTGAAATGCGGAAATAAAAATAAATTGAATTGAAGATTAAATTAAGATAGAATAATAAATTAAATAATTAAATAAATCAAATAATATTAAAAATAATAAATTAATTAAATTAATTTCAATGTTTATTTGCCAAAATAATAAAAAATAAATAGTAATAATAAAAAAAACTAATTACAAGGAGGGCCTCATATTGACCGAGTATTACCGATTTAATGAAATCGGGCGAACATCGGCCTTTTGTTATGTCATTGGCCCTTAAGCGAAAAAATAAAATGGAATATATATAATTTTAAGACATCTTTCTAAATAACAAGAAAATTACTAAATAAATAAGAAGAAAATTAAAATAAAGTAATATGTTATAAAAATAAAAAATTAACTTCTAAACAAAAATAAAAAAAAGGAAAAGAAATATAAAACAAAGGAGGGGGCTGCGCAGCATACTGGTGGTGTGGTTATTAGATAAATAATGCAGATTGAGCCAAGTTTTAAAAACCCAACAATAATTATCACTCATAATAAAATAAAATAACAACAAAAAAAAAGAGAGGGTGCGGTATGGATCTGTACGCGGTATGAATCAGAAATATATGGGCTTGTTAAAGCCCAGCTCGATCCACGTGACATCATGAAGGGTTTTAACAAAATAAGTATTAAATATAATATGTAAAATAATATAAAAAAATGCATCAGCTTTTCAAAGAAATAACAGACCCGCTCAGAGAACAAACAAATCGTTCTCATCTCAGTAAAAAACAAAAACAACAAAAAAAAGGTATACCTCTCCTCCTTACAAAGCGACGCCGACGAAGCCCCACCGTGAACAGTTCAACCCTACTTCCATTCACATCGCCGGAATTTGCCCCCCTCTCGAACGGTGCTCGCCGCTTTGGCTCTCGCGTGGACTCGGTTTCTTTTCAGTTCATGCTCTCCTGCCGTGGCTTCCGGCGGTGAGTTGTTGTGCGATATTAGATCTGTGAAGGTGACCCACCCACGCTGGTTTTTTTTTCGGTTCAAGCAGTTAGCTTCACGGTGACGGTAATGTTGCTCCGGCGGGTTCGCTCGCAGATGTTGGTGTTTGGTGGTAAGGAAGGTGGTTCAGAGGATGGTTTTGCGGTTTTGGTTTCTTCAGCTTCGTGTTTGGAGGTTTGTTGATGGTTTCAGCGCGTTTTGGTGGTTAGTTTGGTTTATAGTGAGTGTTGGTATGGTTTACAGTGCGTGGTGAACGGCGGTAGCGGTAAGACAGGTGGGAAGTTTGAAGGTGGGGGCTTACTGCTTGTTGTTTTTTTTTGCAGCTTTTGGATTTTTTTCTGAGTTTTGATTGTTGAAAGGTGATGGATGAGTTTGGTTTTGGGATGAAGGTGATGAGGTGATTATTGCGTGTTCTGTTTGTTTTTTGTCTGAGTAGATGGTTGAATATTATTTGAGTTTAATTTGCAAAAAAATATTTGAGGGAGATTTTTTTGATGTTTATTTGCAGAGGCTTCTTTCTTTAATGGGTTTTGAAGGTGATGGATTATGGTTTTTTTTTGTCCTGTGTCAAAAGAATAGTTTTATAGCAGAAAAAAGTGGTGAAATGAAGAATATGTTGAAAGACATTTAGATAGGAACGTGCAGATATGCTTGGAGAAATTATTTTGCGGAAGGAATTTTTGTGCGGACTATGATGGTGCGGATTGTACCATTTTTCAAGTGGGGAGAGTGGTGTATTGATAAAAAGCTGTTATTGTTTGTGCACATGGTGGGGCCGGTGGGATGTGCTGGCAACAAAATTGGATTGAACTGATATTTAATTTTTGTTTTATGATAAGTGTGTGTGTGAAATAATAATAATAATAAATAATAAATAATAATAAGATAATAATAATAGGAGATAGAAACTACAATAATAAACAAAAAGAATAAAATATAGAATATGAAAAATAAAATGAATAAAATAAATTTGGATAGCAAGAATAAATAAAAGTTACAATGGATAAAAATAAAAACTGGACTTCCTTTTTTAGTGATATGGACTTATGTTTTTTTTTTTGTATTTTATGGAATGAGTTAAATAGTTGTACTTAGAACTTTGTTTCTAACTAATATACTCTTTCTTCTTTTTTTAGTAATAGTAACAACACATATAAATGATAGAATATTTTTTAATAATAGTAAACACAAAAAATTAAAAAAAGTAGTGATGTAAATAAAAAAAATGAAAATAAATGATAATGAGATGGACCTTGAAAATTTAATCGAACACAGATCGGCTCCTGACTGAACAAATTAAAACAATTTTTTTTAATATGGTTAGATAGAAAAATAAAATGGCACAAGTAGGACAAATTTGGGGTATGACAATAACATGCATCTCCTATTACAAGTGCCATAAGAAATTTCGAAAGTAAGAATTTTATCTTCTTGTTACCTACCTCAAAGGTTAGTTTCCCTTTTTTAACATCTAGTATGGCTCCAGCGGTTGATAAGAATGGTCTACCTAGGAGGATTGGTATGTCGTCATCTTCTTGAATGTCCATGACAACAAAATCAGTAGGGATAAACAGCTGACCTATCCTAACAGGGACGTCTTCAAGTATGCCTATAGGGTATTTAACGGATCTATCGGCTAATTGAAGTGGCATCTTAGTAGGTTGTAATTCCCTAAGTTTAATCTTTCACAAACTGCTAAAGGCATTAAGCTCACACTAGATCCTAAGTCTAGAAAAGCTTTTTCGATGACATGATTCCCCAAAATACAAGGAATGGAAAAATTTCCGGGATCTTTATCTTTCCTTGCTAACTTATTTTTGGAAATAGAATTACATTCCACAGGTTTCGGATCTTCAAGTCTATGTTTATTTGTAAGTATGTCTTTGAGAAACTTTGCGTAATAAGGTATTTGGGTGATGGCTTTTGTAAAGGGAATTTCTACGTGAAGTTTTTCTATAACCTTAACGAATTTTTGATACTAATTATTGATCTGGGTTTGCTTTAGTCTTTGAGGGTATGGTATTGATGGTTTGTATGGCGGTAGTGGTATATAGGTTTTATTTTTAGGTTCTTCTCCTTTTTGACTTTCCGGGTTTTCAGATTACTCAGGTTCCTTCTCTTTATTTCTCTCAGAAGTTTTGGGCTCACTTAATTTAGGGTTTGAGTGTTCCTCATAAGCGGTTCCACTTCGTAGAATAATGGCATTTGCTTTCCCTTTCGGGTTTTGTTGAGGTTGTCCAGGGAACTGTCATCCATGTGTAGTCTGAGGGGCTTGGTTTAAAGCTACCTAAGAGATCTGGGTTTCAAGCATCTTATTGTGAGTAATAATTTGGTCAACCTTGGTTCCTAACTGGGTAATTAGTTCGTTAACATGGACGTTTTGGTTCATGAACTCTTTGTTTTGTTGTGTTTGAGCGGTGATAAAATTTTCCACAATTTTCTCAAGGCTCGGTTTTGGTGGTACAGGTTGCATAGGTTGATTTTTTCTCGGGGCTTGGTAACCTTGTTGTCTCGGAGGTGCGGTATTTTGGATAGGGTTATTATTTTTATAGGAGAAGTTTGGGTGATTCCTCCATCCAGGGTTGTATGTGTTTGAAAATAGGTTCCCTTGGGTGTAGTTCACTTGCTCAGGGCTAGTCTCATTTAACAAATTTCATTCGGCTGATTGGTGTCATTACGTCCCACATATCTCACAATTCGACGAAACTGCAGCTACAGTATTTGAGGTTGTACACATATGTTCGACTCTAAGGGCCAACGTGTCCATTTTAGCTTGCATCATGTCTATAGAGCTTAACTCATGTATTCCTCTTTGGGCTTCCTTCTTTTCCATTGTTGCTCATTCTACTCCCCATGATTGATGGTTTTGGGCCATATCTTTGATAAGGGCACTAGCTTCAGGGTAAGGTTTGTTCATTAGTGCGCCACCAGCAGCGGCGTCGATGGTCATCTTAGTGTTATAATGAAGTCCATTATAGAAGGTTTGAATGATTAGCCAATTCTCTAAACCATGATGTGGGCATTCTCTCAATAGTTCTTTATATCTCTCTCAGGCTTCGAACAACGATTCTCCTTGGTTTTGGGTAAATCTGGTTATTAGGTTTCGAAGAACAGCGGTCTTACTTGGGGGAAAATATCTAGCAAGGAATACTCTTCTAATGTCTTCCCAAGTTGTTTTGGAATCGGGTGGAAGGGAATCTAACCATGATAAAGCTTTATCTCTGAGGGAAAAAGGAAATAATCTTAAGCGTATCGCCTCAGGAGGAGCTACATTAGTTTTAAAGGTGTCTGCTAACTGGAGAAAGTTTTTTAAATGTTGGTTTGGGTTCTCGGTAGCAAGACCTGCGAATTGTCTCTGTTGCACTAATTACAGCAGAGATGGTTTAAGTTCAAAATTATTAGCTGGGATAACGGGGTTTACTATACTGGAACTAGGTTCCTCGTTTGATGGTTGGGCGAAATATTTAAGAGGTCTTCGGATTTGATCTTCGGCCATAGCTCTCCTAATCCTATGGAAAAATAAATATGCGCAAGCGTAACGTTCAGGTTCAGCTAGAGGGTCTACTAAGTTTCGGAACTACGAGTCTTTCGCATTGACCGGCAGGTAACAACCTTAGTCTAAACGGTATAACTACAGGGTATGAAATTTGACGAAATTGGTCCCCAACAACGGCGCCAAAAACTTGATGCGTGTTTTTCACAAGTGTACGAACACGTCAGAGTAAAATAAAAGATTTTCGAATCCACAGAGACCAAGTGTCAATCTATCGTATATGTTGTTATGGTGTGTATCTAAGGCAATTGAAGATAATGGTTTTAAAGAGTGCGCAATGGTAAACAAAATAATAATTTTAAACAATTAATAAAGACAGGTTCAAATGCAATTCACATAATCGATTGATAATCCGGTACTTGTTAATAGAACTACATATGAGCAATTTTTTCTACTTTGAAAATAACTAATTTAACAGGAACTGTCGCTTTCACGTATTCAGAACCGATCACACAGACGTATACAAACTCGATCACTCGATTGTAGTAACACCCCGATGTGAAGTGATTACTACTTTAAAACTGATATATGCCTAGGAGATACTAAGTTTGGATTATTGAAAACGAAAATCTAAGGCCCTATTTATAGGAGAACAAATAGTAAGAAAAGACCAGGATGCCCCCTCCACTAAAAAGTGGAGGGAAACCACTTTTGCCTTGTGGCGCCTGCCACAGGCTCATGGCGTCCGCCATGAGTGTAAAAAGGTGGAAAAAGTGGGGATCATGGGCTCTTGCAGTTGTGAAGTGGTCTTGAGATGTGGCCACGACATGGCTGACCCCATGGCGCCAGCCACAGTGGGTGTTGTAAGTGTAAAATGCTGAATTTCTTGATTTTTATTCGTTTCAGCTCTTCTTTCGCTCCTTTTCTCGATTTAGGCCCCAATTACATAAAAAAAACCTGAAAATAAAGAAAAACAAATTAATAACATAACAAAATAGCAATAAAAACTAAGAATGCATGCGAAATCAGAGTCAGAAATACGGTGAAATTTAGTGTTATCCGAATCATAAATTCCTATCCATGAATTCTAATTAAATTTCATATCTTGTATTCTATTGACCTATAATCATTCTCATGCATATTCACATGTTATTCATCTTCAATTTTCATCATTGTTGATATTATATGATACTTGTTTCATTTCTTCTCACTTCTTCTTCTTTTTTGCTACATCTTCTTAAAGCATTGCATCCATGACTGTATGATCATTCATCTACATTTATATGCATCTTAATATATCATTTAATTCTGACTTTGATGTTCATTCATGCATTCATTCATGTTTTCATGTCATAAGCATTCATACTCCATCTTTGGTTCATAACTTGAATATGTGTGAGTCTTTAGCACCCTTCTTGACATAGTTTGATATATTTAGGTACTATAACCTTAGTGGACACTCTTAGGATATGGATACTGACTTTAGATGTATTTTAACCAATATGGCCCTACACCCTTAGGTTTAGGCTTTGTTTGAACCCTAGTTTCACTTTATAAGATGTTTGGTGCTTAATTGTCTTCTTTCTTTCACTTATGCTTTCATGTTCCATTGTCGAGCTAAACTTTTCTTGTAGGAGCTAATGGTAAGTTGAGTGTGTGGATGTGAATCCACATACAACTTTTCTCTCACCTCTTTAAAGCTTTATCTTATATGATTGTGATAAGCATCTTATGCTTCTTTGACATTTCACTTCTCTTCATCCCTTTGAGTTCTTAACTCAACTTCAATCTTTGAAGTGAGTTAGAACTTGTTTATTTTCTATCTTTTAGACTTATTTTTCTTATACTACACTTAACCTTAGGAATCTCCAAGCATGATAACATTAGGATAAGTCTTAGTCCCCTTTTAGTTTTTACCTTTTGTTTCTCTTAGAGTCTTCTTCTCTCGTCTCAAAACAAATGCAAAAACATCTAATAAAGGTTGATACATCTTCATGTGCCAAGATCTTTATACCATGGGGTGCTTGTAAACATTCCATCTTTGAATGCTTTATAAGTTATCTACCATGATGAACAATTCTTTAGCATGGATTTATATCACAAAGAAAACTCAAAAACACGTATTCATTCTAAAACAACAAAAACACTTAATAAAGGGAGTAGGTTAGTGTGCTTAAGCCTTGAGCATTGGAAATAAGTTTGAGGGTCTTCCCCATACTTAATGAGTTTCATTACCATTCTATTTTGGAGTGATGTATGAAGTACACATTCCATTGTAAGAGACTTTGGGACACTTGCTTACACAAAACACTTCAAATAAAAAACTCTTAAAACACTTCAAAACTAACAAAGACGTATTTCCTTCGGGAATTATTTTCTCATCTCACTCACTCTTATTGTAAGAATGTGCCTCTTCATGTTCTCGTGCAATACGGTAACATACTCGATTCAGCAGCCTGCAATACCTGAGCTAAAACATTGGTTGTTCCTTTAAAAAACACAAACAAACAAGTTTTACACCTAGGTTAGGGGAACTACGTCGCTCTAATTTTCATACCCGTTGAGATACACAGGCAGTAGGGTAGAGCTCATTCTAGCACAATTCTTTCTTTTCCCTACATCGTTTCACTTCCCCTTTTTTGTTCTTTATGCAGTTCCAATTTAGTTGCCGATTACAACACCCTTCGAGCATTGAAAGTAAGTGTGGATCCCGTCGAGTACGAAGGACGTGAAGGGGTGATAATATCTTCTCTTCATATAACTGACTCCCTTGCCCGTTATCTCTGGTTAGAAATACTTTGTTCTTTCATTTCCCCTAGGTTTGTGTTGCATTACCTTTCCTTTGCTTGGGATAAAAATTCCTGGTTGGCGAATCTTCTTCATTTTTTGCGCCAATTTCGTGTTTGTACTAGGATAAAAATCCCGGGGACTACACATGTTGGAGGCATATAAGTTATCTTTTCTTTCTCTATTGGAGCCAACTATTTTCGTATACATATCTTCTCCATATCAAGACGACAAGCCTTACTATCTTTAGTTTTGCTTGGTATGTTTAGAACTGTGTCAATCAAACTATCACACACATTTTTCTTCATGTGCATCACATCAAGACAATGTCTAACATCAAGACTTGACCAATATAGAAGGTCAAAGAAGATGAACCTATTTTCCATATATTTTTCGCAACTGTCCCATTTTCTTTTTCTATCTTCCCAAAGACAACATTAATTTGTTCTTGTTGTTGATAAAATTCATCCCCGGTTAAAGGTTCAGGAGCATCCTTAAACTCTTGCTCTCCATTAAAAGCCTTTTGATATTGTAGCGGTAAAATCATGAGTGTAAGTTATTAGTTAACTTAACTTAAAGTAAATAGAGTCGTCACCGCGCTTTTATTTTATTCCAAGTGGAAAAGGAAAAAAGAGCAAATAAATCCTAATGAATCTCTCTTCTCCTGGCCTGCATCTTGAATATTATAACTTGGCCAGTTACTTGGTCCAATTTGTTGAAGATTCATTCTCCTGACCGCACGAAGTCTGCAATGATTTCATTGTAAAATCTAGTTACAGTCTCCTTTTACAGGCTGGTGTGTTGCAGATGCTTGATGACCCCTCCTTGGCAGCTCTGGACCTTTTCTGGAATTCCCCATTGCTGTTGAAAGTGTGTATTTACTAGCCAAAGGAATTATTATGTCGTCGCACGAGGGTTTGTGTGTTTTGCTTTAACAACATTGAAATGGCTAATTGGGTAGGAATTCAACCTATTATTGTTGGTGTGGAGAAAAGTAGTTGTTTGGGTAGGAATTCAACCTATTATTGTTGGCTCATGTTACGAACATTCTCTAAAGTGGGCAATGAATTTGGCCTGCAAGTGTTCTAAATAGTTTCTTTGTTTTATCTGGTACGTCACTTGTTGGTGTATCTAGCGGAGTCGTAATCAAATCATTTTCAGCGATGAAATTGAGAATGTTTCGGTTGTTGGTGTATCTAGCGGAGTCGTAATCAAATCATTTTCAGCGATGAAATTGAGAATGTTTCGGTTATCTTCAATAGAATCTTATTACTATCTTGGAGGAGGTTAGGTAGTGGAAAACCCCAATTTAAACCTTATAAATTTTATGATTGGTTCAAAAGCCTATTAATTTTTCGTAATTCAACTTATTCCTGTCATGTTTGTCTACACTTTGTAACAAACTGTGAGTTTGGTGGTCTTTTTATCAACTGATATTAATATAATTCATTTGATTATAAAAAAAAAATTATTGGGACATTACTAAAATAACTTGATAGTAGTATGTATTAAATCTAGTGAACTTCTTTTAAAGTCTACGTTAGAGATGCATGTGACCTATATGCCACTTACTCTATTTTGGACAATTATAAATATAATTGACTATTTGTAACAATTAAAGCTGTTATAAATATAATTGACTATTTGTAACAATTAAAGCTGTTAGATTAATATAAATTAAAAATTAAAATTTGGAGTAAGTCTAATAAATTTATTCTTGAAGTAAAAATATTTGCACTCATATTATATATATATATATATATATATATATATATATATATATATATATATATATATATATATATATATATATATATATATATATATATATATAAATTAAATAATGTTAAAATTTGAAGTAAATCTATTAAATTTACTTCTGGATTAAAAATATATATATATTACTCGTAACCTTTTGGTTGTTATTATTAAACTTGTGAATATAGGGCCAATATTTTGTCTGGGCTAGACGTGGAGTTGGGGATGAGGACCTTATTATTACTTTTTTTATCAAAGAAAAATGGATGTTCATGAGACCCATGTGAATGGAACCAAACAAAGATAAAAGCAATTTACTTTTCTCCGTAATTATGTGTTTTCCCCCACCTGACTTTGACCGTCCTACATAGAACGGTAGCTAAATGCCAATATATTGCAACAGTATATATTCCATTCCACCATTTTATGGTGCTTTCTTCCGGCGATGTGTTGTTACCATTTTGGAGAGGACATAGCATGCATGCGGTATGGGATAGGCTCGTGAACTCTGACGCAACCAAAATTGCTACTATTATGATAACTATTTTCATGAAAAAAGTCTCTCTCATGGCAGTTGAAAGTTATATATATATATATATATATATATATATATATATATATATATATATATATATATATATATATATATATATATATATATACACACGTGAGAAAATCACAAGTGTTATGTAGTGTCAAGTAGTACAAAAAATCGAACCCACTGGAAAATGTATATGAGTATCAAATTTCTTCTATTCTAATGTTGTTTATCTAAAGCGATCGAAAAAGTGGTTTGTTTGATTCAGAGTGAAATTTAAATTAACAAATAATAAAGATAGGAGACATGATTTATGATTGTCTATCTATACGTACCCTAACGAGTATTCAACATTGATTACGAGAATATCTAAGCATTTAAATAATAAAGTAGATAAAAGTGTGTGTCACTTATTTTCGTGGCGTACGCTATCTAGATGTGTTTCTTGTTATGCCTGAGTGACTTTCTCAATGGAAAACAAGTCGCCTTATCATGGTGGGCGTCTCACTACTATACTGTTTAGCAATCTGATATCAGACATTGATGCATATCCATTTTTACATTGATCATGTCTATGCTGCCTTTGCTTTCGCAACTGATATAGACATGTATTTTGGAACTTAAATTCAAAAATAAAAGGGACTAAAAATTATCGTTATTAATATTGGATAAATCAATTGGCGGTGAAGGTGCAAAAAATGCAAGAAAGGGGAATTTGAATCGCATTTAACCTTTTTAAACTCTTTCACTTCTTATCTTTTCTACGCTTGAATGATTATCAGAATCTACGAGGTAGATTCTGAATAGTGATGTGGAAGCATAACATATGAGCATATCAGAGTCTGCAATACACAAGCATAAACAATAAGGCAGAAGTAAAGACACATGATATATCCTGGTTCACTTGAGCAACTACCAAGCTAATCCAGTCCACCCTTCCAAGGTGATTTCACCTTGATCTCAAGGTCTTAAACCAGTATAATCAAACTGATTATTACAGATGCACGGGCAACTGCTGGTGACTAGCCCATAATGAAACTTTCAGGGACCTGACCAAATATAACATTCATTAAGCTATCAGAATCTGATCAACCTGATCTCTTATTTAGGATTTCCCACAATGATATCCATCAGGGATCTCAGCAGAGCCTGACCTTCACTAGGTCCTCTCTGAGATATGACTATCATTGTCTTCTCAATTAATTTGATCTTCACTCGATCATTTGAGGGACTTTTAATTTTTAACAGAATTAAAATTCAAGAGATTTGATGCTTCTAAATAAACAGATAAACTCCTAAGTTTAAGTACAAACAAACACATCGGTGTTTGAGCATGATACGAGCAATAACTCCATGCGTTCTTCAGAGTCTACAAAGATGTATTTGATTAACAGTTAAATGACATGATGTAGAACTTCTTCATCTTCATTGTTGAGTAAGCTTCGAGCAGCAACTTGTTGCTTCAGATCTTCAATAACTCAGATGATGAAATGGTTGATGATTTGATTGTTTTCCATCAATATTTGCATTCATCAACTCTTGTGATTTCTTATTATTGTAGTGTTGATTGATGATCTCTAAGTTTCAACAATAATGGTCGTATTTTCATTGATGCAACAATGTTGATCTTTTCTTTATTTTTTCGAAGAATTTGAAAGCATGAAATCATTTCCTTTAAATAGCCCAACAATTATAGTAGTTGAAGAGTCGTTGGCCATTTTGAAAAAGGAGACGTTATATAATGATGAAGTAATCTAGTCACATTTCTTATTTTCATACTTTCTAGCTAGTTGAGAAGACGTGAGACTAGTGTTCAGTGTGCGATCACTACTAATGATAACATTTGTCTTCTGAACTTCTGAGGCTTCTGATGATAGTGTATGAAGTTGTCGCTCCCGTGATTTTCATCCTAGTACAAACGCGAAAGTGGCATGGAAAAGGTAGAGTCGCCAGCCAGGCATTTTTATCCCGAAAGAATGGGAAAGGTAATGTTGCACAAACCTGAGGAAGAAGGAAAGGACAAGGTCCTGCGAACCAAAGATCTGGGTTCGGGAGTCGGTTACGACCTGGGAAGGTATTAACACCCCAGACCGTCCGCCGTACCCGACGGGATCCACGCTTGCTTGTTTGTTTCAAAGGGTGAGAAATAAAGTGATGCTGAACAAAAGAACTGCTAAGTGGAATGAGAATGGAAATGAGAAAGGGAACTGGAAAAGAAATGAAAAGAAATGGGGAAATGTAGGGAAAATAAAGAATGTGCTCGAATGGGCCCTACCCCGCTGCCTACGTACCTCATCGGGAAAATGAGGATCAGAGTCGACGTAGTTCTCCTAACTAAGGAGGGAACTATTTTTTGTGTTTTTTATGGCTAGAACTGCGTATGTCTATGCTCTGGAGTTGCAGGCTCGTCTGGTACGAGTGCGTTTATCGTCTTTCATGCGAGACAAGTCGTCGCAAGTTCGCGTTGTGAGTGAATGAGGTGAGAAAGAGAAGTTCCCACAAGATGGTCGCTTATTTTTTGTTTTTGTCTTTTATGAGAAGTGTTTTTAATTTGTTTGTGAACATTCTCATACTAAGACCTATCCATTGTGGTAAATACTTACACCTTCGTCCCGAAACAGGATGCATATAAGCACTCCGCAACAAAGTCTCATGGCGTATAAGAATGTTCAACCTTTATTAAGTATTTTATTATTTTCTTTGTGAGATGAGAAAGAAAGACTCAAGTTGAACAAAGGGAAAAAACTAAGGGAACTAAGACGCAACCCTAATTTGATTATTATATTCAAAAAGTGATCCTAATGATTTGTGAGGTTTTTCTATTCCTAAGGAAGAAAGGAAAAGAACTAGAACTCAACTTACTTCCTAAGGAAGTTAAGTTGGTTCTAGGAAATAGGGGAAGCATATACAAGTGAAATACAAATATTAAGGCAAAAACATAAAAATGAGATGAAGAAATAATAGCTCAAATGCATGTTAAAACATAAAACCAAAATAAAAGCTACACCTCATGTAAACACCGTTAATAGGAATTCTAAGCCTAAGTCCTAATGCACCATAAAATCCTAAGCTAAACTATGTGGGTTTAAAATGGCAAAAATGACTAAAGTCAATGCACTAAAAAAATAGTAAAAGTCCTGGAAAAAATAGGAAATTAATTCCCTAAGGTCTCTAACATGAATCTAACATTGTGTTAAAAAATATCCTAAAAATTCATAGCCAAATTATTTCAAATGGTCACTTAAATCTACCTAAGATTCAACCACGCATTTACACAAACAACACTATCAAAACAGTGGATAAAAAGGCCTAAAAAATATACCAAAAATTATTCCAGGTTCTATTATTAGACCTCTAATCATATCAAAAAGGTTGTGACAAAAACCATACAGGAGATGGGAGAAATAAAATGTACAAAATAAAGTGTTCATGAAAGAAATCAATATAAAACTAATTAAATGGAAAATCGAAATTAAATTGAAAAATACCAAAAATCAGAAAGTAAAAATTTTGAAAATTTCTAAAATGAATTAGGATCCTACTGTAATTTTTATGGAATTTTATCATGTGTTTTAATATTTTTTACGGATTAAAATCAAAAGCTATACAAAACAAAAAATAAAAAAACAAAGAAAAAGCACGGGAGGTGTATGAAGCAGTTTTTATTAGTCAAAATGCTAATGGGCTTGGTTTGAGGGGGTGCGAAAAGCAAGAAGCCAAGGCCCAAGGGCACAGGAAATTGAGGGAGCATGCCATAAACCTTCAGTCAACCTCTTGACTTCAATAAGGGCCACTTGATCTAAAGTCCTCTAGGAGTATTCTGATACGACGTTCACAAACGCAGGAACATGATTACTATTGTGCACTACACACACACAAACAACCGCACAAAGGGCCAATCGGACGGTGACAAGTGTCACCGCCGATGTAGCTGAAGATTCCAAAAGTCTTATCCTTATCTCATTCTCTTAGGATCTTAACCGATGGATTTAATGGACTTAAAGGGGGATTAATTGATTTAATATTTCATTAATATCCTTTCAAATTATCAAGAAAATCAATTAATCCTTCTCATTAACTTAAACTAATTGCTCTTTATAATTAACAGAACATAAACCAACACAAACACTAAAAGGGGCCAAGAAGGAAACGGAAAACCCTAAGTCCTCTTTATCCCTTCTCTCTCACGCCGCCATCGTCTCTTCTACCTCCATTCTTATCTCGTCCACCGTCATCCGTAAACGCGAATTCGAAAACAAGCTTCTCAGGTTTGTCACCAGTCAACATAACTTAAAGGCTATATTCGACTTACTCGAACAATACGATTAAGATTCAAAAGCTAACACCAGAATTGACTCGCGAAATGCACTTATTCAGAGGTTTTGAAATTCCAACGCGGTGGTTGCTTGAAGCTCAAGGTGTTTCTTCTTCAAGACGCAATTTCAACAAAAGCTTCTCACAGACGCGACTCCGTGACCTCGATCGTTCTTCAATCGGAGCTTTGTCGGCGACCTGCGAAGCCAAGATGACATCGGTGGCGACGTTTCGTATTTCTCTGTGTTCCGCTTATAGCAGCATCAAATCCGTGAGATCGAAGACTCAGGTGCGATTTCCATTGTTTTTCGATCTTCTTCTTCTGAGTTTTTGATTACGCTTCTTCTTCCTCTCTTGCGTAATCTTGCAATCTAAGATTATTGTATTGGTGTTCTGTGTAGACTTTGGTTTGAAAGGTTGTTCCGATCTTGTGTGTTTGAAGTTGTTATGTGATTCTTCTGCGTATGTGTGTGGTGTTCTTGACGAACATGGTTGAATTTGCAGGGAGTGTTGAACCTTGTTGGTGATTGAAGATCGATGCTGAGGATCCTGAGAAGTTGTTAAAGATGATTGGAGAGCGATGAATAGTGATGGTGATTAATGGAGGATGAGTATTAGAGGAAGATGAAGTTTGAGAGTAGAAGCATAAACGAAAAATGGAAGCCTGAAGAGTATTGAAGACTGAAGAGAAACTCATAAAAAAATGGAGCCCGAAGATGGAGGATAAACCTCTGCTTTATAGAGGATTAGAGAAGCTTTGTGAAGGATCTCAGGTGAAACTTCCAGAAGAATTCTGTTGTAAGTTTGTTAGAGTTTTTTGTCATTTTCCTAACTGACTTGTAACTGCAATTGTAACTGAATTTTTCTTCTTTCGTCTTCTTGAGTACTCACCAATTTTTGGTTTTGTTTATGTAGGAGATTTAACCTTGAAGACTGTCGCTCCCGATAAATGGGGACTAGCCCAAATAAAGGTACAGACGCGAACGGTCGGCGAAAAGAACAGTGAGAACACACAGCAGTGAACCCACTGGAAAAGAAAAGAATTGCCAGCTAGGCATTTTTATCTTGGAGGAAAGGTAATGCTGCATAGACCTAGAAAGACATGGATAAGACGGTTGCGAACCAGAGAGACTGAGAAAGGGGGTTGGTTACAACCTGGGAAGGTATTAGCACCCAGATTGTCCGCCGTACTCGACGGGATCCACGCTTAAAAGATTTGTGTTCTAAAGGGGTAGTGTCAGTGCAATTTGTGCATAAAAGAGCTGGAAAAGGACGTACAGGTGTCAGTGTAAGAGAAGTGAGTGTATATGTGTGGTGTCAGTGTAAGGAAAGAGTGAAATGCTCAAGATCATGAGGCTTAAAGAATAAAGCTGGAATGAGGGGGGATATACAGAGACTTTTGTTCGATAACTGTTAAGTTATGCCTACGTATCCTCTCGTGCAATGAGGAAGTCAGAACACCGTAGTTCGACCCAAAGAGACTGAAAGATGAATTGACCTGTGAACTGCTTACTTATCTATGCTCAAGTGTATGACCTGTCTGGCTCAGGTGCAAACTGTCTTGCATTAGACGGAAGAAGCGAATTCTCGTTTGTGAGTGATTATGATGAGAAGAGAATCCCGAAGGAGACGATTATTGTTTGTTTTTTTGTATTTTCAGTCTTTTATTGCTTTTGGAAGTTTGTCATAAGTTAATGAGCTTAAGCCTAAACCAATGGATTTGGTAAACTCATCACATCTTCCCTCTGATTAGGGGTAATGAGAATACCTTAAGTGTGAAGTCAGCTTCTCACACTTAATCACCTTTGATGTGGGATTAAGATCATTAACCTACTTGTGATTAATTAGATGTTTTTGTGGTTTTTGTTTAGTGTTAAGTAATGAGATTAAGCCATAATCAGGGATTAAACAGACTCATTACACCATCCTAATAGAAGGATAATAGATGAGAGTGTTTAAGCTGAGGAAAGCTCCTCAACTTAATCCATGATTAGGGATTAAACTCATGACAAAACAAAATCTTTATTAAGTGGATTTTATTTAATGATATGATGATGAAGTGTTTTTTAGGGTTTGTAAGACAATTTGAGGGGGACTTGTCCATTAACACTAGGGTTAGTCCTTCTTAACCAATTAAGGAAGAATTAGAACCCTAATGCAAGGCCCAAGTTACAAGCTTGATGTCTTGATGATTATTAGATGAATTGATTAAAGGAGTTAAACACATTAAGGGTTTAACACTTAGGATTAAAGTTATACACTCCATCCTAATAGAAGGATGCAGGCATAAGCTTAATCACAAAGCCTTAAAGCCTTTAGGGTTTAGTCCCTGATTATGAGGTGAGAAGAGAAGACTCAATGAGAAACAAAGGTAAAACTAAGTGGGGGACTAATCAAAACCCTAATCATTGTCATGCTTGGTTGTTCCTAATGTTTGTGAGGTTTACAAGAGAAGTCTTCAATGGAACCACCAGGAAGCAGATGAAAGGATCAGGAGAAGCAAAGTAACTTGCTTCACTTAAGAAGTCAAGTCACTTGAGGAAAGAAAGTGAGAAGAAGAAGAATGAGCAAGCTCAATCCCAAACACAATACAAAATGCAGCAATGATGCATAAGATAGATGAAAAGAAGTTGTGAGAAGTGAAAGCAAATTCACTTCTCAAAATGACTTACCACCTGAAAAGTTAGTGAAAGGAATGCAATGCAATGCAAAATGGGATGAAATGGCATGATGCAAACCAAAACCAAAAGCATATATGAGATGATAATGATGCTATGAGATGATGCAAACATGAAACAACACATGGGGATGATCATACAAGCTTATGGATGCAAATGAAACAAGTTAAGAAACATGAACATACATGAAAAGTCATGAAGTGCAAATGGCATACAACATGGAAAATGCAAGATGCAATGATCAAACATGCTTTCAATATGTCTTAAGATGTCAAATGAATCAAATGGATGCATAAAATGCTATGGCAAGTCAAGGTGTGAATGCAAATACAAGATGGATGCATATGGAAGCCCAAATTAGGGTTTATGATCAATGCATCAAACAAAAACCAAAATCAGAAGCAAACATCAAGATAAAAAATTGAAAATGAAATCAAAGGATCCCTAAACCTATACTAACCCAATGCCCAAAGGAGAAGTTCCAACTCTTAACCTAGTTCAAGATATGATTTTCCTAAGTTTTCTAGGGTTTTAGGGTTCCTTAACAAGAAAAATGCCAAACAAATGGAAAATGAAAGATCAAATCATGCCCATTTAATCTCACAAACTACATGCTAAACAAAATGCAATGCAAAAAGAATCAAGGTTCAACCCTCAATGGTTAGGCAGAAATGATTTTTGGAAGTTTGGATCAAAATAATGCCTAAAAATGATTTTTATTCCATGAGAAATTCTCAAAATGCATCAAGATCAAAAAAGAAATTTGGTTTGAGGGTTGGACAATGTTTCTAAATGTTTTTAAATGTTTCATGAATTTTTTGGTGATTTTTAAATACTTAAAAGCATTTTTAATTAATTAATTCTCATTAATTAATTAAAAATAAACTTTTAAATATTTAAAAATATTTTTAAAATGCAAAAAATAAAAATAAAAATGTTTTTGGTTTCTGAAATTAAATAAAAGTTTGTACAAAAAATTTCAGAATTTTTGAATAAGTTTTGCTATTTTTAATAAATTGTAGAAAACAAATGTATTTAAATGAAAATAAAAATGAAATTAAATGAATTAATGAAGAAGTCAACTGATCCTAAGGCCAGTATTCAAACTTACACGCGCGGGAGTTGACTAGGCGCGCATCTGGACGGCCTACATTCAAACTCACTAACCCTAATTAATTAGCCCTAATCCAGCCTTAATGACTTTCAGATGACCGGAACAGTGGTTCCGGTCATCTTCTCCGGCGAGTCCAAATGCTAAATCACTCTACACGTAATGAAAATGAAAACTAACTATCCAGAAATCATCCCCATCCCAAAACGAACCAAACCCCTCACTCAAACATCATTTATCATTCATAAACAGAGAGAATCGAATCAAACAATTTCTAGGGCAAAAATTTCAGACAAAGCATACATCCTGGTTTCTCAACCATTTTCAAAAATAATCACATATTCATGACCAGGGGAGTGTATAGAAGCTATTTAGAACTTAAAATCATGCTTCTGGAAAAAAAAGTTCATGAAGCTACCTGAGTTTGAAGCTCTTCAGTTTGCAACTTTCTGACCTCTTTTCTTTGTGCAACCCACTCCTTTTAGGCCCCTGATGACATATTGATGCTTAGAAGGAGTTTGTGTTGGCTGGTTTGGAAGTTTGAACAAGTTCTGTTCAGTGCAGTGAAGGAATCGTGTTTGTGATTCTGGCAGTTTAAGGCAAGGATGATGGATGCTTTGTGACCAGGAAGATGAGTTGAGTTGATCTATGAAGTTTGTTTGTGTGTTTTTGAGCTGTGTGATGAGTTTCGAAGGGTTTTGCTCAAGAGGGTGAAAATGAGAATGTTGTGTTGTGGCTGGTTTCAGGCTTGTGTAATGTATGCTTTGTCTTGCTTTTGATTCACATAAACAAATCTTATTGGTCAGATGACATGACATGTGCTTTTGTGATTGGTATGGGTGCTTTTGCAAAATGTCAACTTTTGTGTAAGAGAAGCATGGGTCATGTTCTAGCCAAGTACATGGAAGGTGTGCTGCGCAACATGATGTGAGGAAGGGTCTAGGATTGATCAGCCAACTAGCCAGCAAGTGGATGAGAAGTTATCATGACTTTTGCAACTTGGCTTGCCTTTGGTTCTTATGAGAGAAACTTGATCCATAAGCCATGAAACATGTGATTCCTTGGGTGCATTCTGATTTTTATATGTTGTGTGATCATGTGTAAAGGTTTGACATCAATTAGAAGTCACAAATTGCCTTGGTACAAGAATTTGCAAGTTTTTCCATTTGGTGCATAACTTGAAATTTAGTGATTTTTGCCAACTTTGATGAACCATAACTTTTGATAAAAAATGAATTAGGTCATGTTCTTGTACTTTTTGAAAAGGGAAAGATCTATTCTACAACTTTCATGACCAAAGTTTTTCCATTTGAAGCATTTTTGGATCAAAAAGTAAGGGTTGAAAAAGTTGCCTAAAATGGCATTTTCATTACAAGTCAAACTTGCCCAAAAAGTCAACTTTGCAAAAGACTTGAAATTCTTCAATTTTGTGAACTTCCAACCCCTCCTTTGATCAAATAAAGATCATATACACTCAAAATGATGAAGAACACCCTTTGGTTGGGTCATTGGGGGCCTCAGATGCCCTGATTTTGCACTGACTTGTTCAGAAAGTCAACCTTTGATCAGTTGACTTCCCCAAGGAATTTCTTCATGAAAATTGATATGCATACTACCTATACCATATAGAGACCAATAGAAACAAGAATGACAAAAAATTTGGAGTTATGGCCTCTAAAACCAAAACCCTAATTTTAGGTCATCTGTGCAGTCAAGCCTGGCTCTGCTTCCATACCAATCCCAGTTCTTGTGATTTTTTGACATTCCTGACTTTGAGAGGATATAATGTGATACTTGAACACACATAGTCCCCTTTGAAGTGATTGATGGCCTTTGGAGTGGCTCAAGAAGCTCTTAGATTGCTCAGATCACAAACCCTAGATGCAGATGACTTAGAAACAATGCAATGACTCAAAGTTGTGATATGAGATGGTATGATTGAGTTTATGCATATGAAATGATCACAAGCCATGGTGTGAATGGGTGAGGGCAAATTTGGGGTGTTTACAGCTGCCCCTATTCAAACATGAGTTAGCTGTGTAGGATGTAAGCAACGACTTAGCAGGCAAACAAGATAACTTGTGGTTGAATACCAAGACAGTCCAAAATTTGCACTCACAGAATGAAGAAGAAAAGGGATATAGATTGTAAAAGAAAATAAAGTATATTGCAAAGTGTGGGAGACGGAGGACGTTCGTCGAGCAGAGGACGACTGCTGGGGAAAGAGCAATGACGGGGACGGCCGACATGCTAAAAGTGCGGAAAATAAAGCGATGACGGGGACGGCCGACACGCTGGGGATAAAAGGTATGATGATGGGGACGGCCATCAAGTTCATAAAGTAAAGCAACCAACGATGGGGACGGCCATCGGGCTAAACTGAAAGGAAAAGGGACCACGACGGGGACGGCCATCGGGTTAAAGAATAAAATGAAATAAAACAGATGATGAGGTACGGTCATCAAAGGTGAAGGACGATCACCTAGCAGGGGACGGATGCTCTGTTGGGGTTAGATGAGGGACGGTCATCTAAGGTGAAGGGCGATCACCTGGCAGGGTACGGCTGCCGAAAATATCGCGACATAGGACGAATGTCGGATAGAAAATCAACGATGGGGACGGCCATCGGATGAGCATGATGGAGGACGACCATCAAGAGGTGGAGGACGACCACCTAGCAGGGTACGGCTGCTCTCAAGGTTTATCATGACACAGGACGAATGTCAGATAAAAAAGAAAATTTGCTTTGGTAGCGATCTACTGGGGAATAGTGAACACAGACGAGTGTTTATATCCAAGAAACAAAAGTATAAGTGTTTAGATGTTTGTGTATAGATCAAAGATGCGGACGGGCATCCTTAAGACTACGATACGGACGAGTATCGGGTAGAAACAAATACTGACACGTGTTCAGAGATGAATGATACGGACGAGTATCAACGGGTTAACAGAGAACACGGACGAGTGTTGGATCTGAAAGGAATCTTCTGGGGAATAGTAGACACAGACGAGTGTCTATATTCAAGAGGACAGAAGTGTTTGACACAATGTATGGTTTAAATATGCGGACGAGCATCCTTAAGACTATGATACGGACGAGTATCAAGGTAGAAACAAACGCCTTGACGCATGTTCTGAGATGATGGTACGGACGCGTACCATCTGGTTAACAAAGAACAAGGACTAGTGTTGAATCTGCGGGGATATAAATGGTGCATACAAGATACGGACGAGTATCTGTATAAGTATGAGTGGTGTATAGATGAGTGTTTAATCTGCTGAGGAGAGTGACACAGACGAGTGTCAAAAGGAGGAGAGTATAGTATAAACAAGTATCTGATGTACAAAGTGTTTATGTTGCTGTGCTGGGGAAAATGACATGGGCGGATGTCAAGGAAATGTATATAAGTATATGTGAGTGCAAAGAGGTTGTCTTTGGCTTTCTGCTGGGGGTACGACACGGACGGGTGTCAAAAGGAGTATATACTGGTGTTTGTGAATGTGAGGCAACTGCTTTTGCTGGGGAATCTGGGGGGTATTCTGTATATTGTTGATGAATTGTCATTATCCACAAGTGTTTGCTTCAAAACATGGCTTATGACTATGCTATATGTTTGATTTTTGCCGTAATGTTCCGTTTTAGACGGAATGCTACGCTTTGTGGGTGAGTATGATGCGAATGCTATGATTATGCAAAGATACCAATCCGGGATTCGGATCCCGTTGCTGTGAAGATCTTTGGTCGATCTGTTTGAAGTCAGCATCCCAGCTGGGGATAAGATCATTGGTAGATCTGATGAGATGCTATTGCTTGGGGATATAGGTCACTGATAGATCCATCCTTATAAATAAGAGACCCAGCTGGGGTTTGTAGAAGCTTTCGTCACTCCGTTGTGATTCCTTCATGCGCTGCTCTTCTGGATAGAGGCTGAAACTCTGTGGGAAGATGGTTCCCTAGCTTTTGTACTCGGCTGGGGAGGAAATGACAACTCGGCTGGGAAGAAAGAGAGATCACTGAAAGATCTTCTGTTGAGGAGGGCTCTTGACTCAACCGGGGATATAGGCGCTTTCCGGTACTGCCTTGTTGGAGAAGTGATGCCTGGCAATCCTGATGGGGAGAAGTAACAAATGGCAACTCAGCTGGGGGAGAAGACACTTTGGGTGCTAAGGCTGAGTGTTGATTTGTCAGCTTACTGGGGTGAATCTTTCATGCCCCAAGTTGCGCTTCGGATACCTGCAATCCTGTAAAGATAGAGAAACGCACAAGTGATCCCGAGGTATCCTTTACTGGATTCCGTCATAGGAGTTAAACACTTCTGAGAGTAAGTATATTTCCTGCAAGCACGTGTTCTTACCCTTTTTTTTGGAAATAAACATCTGTATTTATGCCATCAGTTTTCTTAAGACATCAGACATTTTTGCAAATAAAAATGTACAAGACGAAACATGACTGAAAATCTGATTCTATTAATTCAAATGCCCTGAATTGGCAAGATACAGTCAAGGAAACATATCTCCTAAAATGAGGAGATTGTTACAAATTGAGAAACAAAATGTTGGCGATGTTGACGACGCTTCAAGGAGCTTCCTCTTTTGCTATGACTCGTATGACATCCGACGTTCTTCTCATCTTGCTTTCTGAAGAAGGCTGATTCTGAAAGAAGCTTGATCCTTTCGAAGCTTACCAAGTTGTAAGAGATACAGACGAATTCAACATGCAGTTGTTCGCTTATTCCCTTATTTTGCATGGATCGCCCTTTCGGGTTTTCAATCCATCGGGATACCCATTTTTGCCTGAGTTGTCCAATGCGGCTTTTCAACTCAGCGGGTGTACATTTTTGTTTATTTTCCCTTATTTTTGCCCGAGTCTTTTATTCTGTTTTTGACTCGCCGGGATGCCCTATTTTTTGCCTGGACTTACATTCTGTTTTTATGTCCAGCGGGTCCTTTTATGCGAAGTATTTTTTAACTGCATCTGAATTCACAGGGGACGGGAAGTCTTCACCATCCATGGTGCTGAGCATTAGTGCTCCACCAGAGAACACCTTCTTTACTACGAATGGTCCTTCATAGTTCGGAGTCCATTTGCCCCTGTGGTCTGTATGCGGAGGGAGGATTCTCTTCAGCACAAGATCTCCTACTTGATACTCTCGGTGCCTGACTTTCTGATCGAAGGCTCTCTTCATTCTCTTCTGATATAACTGCCCATGACAGATTGCAGCCAATCACTTCTCTTCAATCAGACTCAGTTGTTCGTATCGGGCCCGAACCCATTCTGCTTCACTCAGCTTAACATCCATCAGTACCCGTAGAGAGGGTAATTCAACTTCAATCGGTAGGACTGCTTCCATACCATACACAAGTTGATACGGTGTTGCCCCAGTGGATGTCCTGATTGACGTGCAGTACCCATGCAAGGAAAATGGTAGCATTTCATGCCAATCTTTGTAAGTGACTACCATCTTCTGCACAATCTTCTTGATATTTTTATTTGCTGCCTCAACAACGCCATTCATCTTTGGCCGGTAAGGAGAAGAATTGTGGTGTTGAATTTTGAAGTCCTGGCATAGCTCTGCCATCGTTTTGTTGTTCAAGTTGGAACCATTATCAGTAATGATTCGCTCGGGAACTCCGTATCGACAGATGATATCTCTCTTCAGGAATCTGGCTACCACTTGCCTTGTAACATTGGCATAGGAAGCTGCTTCGACCCACTTGGTGAAATAGTCAATGGCAACCAGGATGAATCTATGGCCATTCGAAGCGGTTGGCTCAATCTTGCCAATCATGTCAATGCCCCACATGGCAAAGGGCCAAGGTGAAGACATCACATTCAGAGGATTGGGAGGCACATGCACCTTATCCACATAAATCTGGCATTTATGGCATTTTCTGGCATAGGCACAACAGTCAGCATCCATTGTGATCCAGTAGTAACCTGATCTTAACAACTTTTTAGCCATGGCATGCCCTCCTGCATGGGTACCAAAGGATCCTTCGTGCACTTCATGCATTAACAAGTCTTCCTCTGTTCTATCAACGCATCTGAGGAGCACCATGTCAAAGTTTCTTTTATACAAGGAACCATCAGTGTTCAGAAAGAAACTTCCAGCAAGCCTTCTTAACGTCTTCTTATCATTGGAAGATGCCCCAGGTGGGTATGTTTGATCCTCCAAGAAACACTTAATGTCATGGAACCAAGGCTTATCATCCTTGACAACATCTGCTGCGAACACATATGCTGGTCTGTCAAGTCTGGACACTGAAATTTGAGGTACAAAGTTGGCAGCTTGCACTTTGATCATGGACGAAATGGTAGCCAGAGCATCTGCAAACTGATTCTCGTCCCGAGGGATATACTCAAGCTTGACTGTTGTAAAGAAAGTTAATAACTTCCTTATATAATCCCTGTAATGTATCAGATGATCTTGGTGTGTGTACCATTTGCCGTTGGTTTGATTGATTACCAAAGCTGAATCCCCGAATACGGTCAACGTCTTGATCCTGAGGTCGATGGCTTCCTCAAGACCCATAATGCAAGCTTCGTATTCAGCTTCGTTGTTAGTGCAGTTGAAAGTGAGTTTTGCCGAGAAAGGCATGTGAACTCCCTTAGGCGTAATGAGTACTGCACCAACACCACGACCATTCATGTTAACAGCCCCATCAAACATCATAGTCCATTCTTCTTTCGGGTCGGGCCCTTCAGTGTGAACAGGCTCTTCATGATCTTTTGCTTTTATGAACATGATGTATTCATCAGGGAAGTCAAACCTCATAGGCTGGTAATCATCAATAGGTTGCTCAGCAAGATATTCAGACAATACACTGCCCTTGATGGCCTTCTGAGAGGTGTACTGAATGTCATATTCTGTAAGAATCATTTGCCATCTTGCAACCCGTCCGGTAAGCGCTGGCTTCTCAAATATGTACTTGACTGGGTCCATCTTTGAGATCAACAAAGTAGTGTGGGTCAACATGTACTGTCTCAGTCGGCGAGCAGCCCACGCTAAAGCACAACAAGTTCTCTCGAGCAGTGAATAACGTTGTTCACAGTCGGTAAACTTTTTGCTTAGGTAGTATATTGCATACTCTTTTCGACCAGACTCGTCATGCTGGCCCAGCACACACCCCATTGACTCTTCTAATACTGTCAAGTACATTATCAGAGGTCTTCCTTCAACTGGAGGCATAAGGATTAGAGGTTCTTGCAAGTATTCCTTGATCTTGTCAAAAGCCTTCTGGCAGTCTTCATTCCACCTGACCGTCTGTTCTTTTCTCAACAGTTTGAACAAGGGCTCACAGGTTGCCGTAAGGTGAGATATGAACCTTGAAATGTAGTTCAATCGACCTAAGAACCCCCGAACTTCTTTTTCAGACTTTGGTGCAGGCATTTTTTGAATAGCTTTGACTTTATCAGGGTAAACTTCAATCCCTTTCTCGCTCACAATAAAACCCAGCAGCTTACCGGACCGCACCCCGAATGTGCATTTGTTGGGGTTCAACTTTAGTTGGTACTTCCTCAGACGCTTGAATAACTTTAGCAGATTCACCATGTGGTCTTCTTCAGTAAGGGACTTGGCAATCATGTCATCCACATAACATTCGATTTCTTTATGGATCATATCGTGGAATAATGTCACCATAGCCCGTTGATATGTTGCACCGGCATTCTTTAGTCCGAATGGCATCACCTTGTAACAAAACGTGCCCCAGGGTGTGATGAAGGTTGTCTTCTCCATGTCTTCAGGTGACATTTTGATCTGATTGTATCCTGAAAATCCGTCCATGAAGGAGAATACCGAGAACTGAGCCGTATTATCCACCAATACATCAATGTGAGGTAATGGGAAGTCATCTTTCGGACTAGCTCTGTTCAGATCCCGGTAGTCAACACACATTCTTACTTTGCCGTCCTTCTTAGGCACAGGCACAATATTAGCAACCCACGGTGGATAGCTAGTTACAGCAAGGAACCCGACGTCCCATTGCTTTTGTACCTCTTCTTTGATTTTCATTGCCATGTCTGGGCGAGTACGGCGCAATTTCTGTTTAACCGGCGGGCATTCTTCTCTTAAAGGAAGCTTGTGCACAACAATGTCGGTATCCAACCCTGGCATATCTTGATAAGACCAAGCAAACACATCCACATACTCTTGAAGTAGGTCAATCAGTTGTCTCTTCACTGAGTCTTGTAAACAGGCCCCGATTTTAACTTCTTTCACGTCTTCGTTTGTACCAAGATTGATTGTTCGACCTCCTCCTTATGGGGAGTGATAACCTTCTCCTCTTGTCTCAACAATATGGCTAGCTCTTCAGGAAGTTCATAGTCTTCTTCAACCCCTTCATCGGCTTGATTGATTGGATTGTCAAAGTCATAGCCGTGCTGTTGTCGGTGCAGTCTGGAAGGCACTCTCTGCAAGGGTTCAGTTTGTTTATTTTAGTGATTTGATTTTAATCTTGTTTAGAAAAGTGAAGTAAAGTTGTCATTTTGAAAACATTGCCATTTATTTTTGTACAAAAAGAAAAATGGAAAAAACAGTGAGCAGAAAAGAAAAAGACTCATTTGCAAAAGATGTCTGATATTTCATTGATTAATCTTGTTGCACAAAAATTACAGATGGCCCGATTACAAAATGAGTCTTGTCATCTTGGGCAAGATGCAAGACTTTGATGCATGCTATAAAAATACAGGAAATAATAATTACTCTGCATGAGTAACTCTTATAATTTCCTGGGAAGACCAGTTTGAGATACTGCTCCCCGTGATATTTGGACGGATCCAACTCTCCAGGTTGCGGTCGCTTTCATCCTCGTCTTCCAAATTGTTGACAGCATCAGGGGTGAGCATTCCCCCACTAACAAAGTTGGGCTCCTTAGCAGCCTCTGTTTGATCTTGTTGAGTTGGTTTGTAACCCAACCCAAATCTATCCTCTTTCTTCTCCACAGGTAGCAATTTGCCCCAGCTTTGGGCAGTTCCTTCTTCAACAACCTTCCGGGCTTGTTGGTGTGATGTCATTGAGGTTCCAGGTACAGCAGATGTTTCATTTATGTTCAAGGACTCAAACCATTGACTCATCGTTTCGTGGATCTCCCCATCCATCTCAATATATTTGTAGGTAGCCAGGTGGCTAACAAAAATATCCTCCTCTCCACAGATAGTAACGACCTGGCCTTCCCACTCGAATTTTAACTTCTGGTGAAGGGTTGAGGTCACGGCGCCAGTGGCGTGAATCCATGGCCTACCCAATAGACAGCTGTAGGCAGGCTGTATATCCATCACGTAGAAGGTCGTTTTGAAAGTTTGTGGGCCAATCGTTATAGGCAACTCAATTTCCCCCAGAACCGATCTCTTGGAACCATCAAAGGCTCTCACCACCAGGTTGCTGGGACGTAATGCCAATCCGTCATACTCTAGCTTCACAAGGGCTTTTTTAGGTAAGACATTGAGGGATGATCCTGTGTCTACCAGCACATGGGAAAGAACTGCACCTTTGCATTCCATAGTAATGTGCAAAGCCTTGTTATGATTGCGGCCTTCCGTAGTCAAATCAGTGTTGGTGAACCCTAGTCCATGACTAGCATTAACATTTCCAACCACAGCTTCCAACTGATTGACGGTGATTTTTTCTGGCACATAAGCTGCGTGCAAGACTTTTAGTAGTGCGTTCCGGTGAGCCTCGGAGCACATAAGCAATGATAGAATAGAGATCTTGGAAGGCGTCTGGTGAAGCTGGTCCACTATTTTGTAATCACTTTTCTTGATGATTCTCATGAATTCATCAACTTCTTGATCAAAAGGTGTTTTTAAAGCCTCCTTAACAATTTGCTCTTCTTGTACCAAGCCCTTCCCTTTTGCCTTGGCAGCAGCTTCTGCTTCAGCAGTGGGTCTTTGAATTTGTGGAGCAAAGAGACGTCCGCTTCGAGTGAAGCCTCCACCTCCTCCCACATTATCTATTTGTGGTGCAGGGGTTGATGATTCAAGAGTGATTTTCCGTCCTTCGCAGTATAGATCAGAGTCGTAATGCCAAGGGATGGCGTTACTGCTTTCATAAGGTACTGGCCCAGGCACTGTGATAGTGACTGGACTGATGGTAGCTGCAGAAGGGACCATGATAGTTTGTGGATCATAATATATCGTGACTGGTGCTCTGATGGGAGTGGCATTTTGTGAGTTGTAAGCAGAATCGTTTTCAGGATCGTAATAAATTGTAACCGTTGAGACATTTGCCGCTGAAGTTGTAGGAGACATTGTTGGAAGGATGGGTGTTGTTGTTGTAGGAGATTGTAAATGAAGTGGTGCTGAAGTTGTAGAAGGGATGTTTACTGATATCTGGTCCGTCGAAGTAACAGATGAAGCATTTGTTGATGAAATTGAAGAGTTGCTTGGAATAATGGTTGTTGCAGTTGTAGAAGACACAGGAATTGTTGTTGATGAGATTGCTGGATTGGTAGGAATTGATGTTGTGATTTGAAGCAGGCCACTCTGGATGAGACCATCTATGCCATCTCTCAAATTATCACAACCATTCACTGAAATGTTGCAATAAGCACACCCTAGCTCACATCCCGGGAACATTTGACATTCAAGGAGTTGAGCTTTAATCTCTACCAACGGTGTCCGGATCTGACCCACACTGGTTATCAAGTAAGACGGCTTGTCTTCTTCAATAGCATTGATTATGGGACCTCCGTGGTTTGGCATAGGGTTCTTGTTAACATTTGGTGGTGGTGCGAAGTTTAAAGCCTTAGAGTCTACCAAGTCTTGTACCTTCATGTGCAAAGCTCTGCACTTCTCTGTACTATGGCCTGGTGCATTTGAGTGAAAAGCACATCTGGCGCTGGCGTCATAATTTCTGGATAGACTGGTGGGATCTGGAGGTGCCAACGTCCTTAGCTCAACCAGGTTGAGTTTCAGGAGTTGTGGCAGTAATGTGGCATATGGCATAGGGATCAGATCGATCACCCTATTGGCCTGAGAAGGTCTCTGTTGGAACGGTCTTTGCTGATTGTTGTTGTTGGTGTTGTTGTAGTTTCTCTGAGGAGGATACTGATTTTGTTGCTGATAGTTTTGTTGCTGTGGTTGATAAACTGGTTGTGGATGAATTGGAGCGGGAATGGTGACTGCTGCCACAGACCTGTGAACATATTGGGGTCTGCCCCTGTTGGTATGGATAGCATTGGTCTCACCAGTTCTTCTTGGGCCCACAAAAGGCTTCCTTGTGTTGCTGGATGAGCTGGCACCGTTGTCAGAAATCTTGCCCATCTTTAATAGGCTCTCAATTCTTTCTCCAGCTATAACAACATCTGCAAAGCTGGTAGAAGAAAAGGCAGCTAGCCTATCAATGTATGTCCCTTGGAGGGTGTTCATAAACATATTTGCCATCTCCCTCTCTGACATAGGTGGCTGGACAGCAGCAGCCAGCTGTCTCCATCTCTGGGCGTACTCTCGGAAACTTTCTCTGGATGACTGTGACATTCCCATCAGGAGGGTCCTGTTGGGTACCATATCCAAATTATACTGGTATTGTCTAATGAAGGCCTCTGCCAAATCCTTCCAACACCTGATGGTTGCTCTAGTCAGATGCGAGTACCATTCCCTTGAGGCTCCCGTTAAGCTATCCTCAAAATAAAACATCCATAGCTTCTCGTCCATGGTGTATGCCTTCAGCCTCCCCAGAAAGGATTGCAAGTGGGTCCGTGGGCAGGAAGTCCCGTTGTACTTCTCAAAGCACGGTGGTTTGAATTTGTGGGGAATCCTGACCCCGTCCACTAAGCCCATGTCCATAACATCAAAACCCAGGGAGTTTTGAGACTCCAAGGACCTTAATTTTTCAGCAATTTCATCCAGCCTTCTGTCGTAGGCCTCATCCCCAGCTCCCATCACTGTGAACTGATCTTCCTGGGGGTCTTCTTGCAGCACTCTACCTGTAGTAGCATTCCCTTGTACATTAGCAGGGATGTTGATCTCTGGATGAAGGTGGGGTCCAAATACAGGGGGTTGACATGAGGTTGAACCCTCTCATTGTTGCTTGTCCCAGCAGTCCCTAGATGGGGGTCTTCTTGATTCTGCCTCTCTACCATTGCTCTTAATCTCTCTTGGCTCTGAGCCATATTGTTCATCACCTCCATAAATTGTGTCATCTGAGCCCTCATTTCCAATCTTTCATTGGCCATTTGGTTCCTGACCTCTGTAAGGTCCTGCTGTACCTGGTCCATCTGTATACCCGAAAGGTTGTTACGGGTTGGATATCTGTGTGGACGGTTGAGTGGGAACACCCGACGTCGAGCAATAGTTCCTGAGTTCACAACAGAGTTAGTAACAAAAACAAAACAAACCTACAAAACAAACAAAGGTTAGCATGCAATGCAGTATGCTTATTTGTTTCCAAGGTATCCTGGCTTGGCACTCGGTTTTGACCCTTCCAGACCCTTGAAGATGCTGTTGATGTTGCTTTGAAAGAAACCCAGATGGAATAAACCAACACATATATTACAAAGAAAGCAAATGATACATAGTTTGTTTTTTACAATACATGCCCTCTAAGGGGTCAAAATATAACATAAGAAAATAAAAGTACATGAAATGAAAGCAACAACAAACAAAAGTCAGACACCAAGACCAAACTCATCCTCCCGAACTTCCTTGAGAAGTGCTTCAGTCACAGGATCAGCTGGACGCTCTGTGAGATTCCTGATAAGGAGATTCCTGGTAGTTACAGCTGCAGTTAACTTCTTGTGTTGGCTATGGTCCTTAGACTTCTTCACTCCAGCTCTAATCTTCAGCTCTGAGATCTCCCTCTGGGCTGCTGCCAGGGCTTCCTGTTGCTCTTTTGCACTAGCTTCCAGCTGCTCAATCTTGTCCTGAGTCCTCTTATCTTCCAGAGTACGAGCTTCGGTGATCCTGACCCACCTAGCTTGACTCTCCTTCAGATACAAATCAGTCCTGGCCTTCTGGAACTGGGCTTCCTTGCAGGCATTCTTCAAGATCTGTTCTCCAGCCCTAGACTTCTTGATGTAATCCTCAGACTTCTCAATTCTGGCTAGATGCTCCACTTTCAACTTTTCCAACCTTTCAATATCCAACCTACCATCACTCCTCTCCCAGAGGGTCTTCTGTAGAGCCTGAGTCAGCTTCTCATTTCTCTCTTTCAATTTCTCAAACTCCTCCAGACTGATAGTGACAGGAGGGGGTGTTGAGGATGGCCCAGTCATATCCTCCATGGTAAAGGGCATCCCAGAAAATTGAGCCCTGGCATGGGACCACTCATAGTATTGTGTTGATGCCACATTGTTGCACTTCCCCAGAATGGTTACTCCTTTAGTTTGAACATTGTCCCAGGCCCATGCTGCTTGCCTGACAGTAGCCAGATTAGGCTTATTCTCACAGTAAAGAGTCTCAGCCAAGTCTTGTGCCTTAGGAGTGTGGACCAGTGCATAGCCCAGTTGTCTTTTGAGTAGCAGAGGGTTGTAGTTAATGCAACCCTTCACTCCTATCAGGGGTACATTGGGAAACTGCCCGCAACTGGTAATGATGTCCCTGCCTTTTGTGCTTTGAGTGCACCATCTGATATCAGCTGAAGTTAAAGCAGCGAGTCTCCTAGCCCAGTTTCTTTGCTGGTGGGGATTTAGAAATGCATCAGTCTTAGGAAAATGTCTGAGCATCCAAGTATGGAACAAAGGAGCACAGCACCTCACTAGTCTTCCCCTCTGCTTTTCATTCCTCTGGTGAACTGAGTAGTAGAAATCCCCCAATAAAGTGGGCACTGGGTTCCTCAGGATAAAAATATGGATTGCACTCTTGCTAACAAACTTAGGCTCATCTGCAAACAAAATGACCCCATATATGCTAAGGGCCAACAAAGCACAGACTGCTTTCCATTCTCCAGAAGAAGCCTTCAAAGTAGCCTGAGATATCAAGAAATCCAGATGTAAACCAGAGACTCCAGCTTTGGTGGTCATATTCTGTCCAATCAGAACTGGTTCCAGATGCAATGCCTTTGCCACTTCTTCATTACTTGGGAAAGCCATCTCAGGGTTGAAGGGGACTTCACCCCTGATAGGTATACTAACCAGTGATGAATATTCCTCTAATAAAGGTCCCAACTGAAAGTCTTGAAAAGTGAAACACCTCAGAGGGGGATCATAGAACTGCAGGCAAGTATGAATCAAGCTCCCCTGTGAAGGGTCCAAATCCATAACCACATCAAGTATGCCTCCATAGTGTTCTCTGAATAGTGGTATATGGTCTGGAGTAATCAGGGTCTGAATCCTCCTGATGTCAGCTAGCTCAGGCTGAAAGAAGTGGTAGGAGATATTACTCTTCTTAGGTGCCATGTTGTTGAAGAAGAGTTGAGACAGGTGCTGATGATAACACTGAAAATGGGCCACTGACTGGCTGGTGCAGGTGACTGAAGCAGGTAGGTGATAGCTGAAGTAGATGCTGATGAAGATAGGTCTATGCTGATGATGGGGTCAAAACCAAGCCAAAAATGAAGTATGGATACCCTGAAAAACAAATAAGCAAATGTTAAAATGATGCAATGACGATGTATGCAAATGATATGCAAGGGTTTGTGACTGAGCTGGATCTGATCAAGTGCTCTGATATAAGTCTAGGTATGTTCAAGAAATCCAGATGGAGGTTCATAAGTCCAGTAACCAAGGTGGGGGACTCAAATAAAGAGTCACATGTCCAGGGTTAAAATCACAAGAACTGTTCCAAAATGGAGTACTCTTAATCAAACAAAGTAACAGGGTATGCTGAGGTCAAGGGTACTTGCAAACCTGTAAACAGCCCAACCCCCTCACAGGTGGTGTTCTAAAACAAGGATCCTCAGACTTGGATCAGTTATGAGAAGTGTAAACACTTCTAACCCGGAGGTACAGTGTTTACAATAACCATAAAAGTTCCTCCTCTAATTCACCTCAGTTTCTGAAGGTCAATACTAAAGGTCATCCAGACTTACCAGGCTTCCCAGATAGCCCTAGTATTGCAGGATATCTGCAACACAGAGTTCTCAAGAAGAAACCCATATCTGAACCGTGTTTCATATTCCCGCACCAGACCGAGATGGAATGGGAAAGAATATGAACCACTCTAGCCTAGGTGTCACTCAGGTCCTAGGTATAGGACCTTAACTCTCAATAGCACACCCACCCACCAAAACAACAAATAGATCCAGCCAGCACAGTATGACAATATGATATATGCAAAGCTATAAAGGAAACAATAAAGCAACTGTACATAAAGCAATAAAATACATATACGAACACAATTAGCACATAACACCCCAGTAAACACAAATCAATCAAGCGCTAGGAGGAACCCACAAAAAAGAACCAGAAGCCCTGGTTACAGTATAAGGGTCCCCAGCAGAGTCGCCAAGCTGTCGCTCCCGATAAATGGGGACTGGCCCAAATAAAGGTACAGACGCGAACGGTCGGCGAAAAGAACAGTGAGAACACACAACAGTGAACCCACTGGAAAAGAAAAGAGTCGCCAGCTAGGCATTTTTATCTTGGAGGAAAGGTAATGCTGCATAGACCTAGAAAGACATGGATAAGACGGTTGCGAACCAGAGAGACTTAGAAAGGGGGTTGGTTACAACTTGGGAAGGTATTAGCACCCAGATTGTCCGCCGTACTCGACGGGATCCACGCTTAAAAGATTTGTGTTCTAAAGGGGTAGTGTCAGTGCAATTTGTGCATAAAAGAGCTGGAAAAGGACGTATAGGTGTCAGTGTAAGAGAAGTGAGTGTATATGTATGGTGTCAGTGTAAGGAAAGAGTGAAATGCTCAAGATCATGAGGCTTAAAGAATAAAGCTGGAATGAGGGGGGATATACAGAGACTTTTGTTCGATAACTGTTAATTTATGCCTACGTATCCTCTCGTGCAATGAGGAAGTCAGAACACCGTAGTTCGACCCAAAGAGACTGAAAGATGAATTGACCTGTGAACTGCTTACTTATCTATGCTCAAGTGTATGACCTGTCTGGCTCAGGTGCAAACTGTCTTGCATTAGACGGAAGAAGCGAATTCTCGTTTGTGAGTGATTATGATGAGAAGAGAATCCCGAAGGAGACGATTATTGTTTTTTTTTTTTGTATTTTCAGTCTTTTATTGCTTTTGGAAGTTTGTCATAAGTTAATGAGCTTAAGCCTAAACCAATGGATTTGGTAAACTCATCACATCTTCCCTCTGATTAGGGGTAATGAGAATACCTTAAGTGTGAAGTCAACTTCTCACACTTAATCACCTTTGATGTGGGATTAAGATCATTAACCTACTTGTGATTAATTAGATGTTTTTGTGGTTTTTGTTTAGTGTTAAGTAATGAGATTAAGCCATAATCAGGGATTAAACAGACTCATTACACCATCCTAATAGAAGGATAATAGATGAGAGTGTTTAAGCTGAGGAAAGCTCCTCAACTTAATCCATGATTAGGGATTAAACTCATGACAAAACAAAATCTTTATTAAGTGGATTTTATTTAATGATATGATGATGAAGTGTTTTTTAGGGTTTGTAAGACAATTTGAGGGGGTCTTGTCCATTAACACTAGGGTTAGTCCTTCTTAACCAATTAAGGAAGAATTAGAACCCTAATGCAAGGCCCAAGTTACAAGCTTGATGTCTTGATGATTATTAGATGAATTGATTAAAGGAGTTAAACACATTAAGGGTTTAACACTTAGGATTAAAGTTATACATTCCATCCTAATAGAAGGATGCAGGCATAAGCTTAATCACAAAGCCTTAAAGCCTTTAGGGTTTAGTCCCTGATTATGAGGTGAGAAGAGAAGACTCAATGAGACACAAAGGTAAAACTAAGTGGGGGACTAATCAAAACCCTAATCATTGTCATGCTTGGTTGTTCCTAAGGTTTGTGAGGTTTACAAGAGAAGTCTTCAATGGAACCACCAGGAAGCAGATGAAAGGATCAGGAGAAGCAAAGTAACTTGCTTCACTTAAGAAGTCAAGTCACTTGAGGAAAGAAAGTGAGAAGAAGAAGAATGAGCAAGCTCAATCCCAAACACAATACAAAATGCAGCAATGATGCATAAGATAGATGAAAAGAAGTTGTGAGAAGTGAAAGCAAATTCACTTCTCAAAATGACTTACCACCTGAAAAGTTAGTGAAAGGAATGCAATGCAATGCAAAATGGGATGAAATGGCATGATGCAAACCAAAACCAGAAGCATATATGAGATGATAATGATGCTATGAGATGATGCAAACATGAAACAACACATGGGGATGATCATACAAGCTTATGGATGCAAATGAAACAAGTTAAGAAACATGAACATACATGAAAAGTCATGAAGTGCAAATGGCATACAACATGGCAAATGCAAGATGCAATGATCAAACATGCTTTCAATATGTCTTAAGATGTCAAATGAATCAAATGGATGCATAAAATGCTATGGCAAGTCAAGGTGTGAATGCAAATACAAGATGGATGCATATGGAAGCCCAAATTAGGGTTTATGATCAATGCATCAAACAAAAACCAAAATCAGAAGCAAACATCAAGATAAAAAATTGAAAATGCAATCAAAGGATCCCTAAACCTATACTAACCCACTGCCCAAAGGAGAAGTTCCAACTCTTAACCTAGTTCAAGATATGATTTTCCTAAGTTTTCTAGGGTTTTAGGGTTCCTTAACAAGAAAAATGCCAAAAAAATGGAAAATGAAAGATCAAATCATGCCCATTTAATCTCACAAACTACATGCTAAACACAATGCAATGCAAAAAGAATCAAGGTTCAACCCTCAATGGTTAGGCAGAAATGATTTTTGGAAGTTTGGATCAAAATAATGCCTAAAAATGATTTTTATTCCATGAGAAATTCTCAAAATGCATCAAGATCAAAAAAGAAATTTGGTTTGAGGGTTGGACAATGTTTCTAAATGTTTTTAAATGTTTCATGAATTTTTTGGTGATTTTTAAATACTTAAAAGCATTTTTAATTAATTAATTCTCATTAATTAATTAAAAATAAACTTTTAAATATTTAAAAATATTTTTAAAATGCAAAAAATAAAAATAAAAATGTTTTTGGTTTCTGAAATTAAATAAAAGTTTGTACAAAAAATTTCAGAATTTTTGAATAAGTTTTGCTATTTTTAATAAATTGTAGAAAACAAATGTATTTAAATGAAAATAAAAATGAAATTAAATGAATTAATGAAGAAGTCAACTGATCCTAAGGCCAGTATTCAAACTTACACGCGCGGGAGTTGACTAGGCGCGCATATGGACGACCTACATTCAAACTCACTAACCCTAATTAATTAGCCCTAATCCAGCCTTAATGACTTTCAGATGACCGGAACAGTGGTTCCGGTCATCTTCTCCGGCGAGTCCAAATGCTAAATCACTCTACACGTAATGAAAATGAAAACTAACTATCCAGAAATCATCCCCATCCCAAAACGAACCAAACCCCTCACTCAAACATCATTTATCATTTATCACTCAAACATCATGTATAGAAGCTATTTAGAACTTAAAATCATGCTTCTGGAAAGAAAAGTTCATGAAGCTACCTGAGTTTGAAGCTCTTCAGTTTGCAACTTTCTGACCTCTTTTCTTTGTGCAACCCACTCCTTTTAGGCCCCTGATGACATATTGATGCTTAGAAGGAGTTTGTGTTGGCTGGTTTGGAAGTTTGAACAAGTTCTGTTCAGTGCAGTGAAGGAATCGTGTTTGTGATTCTGGCAGTTTAAGGCAAGGATGATGGATGCTTTGTGACCAGGAAGATGAGTTGAGTTGATCTATGAAGTTTGTTTGTGTGTTTTTGAGCTGTGTGATGAGTTTCGAAGGGTTTTGCTCAAGAGGGTGAAATTGAGAATGTTGTGTTGTGGCTGGTTTCAGGCTTGTGTAATGTATGCTTTGTCTTGCTTTTGATTCACATAAACAAATCTTATTGGTCAGATGACATGACATGTGCTTTTGTGATTGGTATGGGTGCTTTTGCAAAATGTCAACTTTTGTGTAAGAGAAGCATGGGTCATGTTCTAGCCAAGTACATGGAAGGTGTGCTGCGCAGCATGATGTAAGGAAGGGTCTAGGATTGATCAACCAACTAGCCAGCAAGTGGATGAGAAGTTATCATGACTTTTGCAACTTGGCTTGCCTTTGGTTCTTATGAGAGAAACTTGATCCATAAGCCATGAAACATGTGATTCCTTGGGTGCATTCTTATTTTTAGATGTTGTGTGATCATGTGTAAAGGTTTTACATCAATTAGAAGTCACAAATTGCCTTGGTACAAGAATTTGCAAGTTTTTCCATTTGGTGCATAACTTGAAATTTAGTGATTTTTGCCAACTTTGATGAACCATAACTTTTGATCAAAAATGAATTAGGTCATGTTCTTGTACTTTTTGAAAAGGGAAAGATCTATTCTACAACTTTCATGACCAAAGTTTTTCCATTTGAAGCATTTTTGGATCAAAAAGTAAGGGTTGAAAAAGTTGCCTAAAATGGCATTTTCATTACAAGTCAAACTTGCCCAAAAAGTCAACTTTGCAAAAGACTTGAAATTCTTCAATTTTGTGAACTTCCAACCCCTCCTTTGATCAAATAAAGATCATATACACTCAAAATGATGAAGAACACCCTTTGGTTGGGTCATTGGGGGCCTCAGATGCCCTGATTTTGCACTGACTTGTTCAGAAAGTCAACCTTTGATCAGATGACTTCCCCAAGGAATTTCTTCATGAAAATTGATATGCATATTACCTATACCATATAGAGACCAATAGAAACAAGAATGACCAAAAAATTTGGAGTTATGGCCTCTGAAACCAAAACCCTAATTTTAGGTCATCTGTGCAGTCAAGCCTGGCTCTGCTTCCATACCAATCCCAGTTCTTGTGATTTTTTGACATTCCTGACTTTGAGAGGATATAATGTGATACTGGAACACACATAGTCCCCTTTGAAGTGATTGATGGCCTTTGGAGTGGCTCAAGAAGCTCTTAGATTGCTCAGATCACAAACCCTAGATGCAGATGACTTAGAAACAATGCAATGACTCAAAGTTGTGATATGAGATGGTATAATTGAGTGTATGCATATGAAATGATCACAAGCCATGGTGTGAATGGGTGAGGGCAAATTTGGGGTGTTTACAAAGACTGAAGAGGTTTGAGAGTGTTATCATAGAATGATACAATCTTCCTTTGATTTATGTTATTTTTTGCTAAAGACTTTCAAACTTTTATGGATGTCAGCTGTTTTTTTTTGTTAGTGATTTTTGAACTCGTTCTAATATATTTGGAAGTTATAAAGTTAATTTCTAAGTTTCTCTGTTGAATTTATGTGTTGTGTGCGTTTTTGTGACGATGTCGAATCACCGAGTTGTCGTTATTGATTATTATTTTCCCCTGTAGGATTCTGGCAATTGGAGGTTGGAAATGAGAGTGAGCTATGGAGGAGATTGAAGATAATCGTGAAGCAGACTTAGAGTGTGCGAGTGATGAAGAAAGGATGAAGATGTGGATTGAAGAATTGGTGTTGATGAAGGTGATAGAGTGATGAGATATTTCTGCATAACTGCTTTCATTGGAGCTTTTGCTCTTATCTTTCTTCTGATTTTCCTTTTTGCTTTGTAACCGAATTTCTTTCTGATTGCCTCTGAGTTCTGTTGAATTTTATGGTGTATGACTGAACTTTTCTCTCATGTATTTTTGTTATGAATTCAAAAAATGATGGATAATATAATTTGGCTAATTGAATATATTTTTGAGACCAAAGAATTTATGAGTTTAATCATAAAAATGGATAAATATTTAAGGGGATATACCAACATGATTTGGTTCTAACTCACTAAGATGGCTTTCTAACAATGGAACAAAAAAATGAAAAAGAGTTTTGGTTAAAGGACATAATATGGATTTAAATTGGATTTGACTTTAAGTAGACTACCAAGTGGATTTGATACAAAGTATGGTTAATTGGATTTAAAAGCTGAAGTCATGAATGAGAGGTTTTATCAATAAAATGTCACGAATTTGCTCTAATAAATTATTAAAATATATCACCGTGCCAAAGTGAACCTCGCACTTGACCTTGAACTTGCGCCTTGAATAATGTTTGATGACTTGAATAATAATGCATTGAACAATTTATCCTTGGACCAATTGGAAATGACATTCTCGAATGAAAACCTCCGTAGAATCCAAATCGATCTGCAAGCAACACATAAAACGCCTTTAATCACCGTGATAGCGATAAGTCTAGAAATGTGGAAGCATGTGATGACCAAGATAATCCTTACATGAGGACCTTAATCCAATGAACATCAATTGATGAATATCCACTAGCTCCATCCTAACAAGAAACCTGAACTTTCTTGAGATGCACCCTGATGAAAGAAGTAGCTTGAGATGTTGACGACCAAGAAAACCCTAATTTATGCTCGACCGCACTTGATACCTCTTAATGAATACTGAAGGAGATAATCATAACACTTGACGAACTTCCGAATGAGAATGCACTCATGGTGATGTGAGCTCAACCTTTGTCTCAATTTCGAGGGTAATAGCCAGATGAATCACCTCTGAATAGGAAAATTCCAATCACAAAGTAATACTTCGATCACATGTCTCAGAAGCTCCATGCGAATTTATGACCTAGTAAGCAATACAAATGAAACGTGAAGCGATAAGCCAGCTAAAGTGAATAAATATGAGGGAAAATTTTAGGGTGTTACAGCTGCCCCTATTCAATCATTTGCAGACCTGAATGAATAATAGCAACTGTTTTTAGACATCCAGGGTATGAAGTGATTAAATACTCGAATAAAACATGGAAATTTGACCTCTGTGGGAAATAAAATATGTTGGGAAGAATGCCATCCTCGAATGACAACTCACAAGAGATCCTCGGATCTAACACAAAACCATCCTAGAATGGAAACACAATGATATACCGGCCTCAGTCGATAACTAGAAACACAAAGAATGACCTCAGACAGACTTTGCAAAAGAGACAAACTGACATCAATCAATAAGCTCAAAATGGTCTATCATCCTCGAATGATAGCCAAAAAACAAGACCAACCTCAGAAGGACTTGAAGAAAAGAATGTCATCCTCGAATGACAATTCACAAAAGATCCTCGGATCTAACACGAAACCATCCTCAAATGGAGACGCAATGGTATACCGGCCTCAGTCGATAACCAAAAACACAACGGAAATAGGACAAGATGGAACGAGATCGTTGTACATAAACGGGAGCCCGGGAAAACAGGACCGTTGTACAAAACGAGAACCTGCGACGCGACTATTTTACAAGACAAGACGCAGAATGGGGACCCATTGTACCAAACATGGCTTAAAAACGAGATCATTGTACAAAACGGAACTCGATGATGGAATGTGATCGTTGTACATAAACGAGAGCCCAGGAAAACAGGATCGTTGTACAAAACAAGAGCCTGCGAAGCGACTGTTGTACAAAACAAGACACGGAATGGGTGACAAACTTTGACTTGTAAGAGCAAAAAGAGAGAAGCAACATCAATCGATTTACAACTCAAATAAGATCAACTGATCTATTATGGAGATGGTATCAACCGATCCATAACCAGGACAGAGAGAATGTAATATCATCTGATTTACATCTCGAAGAGAAGTGATATCAACTGATTCACAACTCAAATAAGATCAACCGATCTAACCAGGAAATGGTGTCAACCGATCCATAACCTGGAAAACAAGAACGTAATATCATCCGATTTACGGCTCGAATAGAAGTAATATTAACCGATTTACAACTCAAATATGATCAACTGATCTAACTAGGATGGTATCAACCGATCCAAAACCAGAAAAGCGAGAATGTGATATCATCCGATTACGGCTCGAAGAGAAGTAATATCAACCGATTTACAACTCAAATAAGATCAACTGATCTATCATGGAGATGGTATCAACTGATCCATAACCAGGAACATGAGAACATAATATCATCCGATTTACGGCTCGAAGAGAAGTGATATCAAACGATTTACGGCTCGAAGAGAAGTAATATCAACCGATTTACAACTCAAATAAGATCAACCAATCTATCATGGAGATTGTATTAACCGATCCATAACCAGGAACATGAGAATGTAATATCATCCGATTTACGGCTCAAAGAGAAGTGATATCAACCGATTTACAACTCAAGATCAACCGATCTAACTAGGGAATGGTATCAACTGATCCATAACCAAGAAAATGAAACCATCGTGTAACACCCCGAAATTTGCCCTCTTATTTATTATCAACCTCGAGCGATTTACGCTTCATTCTTGCATCATTCCGCATATCATTGCATCGCATTTGAAAAATAAATAAATCATCATCCTTTGCATACTCATGAGATGTGTGGTCGATCGAGGCTTGCCAAACTTTGGAGTTCAAGAGAAAAATAATATACCAAAAATAATCTAAACCACTTCCAAGCTAACCAACCAAAAGTGAAGATTTCACCTTTCCCTCCCTTTTCTTTCCGCTTTTCCTTCCACTTTCCTTCCACATTTCTTTTCATTCTTTCCCTCTTATTTTTCCACTTCAATTCCACTCCATTTCCCTTGGATGCTTCTACCATGTTCTACAACATTCTAGAGTATTCCATGGAATATTCCAAGGAATATTCCCTCTCCAACCCTAACCCTAACTAACTACTAACCTAACTTCATTCCTAAACCTAATTCCATTCCCAAACCTAGCTCCAAGCCTAGCCTCTATATATTCATTAATCACTTCAATGCAAGGGGTTCCCAAAAAAATTTCAAAATTTTTCACTCTCTCACAATCACTTTTTCTCTCTCACTTTTCCTCCATTTTCCCTTTTCACCAAAGCTTTTTGAAGAAGCTCTTCAAGTTTCACATTGAAACTTGAAGATCTTGAAGCTTAGCCTCCAACCTCCATTGATTTTTCGATTGTGGAAGAAGAAGCTACTAATATTTGTGAGGATTTCGGCTTATCGGAAGTGCACGAAGGTTCAAGCATCAAGAACGCATTTATTTTGCGGATTCGCGGTTTTCTTGGTTTTATCTTTGATCAAGCTCCGATTCTTGCAACATCCACCGAAGCACTTCTCCGCTTCGTAGGTTGGTGATCTAAATCACTTATCCTTTAAGTTATTCTCTTCATCTCGCCATTTCGGCATTCTTTAATTGCTTTTCGTTTTGCTTGCGATCGATTACGTTTTCGTTATGTGTTGCTTGCGATTTGTCATTTTTAATGGATTAGAAGTTAAGGTGTAGATAGTTATAGGTTCTAGCATGTGTAAATAAGCCCTAATTAAGTAGAAATTTGTGTTAGCATGTCCATGTGTAGGTAAGGGATCATTAGAAGTGAGTTTTTGGCCAAAAGCACTTATTTCTTAACTTTTTTCACATTCTGGATCAGTGTTAACTAGTTAACCATTTGGTTAACCGGTAAACACGTGGGTTTTAGCCACAAATCAGTGCAGTTTTAGGACCGTTAACTGGTTAAGCATTTGGTTAACCGGTTAACGCTGTTGAATTTCAGAATCTTTGCTTATTTGATAGCTTAGTCTTGCTTTCTAGTGCCTCTAATGTTCATGCATGTTTAGGTACTGATTTTAGGGAATTTTCTAAGTTGGTTTCGATATTGCATTCCCCCATTTCGAGTCGTTTCGACGCGTTTCCGTTCATATTGCATGTTATGCGTTTATGTGTTCCTTTGTGTATATTTTGATTTCTTGCATTTTGTTGCTATGTTTGTGCATCATTTGGCATGTGAATAATCATGTTGCATTCTGTTTTTACATCTTTCGCATTGCATTAAGTCATTTTGCATTTCGTTGTATCAAGAGACGTTACATTTCACATAATCATATATGTATGTGCATTTGGTTGCATGCTTGATCATAGCATTCACATCAATTCAATTCTGAATTTTGCATTGAGTTTGGCACTCTTGTTGAGCTATCATATTGCATGTTCATAATCAATGATCATCATGTTCATATGCCATATTCATGTGCCATATTTTGCATGTTTGTTGCATAATCAACCATGTGATGCATTCTTGCATAACCCCTTAAAAGTGCTCATGTTCTTTCATTTGTATGTTGACCTATGTTCAAATGCATGTTCATGATGAATTAGTACATGTTTCATTGATTTTGTGCATAAAAAAACGAAAATAACCAAATCTGTATTTTGCATTTCATAGCTATTTTTGCATATAGGTGTTGTAAAATACATGTTGTTTGTTATGTTTGCATGCTGTATGTGACTTTTTACCCCTACCTTTTCATGTTGTATGTTGGCTGTAGAAAGTTGCCTTGTGTTATGCATTGTTTTCACAGTTGTTTGTGTATTAGGGGCTGTAATAGGTGCTGAATCTTTGTTTTAGCATTTTTTTAGTTCTCTAGAATTAAGATAGAGTTTAGATTGAGTCCTAGAATCATTAGGATTTAATTGTTGTGTCTTTGCCTTATTATTTTTTAATAAAATGCACACTAATCTTTGTTTTGTAGGGAGGGAAAGGTATGTTTCCTTACACCTTATCCTTTTATTTTTTATGCATTTCTTTATGCATTTTATTTCCCTTTTTCCTTCCATATTTGTGATTGGTAGGAACCCCCTTTGTTAGGATCAATTTATCTTCCTTAGGAAGTAAGTTGCATCCTTTTTAGTCTTTCTTTTCCTTTTTAGGATTAGAAAACCTCATAAACCATTAGGATCTCCCTTTTGTGCATAATAAATAACTTAGGGTTGGTCTTAGTCTCCCTTAGTTTTTGTCCTTTTTCGACTTGAGTCATTCTTTCTCATCTCATAAATAAAATAATAAAATACTTAATAAAGGTTGAATATTCTCATACGACATGAGACTTTGTTGCGGAGTACTTATGCACGTCCCGTCTCGGGGCGAGGTGTAAGTTATCTACCACGATGGATAAGTCTTAGTATGAGGATGTTCACAAACAATAAACTCAAAACACTTCTCATAAAAGACAATCAACAAAGACATCGCGTCTTCTCTTCTCATCTCCTACTCTTTGCGGACGAATGCGACTTGCCTCGATAGTTCAAACAGCGATACGGTAAACACTCTCGAGTCAGAGCCGGTAACACCTGAGCTAGAGCTATGGCAACATCATCCTTAAATAAACAAAATAGTTCCTGCCTTAGTTAGGCGAACTACGTCGACTCTGATTCTCATTTTCCCGATAAGGTACGTAGGCAGCGGGGTAGGGCCCGTTCGAGCATATTCTTTATTTTCCCTACATTTTCCCCCTTTTACTCTCATTCTCTTTTTCCAGTTCCTTTTCCATTCCCATTCCAGTTCCAGTAGCAGTTTTATTCAGCAACATTCTTATTTCTCACCCTTTGAAGCAAACAAGCAAGTGTGGATCTCGTCGGGTACGGCGGACGGTCTGGGGTGCTAATACCTTCCCAGTTCGTAACCGACTCCCGAACCCATATCTTTGATTCGCATGACCTTGTCCTTTCCTTCTTCCTTAGGTTTGTGCAACATTACCTTTCCCGTTCCTTCGGTATAAAAATGCCTGGGTGGCGACTCTACCTTTTCTGCGCCACTTTCGCGTTTGTACCAGGATGAAAATCCCAGGAGCGACAACTGGCGACTCTACTGGGGATCGAACCCAGAATCTCTGGTTTCCCTTGTAGAGTAAATCCTAGCGCCTGTTTGTTTTTGCTTTCTTTGGGTGTTTATATGCGTGTGTTTTTGTGCTTATTTACTGTTTTCGTTTACAGTTTACTTTACAGCTTTATTTACTGCTTTCAGTATTTATTTTCCATGCATCATATTATACTAGACTGTCTGGTTGTGTTGGTTTTCATTTTTTCTGCGGGATGGGAGTTACTGTGAGATAAGCCAAATACCCGGCTGTGCACTATAGGATTAACGTGGACATGTTGTACTCGCATGGTTACATGATGAGTGGCGATGTGTTCCACACCCAGGTTGTCACCATCTTGGAACTATCTTGTGTGGGGGTTCTTCCCCACTTCGGAATACAACCTTGATGGTTATGTGCAGCTGGGGACCGATCATTGAGAATCTTAGTGGAAACAATCCTCTCTAGTGATGACAGTGGCAGACCACATTTATTAGCAAGCCCACTAGCATCCGAGGGCCCACTAGGAACTCGCATAGGATGACCTAGTTCTCTCATAGGAACCCAGTCAAGGCAAACTGTTCGTATGACGATAGTATTGTACCCTTAGGGATGAATGTACTATTGTTTCTCGATTCAGTGCTTGAAGCTGGGGACTTATGAGGGATGCTTGTTTTCCCCGTACTCAGCTGAGACCTCCCTGGTTAGTACATAATGCCAAACTAATTCCCTGATTTGGTCATGAGCCATTTCTCGGAAATGGTGAACGTATTATTGCTATCCGGCTTTGAGATTCCGTGATGTTGACTCGGAGTAGCATACCCGCGAGATGGGAGGGGTTTACAGGTTTGCAGGAACCCTGAAACTTCTAACATACCCCCTTTACCAGCATTGTTCAGTATTATGATCAGGTTCTACATGGTCCTTTGGTTTTGAAATCTGGGATTTTGGTGGTACTGTTATTACGACTCTTCACCATCCCGTGACTTCTTTCTCAACACCAATGTCAGACCAGTGATCGCCGGACCTTTGACCACATGCCAGTGCATTGCATAACATCCTCTGCATGTTTGTATCACTAACACATGCTTACACATTTGCAGGGTCGCATGTTGCATCCTCATGAACATATCATACGCATTTACTGCATGATTTGCATATTTTGCATTTTTACAGGTTATTCGGACTTCCTAACTTATTCAACTTCAGGAAATATAGCTGGTCAACGCGTTCATCGGTATCCAACAAAAAGAAACCGAGTGAGAATGGCTGAACGAATGCATACTGATCTTAATGAGCTCCGACAGAGGATGGATCAGTTCATGGACATCATGACCGACATTGCACAGAATCAAGAGCGTCTCAGGTTGATGGTTGAGCAACCCCATGGGAATGCTAATGTTGGAACACCGACTGGGAATGTGGATCCTAACGCTGCCCGTAACGGAGGGCCAAATCTAAATGGGACTACGGCCCGTAATGAAGACACTAAGGAAGACCAGTTCACTATACTGGATGATGATATGGGTAATATGAATGAGGTCAACAATCGAAGGTATGAAGAGCTGGCGGAGAAGATTAAGGCCATGGAATGTCAGAATTCCCTGGGCATCAATGTAACCAATCTTGGGTTAGTTCCAGGAGTAAGAATCCATCCTAAGTTCAAGGTGCCATCATTTGACAAGTACAACGGCAGCACATGCCTTAGAACTCACATTCATGCATACTTTTGAAGAATCTCGGCTCACACTGATGACGAGAAACTTTGGATGCATTTCTTCCAAGATAGTCTATCTGGAGCTTCATTGAGCTGGTACATGAAGCTAAGTAGGGTCTCTATCCTATGCTGGAAAGATTTAGTTGAAGCTTTTCTCAAGCAATATCAATACAATATTGATATGGCTCCAAACCGCACTCAGTTGCAGAATTTGTCTCAAGGACCCAAGGAAAGTTTTAAGCAGTATGCTCAGAGGTGGCGTGAGCTGGCCGCACAGGTTCAACCTCCATTGCTCGATCGGGAAATGGCCGATATGTTTATGGGCACCTTGCAAGGTGTTTACTTGGATCGTCTGGCCGCCTGCCCGTCCATTAGTTTTTCTGATATTGTCATTGCTGGAGAAAGGATAGAAAATTTCCTGAAACTAGGAAAGATCTAGGATGCAAGCAGTGCTGGTTCTTCTGTTGTGAAAAAGCCTTTTGGCAATGGCCAAAGACGAAGAGAAGGCGAGACCAATGCTATGTGTAGGGGTCGAGATAGAGGTCGTTCTCAAGGTTACTACCAAACAGCTACAGTGACTATTACGCCAAAGGTTCAACCACAACCTCAAGGTCATCAATATCAAGCACAGAGACCAAATCAGGAAAGAACAAGAGCGAGAAACAACAGACTTGATCCCATCCCATGCCCATATGTTGTATTGCTTCCAGAGCTTCTAAAGTTGAACATGGTCGAGCTTCGTACCATGAGAGCTCCTTCTCCTGATAATCTACCTCAGAACTTTAATGCAAATGCCAAATGCAAATTCCATTCGGGTGCCCAGGGTCACAATATTGAGAAATGTTGGGCTTTTCAGAACAAGGTACAAGACCTAATTGACTCCAAGGTGATCAATTTTGCGCCTCACCCAAATGTACTCCAGAATCCAATGCCTAATCACAACGGAGCTGGTGTCACGGTTGTTTTACCAGATGGTCCACGTTAAGCTGGAATCATTAGGAAGCAAATAAAGCCATCAGTATTCAGATACTCTCAGCAATGGCAACTGTTTGTTTGTTTTTCTTCAATGAATTGTCTTCCCTATTGAGGGGAACTACGTCGCTCTGATTCTTCATTGGTCATGGGTCAATGGAGATACGTAGGCAGAAGATCGTCAGGTCTTTCCGAGCAACCTTATAAGACAACATTACTCTCTAGTTCACCTTTCCTTCAGACGTCTCGTGTCATAGTCAGAATAACTAGAAGAAGAGGTATGATTGCCATGGCTGGGTATACGACAACAACTTGAAGATTACAAGTCCGTGAGAAAGCTATCGATCACTGAAAGTATCCAAGACTGACAAGTCCAGACGGAGTCAAGCCTCCTCAACAATGGTAATGTTCAGCTTCTTTACTGCATTTCCATTTGTAGTTTCTTTTATTTGCTAAACATGTGTCGACATGTACAAAAGTTGTTTGCTTTTGAATGTTATCAATAATAAAACTCACATGTTTTTCTTGAAGTAATTTATTCGCATCCACTTATAATTTTGTATGTGTATGTTGCAATACCAATTGTCATGTTCAAACTCTATGAAGGAGAATGACGAAACAAAAACGCAAAAATCTCTAATTGTGTGCTCTCGAATAAGACCCTGTTAACGATGTACATGCTTTGTTTCGAATCCCTAAACACTGGAGATATAAGGGAGATAGACCCTCCCTAACCCCTATTGAGCCTTGAAGTAGGAGTTTCTTTTCACATAAAAAAACCCTTACATTTAACCTAGGGGCATGGTAGATGTCAGCTAGTTGGACCAAGCGTTCAGGCATTCATAAAGGAGTGTACTTGAGGATCCATTACATTCCACTATGCTAGTCAAGAGGTCCAAAGACCAAAAACCACAACGGTTATCCTTCATCGACCAAAGAATGAGGCAGTCATAGCCCTCGCAAAGCAATCAAGACAAACTGTGTCACACGATTTGTTTAAAAAAAAGAGAAATGAAAAGCCCGCTAAGTCGAAACTTGAAAACAAGCGATGTAGGCAAAAATTAGGGCATCCCGCTGGACTTCACAATCAAAGATTCACAAAATCAGTCCAGGAAAAAGTTAGGGATAAGTAAAATAACACAAAAGAGAAAGACAAAAAGGATTACACAAGAAAGATCCTTAAGCAAGAACAAAGTCGTGTGGCACAGACACGAAAGACAAATGGGTGACTGACTCCAAACAATAACCTGATTGGTGCTTGAACCGGTAGCAGCAATGGTTCTTCAACCAACACAAAACCCTTATGAAAGGTGATCGCTTGCGAAAATTAGCTGAACATAGGAATGGAGGACATCATGAAGAGGGGTGGGCACAAATAAACTTCGAGCCTATATCCTTTGTTTCTATAACCGTGAACCAGGCCACGATATAACCCTCAAAAGTCCTAACTGAAACAGGGTTATTTTGAGAGCATACTACCATGGGGCCGCGTTCCTGACTCCTATAAGTTGTGCAAAAAGATACTTGTTGGTATTGCATGTACATACTTTCCTTCAAAAATAATTTCGTATCTTAACCAGTGATTTGCTCACAAAGGTTTACGACACTTTTTCAAAACTTCGAGATTAACATGTGTGTTGCATTAGAATTTTCATTCTTAGAATAAACATTTTTCTGCCTGCATACATTTGTTTGACATCATAAAAAGCTCACATGCGGAAATTCAGTCCAGAAGCTTAAGCTTGCCAAGTTGAGAAGTCTAAAGCTTCTGAAAGACAGTCACGTCGAGGTGCACTTTTCCGAGAAAGCTCCATTGAGTAAGGACTTTCCCAACCAGTCATGGTAAGAGCCAACCAATCTGGGGCAGTTATGTCAAGCAATATCCTCAAGAGTCAGCCAAACTGGGGCAATTACCTCAAGATTCAGATCTCTCCTAGAGCAAACTCTTCAAAGACTCATACTGCAGCAAGCCACCCCAATCGCATGAGGATTCATTCTTTCCCAAAGACAAATAATCGGAAGTTCAGAATACCGGGAAAATTATACTCCTGAAGATTTTAAAGACACCAGGTCTTTTGTAAAATCCTCTTAAGGTAAAGCCCGAATAAGAGCAAATGATCCCTGGCACGAGACTACTTGAAATCTTTCCTCCTCAGCAGGATGCGGTTCAGTTTCGTTATCCCCAACAGACGCATGGAAGTTATCCCCAGTAAAGTCGTCAAACTTTTCTTCAGCATGTTTCCTTGATATTATTTCCCAGCAGACCTCAAACCAAATCCTTCTCTTCCCCAGCAGAGCAATAAGGATCATCCCTAGCAAGAGTCGTCTTCCCGTAGTGAAGCACTTCTTACAAGAATCCAGAAATTCTCGGCAGTTAGCTGAACGGTTCCCTTCTCCATAGAGGTTTGGAAAATTCAGGTAGACAAGAGAGTTCTCTTCAGCAGAGCCTTGACAGGTCTTCCCCCAGCTAAGTCGAAAAGTTGTCGATTCCCCAGCGAAATCTGTGGGTGAGATTCAATCCCCAGCAATTGAGGAATCCCCCAGTAGAGTTTTCAAATCTAAATTCCAATTTATTTTTGGCAAAGGTAATAAGTCGAGACAGGCTAGTCAAACCCTTCTCCAGCAGAAATATCGGCAACCATCTGTATTCCCCACAGAGTCAGCAAAGATTTGTTATTTCCACGTCAGGAATTCCCTTTATACCTATCTCCCAGTATAATGGGGCATTATGTCATGCAGTTCAACGTATGCATGCTCGATCCAAGGTTGATATCCAAAGTCCACCCGCATTGTGGCAATTTATCCAAAGTCCATCCTCTGGGTGGCAAATTCCAAATTCCAACCGCAGATTAGTCAAAGTCCATCCTCTGGGTGGAAAATTCTTAAAGTCTCCCGTAGCGAGCAACAACCCCCGTAGTGTGGCAAAGTAGTGAAGTCTCCCGCAGTGAGCAAAAGTTCCCGTAGTGAGTAGAAGTCTCCTGTAGATGAGCAATGTGCCCCCGTAGTGTGGCAAAACATCGAAGTCTCCCGCAGTGAGCAAAAGTCTCTCGTAGTGAGCAGAAGTCTCCCGTAGTTGAGCAATTTGCCCCCGTAGTATGGCAAAACATTGAAGTCTCCCGTAATGAGCAAAAGTCTCCTATAGTGAGCCAAAGTATCCCGTAGTGAGCAATCAGCCCACGTAGTGTGGCAAAATATTGAAGTCCCCTGTAGTGTGGCGAATTTTCAAAGTCTCCCATAGCTGAGCAATGTGCCCCCATAGTGTGGCGAATTTTCAAAGTCTCCCGTAGCTGAGCAATGTGCCCCCGTAGTGTGGCGAATTTTCAAAGTCTCCCGTAGCTGAGCAATGTGTCCCCGTAGTGTGGCGAATTTTCTGAAAGTCTCCCCTAGCTGAGCAATGTTCCCCCGTAGTGTGGCAAGATTTCCAAAGCCCCAGCAGTGTGGCAGAGTATCCCCGCAGAGTGAGCAAACGTCCATTCTCAGGGTGGCAAGATTTCCAAAGCCCCCGTAGTATGGCAGAGTACCCCTGCAGAATGATCATAAGTTCATCCTCAGGGTGGTAAGGTATCAAAAGTCTCCCGTATCTGAGCAACGTATCCCCGTAAAGTAGCAGAGTATTGAAATCCCCCGCAGTATGGCGAAGTTCAAAAAACCACCCGTTGTGTGGCATTTTATTAATATCCCAACAAAATTCCACCCGTAGCATGGCAAATCAGCAATCTCCCAATGTTATTCCAAATCATTCATCAGATTACTACTCTTCACATTCGCGTTCTCCCCAAGCAGAGTTCAGATGGTTGGGTTTATTTCCCTTGTCTTCTTCCACCGAGTGAAAATTTTCTGGTTGTTTTTAGTATTCAATCCCTGCATACTTCAAACGTCTGAAAGCGACTGCTAGCATCCATTCAAGTCTACAGTGATTGAATAGGGGCAGCTGTAACACCCCAAAATTTTCCCTCTTATTTATTATAAACCTCGAGCAATTTACGCTTCATTCTTGCATCATTCCGCATATCATTGCATCGCATTTGAAAAATAAATAAATCACCATCCTTTGCATACTCATGAGGTGTTGGTCGATCGAGGCTTGCCAAACTTTGGAGTTCAAGAGAAAAATAATATACCAAAAATAATCCAAACCACTTCCAAGCTAACCAACCAAAAGGGAAGATTTCACCTTTCCCTCTCTTTTCTTTCCGCTTTTCCTTCCACTTTCCTTCCACATTTCTTTTCATTCTTTCCCTCTTATTTTTCCACTTCAATTCCACTCCATTTCCCTTGGATGCTTCTACCATGTTCTAAAACATTCTAGAGTATTCCATGGAATATTCCCTCTCCAACCCTAACCCTAACTAACTACTAACCTAACTCCATTCCCAAATCTAGCTCCAAGCCTAGCCTCTATATATTCATTAATCACTTCAATGCAAGGGGTTCCCAAAATAATTTCCAAATTTTTCACTCTCTCACAATCACTTTTTCTCTCTCACTTTTCCTCCATTTTCCCTTTTCACCAAAGCTTTTTGAAGAAACTCTTCAAGTTTCACATTGAAACTTGAAGATCTTGAAGCTTAGCCTCCAACCTCCATTGATTTGTGGATTGTGGAAGAAGAAGCTACTGATTTTTGAGAGGATTTTGGCTTATCGGAAGTGCACAAAGGTTCAAGCATCAAGAACGCATTTATTTTGCGGATTCGCGGTTTTCTTGGTTTTCTCTTCGATTAAACTCCGATTCTTGCAACATCCACCGAAGCACTTCTCTGCTTTGTAGATTGGTGATCTAAATCACTTCTGCTTTAAGTTATTCTCTTCATCTCTCCATTTCGACATTCTTTAATTGCTTTTCGTTTTGCTTGCGATCGATTACGTTTCCGTTATGTGTTGCTTGCGATTTGTGATTTTTAATGGATTAGAAGTTAAGGGGTAGATAGCTATAGGTTCTAGCAAGTGTAAATAAGCCCTAATTGAGTAGAAATTCGTGTTAGCATGTCCATGTGTAGGTAAGGGATCATTAGAAGTGAGTTTGTAGCCAAAATCACTTATTTCTTAACTTTTTCACATTCTGGATCAGTGTTAACCGGTTAACCTGTTAACGCGTGCGTTTTAGCCACAAATCAGTGCAGTTTTAGGACCGTTAACCGGTTAACCATTTGGTTAACCGGTTAACGCTGTTGAATTTCAGAATCTTTGCTTATTTAATAGCTTAGTCTTGCTTTCTAGTGCCTCTAATTTTCATGCATGTTTAGGTACTGATTTTAGGGAACTTTCTACTGTTCCTTTGTGTATACTTTGATTTCTTGCATTTTGTTGCTATGTTTGTGCATCATTTGGCATGTGAATAATCATGTTGCATTCTGTTTTTACATCTTTCGCATTGCATTAAGTCATTTTGCATTTCGTTGTATCAAGAGACGTTGCATTTCACATAATCATGTATGTATGTGCATTTGGTTACATGCTTGATCATAGCATTCACATCAATTCAATTCTGAATTTTGCATTGAGTTTGGCATTCTTGTTGAGCTATCATATTGCATGTTCATAATCAATGATCATCATGTTCATATGCCATATTCATGTGCCATATTTTGCATGCTTGTTGCATAATCAACCATGTGATGCATTCTTGCATAACCCCTCAAAAGTGCTCATGTTCTTTCATTTGTATGTTGACCTATGTTCAAATGCATGTTCATGATGAATTAGTACATGTTTCATTGATTTTGTGCATAAAAAAACGAAAATAACCAAATCTGTATTTTGCATTTCATAGCTGTTTTTGCATATAGGTGTTGTAAAATACATGTTGTTTGTTATGTTTGCATGTTGTATGTGACTTTTACACCTACCTTTTCATGATGTATGTTGGCTGTAGAAAGTTGCCCTGTGTTATGCATTGTTTTCATAGTTGTTTGTGTATTAGGGGCTGTAATAGGTGTTGAATCTTTGTTTTAGCATTTTTTTAGTTCTCTAGAATTAAGATAGAGTTTAGATTGAGTCCTAGAATCATTAGGATTTAATTGTTGTGTGTTTGCGTTATTATTTTTTAATAAAATGCACATTAATCTTTGTTTTATAGGGAGGGAAAGGTATGTTTCCTTACATCTTATCCTTTTATTTTTTTATGCATTTCCTTATTCATTTTATTTCCCTTTTTCCTTCCATATTTGTGATTGGTAGGAACCCCCTTTGTAAGGATCAACTTATCTTCCTTAGGAAGTAAGTTGCATCCTTTTTAGTCTTTCTTTTCCTTTTTAGGATTAGAAAACCTCATAAACCATTAGGATCTCCCTTTTGTGCATAATAAATAACTTAGGGTTGGTCTTAGTCCCTCTTAGTTTTTGTCCTTTTTCGACTTGAGTCCTTCTTTCTCATCTCATAAATAAAATAATAAAATACCTAATAAAGGTTGAATGTTCTCATACGACATGAGACTTTGTTGCGGAGTACTTATGCACGTCCCATCTCGGGGCGAGGTGTAAGTTATCTACGACGATGGATAAGTCATAGTATGAGGATGTTCACAAACAATAAACTCAAAACACTTCTCATAAAAGACAATCGACAAAGACATCGCGTCTTCTTTTCTCATCTCCTTCTCTTTACAGACGAATGCAACTTGCCTCGACAGTTCAAACAACGATACGGTAAACACCCTCGAGTCAGATCCGGTAACACCTGAGCTAGAGCTATGGTAACGCCATCCTAAAAGAAACAAAATAATTCATGCCTTAGTTAGGCGAACTACGTCGACTCTGATCCTGATTTTCCCGATGAGGTACGTAGGCAGCGGGGTAGGGCCCGTTCGAGCACATTCTTTATTTTCCATATATTTTCCCCCTTTTACTCTCATTCTCTTTTTCCAGATCCTTTTCCATTCCCATTCCAGTTCCAGTAGTAGTTTTATTCAGCATCATTCTTATTTCTCACCCTTTGAAGCAAACAAGCAAGCGTGGATCCCGTCGGGTACGGCAGACGGTCTGGGGTGCTAATACCTTACCAGGTCGTAACCGACTCCCGAACCCAGATCTTTGGTGCGCAGGACCTTGTCCTTTCCTTCTTCCTTAGGTTTGTGCAACATTACCTTTCCCGTTCCTTCGAGATAAAAATTCCTGGATGGCGACTCTACCTTTTCCGCGCCACATTCGCGTTTGTACCAGGATGAAAATCCCGGGAGCGACACATCGTACTGAGACGAGACTAAAAAGAATGGGATCATTGTACTTAAATGATAACCCGACACGAAATTGTTGTACTGAAACGGGGACGTGAAAAAACGAGACTGTTGTACTGAATCAAGACATAACTAGGGATAACAAACAAGACTTGGTATAAATAACCACAATGGGAAATGAAGTTGTGTTCTGTGGGGAATACTCCAGTCTGATTAGAGATGTAATGTTTCAGGCATTTGTGCAAGGTACCACAACTGGCTTATGTTTCGTAGGCATATGTTTGAATTTTTCCATGGCGTAATGCTCCATAATGATGGAAACACTACGCGTTTGAGGATGCAAATGTAATGATGATTACTAGATGCAAATGCAAATGCAAAGAAATCTCCCGACAAGGAGACTGCAAGCATTACAGGTGGCTTGGCTAGGGAGAAATGATTATCACTGCATTGATCTGATCCATCCCGGTGAGGAGAAAACAACTCTGCAGGGAATGTTGTTAATGATACACCGGCTCTGAACTGCCGTCATTGCCAAAAATAAATTGGAATTTAAGATTGGAGAGCCAAGACCCTATTGGAGATGGACCCTTCTTGAACTCTGATGGGGGAGTGAAGACCTCCTGACTTGGCTGGGAACCAAAAGTATGGCACTACTGAGGTAGCAACTTGCTGGGGAAGAGGGACACTCCTTGTACTGCTGGGGATTGCCCCTGTATTAAAGGGAAGTCTCTGCTTGGGGAGGACACCAATATTTTTCTGCCTTGCTGGGGGAGTTTTAACTTCCAACTCTACTGGGGATGATGGATGATGTCAATGATAGAGCTTCCTGCTGAAGATAAAAGTTAAAGTTGCCCCTCGTTGGGGATGAGAGGTGTAGAGTGTCTCACGTTAGGAATGAGAGATGTAAGGTGTGCCATGCTGGGGATGAGAGACGATGATACCCTTCTGCTCAAGAAGTATCCTTCCCTTTGCTACGCTGTTGGAGAAGGGATTGTCTAATAAGACTTGCTAAGGAATTCTGATCATTGAAGCCTGCTGATGAAACAACTCTCGTAGTATTATGCTGACAATGGTTTTTCTTCCAGCCTCTAGGTTGATATATTTCCTACTAATCACGAGTGAATAATGGTTCTTTGAAATTTCCAACTCGCCTCATACCTTGATCTATCGAAAGAAATTGTCTCAAGAGGATTTTATAGAAAACCTGACATCCGAGATAACTCAATGTCTTCAAACTCTTGGAGAGATTAGTTGGATCTCGAAATAACTACCCCAGATTGCATAGTCTGTGAAATATTTTGCCCCGCGAGGATTCATGAAAGACCTCATATCACTGTGAGATATTCTGCCTCAGTATTTTGAACCTTGGATAGGTGCTTCTAATTGACCGTCTTCGAGAGAAAGTAACTTCTAGTGCTCTTGGGGTGGACTTCCCCAGTACGAGCCTTGAAGTGATCACCTCTGATTGATTTTGCTTTGAAGAAAACGCCCATACTGCATACTCTTGGAGAGATTTGAATCTCGACGTGATTGCCCTAGTTTGGCTGAATTTTGAAGAGATTGCTCGACATGATTTCCCCATATTAGTTAGCTCTTACCACGACTATTGGGAAATTCCCCACTCACTGGAGTTTCTTGGAAAATTCACCTCAATATGATTGTCCTTTGGAAGTTTCAGACTTCTCAACTTTGGCAAGATTAAGCTTATGGACTGAGGTTCCATATGCGAACTTTATGATGCCAAACAGATGTATGCAAGCAAAAAAAATTTATTTTGAGAATGAAAATTCTAATGCAACACACATGTTAATCTTGAAGTTTTACTGTAAAAAGATGTCGCCAACCTTTGTGAGTGAATCACTGGTTAAGATACGACATTAACGTTTTTGAATAATAGAAAGCAGCACATGCAACACCAACAAAGATCTTTCAGCACAACTCATAGGAGTTAGGAACGCGGTCTCGTGGTAGTACACTCTCGAAATAACCCTATTTCAGTTAGGACTTTTGAGGGTTGTATCGTGGCCTAGTTCACGGTTATAGAAATAAAGGATATAGGCTCTAAGTTTATAGGTAGCCACCCCTCTTCATGATGTTCTTCATTCCTATGTTTAGCTATCTTTCACAAGTGCTCACCTCTCAAAAAGGGTTTTGTGATGGTTGAGGAACCAATGACACTAACGGTTTCAAGCACCAATCAGGTTTTTGTTGGGAGTCAGTCACCCCTTTGTCTTTTGTGTATGTGCCACACGACTTTTTTCTTGTTTAAGGATCTTTCTTGTGTAATCTGTTTTTGTCTTTTGCCTTTGCATTCTTTTGGTTATCCCTAACTTTTTCCTGGACTGATTCTTGTGAATCTTGGATTGTGAAGTCCAGCGGGATGCCCTAACTTTTACCTAAGTCGCTTGTTTTCAAGTTTCGACTTAGCGGGCTTTTTATTTCCTTTTTTCATTCTCTTTTTTTTGAACAAATCGTGTGACACTGTTTGTCTTGATTTCTTTGAAAGGGTCGTAACTGTCTCACTTCTTGGTTGTTTGAGGGATAACCATTGTGGTTTCCGGTATTTGGATCTATTGATTGGGATAACCATTGTTGTTTCTGGTCATTGGACCTCTTGATTTGGTACAACGAAAGGTAATGAATCCTCAGATTTTCACTCCTTTTTGAAATTTGAATGTTCGGTCAAACTAACTGACATCTACCCTGCCCCTGGGTTAAATGCAAGGGTTTTTTTCATGCGAAAAGAAACTCCTACTTCAACGCTCAAATGGGTTGGCGAAGGTCTATCTCCCTTATATCTCCAGTGTTTAGGATTTGAAACAATGCATGTACATAATCAACAAGGTATTTCCCAAAAGCACACAATTAGAGATTTTTGCGTTTTCATTTCGTCATCCTCCCTCACAGAGTTTAAGCACAACATTTTTTATTGCGATGTATACACACAAAATTATAAATGAAATACAAATGAATTACTTCAAGAAAAACATGTGCATTTTATTATGGTTAACATTCAAAATTAAGCAAATTTCATGCATGCATACAAATGTTGAGGCAAACAACAGAAACTACAAATGAAAATGCAGTAAACAAGCTGATCATTGCCATCGTTGAGGATACTTGTTTTCGTTTGGACTAATCAGTCTTGAGTGCTTCATGTGAACAGTAGCTCTTCATGGACTTGCGGTCTTCAAGTAAATGGTCACACGTCTGACATGGCAACCATATATCTTCTTCTAGTTATTCTGACTTTGATACGAGACGCCTGAAAGAAGGAGTAAAGTTGGGGAATGAAGTTGCCCCATAAGGTTTCTCGGAAAGACCTGACGATCTTCCGCCTACCTATCTCCATTGACCAATGAAGAATAAGAGCAATGTAGTTCCCCTAGATAGGGATGAAATTGCTTTGAGAGAAACAAAGCCATTACTGGGAGTATTGGGATGTCATTTCCCTCATCTATTTGGTGCAAGGTTGATGACTTTTGAGTCGATTAAATCCTGCACCTTGTGGTGAAAAGATTTACATCCATCGATATGATGCCCTGGTGCCCCGGAATGAAAATTGCAGCAGGCGTTGGCATCCCATCCATCCGATATGGGAAAGGAGGTGGAGACAGCTTGTGAAGTTCAATTAGTTTCAACTGAAGCAAGTGTTGTAGTAGGTCGGTATGAGACATTGGCAGAGGTTCGAAAATTCTTTCCCTCCTTTGCGGATACTGACGACCCTATTGAGGATTATAATGCAGACGATTTTGCTGTTGCAACTGGGTTGCCCTAGGGAGGATCACATATGCTGTTTGGTAATATGAACCTTGATTTCTCTTTTTTCGCTGACCATAGACTTCCCCGACTTCTTCGTACAATCTCTCTTGCCCGTTTGAAGACGACTTCTTGGTTCCGGAAATAGAGGCACCGTTGTTCTGGATTTTTTCTCATTTCATCCAGTTTTCAACTCTTTCACCAGTAAGGATGACATTAGAGAAACTGTTGGATGAACAGCCTGCCAACCGTTCTATAAATTTCCCAGGAAGAGTATTCATGAAAAGGTCCACCATTTCTCCTTCCAACAATGGTGGTTGTACTCTGGCTGCGACCTCGCGCCATCTCTACGCGTACTCCTTAAAGCTCTCGGAGTTCTTTTGAGACAGGCTCTGAAGCTGAGTTCGGATGGGAGCCATGTCAATGTTATACTTGTACTGCTTGAGAAAGGCTTCCCCAAGTTCCTTCCAGTTACGGATAGAGTTCTTTTCCAGTTTCGTGTACCACTCCAGTGAGCCCCCGGACAGGCTGTCCTGGAAGTAATACATCAAAAGCTTCTCATCTTTGGTATGTGCAATGATTTTGCGATAAAAGTCCTGCAAGTGAGTTTTTGGGCAAGATCTACCACTTTACTTGTCGAAAACAGGAGGTCTGAACTTTGGAGGGATGACCACTCCTGAAACCAACCCCATGTCAGCAACATTAATTACAAGGGTATCTCTGCATTCCAGAGCCTTTACCTTCTCGTCTAGCATTTGGAAGTCTTGGTTATTGGCCCCAGAACCGAATCCCATATCTTCATTGAGAAAAGTAAATTGATCCACTTGTCGGTCTGCTACACGAACATGAATTGGACCAACGCCTTCAGGAGTAGGAGGCCTATTCTCCGTAGGTGGAATGACAATGTTGTTGATCGGATTGCCTTGGGCATCCAAGGTAATCATTGGAGGATCAGCATGTGGGTGATTAAGCCTCTGCATGGTGGTTCTCATTTCTTGCTGCCCCCGCAATATACTCTGCATTGCTGCCATGAACTCCCCCATCTGAGTGCGAAACTTGTTCAGCTCAGTCTGTATTGTATTCATGATTTGGCTCGAGTAGCGTACTGGTATGGCCGATACTTCTCCTGAAATGGTCAAATAAATTAGGAAATCTAGGTAATTCATTAGTATGCAAAAATGATATGCATGAAAATGCCATGTCACTGATCCCACTTCATTCAGATAGGGGGACAGATACCCCACGGAGTTCCACACCATAAGATAAATTTTGTGAGTGTGCGCGGAGAAAGTGCTAATCATTGGGAATTCAATATCAAAATAAAATTGCCAGGATAGAAAAGTTGAAACAATGGCACCTGAAAACTTCCATAAAGCAAAATAAATACGCCAACGTGCGAAACCTTATACAATCACTTGCCAATAATACTGAAATACAGGAAAGGTCACAATCCACAACAGAAAAACAAAAGACTCCTTCAACAGCTCTAAAGGTAATCTAGAAATACAATAAAGCAATTCACATGCATCAAAGAAATCTACGTCTCCTGACTTGAGCTTCGTGCAGTCTGCATGGCCAACTGGATCAAGAGGCTTCAGTTCCTGAGGTACCCCTCTGGTGTAATGATCCCTGAATCAATTAGATCTTGGACATTGTGCCTGAAGGCTTTGCACTCGTCGATGGTATGTCCGAATGTTCCGGAGTGGAATTCACACGTAAAATTCATATTGTAATCTGGGGGAATGGGGTAGGGCATTGGCAAGGCATTCCTTGGCTGAATCAAAGAACTCTCAAGCAAACGGGCAAACACTTGACTAGGAGGGCTGAGACTTGGAGTAAAGACTCTTTTAGTCTGCTTGAATTTGAGTCTCCCCTGTTGTTGATATTTCTGATGCTGAGACGAACTCGAACACCCGAAGTTCTTTTGCACTTTCTTCCTTATGTTGGATCGGTGAATAGGTAGAGGTGATTGGCGCGATGTTTTTATGACCCAGAGTGGAGGCACACATCTCTGATTGGGGATAATATTTGCGGTAAGGAAAGGAGGAGTACCTTCCATTGATACGAAATCCCTTGGAACATCCTCGCTGATCGGTGCGAACTCGATCACCTTTGAATTAATGAGCTCTTGAACTTGATATTTGAACCTCTTACAGTTCTCCACATGATGACCAGGTGCCCTAGAATGGAAAACACACCTAGAACTGGCGTCAAAATATAGAGGAAGCTTTTTGGGCATGGCTGTCATGGTGAAAAGTTCAACCAGATTAAGCTCGAGCAAACAAAGAAGCAATTGCACATATGACACCGGAATCAAATCATACTTGGCTTTAGGCGTTTTCGGCCTTTGTCCGCAGTTTTTTCCTTTACCCTCCCTTTGATGAACTAGAAGAGTCTGCAAGTTGAGAGGCTTAGGATCCCAAAGTTGAGGAGAATTTCCGCGAAACGCTTCCTGATCTTGGAACAAAACCACTGAACGAGGATGATCAACAACTTCAGCAGCAGTAAAGGGGACATGGTGCTCTTCTTGGAGCGTTCGGGCTTCCTTGGTCTGGTTCTCTTGTTTATTCAGTTGGTAAACTTTCTCTATCAATAGCATGTGGCCATGTTCCATGTCCATCTCTTGATGGCTGTGATTCAAATTAGCCATTCTGGAGAGTAACCAAATCAGGAGGAGAATCTGTCCCCGAACACCTGTAATGAGTGTAAGGATGCATGCAAATTCCATATTCGATTATTTCCAAGAGATCCATCTGCTTTGATTCCAGTTTGGACATAGGAACATATAATGACATGGTTCATATATGGGATCTTTTGGAAATAGCCGAAATTTGTATGCTAAAATGCCATGATGTAATGTATGCAACATGCATGTGATCAAGGGTCTGATGCTGGTGTTGGGCCGTGAACCAACTGTGGACAGTCACGATAAATTTATCTCTGTATAGATACTTCATAATTCAAAATCATAGAACCAGATCATAATATTGAATAATACTGGCAAAATGGGTATGTTGGAAGTCTTAGGGTTTCTACAAACCTGTAAACCCCTCCCAATCTCACGGGTGTGCTACTCCGGGTCAAAATCACTGACTCTCAAAGCCGGATAGTAATAATACGTTCACCATTTCCGAGAAATGGCTCATGACCAAATCCGGGAATCGGTTTGGCATTATGTACTAACCAGGGAGGTCTCGGCTGAGTCCGGGAAAACAAGCATCCCTCATAAGTCACCGGCTTCAAGCACCGAATCGAGAAACAATAGCACATTCAGCCCTTGGGATACAATGTTATCGTCATATGAACATTTTTGCTTTAACTAGATTCCTATGAGAGAACCAGGTCATCCTATACGAGTTACCAGTGGGCCCTTGGATGCGAGTGGGTTTGCCAACAAATGTGGTATGCCACTGTCATCACTGGAAAGGAATTCTTCCACAAAGGTCCTCAATGATCGGTCCCTAGATGCACATAACTATCGAGGTCATATCCCGAAATGGAGGAATCTGGGTGTGGTTTCATATCACAACATCATATTGAAATAGCATGCGGAGCAATACGAAACCACTCTAGTCCTATGTCTATACTCAACCCGGGTGTTTGGCTTATCTCACAATAACTCCCATCCCACAGAAAAAATGAAACCAGCACAGCCAGACAGTAATAATGATGAATGATATATACTGGAAGCAGTAAATAAAGCTGTAAAGTAAAACTGTAAATGAAAACAGTAAAGCTAAACTAAATCACCCAGTAGCAAACAAATAAACGCCCAAAGACAAAAACAGACAAGCGCTAGGATTGACTCTACAAGGGAAACCAGAAATTCTGGGTTCGGTCCCCAGCAAAGTCGCCAGCTGTCGCTCCCGGGATTTTCATCCTAGTACAAATGTGAAAGTGGCGTGGAAAAGGTAGAGTCGCCAGCCAGACATTTTTATCCCAAAATAATGGGAAAGGTAATGATGCACAAACTCGAGGAAGAAGAAAATGACAAGGTCCTGCGAACCAAAGATCTGGGTTCAGGAGTTGGTTACGACCTGGGAAGGTATTAGCACCCCAGACCATCCGTCGTACCCGACGGGATCCATGCTTGCTTGTTTGTTTCAAAGGGTGAGAAATAAAGTGTTGCTGAACAAAAGAACTGCTAAGTGGAATGAGAATGGAAATGAGAAAGGGAACTGGAAAAGAAATGAAAAGAAATGGGGAAATGTAGGGAAAATAAAGAATGTGCTCGAACGGGCCCTACCCCGCTGCCTACATACCTCATCAGGAAAATAACGATCAGAGTCGACGTAGTTCGCCTAACTAAGGCGGAAACTATTTGTTTGTGTTTTTTATGGCTAGAATTGCGTATGTATATGCTCAGGTGTTGCAGGCTCGTCTAGTACGAGTGCTTTTATCGTCTTGCATGCTGTCGCTCCCGACAAATGACAATGATCAAATGAAGGTACAGACGCGAACGGTCGGCGAGGGGAACAGTGAGAACACACAGCCGTGAACTTACTGGAGAATGAATAGAGTCGCCAGCTAGGCATTTTTATCCCGGAGGAAAGGTAATGCTGCATAAACCTAGAAAAAGATGGATAAGACGGTTTGCGAACCAGAGAGACTGAGAAAGGGGGTTGGTTACAACCTGGGAAGGTATTAGCACCCAGATTGTCCGTCGTACCCGACGGGATCCACGCTTAAAAGATTGGTGTTTTAGAGGGGTAGTGTCAGTGCAATCTGTGTGTAGAATAGCTGAAAAGCAATATGTACAGGTGTCAGTGTATAGTGTATAAGTGATATGAAGTATGAAAGTGTCAGTGTGAGATCAGGAATGAAATGAATTGCTCATGATAATGAGGCTAAGAGAAAGAAGCTGGAAGAGGGGGAATGTACAGAGACTTTTGTTCGATAACTGTTAAGTTATGCCTACGTATCCTCTCGTGCAATGAGGAAGTCAGAACACCGTAGTTCGACCCAAAGAGACTGAAAGATGAATTGACTTGTGAACTGCCTACTTGCCTATGCTCAAGTGTATGATCTGTCTGGCACAGATGCAAACTGTCTTGCATCAGACGGAAGAAGCAAGTTCTCGATTGTGAGTGAGTGTGATGAGAAAAGAATCCCGAAGGAGACGATTATTGTTTGTTTTTGAGTTTTCAGTCTTTTATTGCTTTTGAAAGTTTGTCTTAAGATAATGAGCTTAAGCCTAAACCAATGGGTTAGTAAACTCATCACATCTTCCCTCTGATTAGGGGTGATGAGAGTACCTTAAGTGTGAAGTCAGATTCTCACACTTAATCACCTTTGGTGTAGGATTAAGATCATTAACCTACTTGTGATTATTTAGATGTTTTTGGTGTTTTTGTTTAGTGTTGAGTAATGAGGTTAAGCCATAATCAAGGACTAAACAGACTCATTACACCATCCTAAAAGAAGGATAATAGATGAGAATGTTTAAGCTGAGGAAAGCTCCTCAACTTAATCCATGATTAGGGATTAAACCCATGACAAAACAAGCCTTTATTAGATGGATTTTATTAGATGGATTTGATGATGAAGTGTTTTTTATGATTTGTAAGACAACTTGAGGGGGACTTGTCCATTAACTCTAGGGTTAGTCCTTCTTAACCACTTAAGGAAGAATTAGAACCCTAATGCAAGGCCCAAGTTACAAGTGTGATGTCTTGATGATTATTAGATGGATTAATTAAGAGATTTCAACACCTTAAGGGTTCAAGACTTAGGATTAAAGTTATACACTCCATCCTAAAAGAAGGATGCAGGCATGATCTTAATCACAAAGTCTTAAAGCCTTGAGGGTTTAGTCCCTGATTATGAGATGAGAAGAGATGACTCAAGGAGAGACACAAAGGTAAAAACTATGGGGGAGACTAATCAAAACCCTAATTCATTATCATGCTTGGTTGGTCCTAATGTTTGTGAGGTTTTCAAGAACAATCTTCAGATGAACCACCAGGAAGCAGATGAACAAGATCAAGAGAAGCAAAGTGACTTGCTTCATTCAAGAAGTCAAGTCACTTGAAGAAAGAAAATGGGAGGAGGAAGAATGAGCAAGCTCAAGCTCAAACACAAGTAGGAATGCAGCAAGGTATGCAAAAGAAAGATGAGAAGAAAAGTTATGAGAAGTGAAGGCAAATTCACTTCCCAAGTTACTTACCACCTGAAATGTTAGAAGCAAATGCAATACAATGCTAAATGAGATGAAATGATATGATGCAAAGCAAAACCAGAAGCAATACACATGATGATTATGATGTTATGAGGTGCTGCAAACATGAGGCAAGGCAATGGAGATGTTCATACAAGATTATGAATGCATATGATGCAAGCTAAGGAGCATGAACAAGCATGAAATGTTATGAATCATACAAGACAAATGGCATGGCAAATGTGTAATACAATGATCCATGATGCTTCATACATGTCTTAAGATGCCAAGTGAATCACAAGAATGCACAATATGCAATGACAAGTCATGTTATGCAAGGAAATGCAAGAGGGATGCAAGAGAAGGCCCAAATTAGGGTTTACAAAGCAAACATCAAACACAAACTCAAAACAGAAGCAAACCCTAATATGAAAAATGGAAAATGGTACCTAAAGAAACCCTAGACCTATAACAAACCACTGCCCAAAGGGGAGCTCTCAACTCTCAACCAAACTCAAGTTATGAATTTTGCAAGTTATTAGGGTTTTTTAGGGTTTGTAACAAAAGAAATACCAATCAAATAGAAAATGCAAGATCAAATCTTGGCCTTTTTATCCTTGAAAGCTCATGTCAAATGGAAAATAATGCAAAAAGAATCAATGTCTCAACCTTTACCAAAAGACAGAAATGAATTTTCAAACTTAGGATCAAAAAAATGCATCAAATATGATTTAATTCAATGAAAAATTCTTAAAATGCATCAGGATCAAAAAAGAAATTTGGTTTGAAGGTTGGACAATGTTTCTAAATGTCTTAAAACATTTCATGAATTTTTTTGTAATTTTTAAATATCCAAAAGTATTTTTAATTAATTAATTCTTATTAATCAATTAAAAATAATCTTTTAAATATTTAAAAAATACTTTTTAATGATAAAAAATAAAATAAAAATATTTTTGTGTCATAAAAATTAATAAAACCTTAAAGAAAAAGTTTCATAATTTTTATGATTTTTTTGCTATTTTAAATAATTGATACAAATTAAATGAAAATAAATGAATTAAAAATTGAATAAAAAGAGAAGTAATCAGATTGGACGCGTGAGATTGATTCTGGGGATAAATTCATTGACCACGCGCCACATCCAATGGTCCACGTTTGAACTGACTAAATTAAATAAATTAAGATTAATTAACCCTAACACGTGGATTAGGGTTAATCAAACACATCTGGGCCACTCAATCTGGAGGGAAGTCAACAAGTCAGCGCATATCCACGGCCAGCATTCAAACTGTCATTAATTATGGGATTAAACCCTAATTACATTCAGGTGGCCGGAGAAGACCTCCGGTCATCTTCTCCGGCCAGAGGGTCACCTGAAAATCTTCAAGATCTCTCAAAACACATCATAAATGAAAACTAAGCTATGGGAAATGATCTCCAACACCTTACGAACTAAACCCCTAACCTAAAACAAATTTATCTAACCTAAACAGGCTGAATCGAAGAAAACAAATTCTAGGGTTCGTGAGCTTCAAACAGCAATTAAACTCTCAAAACGCAACCATTTTCAAAACCAATGGTACCAGAATGACCAGCAAGACATGTAGAGCAAGTTTGTAACAATCAAATTGATTTCTGGAAAAATTAATTTGGAGCTACCTGAGATTTGCAACCTTTGATTTTGGAACTTTCAGGCCTCTTCTCCTTGCTCAATCTGCTCCTCTTGGTCCCCCAAAGTTGCTTGAATGCTCAAAGGGAATTTATATTTGTTGGATGATGAGTTTCGAAGAGAACTGCTTCTGCTCAGTCAACAATGGCAGATGAGTTCTTGGCACTTTCAGGCTGTGAAGAAGGGTTGTTTATGACCTATGAGGTGTGTTGAGAAGGCTTGTGGTGTTGGTTGATGTGTTTGTGGCTTGTAGAGAGAGATTCGATAGAATCTGCAGCATGAAGGTGAGCTATGGCAGATGGGGATTCAGGGTGTTTTTGGCTTTGTTTCTTGATGCTTTGTGTTCTATAGATCAAGGTGAGATGAATGGAGGAAAAAGATTTTGTGTTTGCAGGCTGTGTAATGAGATTCGATAGAACTTGCAAGTTGGGAGGTTTTTGTGTAAGTTATGAGTGAGTTGGTTTCAGCCCTTGTTCTTGTTATGTTCAACTTGCAAAATGAAATGATAAACAATTCTGATTGGTTGCTTGATGTGACTTGTGCAGCTGTGATAGGTAGTTCACTTTTTGCTCAAAAACCACTTTATGTGTAAGAGAGGCATGGTGTTTGGACTAGGCAAGGACAAAGGTGGTTCTGGTGCAGCATGGGTGAGGGAGAGGCCTAGCTTGGCTCAGCACTCAATGCAGCAAGTTGGCATAATGTTATGAGTGGTTTTTGCAAGTAGGTTGGCTTATGGTTCACATGTGACTTTTTAGCCTAACCAAGCATGAAACCATGACAAACCTAGTCCAATTCTGATTTTTAGGACTTAGAGGATGTTTGTGTAATGGTTTGACATGAATTAGAGGCTGCATTTTGACTTAGTACATGGTTTTGCAAAATTTCCTACTTGGTGCATAACTTGAAAAACAATGATTTTTGGCAACTTTGCATGGCCATAACTTTTGATCCAAGAAGAGTTTGATCATGTTCTTGTACTTTTTGAAAAGGGAAAGATGAGATCTACAACTTTCATGACCAAAGTTTTTCCATTTGAAGCCCTTTTGGATCAAAAATCAAAGCTTGAAAATTGACCTAAAAGAATGCCTTCTTGAAAAGTCAACAAAACCCAAAAAGTCAACTTTTGCAAAAACCCTAAATTCTTGATTTCCATGAACTTCAAACTTCTTCCATGATCAAATAAAGATCATATACACCCAAAATGATGAAGATCACCCATTGGTTGGGTCATTGGGGGCCTCAGATGCCCTGATTTTACACTGACTTGTCTGAAAAGTCAACTCTTGATCAGATGACTTCCCCATGGAATTTCTTCATGAAAATTGATATGTATACTCCCTATACCATATAGAGATCAATGGAAACAAGAATGACCAAAAATTTTGGTGTTATGGCCTCTGAAACCAAAACCCTAATTTTCAGTCAACTGAGCAGTTCATCCTGGCTCTGCATCCACTCAAACCCTAATTCTTGTGATTCCTCTGCATTTTTGACTTTGTGAGGATGTAATATGACATAAGAACACACATGAACCACTTTGAGTTGATTAGTGGTTTTTGGAATGGCTCAGGAGGCCCTGAGGTTGCTCAGATCACAAACCCTAGGTGCAGATGCCTTAGAAGCTATGCAGTGAATCAAAATGAGATGTGAGATGATATGTTTTGTGTATATGCATATGAGATGATCACAAGCCATGGTGTGAATGGGTGAGGGCAAATTTGGGGTGTTTACAGCTGCCCCTATTCAAACATGAGTTAGCTGTGCAGGATGTAAGCGACGGCTTAACAGGCCAAACAAGATAACTTGTGGTTGAATATCAAAGACAGTCCAAAATTTGCACTCACAAAATGAAGAAGAAAAGGGATATAGATTGTAAAAGAAAATAAAGTATATTGTAAAGTGTGGGCGACGGAGGACGACCGTCGAGCAGAGGACGACTGCTGGGTAAAGAGCAATGACGGGGACGGCCGACATGCTGGGGAAAAAGGTAAAGCTAAGACGGGGACGGCCGACTAGCTGGGGAAAATAAGATATCATGATGGGGACGGCCATCAAGATAAAGCTGTAAAATTCTCTGGGGATTCAGTGAAACATGACGGGGACGGCCATCAAGTTCAGAGTAGCCAACGATGGGGACGGCCATCGGGTTAAAGAATAAATGAAATAAACAGATGATGGGGTACGGCCATTAAAGGTGAAGGACGATCACCTAGCAGGGGACGGCTGCTCTGTTGAGGATAAAAGAAAAATGATGGGGACGGCCATCAAAGGTGGAGGACGACCACCTGGCAGGGTACGGCTGCCAAAAATATCAACGATGGGGACGGCCATCGGATAGAAAAGGTCAACGATGGGGACGGCCATCGGACGAGCATGATGGAGGACGACCATCAAGAAGTGGAGGACGACCACTCAGCAGGGTACGGCTGCTCTCGAGGTTCATCATAACACAGGACGAGTGTTAGATAACCAAAATCAACAATGGGGACGGCCATTGGATAAAGTGATGAAGGACGATCATCAAGAGGTGGAGGACGACCACCTAGCAGGGGACGGCTGCTAAAATCAACGATGGGGACGGCCATCGGATGAGCATGATGGAGGACGACCATCAAGAAGTGGGGGACGACCACTCAGCAGGGTACGGCTGCTCTCAGGGTTTTCATGACACAGGACGAGTGTCAGATAAGAAGAAAATGCTTTGTTGGTGATCTACTGGGGATATAGTGAACACGGACGAGCGTTCACAACCAAGAAAGGAAAGTATAAGTGTTTGGTATTGTGTGTAGAGTAAAGATGCGGACGAACATCCTTAAGACTACGATACGGACGAGTATCGGGTAGAAACAAACTGACACATGTTCAGAGATGATGATACGGACGAGTATCAACGGGTTAACAAAGAACACGGACGAGTGTTGAACCTGGAGGTATCCTTCTGGGGAATAGTAGACACAGACGAGTATCTATATTCAAGGAGACATAAGTGTTTGACACGGTGTATGGATTAAAGATGCGGACGAGCATCCTTAAGACTATGATACAGACGGGTATCATGTAGAAACAAACATTAGACGCAATGTTCTGAGATGATGGTACGGACGAGTACCAACGGGTTAACAAAGAACAAGGACTACTGTCGAATCTGTGGGGATATGAGTGATGACGTATACAAGATACGGACGAGTATCTGTATAAGTGTACCAATGAGTAGTGAGTATTATATTTGTGTAGATGAGTGTTTATCTGTTGGGGGGAGTGACACGGACGAGTGTCGAAAGGAGAAAAGTATAGTATTAACAAGTATACGGGTTGTAAAAGTGCAAGCGACTGCGCTGGGGATATGACATGGACGGGTGTCAAGAAAAAGTATGTGTAAATATAGGCGACCACGCTGGGGATGTGACACGGACGGGTGCCAAGGATTGTGTATAGGTATATGTGAGTGCAAAGAGGATGTCTTTGGCTTTTGCTGGTGATTTGACACGGACGGGTGTCAGAAAATATCTGTAATATGGGTGATCTTGTTTGTAAAGTGTATTCAAGCAACCTGCTGGGGAAAGATGACACGGACGGGTGCCAAAAGGTGTATATACTGGTGTTTGTGATTTGAAAGGCAACTGCTTTTGCTGGGACTCTGATGGGGATTTTTCTGTATATTGTATTTTGTATGATGACAGATTGTCAATATCTACAAGTGTTCAATCACAACATGACTTATGATTATGCTATGCATTTGATTTTTTGCCGTAATGCTCCGTATTAGACGGAATGCTACGCTCTGAGGGTACAGTATGATGCGAATGCTATGATTATGCAACGGGGCACCGATCCGCTTGAGGTGAACATCCCAGCTGGGGATGAGATTATTAGTAAATCTAATGATGTATCTGTTTGGGGATACAGGTCACTGATTGACATATCTTTATAATATGGGACCCAGCTGGGGTTTGTAGAAGCTTTCTCCTCTCTGTTGTGACTTCCTCGTGCGTTGCTCTTCTGAATAGAGGCTTGAAGCTCTGTGGGGAGATGATTCCCTGATTCTGTATTTAACTGAGGAAAGACAGTTGGTTCTTCAGCTGGGGAGGGTAATGAGAGGCAACTCAGCTGGGGAGAGCAATGGAGAGCAACTCAGCTGGGGATAGAGCATTGGATGCTAATATCTTTTGTTGATTTGCCAGCTTGCTGAGATATACCTTGCATGCCCCAGGTTGCGTTCTGGATACCTGCAATCCTGCAAAGATAAGGAAACACACAAAGGTCCCGAGGTATCCTTTACTGAATCTTGTCATAGGAAATAAGTACTTTCGAGAGTAGGTATATTCCCTGCAAGCGTGTATTTTACTTTTAGAGAAGAGCATCTGTACTTATGCAATTGTATTTTTTAGAGATATCAGACAACTCTTTGCAAAACATAAATGTAAAAACGAAACATGACTGAAAATCTGATTTTTATTAATTCATGTGCCCTGAATTGGCAAGATACAGTCAAAGAAACAAATCTCCTGAAATGAGGAAATTGTTACAAATTGAGAAACAAAGTGCTGGCAGTGTTGGTGACGCTTTGAGGAGCTTCCTCTCCCGCTATGACTCGTATAACAATGACGTTCTTCTCGTCTTGCTTTCTGGAGAAAGTTGATTCTGATCAGAGCTGGATCCTTCCGAAGCTTACCAAGTTGTTGACAATACAGACGAATTCAGAGTGCAGTTGTTCGCTTATTCCCTTATTTTGCATGGATCGCCCTTTCGGGTTTTCAATCCATCGGGATACCCATTTTTGCCTGAGTTGTCCAATGCGGCTTTTCAACTCAGCGGGTGTACGTTTTTTTCATTTATTTCCCTTATTTTTGCCCGAGTCTTTTATTCTGTTTTTGACTCGCCGGGATGCCCTATTTTTGCCTGGACTCACATTCTGTTTTTGTGTCCAGCGGGTCATTTTATGCGAAGTATTTTTTAACTGCATCTGAATTCACAGGGGACGGGAAGTCTTCACCATCCATGGTGCTGAGCATCAGTGCTCCACCAGAGAAGACTTTCTTTACCACGAATGGTCCTTCATAATTCGGAGTCCATTTGCCCCTGTGGTCTGTATGAGGAGGAAGGATTCTTTTTAGCACCAGATCTCCCACTTGGTACTCTCGATGCCTGACTTTCTGATCGAAGGCTTTCTTCATTCTCTTCTGATATAGCTGCCCATGACAGATTGCAGTCAATCTCTTCTCTTCGATCAGACTCAGTTGCTCGTATCGGGACCTAACCCATTCTGCTTCACTCAGTTTAACATCCATCAATACCCGTAGCGAGGGTAATTCAACTTCAACTGGTAGGACTGCTTCCATACCATACACAAGCTGATACGGTGTTGCCCCAGTGGATGTCCTGATTGATGTGCGATACCCATGCAAGGCAAATGGTAGCATTTCATGCCAGTCTCTGTAGGTGACTACCATCTTTCGCACAATCTTCTTGATATTCTTATTTGCTGCCTCAACAGCGCCGTTCATCTTTGGCCTGTAAGGAGAAGAATTGTGATGTTGGATCTTGAAGTCCCGGCATAACTCTGCCATCATTTTGTTGTTTAGATTTGAACCATTATCAGTAATGATTCGCTCGGGCACTCCATATCTACAGATGATATCTCTTTTTAGAAATCGCGCTACCACTTGCCTTGTGACATTTGCATATGAGGCTGCTTCAACCCACTTTGTAAAATAGTCGATGGCGACCAGGATGAATCTGTGGCCGTTTGAAGCAGTTGGCTCAATCTTGCCAATCATGTCAATGCCCCACATGGCAAGGGGCCAGGGTGAAGACATTATGTTCAAAGGGTTGGGAGGCACATGCACCTTATCTGCGTAGATCTGGCATTTGTGACATTTTCTGGCATAGGCACAACAGTCTGCATCCATTGTGATCCAATAATAGCCTGATCTTAACAACTTCTTAGCCATTGCATGTCCTCCAGCATGGGTACCAAAAGAGCCTTCATGCACTTCATGCATCAGTAGATCTGCTTCCGTTTTGTCAACACATCTGAGGAGTACCATGTCAAAGTTCCTCTTGTATAAAGATCCATCAGTATTCAGAAAGAAACTTCCAGCAAACCTTCTTAAAGTCTTCTTATCATTGGAAGATGCCCCAGGTGGGTATGTTTGATCCTCCAAGAAGCACTTAATGTCGTGGAACCAAGGCTTATCATCTTTGACAACATCTGCTGCAAATACATATGCTGGTCTATCAAGTCTCGATACTGAAATCTGAGGTACAGAGTTAGCTGCTTGAACTTTGATCATGGATGAAATGGTAGCCAAGGCATCTGCAAACTGATTCTCGTCCCGAGGGATATACTCAAGCTTGACTGTTGTGAAGAAAGTCAGTAACCTTCTTGTATAATCCCTGTAAGGTATCAGATGATCTTGGTGTGTGTACCATTTTCCGTTGGTCTGATTGATTACCAAAGCTGAATCTCCGAATACGGTCAATGTTTTGATCCTGAGGTCAATGGCTTCCTCAAGACCCATAATGCAAGCTTCGTATTCAGCTTCGTTGTTAGTGCAGTTGAAAGTGAGTTTTGCCGAGAAAGGCATGTGAACTCCTTTTGGTGTAATGAGTACTGCACCAACACCACGGCCATTCATGTTAACAGCCCCGTCGAACATCATAGTCCATTCTTCTTCTGGATCAGGTCCTTCAGTGTGAATAGGCTCTTCGTGATCTTTTGCTTTAATGAACATGATGTCTTCATCCGGGAAGTCAAACCTCATTGGCTGGTAATCATCAATGGGTTGCTCAGCAAGATATTCAGATAGTACACTGCCCTTGATGGCTTTCTGAGATGTGTACTGTATGTCGTATTCTGTGAGAATCATCTGCCATCTTGCAACCCGTCCAGTAAGAGCTGGCTTCTCAAATATGTACTTGACTGGGTCCATTTTTGAGATTAATAAGGTAGTGTGGGTCAACATATACTGCCTTAGTCGGCGAGCAGCCCACGCTAAAGCACAGCAAGTTTTCTCGAGCAGTGAATAACGTTGTTCACAGTCGGTAAACTTTTTGCTTAGGTAGTATATTGCATACTCTTTTCGACCAGACTCGTCATGTTGGCCCAGCACACACCCCATTGATTCTTCCAATACTGTCAAGTACATAATCAGAGGTCTTCCTTCAACTGGCGGCATGAGGATTGGAGGTTCTTGCAGATATTCTTTAATCTTGTCAAAAGCCCTTTGGCAATCTTCGTTCCACCTGACCGTTTGTTCTTTTCTTAACAGTTTGAACAAAGGTTCACAGGTTGCAGTTAGGTGAGATATGAACCTTGAAATGTAGTTCAATCTACCTAAGAACCCTCGAACTTCTTTCTCAGTTTTCGGTGCAGGCATCTCTTGGATGGCTTTGACTTTGTCAGGGTCAACCTCAATCCCTTTCTCGCTTACAATAAAGCCCAGCAACTTACCGGATCGCACCCCGAATGTGCATTTGTTGGGGTTCAGCTTCAGTTGATACTTTCTCAGACGCTTGAACAACTTGAGCAGATTCACCAGATGGTCTTCCTCTGTAAGGGACTTGGCAATCATGTCATCCACATAACATTCTATTTCCTTATGGATCATATCATGGAATAATGTTACCATAGCCCGTTGATACGTTGCACCGGCGTTCTTGAGCCCAAACGGCATTACCTTATAGCAGAACGTGCCCCAAGGTGTGATGAATGTTGTCTTCTCCATGTCTTCAGGTGACATCTTGATCTGGTTATATCCTGAAAATCCATCCATGAAGGAGAATACCGAGAACTGAGCCGTATTATCAACCAATACATCGATGTGAGGTAAAGGGAAATCATCTTTCGGGCTGGCTCTGTTCAGATCCCGGTAATCAACACACATCCTTACCTTACCATCTTTCTTAGGCACTGGTACTATATTAGCAACCCACGGCGGGTAGCTAGTCACAGCAAGGAATCCGGCATCCCATTGCTTTTGTACCTCCTCTTTGATTTTCATAGCCATGTCTGGGCGAGTTCGGCGCAGCTTCTGTTTGACCGGTGGACACTCTTCTCTCAAAGGCAGCTTGTGCACAACTATATCGGTATCCAACCCTGGCATGTCCTGATATGACCAGGCAAACACATCAACATACTCTTGAAGCAGATCTATCAGTTGCTTCTTCACTGAGTCTTGCAGGCAGGCCCCGATCTTGACCTCTTTCACGTCTTCCTCCGTACCAAGATTAATCACTTCAACCTCCTCCTGGTGAGGAGTAATAACCTTTTCCTCTTGCCTTAACAATCTGGCTAGCTCTTCAGGAAGCTCATATTCTTCATCAACCCCTTCATCAGCTTGATTGATTGGATTGTCAAAGTCATACGATGTCATAGCCGTGCTGTTGTCGGTGCTGTCAGGAAGGCATTCTCTGAAAGGGTTTAATCGGTTCATTTTAGTGATCTGATTTTAGTCTTATTTAGAAAAGTGAAATGAAGTTGTCATTTTGAAAAACACTGCCATTTATTTTTTTGTACAAAAAGAAAAATGGAAAAACAGTGAGCATAGAAGAAAAAAGACTCGTTTGCAAAAAGATTGTCTGATATTTCATTAATTTAATCTTGTTTGCACAAAAGTACAGATGGCCCTGATTACAAAATGAGTCTTGTCATCTTGGGCAAGATGCAAGACTTTGATGCATGCTTATAAAATACAGGAAATAATAATTACTCTGCTCGAGTAACACTTATAATTCCCTGGGAAGACCAGTTCGAGACACTGCTCCCCGGGATCTTCGGACGAATCCAATTCTCCAGGTTGCGCTCCTCTTCCAGCTCGTCTTCCAGGCAGTTGATAGCATCGGGGGTAAGCATCCCCCCACTGACAAAACCAGGCTCTCCAGCAGCCTTCACTTGATGTTGAGTTGGTTTGTAACCCAACCCAAACTTGTCCTTCTTCTCCTCCACAGCTAAGACCTTGCCCCAGCCTAGGGCAGTTCCTTCCTCAACAACCTTCCGGGCTTGTTGGTATGACGACATGGAGATCCCTGAAACAGCAGATGCTTCATTCACATTCAAGGCCTCAAAACCTTGGCTCATGGTTTCAACAATCTCTCCATCCATTTCAATATACTTGTAAGTAGCCAGATGGCTAACAAATATATCCTCTTCCCCGCAGATTGTGACAACTTGGCCTTCCCACTCATATTTTAACTTTTGGTGAAGGGTAGACGTTATAGCGCCGGCGGCGTGAATCCAGGGTCTACCCAACAAACAGCTGTAGGCGGGCTGGATGTCCATCACATAAAAGATAGTTTTAAAGGTCTGCGGGCCAATTGTCACAGGCAGCTCCACTTCTCCCAGCACCGATCTTTTTGAGCCATCAAAAGCTCTAACCACCAGGTTGCTGGGTCTCAATGCCAGTCCATCATATTCAAGCTTCACCAGAGCCTTCTTTGGTAAGACATTCAGGGATGAACCTGTGTCCACCAGTACATGTGAAAGGACCGCTCCTTTGCATTCCATGGTTATGTGCAAGGCTTTGTTGTGATTGCGGCCATCCACTGTCAGGTCAGAATTGGTAAACCCTAGCCCATTGCTAGCAGTAACATTACCAACCACGGTTTCCAATTGGTTGACAGTAATCTCCTCGGGCACGTAAGCTGCGTGCAGTACTTTCAGTAGTGCATTCCGATGGGCTTCGGAGCACATGAGCAGTGAGAGGATGGAGATTTTGGACGGCGTCTGATGAAGCTGATCCACAACTTTATAATCGCTCTTTTTGATGATCCGCATAAACTCATCAACTTCCTGGTCAAATGGAGTCTTCAGGGCTTCTTTGACAGCTGGATCTTCCTGCGCCGGGCCTTTCCCTTTTGCCTTGGCAGCAGCTTCCGCTTCGGCATTAGGTCTTTGGACTTGTGAAGCAAAGAGACGTCCGCTTCGGGTGAAGCCTCCGCCTCCGCCCACATTATCAATTTGTGGTGCAGGTGCTGACGTTTCCAGAGTAATTCTTTTCCCTTCACAGTATACGTCAGAGCCATAGTGCCAAGGGATGGCCCTATTGCTTTCATATGGTACAGGTCCAGGCACCGTGACGGTAACTGGACTGATTGATGCTGCTGAAGGGACTGTTATCGTCTGTGGATCATAAAAAATAGTAACTGGTGCTCTAGCGGGAGCAGCACCCTCTGAATGGTAGGCGGAGTTATTTTCTGGATCGTAGAATATGGTAACTGTGGAGACATCTTCATGATTGATTGCTGGAGTTGTAGGAGGTTCTGTTGGAAGGACTGTTGTTGTTGTTGATGGAGAGTCGAAATGGAATGAAGCTGATGTTGTAGCAGGAGAAACTGTTGAAAGCTGATCATTTGGTAGGACAGATGAAGTACTTGCTGATGTTGTTGATGAATTGTCGGGAACAATAGTTGCTGCAGTTGTAGGAGGGTCTGGAACCGTTGTTGATGAAGTTGCCGGATTTGCCGGAAATGATGTAGTGATTTGTAAGAGGCCACTCTTAATAAGGTTGTCAATGCCATTCCTCAAGTCTTCACACCCATTCCAAGAGATATTGCAGTAAGGGCACCCCAGCTCACACCCTGGAAATATATCATTTTCACGGAGCTGAGCCTTAATTTCCACCAACGGTGTTCTGATCTGATCCACACTAGTTATCAAATGAGATGGTTGGTCTTCTTCAATGGCGTTAATTCGGGGACCACCATGGTGTGGCATTGGGTTTTTGTTGACATTGGGCGGAGGTGCAAAGTTCAGAGCCTTGGAGTCTACCAAGTCTTGTACCTTCATATGCAGAGCCCTGCATTTTTCTGTACTGTGACCAGGTGCGTTGGAATGAAAAGCACACCTAGCATTGGAGTCATAATTTCTTGGTAGACTGTTGGGATCCGGAGGTGCCAACGTTCTTAGCTCAACTAGGTTGAGTTTCAGAAGTTGTGGCAGCAAGGCAGCATACGGCATTGGGATCGGGTCTATCACCCTGTTAGCTTGAGAGGGCCTCTGTTGAAATGGCCTCTGTTGATTGTTGTTGTTGGAGTTGTTGTTGTAGTTGCTTCTTGGAGGATATTGATTCTGATGATACTGAGGTTGTTGTTGGAAATTTTGTTGAGGAGGTTGATAGACGGGCTGAGGATGAGCTGGAGCAGGGATCGCGACTGCTGCTATTGTTCTGGGAACATACTGGGGTCTGCCCCTGTTGGTGTGAATGGCATTGGTCTCGCCAGATCTTCTCGGGCCTGCAAAAGGCTTTCTTGTACCACTGGACGAGCTTGCACCATTATCAGATATCTTACCCATTTTCAACAGGCTTTCGATTCTCTCCCCAGCTATGACAACATCGGCGAAGCTGGTGGAAGAGAAAGCAGCCAACCTGTCAATATACGTTCCCTGGAGAGTGTTCATAAACATGTCTGCCATTTCTCTCTCAGACATTGGTGGTTGAACGGCAGCAGCCAATTGCCTCCATCTTTGAGCGTATTCACGGAAACTTTCCCTTGACGACTGCGACATTCCCATCAGGAGAGTCCTGTTGGGTGCCATGTCTAAGTTGTATTGATACTGTCGGATGAAGGCCTCTGCCAGGTCCTTCCAGCATCTTACAGTTGCCCTTGTCAAGTGGGAATACCATTCCCTTGATGCTCCAGTCAAACTGTCTTCGAAGTAAAACATCCAAAGTTTCTCATCCATCGTATAAGCTTTTAATCTTCCCAGGAATGACTGCAAATGAGTCCGGGGGCATGAAGTCCCATTATACTTTTCGAAACATGGAGGTTTGAACTTGTGGGGAATCCTGACCCCGTCTACCAGCCCCATGTCCATGACGTCGAAGCCCAAAGAATTTTGAGACTCCAGTGATCTCAACTTTTCAGCTATCTCATCCAATCTCCTATCATAGGTTTCCTCTCCAGCACCCATGACTGTAAACTGATCCTCCTGAGGATCCTCTTGAAGCACTCTGGCCGCAGTGGCAGTGCCCTGAACATTTGCGGGAATGTTAATTTCGGGATGCAAATGTGGGCCAAACACAGGGGGATTAATATGGGGTTGCACCCTTTCATTATTACTGGTGCCAGCAGTCCCCACATGAGGCTCCTCTTGATTCTGTCTTTCAACCATGGCCCTCAGCCTCTCCTGGCTCTGAGCCATGTTGTTCATGACCTCCATGAACTGCGTCATTTGGGTCCTCATCTCCAATCTTTCATTGGCCAGTTGATTTCTAACATCAGCAAGATCTTGTTGAACTTGATCCATCTGGATGCCCGGAAGGTTGTTCCTAGTTGGGTACCTGTGTGGCCTGTTGAGAGGAAACACCCGGCGACGAGCAATACTGCCTGAGATTCACAACAGAGGTTAGTATCAATAAAACAAAACCTACAAAACAAACAAAAAGGTTAGTATGCAATGCAGTTGTGCTTATTTGTTCTCAAGGTATCCGGTTTGGTCTTCAGTTTTGACCCTTCCAGACCCTTGAAGATGATGCTGTTGAAGTTGCTTTTGAGATGAACCCAGATGGAAACAAACACAAATATATTACAAAGGTGAAATAATACAAATTGTTCTTGTTTTACAACATAAGCCCTCAAAGGGTCAAAATACATTACAAAAAGCAAAAGTACATGGAATAAGAATAACAACAAGCAAAATGATCAAACTCCAAGGCCAAACTCGTCCTCGCGAACTTCCTTAAGAAGTGCTTCGGTCACAGGATCAGCCGGGCGCTCCGTGAGACTTCTGATGAGAAGGTTCCTTGTTGCAATAGCTGCAGTCAATTTCTTATTCTGACTTTGATCTTTAGACTTCTTCACTCCAGCTTTGATTCTTAGCTCTGAAATTTCCTCCTGGGCTGCTGCCAGGGCTTTTTCCATCTGCTCCATCTTGTCCTGGACTCTCTTGTCTTCTAGAGTACGGGCTTCAGTGATCCGGACCCATCTGGCCTGACTCTCTTTCAAGTACAAGTCTGTTCTCGCTCTCTGGAACTGGGCTTCTTTACAAGCGTTCTTCAGAATCTGCTCACCAGCTTTGTACTTGTTGATGTACTCTCCAGACTTCTCAATTTTTGTCAAGTGCTCAACCCTCAGCTTCTCCAATCTTTCAATCTCCCTCACACCTTCACTCCTTTCCCGAAGGGTCTTCTGCAAGGCTTGGGATAACTTCTCGTTTCTTTCCTTCAGACTTTCAAACTCTTCCAGACCAACAGTGGCAGGGGGTGGTGCTGATGATGACTCAGGCAAGTCCTCTATGGTGAAAGGTAAACCAGAGAATTGGGCTCTAGCATAAGACCATTCATGATATTGGGCTGATGCCACGTTATTGCACTTTCCCAAAATGGTGACTCCTTTGGTTTGAACATGATCCCAGGCCCAGGCAGCCTGCCTAACAACAGCCAAGTTAACCTGGTTCTCACAGTAGAGGGTTTCAACCAAATCTTGCTCCCTAGGAGCATGGACCAATGCGTAGCCTAACTGCCTCTTGAACAGCAGAGGGTTGTAGTTGATACTCCCCTTAACTCCTACCAAAAGCACATTGGGGAAGTGCCCACAGCTCGTGATAATATCTCTGCCCTTGGTGCTCTGAGTGCACCATCTGATGTCTGCTGAAGTGAGAGTAGTGAGCCTCTTAGCCCAGTTGCTTTGCTGGTGAGGGTTCAGGAATGCATCTGTTCTGGGCAGGTGCCTGAGGAGCCAAGCATGGAATAGTGGAGCACAACACCTCACTAATTTCCCCCTTTGCTTCTCATTCCTCTGATGTACTGAGTAATAGAGGTCCCCTAACAAGGTTGGCACTGGGTTCTTCAAGATGAACAAATGGATTGCACTCTTGCTGATGAATCTGGGCTCATCTGCAAACAACACAACTCCATATACACTTAAGGCCAACAGTGCACAAACAGCTTTCCAATCCCCCAGGGAGGCCTTCAGACTAGCTTGAGTAATCAGGAAGTCCAGATGAAAACCGGGGACCTTAGCCTTGGAGGTCATATGTTGCTCAACCAAAACAGGCTCCAGGTGCAAAGCTTTGGCTATCTCTCCATTGCTGGGAAAGACCAATTCAGGATTGAAAGGGATCTCTCTCTTAATAGGCAGGCCAGTCAAATATGAGTATTCTTCCAATAGAGGCCCCAGCTGAAAGTCCCTGAAAGTGAAGCATCTCAATGGGGGGTCATAGAACTGGATGCAGGTATGGATGAGGCTCCTCTGAGATGGGTCCAGATCTATGACCAAGTCAAGTATATCCCCATAGCTTTCTCTGAACAAAGATATGTAATCCGGAGTGATCAGGGTCTGAATCCTCCTGATATCTGACAAGTCTGGTTGAAAGAAATGATAAGTGATGTTGCTTTTCTTTGGAGCCATGATGCTGAAGACTGGGTAGAATAGGTGCTGATGAAGAGGTTGAGAAGTGGGCCACTGGCTGGCTAGTGCAAGTATCTGAAGAACTGAAGCAAATGCTGGTGGAGACAGGTCAAAACTGCAGATGGGGTCAAAACCAAAACCTGATGAAAACGGATACCCTGAAAAACAAATAAGCACATGTTAATATGATGCAATGAGTATGTATGCAGATGGAATGCAAAAGGGTTTGTGACTGAGCTGGATCTGATTAACTGCCTTGGTATAGATCCATGTGTGTTCAAGAATTCCAGATGGAGGTCTAAAAATCCAGTAACCAAGGTGGGGGAACTCAAATAAAGAGCCACATGTCCAGGGTTTTAGAATCACAAGAACTATCCAACATGGAGCATTCTTAACAAAGTCAAAGTAACAGGGTATTCTGAGGTCAAGGTACCTGCAAACCTGTAAACAGCCCAACCCCCCTCACAGGTAATGATCTAGAGCAAGGATCCTCAGACTTGGATCAGTTATGAGAAGTGTAAACACTTCTAACCCGGAGGTACAGTGCTTACAATAACCATAACAGTTCCTCCTCTAATTCACCTCAGTTTCTGAAGGTCAAACTAAAAGGTCATCCAGACTTAGCAGGCTTCCCAGATCCCCCTAGCACTACAGGAAATCCGTAGCACAGAGTTCTCAAGAAGAAACCCATATCTGAACCGTGTTCCATATTCCCGCACCAGACCGAAATGGAATGGGAAAGAATATGGTCCACTCTATCATAGGTGTCACTCAGGTCCCAGGTGTAGGACCTCAACTCTCAATGAAATACCCACCCACCAGGGCAAACAACAGATCCAGCCAGCAACAATGACAGTATGATATATGAAAAACTGTAAAGAAAGCAGTAAATAAAGCTGTACAGAAAGCAATAAATAAAGCAAATATACAAACATAAATAACACATAACACCCCAATAATCATAAATCAATCAAGCGCTAGGAGGAACCCACAAAAAGAACCAGAAGCCCTGGCTGCAGTATAAGGGTCCCCAGCAGAGTCGCCAAGCTGTCGCTCCCGACAAATGACAATGATCAAATGAAGGTACAGACGCGAACGGTCGGCGAGGGGAACAGTGAGAACACACAGCCGTGAACTTACTGGAGAATGAATAGAGTCGCCAGCTAGGCATTTTTATCCCGGAGGAAAGGTAATGCTGCATAAACCTAGAAAAAGATGGATAAGACGGTTTGCGAACCAGAGAGACTGAGAAAGGGGGTTGGTTACAACCTGGGAAGGTATTAGCACCCAGATTGTCCGTCGTACCCGACGGGATCCACGCTTAAAAGATTGGTGTTTTAGAGGGGTAGTGTCAGTGCAATCTGTGTGTAGAATAGCTGAAAAGCAATATGTACAGGTGTCAGTGTATAGTGTATAAGTGATATGAAGTATGAAAGTGTCAGTGTGAGATCAGGAATGAAATGAATTGCTCATGATAATGAGGCTAAGAGAAAGAAGCTGGAAGAGGGGGAATGTACAGAGACTTTTGTTCGATAACTGTTAAGTTATGCCTACGTATCCTCTCGTGCAATGAGGAAGTCAGAACACCGTAGTTCGACCCAAAGAGACTGAAAGATGAATTGACTTGTGAACTGCCTACTTGCCTATGCTCAAGTGTATGATCTGTCTGGCACAGATGCAAACTGTCTTGCATCAGACGGAAGAAGCAAGTTCTCGATTGTGAGTGAGTGTGATGAGAAAAGAATCCCGAAGGAGACGATTATTGTTTGTTTTTGAGTTTTCAGTCTTTTATTGCTTTTGAAAGTTTGTCTTAAGATAATGAGCTTAAGCCTAAACCAATGGGTTAGTAAACTCATCACATCTTCCCTCTGATTAGGGGTGATGAGAGTACCTTAAGTGTGAAGTCAGATTCTCACACTTAATCACCTTTGGTGTAGGATTAAGATCATTAACCTACTTGTGATTATTTAGATGTTTTTGGTGTTTTTGTTTAGTGTTGAGTAATGAGGTTAAGCCATAATCAAGGACTAAACAGACTCATTACACCATCCTAAAAGAAGGATAATAGATGAGAATGTTTAAGCTGAGGAAAGCTCCTCAACTTAATCCATGATTAGGGATTAAACCCATGACAAAACAAGCCTTTATTAGATGGATTTTATTAGATGGATTTGATGATGAAGTGTTTTTTATGATTTGTAAGACAACTTGAGGGGGACTTGTCCATTAACTCTAGGGTTAGTCCTTCTTAACCACTTAAGGAAGAATTAGAACCCTAATGCAAGGCCCAAGTTACAAGTGTGATGTCTTGATGATTATTAGATGGATTAATTAAGAGATTTCAACACCTTAAGGGTTCAAGACTTAGGATTAAAGTTATACACTCCATCCTAAAAGAAGGATGCAGGCATGATCTTAATCACAAAGTCTTAAAGCCTTGAGGGTTTAGTCCCTGATTATGAGATGAGAAGAGATGACTCAAGGAGAGACACAAAGGTAAAAACTATGGGGGAGACTAATCAAAACCCTAATTCATTATCATGCTTGGTTGGTCCTAATGTTTGTGAGGTTTTCAAGAACAATCTTCAGATGAACCACCAGGAAGCAGATGAACAAGATCAAGAGAAGCAAAGTGACTTGCTTCATTCAAGAAGTCAAGTCACTTGAAGAAAGAAAATGGGAGGAGGAAGAATGAGCAAGCTCAAGCTCAAACACAAGTAGGAATGCAGCAAGGTATGCAAAAGAAAGATGAGAAGAAAAGTTATGAGAAGTGAAGGCAAATTCACTTCCCAAGTTACTTACCACCTGAAATGTTAGAAGCAAATGCAATACAATGCTAAATGAGATGAAATGATATGATGCAAAGCAAAACCAGAAGCAATACACATGATGATTATGATGTTATGAGGTGCTGCAAACATGAGGCAAGGCAATGGAGATGTTCATACAAGATTATGAATGCATATGATGCAAGCTAAGGAGCATGAACAAGCATGAAATGTTATGAATCATACAAGACAAATGGCATGGCAAATGTGTAATACAATGATCCATGATGCTTCATACATGTCTTAAGATGCCAAGTGAATCACAAGAATGCACAATATGCAATGACAAGTCATGTTATGCAAGGAAATGCAAGAGGGATGCAAGAGAAGGCCCAAATTAGGGTTTACAAAGCAAACATCAAACACAAACTCAAAACAGAAGCAAACCCTAATATGAAAAATGGAAAATGGTACCTAAAGAAACCCTAGACCTATAACAAACCACTGCCCAAAGGGGAGCTCTCAACTCTCAACCAAACTCAAGTTATGAATTTTGCAAGTTATTAGGGTTTTTTAGGGTTTGTAACAAAAGAAATACCAATCAAATAGAAAATGCAAGATCAAATCTTGGCCTTTTTATCCTTGAAAGCTCATGTCAAATGGAAAATAATGCAAAAAGAATCAATGTCTCAACCTTTACCAAAAGACAGAAATGAATTTTCAAACTTAGGATCAAAAAAATGCATCAAATATGATTTAATTCAATGAAAAATTCTTAAAATGCATCAGGATCAAAAAAGAAATTTGGTTTGAAGGTTGGACAATGTTTCTAAATGTCTTAAAACATTTCATGAATTTTTTTGTAATTTTTAAATATCCAAAAGTATTTTTAATTAATTAATTCTTATTAATCAATTAAAAATAATCTTTTAAATATTTAAAAAATACTTTTTAATGATAAAAAATAAAATAAAAATATTTTTGTGTCATAAAAATTAATAAAACCTTAAAGAAAAAGTTTCATAATTTTTATGATTTTTTTGCTATTTTAAATAATTGATACAAATTAAATGAAAATAAATGAATTAAAAATTGAATAAAAAGAGAAGTAATCAGATTGGACGCGTGAGATTGATTCTGGGGATAAATTCATTGACCACGCGCCACATCCAATGGTCCACGTTTGAACTGACTAAATTAAATAAATTAAGATTAATTAACCCTAACACGTGGATTAGGGTTAATCAAACACATCTGGGCCACTCAATCTGGAGGGAAGTCAACAAGTCAGCGCATATCCACGGCCAGCATTCAAACTGTCATTAATTATGGGATTAAACCCTAATTACATTCAGGTGGCCGGAGAAGACCTCCGGTCATCTTCTCCGGCCAGAGGGTCACCTGAAAATCTTCAAGATCTCTCAAAACACATCATAAATGAAAACTAAGCTATGGGAAATGATCTCCAACACCTTACGAACTAAACCCCTAACCTAAAACAAATTTATCTAACCTAAACAGGCTGAATCGAAGAAAACAAATTCTAGGGTTCGTGAGCTTCAAACAGCAATTAAACTCTCAAAACGCAACCATTTTCAAAACCAATGGTACCAGAATGACCAGCAAGACATGTAGAGCAAGTTTGTAACAATCAAATTGATTTCTGGAAAAATTAATTTGGAGCTACCTGAGATTTGCAACCTTTGATTTTGGAACTTTCAGGCCTCTTCTCCTTGCTCAATCTGCTCCTCTTGGTCCCCCAAAGTTGCTTGAATGCTCAAAGGGAATTTATATTTGTTGGATGATGAGTTTCGAAGAGAACTGCTTCTGCTCAGTCAACAATGGCAGATGAGTTCTTGGCACTTTCAGGCTGTGAAGAAGGGTTGTTTATGACCTATGAGGTGTGTTGAGAAGGCTTGTGGTGTTGGTTGATGTGTTTGTGGCTTGTAGAGAGAGATTCGATAGAATCTGCAGCATGAAGGTGAGCTATGGCAGATGGGGATTCAGGGTGTTTTTGGCTTTGTTTCTTGATGCTTTGTGTTCTATAGATCAAGGTGAGATGAATGGAGGAAAAAGATTTTGTGTTTGCAGGCTGTGTAATGAGATTCGATAGAACTTGCAAGTTGGGAGGTTTTTGTGTAAGTTATGAGTGAGTTGGTTTCAGCCCTTGTTCTTGTTATGTTCAACTTGCAAAATGAAATGATAAACAATTCTGATTGGTTGCTTGATGTGACTTGTGCAGCTGTGATAGGTAGTTCACTTTTTGCTCAAAAACCACTTTATGTGTAAGAGAGGCATGGTGTTTGGACTAGGCAAGGACAAAGGTGGTTCTGGTGCAGCATGGGTGAGGGAGAGGCCTAGCTTGGCTCAGCACTCAATGCAGCAAGTTGGCATAATGTTATGAGTGGTTTTTGCAAGTAGGTTGGCTTATGGTTCACATGTGACTTTTTAGCCTAACCAAGCATGAAACCATGACAAACCTAGTCCAATTCTGATTTTTAGGACTTAGAGGATGTTTGTGTAATGGTTTGACATGAATTAGAGGCTGCATTTTGACTTAGTACATGGTTTTGCAAAATTTCCTACTTGGTGCATAACTTGAAAAACAATGATTTTTGGCAACTTTGCATGGCCATAACTTTTGATCCAAGAAGAGTTTGATCATGTTCTTGTACTTTTTGAAAAGGGAAAGATGAGATCTACAACTTTCATGACCAAAGTTTTTCCATTTGAAGCCCTTTTGGATCAAAAATCAAAGCTTGAAAATTGACCTAAAAGAATGCCTTCTTGAAAAGTCAACAAAACCCAAAAAGTCAACTTTTGCAAAAACCCTAAATTCTTGATTTCCATGAACTTCAAACTTCTTCCATGATCAAATAAAGATCATATACACCCAAAATGATGAAGATCACCCATTGGTTGGGTCATTGGGGGCCTCAGATGCCCTGATTTTACACTGACTTGTCTGAAAAGTCAACTCTTGATCAGATGACTTCCCCATGGAATTTCTTCATGAAAATTGATATGTATACTCCCTATACCATATAGAGATCAATGGAAACAAGAATGACCAAAAATTTTGGTGTTATGGCCTCTGAAACCAAAACCCTAATTTTCAGTCAACTGAGCAGTTCATCCTGGCTCTGCATCCACTCAAACCCTAATTCTTGTGATTCCTCTGCATTTTTGACTTTGTGAGGATGTAATATGACATAAGAACACACATGAACCACTTTGAGTTGATTAGTGGTTTTTGGAATGGCTCAGGAGGCCCTGAGGTTGCTCAGATCACAAACCCTAGGTGCAGATGCCTTAGAAGCTATGCAGTGAATCAAAATGAGATGTGAGATGATATGTTTTGTGTATATGCATATGAGATGATCACAAGCCATGGTGTGAATGGGTGAGGGCAAATTTGGGGTGTTTACACATGCGAGACAAGTCGTCGCAAGTTCACGTTGTGAGTGAATAAGGTGAGTGTCGCTCCCAATAAGTGGGACCAGGCCCAGATAAAGGTACAGACGCGAACGGTCGGCGAAAGGGACAGTGAGAACACACAGCCGTGAACTCACTGGGGATGAATATAGTCGCCAGTTAGGCATTTTTATCCCGGAGGAAAGGTAATGCTGCATAGACCTAGAAAGAGATGGATAAGACGGTCGCGAACCAGAGAGACTGAGAAAGGGGGTTGGTTACAACCTGGGAAGGTATTAGCACCCAGATTGTCCGCCGTACTCGACGGGATCCACGCTTAAAAGATTTGTGTTTTAAAGGGGTAGTGTCAGTGCAGTCTGTGTATAAAGAGCTGGAAAAGGATGTACAGGTGTCATTGTAAAAGAAGTGAAGTGTATAATGATGTGTCAGTGTAAGAATGAGAATGAATTACTCATGATAATGAGGCTAAGAGAAAGATGCTGGAAAGAGGGGGAATATACAGAGACTTTTGTTCGATAACTGTTAAGTTATGCCTACGTATCCTCTCGTGCAATGAGGAAGTCAGAACACCGTAGTTCGACCCAAAGAGACTGAAAGATGAATTGACTGATGAACTGCTTGCTTGTCTATGCTCAAGTGTATGATCTGTCTGGCACAGATGTAAACTGTCTTGCATTAGACGGAAGAAGCAAGTTCCCGTTTATGAGTGAATGAGATGAGAAAAGAATCCCGGAGGAGACGATTATTGTTTGTTTTTGTGTTTTCAGTCTTTTATTGCTTTTTGAAGTTTGTCATAAGTTAATGAGCTTAAGCCTAAACCAATGGATTTAGCAAACTCATCACATCTTCCCTCTGATTAGGGGTAATGAAAGTACCTTAAGTGTGAAGTCAGATTCTCACACTTAATCACCTTTTGATGTAGGGTTAAGATCATTAACCTACTCGTGATTATTTAGATGTTTTTGGTGTTTTTGTTTAGTGTTGAGTAATGAGGTTAAGCCATAATCAGGGATTAAACAGACTCATTACACCATCCTAATAGAAGGATAATAGATGAGAATGTTTAAGCTGAGGAAAGCTCCTCAACTTAATCCATGATTAGGGATTAAACTCATGACAAAACAAGCCTTTGATTAAGTGGATTTTAATTAATGGTATGATGATGAAGTGATTTTTATGATTTGTAAGACAACTTGAGGGGGACTTGTCCATTAATACCAGGGTTAGTCCTTCTTAACCAATTAAGGAAGAATTAGAACCCTAATGCAAGGCCCAAGTTACAAGTGTAATGTCTTGATGATTATTAAGTGAATTGATTAAGAGGATTTAAACACATTAAGGGTTTAACACTTAGGATTAAAGTTATACACTCCATCCTAAGAGAAGGATGCAGGCATAAGCTTAATCACAAAACCTTAAAGCCTTTAGGGTTTAGTCCCTGATTATGAGGTGAGAAGAGAAGACTCAAAAGAGACACAAAGGTAAAACTAAGAGGGGAGACTAATCAAAACCCTAATCATTGTCATGCTTGGTTGATCTTAAGGTTTGTGAGGTTTTCAAGAACAATATTCAAAGGAATCACCAGGAAGCAGATGAAAGGATCAAGAGAAGCAAAGCAACTTGCTTCATTCAAGAAGTCAAGTCACTTGGAGAAAGAAAGTGGGAAGAAGAAGAATGAGCAAGCTCAAACTCAAACACAAACAAAAATGCAGCAATGAATGCAAGAGAGATGAAAAGAAAAGTTATGAGAAGTGAAGGCAAATTCACTTCTCAAAGTTACTTACCACCTGAAAGGTTAGGAAAGAAATGCAATGCAATGCAAAATGGGATGAGATGACATGATGAGAAATAAAACCAGAAGCATATACATGATGCTAATGATGTTATGAGATGCTACAAACATGAGGCAGCACATGGAAATGATCATACAAGCTTATGAATGCAAGAGAAGCAACTTAGGAACCATGAACATACATGAAAAGTTATGAAGTGCACATGACATACAACATGGCAAATACATGATGCAATGATCAAACATGCTTTCAATATGTCTTATGATGTCAAATGAATCAAAAGAATGCTTTAAATGTCATGGCAAGTCATGTTATGCAAGGGAATGCAAGATGGATGCATATGAAAGCTCAAATTAGAGTTTATGAACCAAACATCAAACAAAAATCAAAATCAGAAGCAAACCCTAAGATAAAAAATTGAAAATACCACTCAAAGGACCCCTAATCCTATACTAAACCAAAGCCCAAAGGAGAGGTCTCAACTCTTAACCAATCTCAAGTTATGATTTTTACAAGATTTCTAGGGTTTTAGGGTTCCTAAACAAGAAAATTACCAAACAAATGGAAAATGAAAGATCAAATCATGGCCATTTAATCTTACATACTACATGCTAAACACAATGCAATGCAAAAAGAATCAATGTCCAATCCTTCATGAATAGGCAGAAATGATTTTTTGAACTTTGGATCAAATTAATGCATAAAAATGATTTTTATTCAATGAGAAATTCTCAAAATGCATCAAGATCAAAAAATAAATTTGGTTTGAAGGTTGGACAATGTTTCTAAATGTCTTAGAACATTTCATGAATTTTTTGGTGATTTTTAAATACTTAAAAGTATTTTTAATAAATTAATTCTCATTAATCCATTAAAAATAATCTTTTAAATATTTAAAAGTACATTTTAAATGCTAAAAATGAAAATAAAAATATTTTTGTGTCTTAAAAATTAATAAATCTCTTGAGAAAAAGTTTCATAATTTTTAAACAAGTTTTGCTATTTTAAATAAATTATGCAAATAAAATGAAAAGAAATGAAATAAAAATGAATTTAAAATGAAGTAATCAGAAGGAGAGGCTGAGATTCACTCTGGATTCAAAATGGTTGACTGGGCGCGTTTTTGAAGGGCCAGGATTGCTTCTGATCAAATTAGTTTAATTATAATTAACTAAACTAAATAAAACGGATTAGGGCTAATTGAGTGAATCCAGGCCACACATGCGCGCGGGAGGTCAACAAGTCAAAGGATCCTACGCTCCACATTCAAATGGAATTAATTATAGGGATTAGGGCATAATGATTTTCAGGTGGCCGGAGAAGACCTCCGGTCGTCTTCTCCGGTGGGAAGCCCACCTGAAAATCTCTAAAACTCTCAAAACCTAACTAAAACGAAATCTAAAAACATGGAAATGATCCCCACAACCCACTGAATCAAAACCCCATCACCAAACACATTTATTTTTCCTAAAACTCATGAATCGAAACAAAACTTTTTTAGGTCACAGAGTTTCAGAACGCAATTAAATTCTCATTTCATCACCATTTTCAAAACTAAAAGCATCAGAACAATCAGTGAAGCATGGAGAACAAATTTAGAACTTAAAAATCCATTTCTGGAAAAAAAGTTCTTGAGCTACCTGAGATTCGAAGCTTTCACTCCACTAACTTTCTGCCCTCTCCTTTTGATGCAATCCACTCTACTTGGTCCCCTGATGATCCTTGAGTGCTTGGAAGAAATTTATGTTGGCTGGTTAAGGAGTTTGAACAAGTTCTGTCCAAGCTCAGTTGAAAATGGTGATGGTGATTCAAGCTGTTTCAGGCCAATGTGAGTGGTTCTTTGTGACCAGTGTGATGAATGGAGAAGGTTTATGAAGTTTGTTTGAGTGTTAGTGAACTATGGAGTGAGTTTCGAATGGTTTTGCTTCTGGGGGTGAAAATGGAGGAATGGTGTTCTTGCTTGATTCAGGCTCAAGTCTTGTTGGTTTTTGCTCAATGAAGCAATGTGAGTTGATGTGTGGAAATGGTTTGAATGTTTGTGTGTTATGCAGAGAGATTCGAAGAGAAATGCAAATGGGGTGAGTTTTGTGTATGTGATGATATGGTGTCTTTCAGCTTGGCCTCTTGTTATGTTTAGCTTGCAAATGGATAGTATAAAATAATCTCATAGGTCAGATGATTTGACCTGGCCTTTATTGATTGGTAAGTTCACTTTTGCCAAAAGTCCACTCTTTGTGTAAGGAAAGCATGGGCTTGGTTCTAGGCTAGTACAAAGCATGGAGATGCGCAGCAAGGGTGAGGGGAAGGGCTAGCAAGGTTCAGCATCCAATGTAGCAAGTGGTAGGAAGTGTGATCATGAGTTTTGCAAGTTGGTGCCTTTTGGTTCACATGAAACTTTCCCATTCCACAAGCCATGAATCATGAGAAACTTTGGTTCAAATCTGACTTTTAGGTCACATGTGATGTTTGTACATTGGTTTGAAGTGAACTAGAAGTTACAATTTGCCTTGAAACATGATTTTGCAAATTTTCCATTTAGTGCATGTCTTGGAAATCAATGATTTTTGCCAACTTTGTCACACCATAACTTTTGATCCAAAATGAATTAGATCATGTTCTTGTACTTTTTGAAAAGGGAAAAATGTATTCTACAACTTTCATGACCAAGGTTTTTTCATTTGAAGCATTTTTGGATCAAGAATCAAGGCTTGAAAAATGGCACAAAATGACATATTCTTTAAAAGTCAACCATGCCCTAAAAAGTCAACTTTGCAAAAACTTCAAATTCTTGATTTTTGTGAACTTAAACCTTCTTCCATGATCAAATAAAGATCATATACACTCAAAATGATGAAGATCACCCCTTGGTTGGGTCATTGGGGGCCTCAGATGCCCTGATTTTGCACTGACTTGTCCAGAAAGTCAACCCTTGATCAGATGACTTCCCCATGGAATTTCTTCATGAAACTTGATATGCATACTCCCTATACCATATAGAGACCAATGGAAACAAGAATGACCAAAAAATTTGGAGTTATGGCCTCTGAAACCAAAACCCTAATTTTAGGTCAACTGTGCAGTCAAACTTGGCTCTGCATCCATACCAATCCCAGTTCTTGTGATTCTTTTGCATTCTTGACTTTGAGAGGATGTAATATGATAACTTGAACACACATGGATCCCTTTGAAATGGTTGATGGCCTTTGGAGTGGCTCAAGAGGCTCTTGGATTGCTCAGATCACAAACCCTAGGTGCAGATGACTTAGAATCTATGCAGTGAATCAAAAATGTAATGTGAGGTGATATGATTGTGTTTATGCATATGAAATGATCACAAGCCATGGTATGAATGGGTGAGGGCAAATTTGGGGTGTTTACAGCTGCCCCTATTCAAACATGAGTTAGCTGTGCAGGTTGTAAGCAACGGCTTAACAGGCAAACAAGATAACTTGTGGTTGAATACCGAAGACAGTCTGAAATTTGCACTCACAGAAAGAAGAAGAAAAGGGATATAGATTGTAAAAGAAAATTAAAGTATATTGTAAAGTGTGGGCGACGGAGGACGACCGTCGAGCAGAGGACGACTGCTGGGTAAATAGCAATGACGGGGACGGCCGACATGCTGGGGATAAAAGGTAAAGCCAAGACGGGGACGGCCGACTAGCTGGAAAAATAAGATATTATGATGGGGACGGCCATCAAGATAAAGTTGTAAGATTCTTTGGGAGTTAATGAAACATGACGGGGACGGTCATCAAGTTCATAAAGCAAAGTGATCAACGATGGGGACGGCCATCGGGCTAAAAAGAAAAGGGACCACGACGGGGAAGGCCATCGGGTTAAAGAATAAATGAAATAAACAGATGATGGGGTACGGCCATCAAAGGTGAAGGAAGATCACCTAGCAGGGGACGGCTGCTCTGTTGGGTATAAGACGAGGGACGGTCATCTAAGGTGGAGGACGACCACCTGGCAGGGTACGGCTGCCGAAAATATCGCGACATAGGACGAATGCCGGATAAAAGGTCAACGATGGGGACGGCCATCGGATGAGCATGATGGAGGACGACCATCAAGAGGTGGAGGACGACCACCTAGCAGGGGACGGCTACTCTCAAGGTTTATCATGACATAGGATGAATGCCAGATAACCAAAATCAAACAATGGGGATGGCCATTGGATAAAATGATGAAGGACGATCATCAAAAGGTGGAGGACAACCACCTAGCAGGGGACGGCTGCTAAAAAAAATCAACGACGGGGACGGCCATCGGATGAGCATGACGGAGGACGACCATCAAGAGGTGGAGGACGACCACCTAGCAGGGTACGGCTACTCTCAAGGTTTATCATGACACAGGTCGAGTGTCAGATAAAGGAAATTTGCTCACTTGGCGATCTACTGGGGATATAGTAAACACGGACGAGTATTTACATCCAAGAAACAAAGGGTATAAGTGTTCGGTATTGTGTATAGAGCAAAGATGCGGGCGAGTATCCTTAAGACTACGATACGGACGAGTATCGGATAGAAACAAATACTGACGCATGTTCAAAGATGATGATACGGACGAGTATCAACTGGTTAACAAAGAACACGGACGAGTGTTGCATCTGAAGGGACTCTTCTGGGGACAGTAGACACGGACGAGTGTCTCTATTCAAGAAGACATAAGTGTTTGACACAGTGCATGGATTAAAGATGCGGACGAGCATCCTTAAGACTATGATACGGACGGGTATAATGTAGAAACAAACGCTTGACGCATGTTCTGAGATGATGGTACGGACGAGTACCAACTGGTTAACAAAGAACATGGACCAAAGTTGAATCTGTGGGGATATAAACGGTGTATATGAGATACGGACGAGTATCTGTATAAGTATCTCATGAGTAGTGAGAATGGTGCATAGGTGAATGTTTATCTGCTGGGGAGAGTGACACGGACGAGTGTCAGAAAAAGTATAGTAATATTAACAAGTATACAGGTTGTAAAAGTGTAAGCGACTGCGCTGGGGAGACGACACGGACGGGTGTCGGGAAGGTGTATATAGGTATATGTGAGTGCAAAGAGGATGTCTTTGGCTTTCTGCTGGGGTATGACACGGACGGGTGTCAGGACGTATCTGTAATACGGGTGATCTTGTAGGTGACTTTACTGGGGAATGATGGCACGGACGGGTGTCAAGAAAGTGTATGTATTGGTGTTGTTGATTGAGAGGCAGCTGCTTTTGCCGGGGATTTTTCTGTACGTTGGTGAACTGCCATTATTCACAAGTGTTGGTTTAAAGCATGGCTTATGATTATGCTATGTGTTTGACTTTTTGCCGCAATGCTCCGTGTTAAAACGGAATGCTACGCTTTGTGGGTACATATGATGCAAATGCTATGATTGTGCAAAGATACCAAACCGGGATCCGGGTCCCGTTGCCGCGAAGATCTTCGATCGATCTGTTTGATGTAGACATCCCAGCTGGGGATGAGATCATTGGTGGATCAGTCATGAGGTGATATCTGCTTGGGGATATGGGTCATCGATAGACCTATCCTTATAAACGAGAGACCCAGCTGGGGCTTGTAGAAGCTTTCTTCACTCTGTTGTGATTCTTCATGCGCTGCTCTTCTGGATAGAGAATGGAGCTCTGTGGGGAGATGGTTCCCTGACTTTTGTACTCGGCTGAGGGCGAGATGGCAACTCGGCTGGGGAGAAAGAGATCATTGAGAGACCTCCCTAGGGATTCTGTTGAAGAGGATCCTTGACTCAGCCGGGGATATAGGTACCTTCTATGATGCCTGGCAACTCTGATGGGGAAGTCTTGAGAGGCAACTTAGCTGGGGAGAGAGCACTTCGGGTGCTAAAATTGAGTGTTGATTTGCCAGCTTGCTGGGACAAAGTTTTCATGCCCCAAGTTGCGTTCTGGATTCCTGCAATCCTGAAAAAGATAGAGAAATGCACAAAATAATCCCGAGGTATCCCTTACTGGATTCCGTCGTAGGAGTTAGGCACTTCTGAGAGTAAGTACATTTCCTGCAAGCATGTGACTTCATTTAATGATAAACATCTGTATTCTATGCAATCAGTTTCTTTTAGACATCAGACATTTTTTGCAAATAAATGAAAATGTACAAGACGAGACATGACTGAAAATCTGATTTTATTAATTCATATGCCCTGAATTGGCGAGGTACAGTCAAAGAAACAGGTCCCCTGGAATGAGGAGATTGTTACAAATTGAGAAACAAAATGCTGGCAATGTTGACGGCGCTTTACGGAGCTTCCTCTTTACTATGACTCGTATGACCTTTGACGTTCTTCTCATCTGGCTTTCTGAAGAATGTTGATTCTGATTGAAGCTTGATCCTTTCGAAGCTTACCAAGTTGTGGGCGATACAGACGAATTCAGAATGCAGTTGTTCGCTTATTCCCTTATTTTGCATGGATCGCCCTTTCGGGTTTTCGATCCATCGGGATACCCATTTTTGCCTGAGCTGTCCAATGCGGCTTTTCAACTCAGCGGGTGTACATTTTTTATTTATTTTCCCTTATTTTTGCCCGAGTCTTTTATTCTGTTTTTGACTCGCCGGGATGCCCTATTTTTGCCTGGACTTACATTCTGTTTTTATGTCCAGCGGGTCATTTTTATGCGAAGTATTTTTTAACTACATCTGAATTCACAGGGGACGGGAAATCTTCACCATCCATGGTGCTGAGCATCAGTGCTCCACCAGAGAAAACTTTCTTTACCACAAATGGTCCTTCATAATTCGGAGTCCATTTGCCCCTGTGGTCTGTATGAGGAGGGAGGATTCTTTTCAGCACAAGATCTCCCATTTGGTACTCTCGGTGCCTGACTTTCTGATCGAAGGCCTTCTTCATTCTTTTCTGATACAACTGTCCATGACAGATTGCAGCCAATCTCTTTTCTTCGATCAAACTCAATTGCTCGTATCGGGCCCGAACCCAGTCTGCTTCACTCAGTTTAACATCCATCAGTACCCGTAGAGAGGGTAATTCAACTTCGACCGGTAGGACTGCTTCCATACCATACACAAGCTGATACGGTGTTGCCCCAGTGGATGTCCTGATTGACGTGCGGTACCCATGCAGGGCAAACGGTAGCATCTCATGCCAGTCTTTGTAGGTGATTACCATCTTCTGCACAATCTTCTTGATATTCTTATTTGCTGCCTCAACAGCGCCATTCATCTTTGGCCTGTAGGGAGAAGAATTGTGATGTTGGATCTTGAAGTCCCGGCACAGTTCTGCCATCATTTTGTTGTTTAGATTGGAACCATTATCAGTAATGATTCGCTCGGGAAATCCGTACCGACAGATGATATCTCTTTTCAGAAATCTGGCTACCACTTGCCTTGTGACGTTTGCATATGAGGCTGCTTCAACCCACTTGGTGAAATAGTCAATGGCGACCAGGATGAATCTGTGGCCATTCGAAGCAGTTGGCTCAATTTTGCCAATCATATCAATGCCCCACATGGCAAAGGGCCATGGTGAAGATATGATGTTCAAAGGATTGGGAGGCACATGCACCTTATCTGCATAGATCTGGCATTTGTGGCATTTCCTGGCGTAGGCACAACAGTCTGCATCCATTGTGATCCAGTAATAGCCTGATCTTAGCAACTTCTTGGCCATGGCATGCCCTCCCGCATGGGTACCAAAAGATCCTTCGTGCACTTCATGCATCAATAAGTCTGCTTCCGTCTTATCAATGCATCTGAGGAGTACCATATCAAAGTTCCTTTTGTATAAGGACCCATCAGTGTTCAGAAAGAAACTACCAGCAAGCCTTCTCAAAGTCTTCTTATCATTGGAAGATGCCCCAGGCGGGTATGCTTGATCCTCCAAGAAGCACTTAATGTCATGAAACCAAGGCTTATCATCTTTAACAACATCTGCTGCAAATACATATGCTGGTCTATCAAGTCTGGACACTGAGATCTGAGGTACAAAGTTGGCAGCTTGAACTTTGATCATGGATGAAATGGTAGCCAGAGCATCTGCAAACTGATTCTCGTCCCGAGGGATATACTCGAGCTTGACTGTTGTAAAGAAAGTCAATAACCTCCTTGTATAATCCCTGTAAGGTATCAGATGATCCTGATGTGTGTACCATTTCCCATTGGTTTGATTGATTACCAGAGCTGAATCTCCGAATACAGTTAACGTCTTGATCCTGAGGTCAATGGCTTCCTCAAGACCCATAATGCAAGCTTCGTATTCAGCTTCGTTGTTAGTGCAGTTGAAAGTGAGCTTTGCCGAGAAAGGCATGTGAACTCCCTTAGGTGTAATGAGTACTGCACCAACACCACGAACATTCATGTTAACAGCCCCATCAAACATCATAGTCCATTCTTCTTTCGGGTCAGGCCCTTCAGTGTGAATAGGCTCTTCATGATCTTTTGCTTTTATGAACATGATGTCTTCATCGGGGAAGTCAAATCTCATAGGCTGGTAATCATCAATGGGTTGCTCAGCAAGGTATTCCGACAATACACTGCCCTTGATGGCTTTCTGAGATGTGTATTGGATGTCGTATTCTGTAAGAATCATTTGCCATCTTGCAACCCGTCCGGTAAGAGCTGGCTTCTCAAAAATATACTTGACTGGGTCCATCTTTGAGATCAACAAAGTAGTGTGGGTCAACATATACTGTCTCAGTCGGCGAGCAGCCCACGCTAAAGCACAGCAAGTTTTCTCGAGCAGTGAATAACGTTGTTCACAGTCGGTAAAATTTTTTCTTAGGTAGTATATTGCATACTCTTTTCGACCAGACTCGTCATGCTGGCCCAACACACACCCCATTGACTCTTCTAATACCGTCAAGTACATGATTAGAGGTCTTCCTTCAACTGGAGGCATAAGGATTGGAGGTTCTTGTAAGTATTCTTTGATCTTGTCAAAAGCCCTTTGGCAGTCTTCGTTCCACCTGATTGTCTGTTCTTTTCTCAACAGCTTGAACAAAGGTTCACAGGTTGCTGTAAGGTGAGATATGAACCTTGATATGTAGTTCAATCGACCTAAGAACCCTCGAACTTCTTTCTCCGTCTTCGGTGCAGGCATCTCCTGAATGGCTTTGACTTTATCAGGGTCAACCTCAATCCCTTTCTCGCTTACAATGAAACGCAGCAACTTACCAGATCGCACCTCGAATGTGCACTTGTTGGGGTTCAACTTCAGTTGATACTTCCTCAGACGCTTGAACAACTTGAGTAGATTCACCAGATGGTCTTCTTCAGTAAGGGACTTGGCAATCATGTCATCCACATAACATTCTATCTCTTTATGAATCATATCATGGAATAATGTTACCATAGCCCGTTGATACGTTGCACCGGCATTCTTGAGCCCAAATGGCATCACCTTGTAGCAGAACGTGCCCCAGAGTGTGATGAAGGTTGTCTTCTCCATGTCTTCAGGTGACATTTTAATCTGATTGTATCCTGAAAATCCGTCCATGAAGGAGAATACCGAGAACTGAGTCGTATTATCAACCAATACATCAATGTGAGGTAAAGGGAAGTCATCTTTCGGGCTAGCTCTGTTCAGATCCCGGTAGTCAACGCACATCCTTACCTTGCCGTCTTTCTTAGGCACATGCACAATATTAGCAACCCACGGTGGATAGCTAGTTACAGCAAGGAATCCGGCGTCCCATTGCTTTTGTACCTCTTCCTTGATTTTCATTGCCATGTCTGGGCGAGTACGGCGCAACTTCTGTTTAACCGGCGGGCATTCTTCTCTCAAAGGCAGCTTGTGCACAACAATGTCGGTATCCAACCCTGGCATATCTTGATAAGACCAAGCAAACACATCCACATACTCTCGAAGCAGGTCGATCAGTTGTCTCTTCACTGAGTCTTGCAAGCAGGCCCCGATTTTAACTTCTTTCACGTCTTCATCTGTACCAAGATTGATCACTTCAACCTCCTCCTGATGAGGGGTAATAACCTTTTCCTCTTGCCTTAACAACCTGGCTAGCTCTTCAGGAAGCTCATATTCTTCTTCAACCCCTTCATCAGCTTGATTGATTGGATTGTCAAAGTCATACGAAGTCATAGCCGTGCTGTTGTCGGTGCTATCTGGAAGGCACTCTCTGCAAGGGTTCAGTTTGTTCATTTTAGTGATTGATTTTAATCTTGTTTTAAAAAAGTGAAATAAAGTTGTCATTTTGAAAACACTGCCATTTATTTTTGTACAAAAAGAAAAATAGAAAAACAGTGAACGGAAAAGAAAAAGACTCATTTGCAAAAAGATGTCTGATATTTCATTGATTAATCTTGTTGCACAAAAAGTACAGATGGCCCGATTACAAAATGAGTCTTGTCATCTTGGGCAAGATGCAAGACTTTGATGCATGCTATAAAAATACAGGAAATAATAATTACTCTGCATGAGTAACTCTTATAATTTCCTGGGAAGACCAGTTTGAGACACTGCTCCCCGGGATCTTTGGACGAATCTAGCTTTCCAAGTTGCGTTCTTCTTCCAGCTCGTCTTCCAGACAGTTGACGGCATCGGGGGTGAGCATCCCCCCACTCACAAAGTTGGGCTCTTTCGCAGCCGCTGCTTGATCTTGTTGAGTTGGTTTGTAACCCAACCCAAATCTGTCCTCTTTCTTCTCCACCGATAGCAGTTTGCCCCAGCCTTGGGCGTTTCCTCCCTCAACAACCTTCCGGGCTTGTCGGTATGATGATATTGAAGTACCAGGCACAACAGATGTTTCATTGACATTCAAGGCTTCGAACCCCTGGCTCATTGTTTCATGGATCTCCCCATCCATCTCAATGTACTTATAAGTAGCCAGGTGGCTGACAAATATATCCTCCTCTCCACAGATTGTAACGATTTGACCCTCCCACTCATATTTTAACTTCTGGTGAAGGGTAGAGGTCACGGCGCCAGCGGCGTGAATCCATGGCCTACCCAATAAACAGTTGTAGGCGGGCTGTATATCCATCACGTAGAAGGTCGTTTTGAAGGTCTGCGGGCCAATCGTTACGGGTAACTCAATCTCTCCCAGAACCGATCTCTTTGAACCATCAAAGGCTCTCACCACCAGGTTGCTGGGTCTCAACGCCAATCCGTCATATTCTAGCTTCACCAGGGCCTTTTTAGGTAAGACATTGAGGGATGACCCCGTGTCTACCAGCACATGGGAAAGGACAGCACCTTTGCATTCCATGGTTATGTGCAAGGCTTTGTTATGGTTGCGGCCTTCCGTTGTCAAATCAGTATTAGTGAACCCTAGTCCGTGACTAGCATTAACGTTTCCGACTACAGCTTCCAGCTGATTGACAGTGATCTCTTCAGGCACGTAAGCTGCGTGCAAGACTTTGAGTAGTGCATTCCGATGGGCTTCGGAGCACATAAGCAATGATAGGATTGAGATCTTGGAAGGCGTATGATGAAGCTGATCCTCTACTTTATAATCACTTTTCTTGATGATTCGCATGAACTCATCAACCTCTTGATCAAAGGGCGTTTTCAAAGTTTCCTTAACAGCTTGATCTTCCTGCACAGGGCTCTTCCCTTTTGCCTTGGCAGCAGCTTCTGCTTCGGCAGTGGGTCTCGGAATTGGTGGGGCGAAGAGACGTCCGCTTCGAGTGAAGCCTCCGCCTCCTCCCACGTTGTCTACTTGTGGTGCAGGGGTTGATGATTCAAAAGTGATTCTTTGTCCTTCACAATACAAGTCAGAGCCGTAATGCCAGGGGATGGCGTTACTGCTTTCATAAGGTACTGGTCCAGGCACCGTGATAGTGACTGGACTGACTGCAGCTGTGGAAGGAACTGTAATAGTCTGTGGATCATAATAAATTGTAACTGGTGCTCTGATGGGAGCAGCACTTTCTGAGTTGTAGACAGAGTTGTTTTCGGGATCGTAAAATATTGTGACAGTTGAGACATCTTCATGATTTGTTGCTGATGCTGTAGGAGACATTGTTGGAAGAATGGATGTTGTGGTTGTAGGAGTTTCAAAATGGAGTGGTGCTGGAGTTGTAGAAGGAACATTTGTTGATATCTGATCAGTTGAAATGACAGATGAAGCACTTGTTGATGAAGCCAAAGAATTGTCAGGAACAATGGTTGTTGCAGTTGTAGGAGGTTCTGAAGTTGTTGCTGATGAGATTGCTGGATTTGTAGGAAATGATGTGGTGATCTGAAGTTGGCCACTCTGAATGAGACCATCTATGCCATTCCTCAAGTTATCGCACCCATTCACTGAGATATTGCAGTAAGCACAACCCAACTCACACCCCGGGAACATTTGACATTCGAGGAGTTGAGCCTTGATTTCTACCAACGGTGTCCGGATCTGACCCACACTGGTTATTAAATAAGACGGCTTGTCTTCTTCAATAGCGTTAATTCTGGGACCACCGTGGTTTGGCATCGGGTTCTTATTGACATTGGGTGGTGGTGCGAAATTCAGAGCTTTTGAGTCTACCAGGTCTTGTACCTTCATATGCAGGGCTCTGCACTTTTCTGTACTGTGGCCAGGTGCATTTGAATGAAAAGCACATCTGGCGTTGGAGTCATAGTTCCTGGGTAGACTGTTGGGATCTGGAGGTGCCAGCGTCCTTAGCTCAACTAGGTTGAGTTTCAGGAGTTGTGGCAGCAATGTAGCGTATGGCATGGGGATCGGATCGATTACCCTGTTGGCTTGTGAAGGCCTCTGCTGAAATGGCCTCTGCTGGTTGTTGTTGTTGGTGTTGCTGTTGTTGTAATTTCTCGGAGGATACTGATTTTGTTGATGGTACTGAGGTTGCTGCTGATAGTTTTGCTGCGGAGGTTGATAGACTGGTTGAGGATGAGCTGGAGCGGGGATGGTGACTGCTGCCACAGATCTATGGACATATTGGGGCCTGCCCCTGTTGGTGTGGATGGCATTGGTCTCGCCAGTTCTTCTTGGGCCTGCAAAAGGCTTTCTTGCATTGCTGGACGAGCTGGCACCATTGTCAGAAATCTTGCCCATTTTTAACAGGCTCTCAATTCTCTCCCCAGCTATGACAACATCTGCGAAGCTAGTGGAAGAGAAAGCAGCCAGCCTGTCAATATATGTCCCCTGAAGGGTATTCATAAACATATCTGCCATTTCTCTCTCAGACATAGGTGGTTGAACAGCAGCAGCCAATTGCCTCCATCTCTGGGCATATTCTCGGAAACTTTCCCTTGACGACTGTGACATTCCCATTAGGAGGGTCCTGTTGGGTGCCATATCTAAGTTGTACTGATACTGTCTGATGAAGGCCTCTGCCAGGTCCTTCCAGCACCTGATAGTTGCTCTCGTCAGATGAGAGTACCATTCTCTTGAAGCTACTGTCAAGCTGTCTTCGAAATAGAACATCCAGAGTTTCTCATCCATAGTATAGGCCTTCAGCCTCCCCAGAAATGATTGTAAATGAGTCCGGGGGCATGAAGTCCCGTTGTACTTTTCGAAACAAGGAGGCTTGAACTTATGGGGAATCCTGACCCCGTCTACCAAGCCCATGTCCATGACGTCAAAGCCCAAAGAGTTTTGAGACTCTAAAGATCTTAACTTCTCAGCTATCTCATCCAACCTTCTATCATAAGCTTCCTCCCCAGCACCCATTACTGTAAACTGGTCCTCTTGGGGATCTTCTTGCAGTACCCTGGCTGCAGTGGCAGTCCCTTGAACATTTGCAGGAATATTGACCTCTGGATGAAGATGGGGGCCAAATACAGGGGGGTTAACATGAGGTTGTACCCTTTCATTGTTGCTGGTGCCGGCAGTCCCTATATGTGGATCTTCTTGATTTTGCCTTTCCACCATGGCCCTCAATCTTTCCTGGCTCTGAGCCATGTTGTTCATCACTTCCATAAACTGAGTCATCTGCGTTCTCATTTCCAATCTCTCGTTTGCCATTTGATTTCTAACCTCTGCAAGGTCCTGCTGTACCTGATCCATTTGGATGCCCGAAAGATTGTTACGGGTTGGATAACGGTGCGGACGGTTGAGGGGAAATACCCGGCGCCGAGCAATAGTTCCTGAACATCACAACAGAGTTAGCAGCAATAAAACAAAAACCTACAAAACAAACAAAGGGGTTAGCATGCAATGCAGTTATGCTTATTTGTTTTAAGGTATCCGGCTCGGCATTCAGTTTTGACCCTTCCAGACCCTTGAAGATACTGTCGATGTTGCTTTCGAAGTGGAACAAACTAATACATATATTACAAAAGCAAAATGGTACATAGTTCGTTTACAAATACAAGCCCTCTGAGGGGTCAAAATACATCACAAGAAAGGAAAATAAAAGTACATGGAATGAAAGCAACAAAAAACAAATGGTCAAACACCTAGACCAAACTCATCCTCATGAACTTCCTTGAGAAGTGCTTCGGTCACAAGATCAGCTGGACGCTCCGTGAGATTCCTGATGAGGAGATTCCGGGTCGTAACAGCTGTGGTTAGCCTCTTGTGCTGACTTTGGTCCTTTGACCTCTTCACTCCAGCTTTGATCTTCAGTTCTGATATCTCCCTCTGGGCTGCTGCCAGGGCTTCTTGCTGTTCTTTTGCACTAGCTTCCAGTTGCTCCATCTTGTCTTGAACTCTCTTGTCCTCCAGGGTACGAGCCTCGGTGATCCTGACCCACCGGGCTTGACTCTCCTTCAAATACAAGTATGTCCTTGCTCTCTGGAACTGGGCTTCCTTGCAAGCATTTTTCAGAATTTGTTCTCCAGCTTTGGACTTTTTGATATAATCCCCAGACCTCTCAATCTTAGTCAGATGCTCCACTCTCAACTTCTCTAACCTCTCAATCTCCATCCTACCCTCACTCCTTTCCCGGAGGGTCTTCTGCAAAGCCTGGGTTAACTTCTCATTTCTTTCCTTCAAGCTCTCAAACTCCTCCAAACTGATAGTAACAGGGGGTGGTGTTGAAGATGATTCAGGCATATCTTCTATGGTAAAGGGCATCCCAGAGAATTGGGCCCTGGCATGGGACCACTCATAATATTGTGCTGATGCCACATTGTTGCACTTCCCCAGAATGGTTACTCCCTTGGTTTGAACATTATCCCAGGCCCAGGCTGCCTGCCTAACAATAGCCAGATTAACCTTGTTCTCACAATAAAGAGTCTCAACCAAGTCATGTGCCTTAGGAGTGTGGACCAGTGCATAGCCCAGTTGTCTCTTGAACAGCAGAGGATTGTAATTAATACTACCCTTAACTCCTATTAGGGGCACATTGGGAAAATGCCCACAGCTGGTGATGATATCCCTGCCTTTGGTGCTTTGAGTGCACCATCTGATATCGGCTGAAGTTAGAGCAGTGAGTCTCTTAGCCCAATTACTCTGCTGATGAGGGTTCAGAAATGCATCTGTCCTGGGTAGATGCCTGAGAAGCCAGGTATGGAACAATGGAGCACAACACCTCACTAATCTTCCCCTCTGCTTTTCATTCCTCTGATGCACTGAGTAATAGAGATCCCCCAATAAAGTGGGCACTGGGTTCTTTAAGATGAATAGATGGATTGCATTCTTGCTGATGAATCGAGGCTCATCTGCAAACAATACAATTCCATATATGCTCAAAGCCAATAGAGCACAGACAGCCTTCCACTCTCCTAAAGAAGCTTTCAAGGTAGCTTGAGAGATCAAGAAATCTAGATGAAAACCAGGGACTCCAGCTTTAGAAGTCATATGCTGCTCAATCAAAACAGGTTCCAGATGCAGAGCCTTTGCTACTTCTCCATTACCAGGAAAGACCATCTCAGGGTTGAAAGGGATTCCACCCCTGATAGGCATGCCAACCAATGATGAGTATTCTTCTAATAGAGGGCCCAGCTGAAAGTCTTGAAAAGTGAAACATCTCAGTGGGGGATCATAAAACTGAATGCAAGTGTGGATCAGGCTTCTCTGTGAAGGATCCAGATCCATAACCATATCAAGTATATCTCCATAGTGTTCCCTGAACAATGGTATGTGATCTGGAGTGATCAGGGTCTGAATCCTCCTGATGTCAGATAGCTCTGGCTGGAAGAAGTGATAGATGATATTGCTCTTTTTAGGAGCCATGATGCTGAGACTGAGTAGAGACAAGTGCTGATGCTGATACTGAAGAAAGGGCCACTGATTGGCTGGTGCAGGTGATAGCTGAAGCAGATAGCTGATGAAGATAGGTCAACACTGAAGATGGGGTCAAAACCAAAACCAAATGAAGATGGATACCCTGAAACACAAATAAGCAAATGTCAATATGATGCGATGGGTATGTATGCAAATGATATGCAAGGGTTTGTGACTGAGCTGGATCTGATCAAGTGCCCTGATATAGGTCCAAGACATATTCAAGAAAACCAGATGGAGGACTATAAATCCAGTAACCAAGGTAGGGGGCTCAAATAAAGAGCCACATGTCCAGGGTTTTAGAATCGCAAGAACTGTTCCAACATGGAGTACTCTTAAACAAACAAAGCAACAGGGTATTCTGAGGTCAAGGTACCTGCAAACCTATAAACAGCCCAACCCCCTCACAGGTGGTGTTCTAGAACAAGGATCCTCAGACTTGGATCAGTTATGAGAAGTGTAAACACTTCTAACCCGAAGGTACAATGTTTACAATAACCATAAAAGATCCTCCTCTAATTCACCTCAGTTTCTGAAGGTCCATACTAAAAGGTCATCCAGACTTAGCAGGCTTCCCAGATAGCCCTAGCATTGCAGGAAATCTGCAACACAGAGTTCTCAAGAAGAAACCCATATCTGAATCGTGTTTCATATTCCCGCACCAGACCGAAATGGAATGGGAAAGAATATGATTCACTCTAGCCTAGGTGTCACTCAGGTCCCAGGTATAGGACCTTAACTCTCAATGGAACACCCACCCACCAAAGCAAAACCAGATCCAGCCAGCAGCATGACAGTATGATATATGTAAAGCAGTAAAGAAAACAAATAAACAGACTGTACATAAAGCAGTAAATAGATACAAATATACAAGCACAGATAACACCCCAGTAAACACAAATCAATCAAGCACTAGGAGGAACCCACAAAAAGAACCAGAAGCCCTGGTTGCAACATAAGGTTCCCCAGCAGAGTCGCCAAGCTGTCGCTCCCAATAAGTGGGACCAGGCCCAGATAAAGGTACAGACGCGAACGGTCGGCGAAAGGGACAGTGAGAACACACAGCCGTGAACTCACTGGGGATGAATAGAGTCGCCAGTTAGGCATTTTTATCCCGGAGGAAAGGTAATGCTGCATAGACCTAGAAAGAGATGGATAAGACGGTCGCGAACCAGAGAGACTGAGAAAGGGGGTTGGTTACAACCTGGGAAGGTATTAGCACCCAGATTGTCCGCCGTACTCGACGGGATCCACGCTTAAAAGATTTGTGTTTTAAAGGGGTAGTGTCAGTGCAGTCTGTGTATAAAGAGCTGGAAAAGGATGTACAGGTGTCAGTGTAAAAGAAGTGAAGTGTATAATGATGTGTCAGTGTAAGAATGAGAATGAATTACTCATGATAATGAGGCTAAGAGAAAGATGCTGGAAAGAGGGGGAATATACAGAGACTTTTGTTCGATAACTGTTAAGTTATGCCTACGTATCCTCTCGTGCAATGAGGAAGTCAGAACACCGTAGTTCGACACAAAGAGACTGAAAGATGAATTGACTGATGAACTGCTTGCTTGTCTATGCTCAAGTGTATGATCTTTCTGGCACAGATGCAAACTGTCTTGCATTAGACGGAAGAAGCAAGTTCCCGTTTATGAGTGAATGAGATGAGAAAAGAATCCCGGAGGAGACGATTATTGTTTGTTTTTGTGTTTTCAGTCTTTTATTGCTTTTTGAAGTTTGTCATAAGTTAATGAGCTTAAGCCTAAACCAATGGATTTAGAAAACTCATCACATCTTCCCTCTGATTAGGGGTAATGAGAGTACCTTAAGTGTGAAGTCAGATTCTCACACTTAATCACCTTTTGATGTAGGGTTAAGATCATTAACCTACTCGTGATTATTTAGATGTTTTTGGTGTTTTTGTTTAGTGTTGAGTAATGAGGTTAAGCCATAATCAGGGATTAAACAGACTCATTACACCATCCTAATAGAAGGATAATAGATGAGAATGTTTAAGCTGAGGAAAGCTCCTCAACTTAATCCATGATTAGGGATTAAACTCATGACAAAACAAGCCTTTGATTAAGTGGATTTTAATTAATGGTATGATGATGAAGTGATTTTTATGATTTGTAAGACAACTTGAGGGGGACTTGTCCATTAATACTAGGGTTTGTCCTTCTTAACCAATTAAGGAAGAATTAGAACCATAATGCAAGGCCCAAGTTACAAGTGTAATGTCTTGATGATTATTAAGTGAATTGATTAAGAGGATTTAAACACATTAAGGGTTTAACACTTAGGATTAAAGTTATACACTCCATCCTAAGAGAAGGATGCAGGCATAAGCTTAATCACAAAACCTTAAAGCCTTTAGGGTTTAGTCCCTGATTATGAGGTGAGAAGAGAAGACTCAAAAGAGACACAAAGGTAAAACTAAGAGGGGAGACTAATCAAAACCCTAATCATTGTCATGCTTGGTTGATCCTAAGGTTTGTGAGGTTTTCAAGAACAATCTTCAAAGGAATCACCAGGAAGCAGATGAAAGGATCAAGAGAAGCAAAGCAACTTGCTTCATTCAAGAAGTCAAGTCACTTGGAGAAAGAAAGTGGGAAGAAGAAGAATGAGCAAGCTCAAACTAAAACACAAACAAAAATGCAGCAATGAATGCAAGAGAGATGAAAAGAAAAGTTATGAGAAGTGAAGGCAAATTCACTTCTCAAAGTTACTTACCACCTGAAAGGTTAGGAAAGAAATGCAATGCAATGCAAAATGGGATGAGATGACATGATGAGAAATAAAACCAGAAGCATATACATGATGCTAATGATGTTATGAGATGCTACAAACATGAGGCAGCACATGGAAATGATCATACAAGCTTATGAATGCAAGAGAAGCAACTTAGGAACCATGAACATACATGAAAAGTTATGAAGTGCACATGACATACAACATGGCAAATACATGATGCAATGATCAAACATGCTTTCAATATGTCTTATGATGTCAAATGAATCAAAAGAATGCTTTAAATGTCATGGCAAGTCATGTTATGCAAGGGAATGCAAGATGGATGCATATGAAAGCTCAAATTAGAGTTTATGAACCAAACATCAAACAAAAATCAAAATCAGAAGCAAACCCTAAGATAAAAAATTGAAAATACCACTCAAAGGACCCCTAATCCTATACTAAACCAAAGCCCAAAGGAGAGGTCTCAACTCTTAACCAATCTCAAGTTATGATTTTTACAAGATTTCTAGGGTTTTAGGGTTCCTAAACAAGAAAATTACCAAACAAATGGAAAATGAAAGATCAAATCATGGCCATTTAATCTTACATACTACATGCTAAACACAATGCAATGCAAAAAGAATCAATGTCCAATCCTTCATGAATAGGCAGAAATGATTTTTTGAACTTTGGATCAAATTAATGCATAAAAATGATTTTTATTCAATGAGAAATTCTCAAAATGCATCAAGATCAAAAAATAAATTTGGTTTGAAGGTTGGACAATGTTTCTAAATGTCTTAGAACATTTCACGAATTTTTTGGTGATTTTTAAATACTTAAAAGTATTTTTAATAAATTAATTCTCATTAATCCATTAAAAATAATCTTTTAAATATTTAAAAGTACATTTTAAATGCTAAAAATGAAAATAAAAATATTTTTGTGTCTTAAAAATTAATAAATCTCTTGAGAAAAAGTTTCATAATTTTTAAACAAGTTTTGCTATTTTAAATAAATTATGCAAATAAAATGAAAAGAAATGAAATAAAAATGAATTTAAAATGAAGTAATCAGAAGGAGAGGCTGAGATTCACTCTGGATTCAAAATGGTTGACTGGGCGCGTTTTTGAAGGGCCGGGATTGCTTCTGATCAAATTAGTTTAATTATAATTAACTAAACTAAATAAAACGGATTAGGGCTAATTGAGTGAATCCAGGCCACACATGCGCGCGGGAGGTCAACAAGTCAAAGGATCCTACGCTCCACATTCAAATGGAATTAATTATAGGGATTAGGGCATAATGATTTTCAGGTGGCCGGAGAAGACCTCCGGTCGTCTTCTCCGGTGGGAAGCCCACCTGAAAATCTCTAAAACTCTCAAAACCTAACTAAAACGAAATCTAAAAACATGGAAATGATCCCCACAACCCACTGAATCAAAACCCCATCACCAAACACATTTATTTTTCCTAAAACTCATGAATCGAAACAAAACTTTTTTAGGTCACAGAGTTTCAGAACGCAATTAAATTCTCATTTCATCACCATTTTCAAAACTAAAAGCATCAGAACAATCAGTGAAGCATGGAGAACAAATTTAGAACTTAAAAATCCATTTCTGGAAAAAAAGTTCTTGAGCTACCTGAGATTCGAAGCTTTCACTCCAGCAACTTTCTGCCCTCTCCTTTTGATGCAATCCACTCTACTTGGTCCCCTGATGTTCCTTGAGTGCTTGGAAGAAATTTATGTTGGCTGGTTAAGGAGTTTGAACAAGTTCTGTCCAAGCTCAATTGAAAATGGTGATGGTGATTCAAGCTGTTTCAGGCCAATGTGAGTGGTTCTTTGTGACCAGTGTGATGAATGGAGAAGGTTTATGAAGTTTGTTTGAGTGTTAGTGAACTATGGAGTGAGTTTCGAATGGTTTTGCTTCTGGGGGTGAAAATGGAGGAATGGTGTTCTTGCTTGATTCAGGCTCAAGTCTTGTTGGTTTTTGCTCAATGAAGCAATGTGAGTTGATGTGTGGAAATGGTTTGAATGTTTGTGTGTTATGTAGAGAGATTCGAAGAGAAATGCAAATGGGGTGAGTTTTGTGTATGTGATGCTATGGTGTGTTTCAGCTTGGCCTCTTGTTATGTTTAGCTTGCAAATGGATAGTATAAAATAATCTCATAGGTCAGATGATTTGACCTGGCCTTTATTGATTGGTAAGTTCACTTTTGCCAAAAGTCCACTCTTTGTGTAAGGAAAGCATGGGCTTGGTTCTAGGCTAGTACAAAGCATGGGGATGCGCAGCAAGGGTGAGGGGAAGGGCTAGCAAGGTTCAGCATCCAATGTAGCAAGTGGTAGGAAGTGTGATCATGAGTTTTGCAAGTTGGTGCCTTTTGGTTCACATGAAAATTTCCCATTCCACAAGCCATGAATCATGAGAAACTTTGGTTCAAATCTGACTTTTAGGTCACATGTGATGTTTGTACATTGGTTTGAAGTGAACTAGAAGTTACAATTTGCCTTGAAACATGATTTTGCAAATTTTCCATTTAGTGCATGTCTTGGAAATCAATGATTTTTGCCAACTTTGTCACACCATAACTTTTGATCCAAAATGAATTAGATCATGTTCTTGTACTTTTTGAAAAGGGAAAAATGTATTCTACAACTTTCATGACCAAGGTTTTTTCATTTGAAGCATTTTTGGATCAAGAATCAAGGCTTGAAAAATGGCACAAAATGACATATTCTTTAAAAGTCAACCATGCCCTAAAAAGTCAACTTTGCAAAAACTTCAAATTCTTGATTTTTGTGAACTTAAACCTTCTTCCATGATCAAATAAAGATCATATACACTCAAAATGATGAAGATCACCCCTTGGTTGGGTCATTGGGGGCCTCAGATGCCCTGATTTTGCACTGACTTGTCCAGAAAGTCAACCCTTGATCAGATGACTTCCCCATGGAATTTCTTCATGAAACTTGATATGCATACTCCCTATACCATATAGAGACCAATGGAAACAAGAATGACCAAAAAATTTGGATTTATGGACTCTGAAACCAAAACCCTAATTTTAGGTCAACTGTGCAGTCAAACTTGGCTCTGCATCCATACCAATCCCAGTTCTTGTGATTCTTTTGCATTCTTGACTTTGAGAGGATGTAATATGATAACTTGAACACACATGGATCCCTTTTAAATGGTTGATGGCCTTTGGAGTGGCTCAAGAGGCTCTTGGATTGCTCAGATCACAAACCCTAGGTGCAGATGACTTAGAATCTATGCAGTGAATCAAAAATGTAATGTGAGGTGATATGATTGTGTTTATGCATATGAAATGATCACAAGCCATGGTGTGAATGGGTGAGGGCAAATTTGGGGTGTTTACAGTGAGAAATAGAAGTTCCTGCAGGATGGTCGCTTATTGTTTGTTTTTGTCTTTTATGAGAAGTGTTTTGAATTTGTTTGTGAACATTCTCATACTAACACCTATCAATCGTGGTAAATACTTACACCTTCACCCCGAAACAGGACGCATATAAGCACTCCGCAACAAAGTCTCATGGCGTATAAGAACGTTCAACCTTTATTAAGTATTTTATTATTTTCTTTGTGAGATGAGAAAGAAAGACTCAAGTTGAACAAAGGAAAAAAAACTAAGGGAACTAAGACGCAACCCTAATTTGATTATTATATTCAAAAATTGATCCTAATGGTTTGTGAGGTTTTTCTATTCCTAAGGAAGAAAGGAAAAGAACTAGAACTCAACTTACTTCCTAAGGAAGTTAAGTTGGTTCTAGGAAATGGGGGAAGCCTATACAAGTGGAATATAAATATTAAGGTAAAAACATAAAAATGAGATGAAGAAATAATAGCTCAAAATGCATGTTAAAGCATAAAACCAAAATTAAAGCTACACCTCATGTAAACACCCTTAATAGGAATTCTTAGCCTAAGTCCTAATGCACCATAAAATCCTAAGCTAAACTATGTGGGTTTAAAATGGCAAAATTGACAAAAGTCATTGCACTAAAAAAATAGTAAAAGTCCTAGAAAAAATATGAAATTAATTCCCTAAGATCTCTAACCTCAATCTAACATTGTGTTAAAAAAATCTCCTAAAAATTCATAGCCTAACTATCTCAAATGGTCACTTAAATCTACCTAAGATTCAACCACACATTTACACAAGCAACACTATCAAAATAGTGGATAAAATGGCCTAAAAAATAAAAAAAAATTTATTCCATGTTCTATTATTAGTCCTTTAATCATAGCAAAAAGGATGGGACAAATATAATACAGGAGGTGGGAGAAATAAAATTTACAAAATAAAGTGTTCATGAAAGAAATCAATATACAACTAATTAAATGGAAAATCGAAATTAAATTGAAAAATACTAAACATCAGAAAGTAAAAATGTAGAAAGTTTCTAAAATGAATTAGGATCCTATAACACCCCAAATTTTCCCTCTTCTTTTTAGTATCATCATCATATCATAGTCATCATAAACATGTCATATTCTTAGCATTTTTGCATAGAAAAACGAAGCATAACATTCTCATGTTCTAACATTGGGCATATGATCAATCATTGGTGTATTTGAAGCCTTACAAGTTAAATCAAGAAGTCAAGTGACCTTGGCCAAGCCCCATGAAATGTCTACATGGTATTTACAAGCTCAAGATCCTTTACAAGAACCTAGAAGGTTGGGAGATTATCAGATGATCCAAGGAAGGGCAAGCTCCTACACAAATGGTCTTCAAATTAGGGTTTCACTTTAAAGCAAGGATTCTTTATGACTTTGGCCATTTCATGTGGGAAAAGTCATTCATATGATATGTGAATGCTATGGATGAAATTTGTTGGGAAAATGCATTGTGGAAGGCAGTCATTTCATCAGTTGCTTGCATAAGAAGAAATTGGTCAAACTAATTATTTGAAAAGTCAATTGTGACAATGAAAGGGTTCCAATCCCATTTTTCAAGCCAAGGGATGTTCTTAAGGTCATAGAAGAGGTTTGGCAAAGTAAAAGATCAAGAATCAAGAGGTTTTGAAGGACTTTCCATTTTTGGCATATGACTTGTAATGAAAGTTACTATTTTTGGCAAGTCTTACTCTAATCTTCAAAGCATTCTTTCATGACCAAAATGATCTCAAATGGAATTTCCTTGAACATGAAAGTTGTAGGAAATTGTCTCCCATTTTCAAAAAGTACAAGAACATTATCATAGCCATCATGGTTTGAAAGTTATGGCCAATTGAAGTTCACTTATTTTTAGGATTTTACCATATTTCCAAGTTTCTACCATTTGCAAAAACTCATGTAATTCATTTCCAAGCTGATCAATGAGAAAAATGAGGTCATGGTATCCTATTGCACGTCATGAAACACATTTGTGCATGGATTAAAGGATATTTCACAAAATGCATTTTTGCAAAATCATGAGGAAAGCATGATTCCCTTACATCCAATGGCCAAGATTGATTCAGGGATAATTAAGGGATGAAATGGAGTCAGTATGAGCACACAGGGAGGGGATTTCACGAGAAAATCACATCATTACAAAGTTCATGCTTTTTTTCAAAATTATCCCTCTCACAATTTCCTTGCCACAACAATTTCACAAACCCTAATCAGCCTAGTGTGTACATCATATATAAGTCATTTGTGCCCTTGATGCAGCCCCATGCTCACTGATCCTCTCACTTCAAATTTTTTGCTTCCTTTGCAATTTCCTTCAAATCACTCAATCCTTTGACTCATTTCAAGTTTTCTTTGTATATTCATAACCCTGGAAGCATGAGGAGCAAGAATATACCATTGGTTTAAGCTGCAAGGCAAGATTTACTTCATCACCATTCAAGTGCAAATACACTCGGGTTCCAAGATCTAGAGGTTTTCAAGTCCTCTCTTGCATTTATTTTGCAAGGAGAGTCTCAAAGGGGTTGATCTGCACCTTTAGGAGCTCCCTCTTAGCTTGTTTCAAGATCTTCAATCTCACGTATGCTCTGAAATATTTGGATATGGAATTGTGATTTGATGTGTGCTTATTAATCTACATGCTATGCTGAGTACACTGAGCTTGTTGAAATTGAAAATGGTTAAGAATTAAGTGAGATATGTGGATTTTTAGTTTGATGTATGATTTTATTTTTGTTCGATCCTGTTTGATCTTTGATCTTTTGTGAATTTCATTAGCATATTTGGATTCACCTTGTTTTAATCTTTGGATCTGGAGCTTGTGATGCATTTCTGTGTAGTTTTTTTTTCTTGTGTATGAATTTTTCGGTGACCGGAGCTAGGGCTCCATCACCGGATTCTGGAAATTTCAAATGAAGAAGATGATGCCATGGCCGTTGGATATTTGATATGGATGGTCATGGTTTGGCCAGCGTATTAAAATCACATGCTCTCTCTCACGTGTGTTTATTTTATGTTTTTATTTCTGAATAATGGTTTTGTGTGCCAGTGCATGTTAAATGTATGGACCTTCAATATGGACCTTTCCTTTGGTTGACTTGAGTGATTGACTTTGCATATAGGCCTTTGATCCTGATTACTTTGTGCTAGCGTTTATTGATCATTGGATTGACATACCTTGTGTTGACTTGACTAAGCCTGAGCCACTGGATTGTTGACTAGGACTTCATTGATTGTGTGCATAGACCTTTGGATGTGTGGACTTTGTTTGTTGACTTTTATTTCTGGCCATTGGATGAGAATACTATATTTTTTGTTGACTGAGCACCCAGTGGGCCTTTCTTTCTATACACGCCCCCTCCCTTTCTAGCCCATTTGTTTTGAACTGAATTCCTTGCTATTCTCACCCCTGGCCTACTTCTTTTTATTTTTATTTATTTTATTTTATTTCAGTTTGCTTTTTAATTTTTAAAAATAGTTAGAAGTTCATACAAATTCAAAAAAAATTCATGAATGATCATTTTAATTTTCTTTAATTTTTGACATTTTTATTTTCCACGTAGGAATTAATTCTCACTTTTATTATTTGTTTTTAATTCATTTTAATTGCATGTTGACTTGTGGAATTTATATCTTGATCATTAATTTGAATTTTAGATTGGTTCTTTTTGCATTTGATTCATATTAAGGTGTAGTTTGTGGATGATTTTTCTTCTGATTTTTAGAAGCTTTCATGAATATTTTTGGTAGTTGACTTGAGCTTGAAGTTTCAAAACCCTAGTTTGTGTTCTTGAGGTCCTTTGACCTAGTTTGCTTATGATTCTGACTTTGCTCCTTTGGCATGATGTTATCACTTTATTAATGAACACTTGTGCTTATTTTCATAATTTTTGCATGAGTTTGTGATTTGATTTGAAATTTCATGTGAGATTGCCTTAATTTTGCTTCTTCTTGTTAGCATGCTTAGTTATTAGGCTAGGAGGACACTTGTGCCAACTCCTATAGGATGTTTAGAGCCTCTGTTGTGTGAGAATTGATCCCTAGACTTTGATTGGTGTTTGTTCTTTGAAAAGTTTTGTGTTACTTGTCTTTAAAGTTTCTCACAAATGAATGCATGTCCACTCACCTTCTTTGCCTAATTACTCTTCATGATGCTTATGCTTGAGTTTGTATGCTTCTTCCCCATTTTATTTTATGCTTCTTAGGCACTTTCTAACATGTTAGGTCCCTGGTTTTTATATGATGCTTATGTCTTGACTTGATTTGTATTTGGTTGTCCTTGCACTTGTGCACATGTTTACTTCACTCCCATTCTTATATTGTTTGTGTTTCAACTTGTATGAACCTTTCTTTGGTCTCTTAAGTTGTTTGTGCCCATTCTTGTGTTGTTGTGATTCTGGTCTTGATGATTGTGAAGCATGTGTAGCTTGTATGATCTTTTCTATTTCAGGTTTGCTTTTGTTTTCTCCATGGTAGCTTGTTTTGATTTGTTGTGATTTGATTGATCCACTTCTCATCTTATGTTGTATGCTTGATCCTGGCACTTGAGGGGGACATTTCAATTCTGGTTGTGAGGTCTTGGCATGATTTTTTGTTCATTTGTATCTCATTTGATTTTATTTGCTTTTGTCTTACCATTTGTTTATGCTACTAACCATTTCAGGGGTTCATGGTAAGTGAAGTGTGGATGTTATCCACATTTTCAATTCTTCATCTCCTCTTCTTCTTTACTTTCTATCTTGTAATTGTTGATGAGCCTTATGCCATCTTGTGTTCCATTTCCTCTCTTACCCCCTTTAGAAGCAATTTATCTCCTTTAGAGGAGTAAGTTGTTCTCTAACTTCCTTCCTCTCTCCTTCTTCTTTTCTCTTCTCTTTGTTTTCTTTCTTAGAATAATTTAAGCCTCACTAACCTAGGACCATCTAAGCATGTTAACATTAGGATTAGTCTTTCCCCATTATACTTTTTACCTTTTGCTCCTTTGGTTCTTTCTCTTCTCACCTCAAAACATAAAAAAAGCACCTTAATAAAGAAATAAGTGTCCTCTTGTGTATAGCCTTATTCCATGGGGCATATGTATTCATTCCATCTTGGAATAGTACACTTGTTTAGCATGATGTACAAGTCTGATCATGAGGTTATCTTCATCAAGAAAACCATAAAAAATACTTCTTCATTCTTAATCACTAAAACATCTAATAAGTTCAACAAGTTAGTGAACTTAGGCCCTTTCCCTTGGAAACAAGTCTTGGATAAATTCTCCTTACTTGGTGTGCTTGTTCTATTATTCCATCTTGGAATGTAGTAGCAAGTACACATTCCATGGAAAATAGTTTGAGTTCACTTCCATGTGCCATACTCCTAAAAAAATCATAAAAACACTGGACAAAGAATAAGCGTCTCTCCTTCGGGACTTCTCTTCTCACCTCATTCACTCCTTACATACGAACTTGCTCCTACTTGTCATTTTTCAAGACGGTAACGCACTCGTCGTTTGGGCCTGCAACACCTGAGCATTGACATAAGCAGTTCAAGCTTAAAACACAAGCAATTCTTTCCACCCCTAGTTAGGGGAACTACGATGACTGTGATCCTCATGTCCAGTGAGGTACGTAGGCAGCGGGGTATGGCCCGTTCGAGCACACTCTTTTATTTTCCCTACATTTTCCCCACATTTTCCCCCTTTCTTTTCTTTTCTTTTCCAGTTCTAGTCCTTCTTTTTGTAGCAGCTTTCATTTCTTCATCCGTTGAAACATTTTCTTTGCAAGCGTGGATCCCGTCGGGTACGGCGGACAATCTGGGGTGCTAATATCTTCCCAGGTCGTAACCGACTTCCGAACTCAGCCTCTTTGGTTTGCAGGACCTGTGTCCTTCCTTTTCTTTTTTCCGATTTGTGCAGCATTACCATTCCCGTTCCTTCGGGATAAAAATGCCTGGCTGTCGACTCTACCTCTTCCGCGCCACTTTTGCGTTTGTACCAGGATGGAAATCCAGGGAGCGACAAATCCTACTGTAATTTTTATGGAATTTTATCATGTGTTTTAATATTTTTTATGGATTAAAATAAAAATCTATGCAAAACAGAAAATTAAAAAAACAAAGAAAAAGCAGGGGAGGTGTATGAAGTAGTCTCAGAAGCAATACTTTGATCACATGTCTCAGAAGCTCCATGCAAATGATGAATACGAATTTATGACCTAGTGAGCAATACAAATGAAATGTGAAGCGATAAGTCAGCTAAAGTGAATAAATATGAGGGAAAATTTTTGGGTGTTACAGAAGCATGCGTATAGACAAGATGGTTTAGGTATTCAGAAACTTAAGTCTTCAGTCTTTAGAACTCGCTCACTCAGAGTCTTGTCTTTAGGACTTCAACACTTTGTTCTTTAAACCTTTATCTTCAGATCTTCAAGTCTTTGGAGTCATCAGAACTTTGTTTTCTCAGAACATTGTCTTCAACACTTGATATTTTAAACCTTAATATTCAGAACCCTTAAGTCTTCAGAGTCTTCTACACTTAGTCTTCAGAGCTTTCATCCTTCCGATCTTCAAGTCACTAGAGTCTTCAGCACTTTAGTTCTTCATAAGATTATTCCTTTAGAAGCTTTGCTAGCTTCACAATCAGAACCACTTATTAGAACAAAACCACAAGAGCATTGCAACCGCAATATACAACATCTTTGGATCTTTCTGATTGTGATCAGATACAGAAGCATACTTGTTTCTTTAGTACGCTTGTAGCTTGTGTCACACATAGTAACCTGCGTGTTATCTTTAACACACATCCTGATTTGTTTTTGTATGATCTAATATCTTCAATGGATGAGATCTACATATAAACACATATTAGAACATAAAAGGTTCTTTCACAAATACTCTTTTTTATCATCAAAACCTATAGATGACTTGTAAAACAAATCTTGTTCTTACAATCTCCCCCTTTTTGATAATGACAAAACCATGTATTTTAATATAACATTTTATATAACATAATCATCAATCATAACATATTCAGAGTTCGGAACAACAGCTCCCCCTGAATGTGTTACTCCCAAAATTTTATTTAAGCTTGTACAAAGTTTCACTCTGATCCAAAGACTCACAATATAGAATTTTGAGTTGTTATCACATAGAATTAGAGAAGGAATATTTCCCTATTGTTTCAAAGAAACATAACTCTTCAACATCTGGACTTTGTTCGGCAGAACCTTTGTCTTCAGATCTTCAGAACTTGTTTCCTTTGGACGTTGTATCAGAGTCTCATCACTTCAGAGCTTTCTAAAGTAAATGTTATTGTTCAGCAGAAAAATTGTAGTGCTGATAACAAGAAGAATTATTTTCCAATAATTTAGCCACGCTATTTATCAAAATAGAATCTTTCCTTCAGGTGAGAAACTCCCCCTGAATCTTAGACTTGATAATGATCTAAAATCCTGACTTGTGAACCTTATGGGTAAGCTCCCCCTGGTTGCAGTAGGTCAGATTGAGATATTTTGAGTCTTGATTCGGTTTCTAGAGTCTACACCAATTGAAATATTTGATTCTCCAAGGTCTGCACCAATCTTAGATTACTAATTGAGAATATTGAATCTCTAGAGTTTGATCCAATTGAAAATCATCAGAGTCTGAACCAATTTAATTTTCCAGAATCTGAATAGAACATATATCTTTATCTACCTTGTTTCTATCTGAGTTAGATGGTTGATCAAATCTGGAATCTTGAATTGATATCAGTGATGATTTATGCTTGATTCTTGAGTCAAATATCAAACAAAACTATATTCTTGATACCAAATGAGAGCATCTTGTAACCAGCCACAACTTGATTCTGAATTTGATACCAATTAAGGTCATCTTCTTAAATATTCAAGGCTAGAGTCTGAGTCTGATACTAATATCTTGTGATGAATCAAAGCATAAATCTAATTCTAATATCAGTTGAGCTTATGAATAGACAAGGCTTGATTCTGAGTCTGATACCATTTCTAGGTTTACTAGAACTTCTTCATCCTCGTTTCTTCAAGATTAAAGTACAAGACTTCTGACACCAATTTGAAGGTCTGAGCCTTTCTTATAGAGTTTGACAAAATTTCTTCTTGTTAGATCTACTATCCAGTTCTTTAGATAGTCTTCGACTTCTAATTTCCTTGAGTTCTTCTGAAAAACATTCTTGAATGTAGACTTCATCTTGACTGCTTCAGCTTCTGATTCATATGTTCTGAATATCATATTCTCAAACAGTTTTCAACTTCTGATTATAATGATACCAATTGAAGATATAATCGTGATGAATTTGTCTATCAGAGAGTACAATACTTCTGAACAATGTTGGGTTCATCTGATTTTGAACAAATCTGATAATTAAGAATTTTAAAAAAGTTCTTACGACTTAACCTGTTTTAGAATGCCTAGTGAAATTATTTAGAGTTCATGGGGTTAAACATCAAACAAATGTTAGTGGTAAACATATTTTATATCATTTAATTACTTGTTTGAGTTCTTCATTCTTTTTAGCTTATATCAAAATCACATTTTATTTATCCCCCTTTTTATATCATCAAAAACTTATAATGGTTAAACATTAAAAGCATGATTATGATTTTGTGCGAGAATGCATAGGCAGATTAACATTTAGGAACAAGCAAGCATTTAGACAATATAATGAAACCAAAGAATATTTCATTGATTGATTGAAAGAAGTACAACAAAAGGAAGGCATACTTGAAACAACAAAACATATTTTGATTTTGACAATTTAAGCATAACCTTAATTCTATTGATCATTCAGATTTTACAGCAAATGCTGCAAAATTCATGGGTAAACATGACTCAACAAATAGTTTTTTCAGTTAACCCAATGTTTCCTATATTGATTATTATACCTTGAAGCTCAAGAATTTTGGATATCACTCTACAAAAGGGGACATGAAAGAATAGTTCATCTTCGGAAGAGAGAATTTCCTCTTTAAAGTAGTTGAACATGGATTGAGGTAGATTAATCCTAACATTGGAAACTAAGAAAAAATGTGAATAAACGATCTGAGAGGGAAAGCCATCCTGAATCACATTTCCCGGGTCTTAAGTTTGTTCCCATTATCTGGTACCAAACATTTGCTCTTTAAGAGAGAGAAGAGGGACATGTAATCAGACCATTATTTTTATGAATCTTGAGCATAAGACCGGTAAAAGGATTGTTCGTTTTGTAATCTTCAGTGGTGACTCCTATTTCCTTACACTCAATATCTTGAGCGATGATGGAAGGGGTGTGATCTGCTGTCGCGCATAGATAAAAAATGAGTGATTTAAAAATGTAGTTTACGGTAATGACAACTCGAGTATCGTCTCTCAAGGATTCTTGTATTGAATGTTTTAACCAATTACAATAACATTTTATGGGGGTTTTTAAGTTTCAATTTCAAGAAAAAGGATTAAAATAAAAGTGATTATCAAATAAGCTAAAACAACTAATCCCACTGATTCGGCTTCCGACTTATCATCGATTATTATAACATTAATCCCTAAGTAGATTCAATCCTATTCGATTATGAGATTAATCGAACAAGCGCTTATCAAAATGATATCAATTATGTTCCTGTTTACCGAATCAAGCAAACAGTTAAGAATATGACGAGTTAACGAAATAAGAAAACGATAACACGCAATTAATAATATGACGAGTTAAGAATATGACGAGTTAACGAAATAAGAAAACGATAACACACAATTAAATTTAGGAGCATGCATACAATCAAATTTAATCAATTATATCCTATGAACATAATCGAACGAAGCAAATGATTACAATTAAATTAAGAAAATGACTTCATAGAAAAGAATTGAACAGAAATCGAATTAAATTGGTATTAGAATAACCTCAAAGTGATGGAACCTATAAACAATAGGATTTTTCCTTGGATCAGTTCTATATGAATCCAAAAGAAAAATAAAATTTGTGAAAATAAAAGTGAAAATAAGGTTTTCTCAACTGTAACATGGCTTCTAGGTTAAAGGAAAAACATCAAATCATGGGTTCTAACCCAATTGGGTCGTACACATAAAAACCCGACCCAAAATTGGGCAAAAACAAAATGTGTCTACTGTCTGAACTTCAACGTATTATTCATGTAGCATACACTCTGAATCAGATTTTTTCAAAAATATGAAAGTTGTAGCTCTCTGTCTTAGCTTTCCAACACCTCGTAAAACGCGTCAATCTGATTCCTGTAGCTCCAGTTATGAATTTTTCATTGAAAACTGCTAATGCTGAAAATAAAATAGGAAAATAAAATAAGATTAAAAATAAACTGAATTATAAAAACATCATAAAATAGAAAAATAAACAAACCAAACCATAGAAATGTTTAAGTATAAACATAGAGAAATGTGCATAAAAATGCACTGATCAAATTCTCCCACACTTGAACTTTTGCACTCCGTATAAACTAAAATCAAGACTCATGAAACACAATGACATTTAGATACTCATTCTAGGCTACAATCTCTTATTCGATTAAGATATCTTTGATAGATACTAATCTTGCACAATAAGGATATCGTGAGAACATTAATCCATAATTATGCATTCATAAGCCTCCCTCTTATGCAAACCTATCTGAATCATGAAATTACGTCTAAGCCTAACTTAATCATCCTCCTTTTTATTCTCTTTCATTATAATGCAATCACATTAAGCCCACTATCTATTCATACACATGGTAAATAAGCTTGTTAGTGACTATGATCCATATCTTGTCAAAATTTCAAAATTACTTTAGCAATAACAATTTTTTTCTTGAAGGTTTCATATTCCTTAGGCTAAATAACCAAGTGAGGGTCACCTAACTTGAAAGGCGAGTCATATTTAGATTTCTTATTAAGCATGTGATCTTTCACTTATTTGAATCTGCTTAATTACTTAGTTTTTGATTTCTAGATGGTGCTTACTGCTAGATAAACTACTTAAGTGCTATTAATGGATGACAATTCAAGGCTATGTCATAACAAGTGTTCATATTGATTTTCATATGCAGGAGACTTAAGGTGTTAAAACGATATCGATCTTATGAATTTTTACAAAGTCTCCACAACTAACCTCAAAACAATCTATAACCTAAAACTTAAAAAAAAGCATAGTTTTTCTAAGTCTAAATTATTTATTCATTCTTTTTTTACTTAAAGAAACAAAGAAAACATAATATAGCAAAACAAAAACAAGGAAAAGAGGTGATTCCCCCCCCACACACACACTTAAATAAAGCATCATCCTTAATGAAAGGACATAACTATTAAAGTTGAGAGAAAGGAAAGAACACACCAGAGTAGTCAAGGTGGATAGATGATCATATAAGAAGCCTTTCCTAAAGAGAGATCTTTTATGCTTTCCTCTTCCATCAATGTGGGGCTCTCTTGTATGAAGTGAAATTTGAAGTTATTATCAGCACTCTCGCTTTCACTTTGTATTCCGGGATCAAAGAATGATCCTAGAAAAGTGAAAGTGTGGTCCATCCAATTAAATCCCTTTTGGGGCTGCCTAAACTCAAGAATGCTAACCAAGGTCCATCTAATGCCCTTCTTATATTCCTGCAGTGATTTCTCTTCCTGCTTAAATTCAAATAAATTATTAGGAAGTGGTTTCATCTCTACAGATTTTAAAATAATGGAAAATAAGAAAAGCGATTAAAATAAAATATTAAAAATATTAAAACAATGCTAAAAATAAAATAAAATCAAATAAAGTCCACAAAAAAATTTCAGATTTTTTTTAAAACTATGAAAATAGAAAATAAATCAAATAAAATAGAAAAACGCAGAATTTGCGATTTTGAGGATCTTTCTGATTGTGGTCAAATACAAAAGCATACTTTCTTCTTCAGTACATTTTTAGCTTGTGTCACTCATAATAACATCCATATTATCTTTAGCGCACATCTTGATGGTGTTTGTTCAATCTAATATCTTCAATGACTGAGATCTGCACATAAACACACATTAGAACATCAAAGGTTCTTTCACAAATACTCCTTGTTATAATCAAAACCAAGAGATGACTTTCATAACAAATCTTGTTCTTATAGGTTGTTGTCATGAGATAGACTTTCACAACCCCTTGTCCTTATAGGACTACTCACACATGATGAGGCAAACAAAAATAAGCAATAATAAGGCATAGAAAGCAATTGAAATAAAATAACAAAACTGAACTAATAGATTTAAAATAAGGAAAATAAGAACTATTATACCAAAATTATTGAATGGTTACAAGATTAAGCAAGAATAAAAGTTCAAAATGGGAGTAAACAAAAAAAGAAAGGTAGTAAATGATCAATCCCCCCTAATTTCAAGCTCCGGGCCTCTATTTATACTAAACTAAGTAATTATAATTCACTCATAAACACTCATAAATTCGAGCTTAATTATCATTACATATTATCATAAAGTTGTGGGGGATTACCAAAGTCCAAAAACCACATAAATGTCCAAAGAAACCAAGAGTTTGTCGCTATCATGGAGGCAACACGGACCGTATCAGGGGACACAGGAAGATAGTGTTCCTCTCGACTTTCTTGTTTGGGAAGGGTGCCAAGGGCAAATGCGATTTATGTCATGGGACACAACCATGTCGTGTTAGTCTCAGGATTATGTTTTGTAGAAAGAACTCCCTATTGCACGATCTTTGGCATTTTCGCTCTAATGTTGATTGCCCCATAAAACATCAACTTCCATTTGGATTCAGGGTCAGGCCCCTCCTTCGGAAGTGGTTCCTCGCAATCTTTTGCTTTAAGGTACATGATGCCCTCATCAGGGAAATCAAATCTCATTGGCCGATAATCGTCTTCAAGGGGTTGCTGCGCGAGATAGTCTGAAAGTATACTTCCCTTGATGGCTTTCTGAGAAGTGTATTGAATATCATACTCTGTTAGCACCATCTTCCACCTAGCAACCCTTCCAGTTAACATTGGTTTCTCAAAAATATATTTAACAAGACTCATCTTTGAAATTAACAGGGTTGTGTGAGACAACATGTACTATCTCAGTCGGCGAGCAGCCCATGCCAAAGCGTAGCAAGTTTTCATGAGTAGTGAATAACGGGATTCATAGTTGGTAAACTTTTTCTAAGGTAGTATATTGCATGCTCTTTTCGACCAGACTCGTCATGTTGGCCTAGAACACACCCCATTAATCCTTCTAGCACGGTTAAATACATGATTAATGGCCTTCCTGGAACTGGAGGCATTAGAATTGGAGGTTCCTGCAAGTATTATTTTATCTTTTCGAATGCTCTTTGACAATCTTCATTCCACATGACCGTTTGTTCTTTTCTCAATATTTTGAATATTGGTTCACATGTGGCTGTTAGGTGAGATATGAACCGAGCGATGTAGTTCAATCTCCCCAAAAACCCACGCACTTCTTTTTCTGTTCGCGGTGCAAGCATATCTTGTATTACTTTAACCTTTGCAGGATCTACCTCAATTCCTCTTTGACTAACAATGAAACCCAGCAGCTTACCAGAATGCACCCCAAAGGTGCACTTGTTTGGATTTAACCTCAAACGATACTTTCTCAATCTTTCAAACAATTTCTTGAGGTTAAACAAATGCTCTTTGTAAACACCCCAAATTTTCCCTCACTCTTCATCACACCATGTCTTGTGATATTTCATTTTTATTTTAACATAAGCATTACATCTCATATTGCATATTTGTCTCACTGCATAGTTCAATTTCATCTGCATTTAGGATTTGTGATCTGAGCAATCCAAGAATCCATCTGAGCCATCCTAAAGGTCTTAAATCTTTCCAATAGGGTCCATGTGTGTTATATGATTATAATATGCTCCCCAAAGTTCATGAAAGTCAAGGGGTCACAAGAATTGGCAAAGATATGGAAGTAGAGCTAGGGTTTTCACTACACAGATGATCAAAATTAGGGTTTTGGTTTCAGAGGCCTTAAATCCAATTTTTTTGGTCATTCTTGTTTCTAATGTTCTTAATATGTTATAAGGATCATGTGTACCAAGTTTGATGAAGAAATTCATTGTGGACGTCATCTGATCATTGGGTAACTTCTTGAGCAAGTTAAGTCAAAATCAGGGCATCTGAGGCCCCCAACAATGGAACCAAAGGGTCATTTTCATCAAATTGAAGTTCTATGATCTTTATTTGATCTTATAAGTGGTTGTAAGTTCACAATATTAAAGAATTTTGAGCCAATTGCAAACTTGCCATTTTTGGAAATGACTTGAAATGCAAACTTTCCATTTTGGGAAAGATTTTCAACCTCCTCTTTCATGACCAAAAATGCTTCAAATGAAAAAATATTGGGCATGAAAGTTGTATATTAGGTCTTTCCCTTTTCAAAACTTACAAGAACATGTCTTGATTCATCCTAGAACTAAATATATGGCCTTTCAAAGTTGGCAAAAATCACATAATTTTCAAGTTCATGCCAAAGAGGGAATTTTTCAATTTCACTTGCCAGGCATTCTAATGACCTCTAATAAACTTCTATGCACCATAACATGTCAAAGAAACTTCAAGAGATCAAAATTTGCCTTTGAACTTAGGGTTTTGGTGGCTTGATTCACAAGAAACATCAAAGAGGGAAATTTGCATAAACCATGAGAACTCTTCATCCAAGCCTTCCAGCTGCAATCTCTTGGTCCAATGGCCATCCTTGATGCAAGCTGAAGCTAGACACCCCTTCAAACAAGCTCTGACCCGTGCCATGCTTCAAGTACACATAACCTTGACTTTTTGCAACTTGGCCCATACCAATCACACTATGCCACAACAACTCTCTGCCTAATCAGCATGACTTATGTGAACCTCATGGACATTAAACATCATAACACACAAGCCTGAATCCATACACAAGGCCAAAATCACAAAAATCACTTCACACCTTCCTCTCTTCGAATTTCATAACACAACCATCAAAACTTCAAACTTCTTCCACCAATCAACTCAAAAACACTCAGGGATCATTTCCCACCCATTGCCATGACCTAAAAGTAACTCAAACCAAAATACGATTTCTGCCAAACTAGAAATGAAACACACAAACCAAGCCATTTAAACTCCATTCAAGCCTTTCAGAAGCATCAGAGTGATCATTGATGGCATTTTGCACAAAGGAAGAGGTCAGAAAGCTCAAGTTTGCAAAGCTTCAACTCAGGTAGTCATCAAGAACATTTTTTTCTAGAAATCTTCTTTTAAGTTATAGAATGATTCTATATGTCTCTCTGATCATGGTGATATGATTTGTTTTGAAAATGGTTGTGAAACAAGCATGTATTGAACTTCTGAAAGTTTTGCATAATTTTCCGTTTTGCTTCTATTCATGAATTTAAGGAAACATAAATGGATTTTGTTGCTGGATTCGTGTTCAGGGTTGTTAGTTGAGCGATTCTGGAGAGTTAGGGGGTCTGGGGTGGCCTAGGTTGGAAGATAGCAGGAGAGGTTGCCCGGAGAAGATGACCGGAGCTTAGCTCCGGTCACCTGAAAATAATTAGCCCTAATTATGGTTTAGTTGCCCAGATTGATTTTGGACCTTTGGATCTTGATTAGTTTAACGCGTGAATGGTCAGGATTAGTTCACTTAAGTTAATTCTGATTAATTAATATAATTAAAATCAATTTAGCCAGATTTGATCTGGTCCCTTGAAACGCGCGCGCAGTCAATCCATTCTTCCTCAGTTCAAATCCTAGCCCTCAGATCAGTTGACTTTGCATTTTAATTCATTTAATTTCATTTTATTTTCATTTCTTTTGTGCATTTATTTTAAAATAGCAAAAACAATTAAAAAAATCCCATTTTTTGCATTCTGGCTTTAAATATTTTTCTTAACCTAAAAATAAATTTTATTTTATTTTTTGCATTCAAAAGGTATTTTTAAAATATTTAAATTATTTTTAATTAATTAAAGTATTTTGATTAATTAAAAATGCATTTAGGTTTCTAAAAATCACCAAAAAAATAATGAATCATTCCAATGCATTTAGAAACATTTTCAAACTCTTCATACAAATTTATTTTTAGGTTTGATCATAGTTTCCCAATTTTCTTTGAATTAAGGGTCTTTAAAATCACAATTTTTAACCCTAACTTTGAAAAATCATTTCTTCCTAACCAAGAAGAGTTTGAACTTGATTCTTTTTGCATTGTTTCACATATTGCATGTAGTTTCTAGGTTATTTTCCTCATGAATTTATCTTGCATTTTCAATTTGATTTGCATTTTCCCTTTTGGATCACCCAAAAACCCTAGCAAACTTAGGAAAATCATAACTTTCAATAGGAATAGCTTCTGACCTTCTCCTTTGGAGTGTCACTTTGTATAGGTTTAGGGTTTATTTGAGCTTGATTTCAATTTTTTATCATGTTGTATGCTTCTGTTTTGTTCATTTGAATCTCACGTGTCCATAAAACCCTAATTTCTCATGTTCATTTGCATTCACCTTGACATTTCAAGAATTCATATGTCATCTTAGACATCTTAGGACATGATAGAACATTGCTTGATCATTTCTTCATTCATTTGCCATGTCTTGCATTCATTTCATTTCATAAACATCCATGTGTTTTCAAACTTCTAAGCATGCTTCTATGACATCTCGTCTTTGTATGATCATTCACATGCACATTGTATGACTTTGCATCATCTCATATGCCATTTGCATTGCATAAACACTTCTGACTTTTGTCTTTGCATCTCATTTCATCTCATTTCAATTCATTTCTTCATGCTTTATACTTTATGCATTCATACTAACACTTTCAGGTACTTTTGGTAAGTTATTTGGGAGGTGGATTTGCCTTCACCTCTCACTTTTTCTTATCTGAATCATATGCTCTTATTTGTTCTTGAAGTGAATCTTGTTCACTTATGTTCCATCCTTCTCACTTTCTTCCTTTAAGTTACTTATCTTCTTAGGAAGTGAGTAACTTATTCTTCTGCTTGATCCTCCTTTCATCTGCTTCTTCTATTGGTGGCTTCCTTGAAGATATTTCTCTAAGCCTCACAAACCACAGGATATCCAAGCATGATAATGTTTAGGGTTGTGTTTAGTCCCCCATTAGATATTTACCTTTGAGTCTCCTTGAGTCTCTCTTCTCATCTCAATAATCTGAGACTAAACTCTTAAAGTTTTAGGACTTTGGAATTAGGGTTATGCTTGCATCCTTCTCTTAGGATGGAGTGTATAACTTTAATCCTAAGTGTTAAACCTTTAATTTGTTTAAACCTCTTAATCAAATCACCTTAATAATCACTAAGACTTTATCTTGTAACTTGGGCCTTACATTAGGGTTCTAATTCTTCCTTAGGGTTAAGAAGGACTAACCCTAGTTATTAATGGACAAGTCCCCCTCAAGTTGTCTTACAAATCATAAAATCCACTTCTTAATTTCATTCCTTAATTAAAATCCACTTAATAAAGGTTGGTTATATAATGAATTTAATCCCTAACCATGGATTAAGTTGAGGTATCTTCCTCAGCTTAAGTGTTCTCATCTATTATCCTTCTATTAGGATGGTTTAATGAGTTCACTAATCTGTGATTAGAGATTAAACTCATTACTTAACACTAAACAAAATCCAAAAATGTCTAAATAATCACAAGTAGGTTAATGATCTTAATCCTACATCATCATTGTAATTAAGTTGAGATGCTTATCTCATACTTAATAGGCTCATTATCCCTAATCAGGGAGGATATAATGAGTTTACAACCTTTGATTCAGGCTTAAGCTCATTAACTTATGCAAAACACCAAAAATAATAACAAAACTGAAAACACAAAAAAACAAACAATAATCGTCTCCTCCGGGGTTCTTTTCTCACCACACTCATTCACAAACGAGAACTTGCTTTTTCTGTCTAATGCAAGACAGTTAGCACTCGAGCCAGACGAGTCATACACTTGAGCATAGACAAGTAAGCAGTTCACAGTCAATTCTTTTTCAGTCTCTTTGAGTCAAACTACGGTGTTTTGACTTCCTCATTGCACGAGAGGATACTTAGGAATAACTTAACAGTTATCAAATAAAAGTCTCTGTGTCTTCCCCCTCTTTCAGCATTCTTTAAAAGCCTCAGTTCCTGAGTAATTCACACCCTTTTGCATTAACACTTGTACATCCATTCTTTAGCTTTTGCACACAGATAGCACATACACTTACCCCTTTTAAACACAATCTTGTAAGCGTGGATCCCGTCAAGTACGACGAACAATCTGGGTGCTAATACCTTCCCAAGTTATAACCAACCCCCTTTCTCAGTTTCTCTGGTTCGCAACCGTCTTATGCATTTCTTTCTAGGTTTATGCAGCATTACCTTTCCTTTGGGATAAAAATGCCTAGCTGGCGACTCTATTCAATTCACCCTCATTTTCTCTCTTCGCCGACCGTTCCCGTCTGCACCGGGATGCAAATCTTCGGGAGCGACACTCTTCTTCATCACAGGACTTGGCTATCATGTCATCCACATAACATTCAATTTCCTTATGGATCATGTCATGAAACAAAGTCACCATTGCCCGTTAGTACGTTTCCCCGACGTTCTTCAAACCAAAGGGCATGACCTTATAGCAAAATGTTCCCCAAGGGGTAATGAACGTTGTCTTCTCCATGTCTTCTGGCGCCATTTTGATCTGATTATAACCAGAAAATCCATCCATGAAGGAGAATACCGAGAATTGAGCCGTATTATCCACCAATACATCAATGTGAGGTAATGGGAAATCATCCTTTATACGTGCTCTATTCAAATCCCGGTAATCAACGCACATTCGGACCTTGTCATCCTTCTTTGGTACATGTACAATATTAGCTACCCAAGGTGGGTAACTAATCACGACAAGGAAACCGACATCCCATTGCTTCTGAACCTACTCTTTAATCTTTAACGCCATGTCAGGACGGGTTCTCTTAAGCTTTTGTCTGACAGGAGGACAGTCTTCCTTCAATGGCAGCTTATGCATAACGATGTCAGTATCTAACTCTGGCATATCCTCGAGGAGTTCACAGTCTTCTTCAACCCCTTCATCAGCATGGTAGATTGGATTATCAAAGTCATACTTGGTCATAGCAGAAGAGTTATCAGAGAAATCCGAATGATTGAATCTGCACAACGATGTGCTTATTTCAGATTCTGCTTTTTTTTTTTTTAAAATGAACAAAATAAAAACAAAAACATTGCCATTTTTATATTTTTTGTGAAAAATTTAAAAAGAAAGAAAATGAACGAAATTTGTATAAAAAATGTCCTTTATTCATGGTAAAATTAACTGCATAGAATGAAATGGTGGCCCTACAATGGGTCTATACACCTTGGGCAGAGTGTAGGACTTGACATGCAAATGAATAAACAAGAAAACAAGAAAAAGTACTATGTTGGACTGGTGACTTGAATGATCTCTTCAGCAAACCAGTTATGTAATTCTTCCCCAGGAGCATATGGGCGCACCTAGTTGTCCAAATCACAGTCGCTGTCTGCATCTTCGTCCATGGCACACACATGATTAGGGTCAATCATCCCAGCACTCTTGAAGCTCATTGCCTTGCTATTCTGAGACCACCTAGTCTGCCCTGGTTGGTAACCAATACCAAACTTATCATTCTTATTCTCAACCTCTAGCAACCTTCCCCAACCTTGGGCATGCCCTGACTGTACCACTTCCTTAGCCTTCTTATACGAAGACATAAAAGTCCCTTATTTCTCACTGCTATGGAACATAAAAGTGGGAGACACTGAACTAACAATCTCCCGCTTCTAGTGAAACCACCCAAGCCTCCGACATTAGCAACAACAGGATTTATAGTCACGGGATTATCCTCCACCTTTCATCCTTGTACATACAAATATGAATTGTAATGCCATAGCACAACTTTGTCATCATCTTACGGTACGGGACCAGGCATAGTGACTGTGACATGACTGACCTCCTGTGGCACATAGATTGTAACAGGCTCTCTCCGGACTGGGGCTGGTATATCAGCTGGATCATAGAAGATAGTCACAGTAGAAACACAATTGAAATTCTGTGATCAGGTATGAGATGTCCTAAGAGATGTCCCAACACTTAATAGGACATTTGACAAATTTAACCAAAACTTAAACAGCAAGAAAAGTAAACAACACAGAAGTTTGTTAACCCAGTTCAGTGTATAACCACACCTACATCTGGAGGCTACCAAGCCAGGAGGAAATCCACTATTAGTAATATTAATTCTAGACTTAAACCACCCTGTTTAATCTATCACTTAATACTTACCCAATGCAATTTCTACCTAAGACACACTTAGATAAGAGTACCCTACTCACTCCCCCTCAATCACACAGTGATCAAGTTTACAAGTTTACAGAAATTGAAGACATCCTTCAAACAATACAGCTTGATCTTACTTCACAGTTTCAATCAAGTCACAAATGCACTTTTGCTTAAAAGCTCATAAAGTGGTACATATAACAACCTGCTATTAAAAACACTAGACACCCTATTTGGTCTTCTGAAATACGTACTCAATTCTATGAGTTTCTGTTGCTTAAATAGGTATCTGAATTTTGGGCTTTCTGTAGAATGGTCCAGCCCTAATGTGCAGCAGCTTCCACCTTGAATTTAGGGTTTGTTACTTCCTAGATTCTAGGTGCATTAGGTCTTCTGTTTTATTCTGAATCTTCAATATAAAACTCCCTACAGATGCGCCTTGTTCTGTTTTTATCCATCATTAATTAATTCCAGATAACTCTCCTTAAATATCTCTGATCTGTTAATCAATAATTAATTCTGGAAGCAGGTCTGAGATGTCTCAACATCTGTTGGGACATCCTGAAAAACTGAACTTAAGTTATTTACACAATGTCCCAACATCTGGTAGGACATCCTGAAATAAGTTCATATACTCTGTTTGCTAATGTCCCAACATCTGATAGGACATTCTGAACTGAATTTAACATTTCTTGTTTGGTCAAAAATTCTGCCAATTTTTAAACATCTACAAACTCCCCCTTTGGCTAATTTTTGGCTAACATCTTTTCTGGTTATCAGAGTGCAGCAGAAGTTCTTTTTATCAGAGTATAGCATTACTTTTCTGTTGATTCTTATTTGAGATTACTCCCCCTCAAACATATATGTGTCCAGTTTTGTTGCAACAGAAATATTCATCAAAACACACCGATTCAGTTCAAGCAGAAACAAACAGATTTTTCATTTTAATTAAACAGCAGTACATATGTTGTTGTTGTTGTTCTCCCCCTTGTTAGACACAAATTATGGGGGCCAAAGATACTAGTCCAAAAGTATAAAGCAGTGCTGTCATTACAATTTCCTCACCTACAATGATCACTCAGATTCATCACTCTCAGTAGCTTCTTCCTCATCTTCTGTTTCAGCTTCACTTGCTTCATCAGATTCACTGTCTTCATCAGAGGCATTGTGTTCATTAGAGGCAGCTTTCTGGTCTTCTTCACTCTCCAACCTTTGAATGATTTCTTCCAGTTTCAGCTTCCTTGCTTCAAGCTCCTTGCATGTGCACTTTAGCTCAGCAATTAACTCTTTCTTGGAGATTGAAGTCTTAGCAGTTGAGGGACCAGCAGATGTCCCAGAAGGTGCTTCAACATCTGCAGCATGGTGACTGAGGAATAATTTGTAGTGAAAATCCAGGGGGCTCTCTCTCTTGCAGACTGTGTCCTTCTCAGTTAAAATCCCAGGATATTGGCTGAGAACAATACCACACAGCAAGGAGGGAAAAGCTATTGGCAGCTTTGTTGCAGTAGAGATGGCATGCTTCATGGTTTGATCAAAGATGAAAGCTCCATAGTCCATCTTGGTTTTAGTTCCCACAGCATAGATGAATCTGGCCAGACCAGTGGAGATTGAGGAAGTGTGGTTGGTAGGCACCCAATTAGCAGTTCCAATCCTGTTCAGCATGGCATACTTTCTGGTAAGCATGCTCACTGAAAGCTTACCCTTCACAGGCCATGCCTTGACCTGGTTTGCAGTGATTACTTTACAGACTTGATTATCTGTCTTACCTAGTTCATTGGGTTCATCTGTTTCTCTTCCTAGATACTCATTGATGATTTGAGGAGAAAACTGTACACATTTACCTCTAACAAAAACTTTTCTAAACTCAGAAGACTTACCATTTGAGCAATCCTCCTGAAGATTCACAATGAACTCTTTGACAAGAAGTTCAAAGCAGGGAGAGAGGTCTGAGACTGTTTTGAATAGTCCTGCAGCAGAGATGAGGTCTATCAGTTCTGTGCACTCAAGTGCATTGCTGCTTAGTTCTCTTTCCAAGGCAACCCTTCTTTGGTACACATATTTCCATCTGTTGACACTGGAGACATGATGGAAGGATATGTTGTCCAAGGGAGCTTCTGGAACAACAGTTGAAGCTCTAGCTGGTGCTGGTTTCTTCTTGGGAGGAGATGTTGGGACATCTGATCCAACATCTGAATCTGATGGTGTTGCAGCTTTTCTCTTCTGGGTTTGAACTTTGCTCCATGGTTTTGCTGGACCAAAGGTGGCTTTAGCCTTGCCTTTCTTTGGACTAGCCTTCTTCTTCTCAGGAATGACAGGTTCAGCTTGCATCTTTCCTTTCCTGGACCTTAGCCTTTTGGCTATGCTGGGTTTGACAGATGCTATGATTTCTGCATCAGAGTCCTGCTCCAGATTAACCACTGGAGGAGATTGAGCAGCCTCCTCTTCAGCTGGTTGATCAGCAGGGATTTGCTCTTCATTTGAGCCTTGAGCCTGTTCTTCAGAGACCTCTTCATCATTTTCATTTGAGGCTTTGTCCTCAGTTTGTTCCAGATCAACATCAGATGAGTTCTTTTTCTTATCTTCAGATATTCCAACATTTGTTGGGACATCTTGTTCTGCAGCAGTGTCCTCTGTATCTTGAGCTGGTTTTTCTTGAGGTGCAGGCATGGTGTTCAAAGGAACTGAGATCCCACTCACCACTCTTTGTTCAAAGAGAATTTGGTTGACAATCTCCTTGATGGAATCATCAACATATTTGGAGGATTTTGAGGGCATGTTAGCAGGAGAGGGAATGCCTTTAGCTTTGCTTCTGATTTGATCTTTACCTCTCTTTGGTGTTCTTGCCTTTTTAGTGTGAGAGGCGCTTCCCCTGAGCTCGTCCAATGGTGTTGATGGCATTGGCACAACAGAGATTGGAGTGGCATGAACCACGTCTTCCTTGTTGAGAATTTCCTCAGCTGTTTTAGGGTTTTGAGACATTGTTGAGGAAGATGAATGTGCAGCTTTAGGGTTTATGATTTCTGAAGGATTGCTGGTTAATGTGATTCGCTTGTGATAGTATGATGAGAATCTTGATGGCTGCTTATAAGTAGTTACTAAATAAGTAACCGTTACAGTGCAAATGATGAGAGATGGAATTCCCAAGGATCTTGTCCAGACTGGTTTTGCCATCTGGACCTTATGCCATGCAATGTCATATGACATGTTGGCACATCTCATTAACTGCTAAATATCACATAAACAGATTCCAAGTTTGCCCCTTAAGTTCTCAAATTGTGTAGCATCCAATGCTTTGGTAAAGATATCAGCTAACTGCAGATTTGTAGCTACATGCTCCAATGAAATCACCTTTTCTTCTACAAGATCTCTGATGAAATGATGTCTGATATCAATATGCTTGGTCCTGCTATGCTGGATAGGATTCTTTGATATGTTGATTGCACTTAAGTTGTCACAGTACAATGTCATGACATCCTGTGGGACATTGTACTCAGTGAGCATTTGCTTCATCCAAACCAACTGAGAACAACTGCTACCTGCTGCTATGTACTCAGCTTCAGCTGTAGATAAGGATACACAATTCTGTTTCTTACTGAACCAAGAAATCAGATTGTTTCCTTGAAAGAAGCATCCTCCTGAAGTGCTTTTTCTGTCATCAGCACTTCCTGCCCAATCAGCATCACAGAAGCCAGTGAGAATTGGTTTGCAACCATGAAAGTACATTATGCCATAGTCACAAGTACCATTAACATATTTAATGATTCTCTTGACTTGATTGAGATGACTGACTTTTGGATCAGCTTGATATCTTGCACAAACTCCTACTGCAAATGCAATGTCTGGTCTGCTAGCAGTCAAGTATAACAAGCTTCCAATCATGCTTCTATATAAACTTTGATCTACATTCTCACCCTTTTCATCTTTAGTCAGCTTTAAATGTGTGGGAGCAGGAGTTCTTTTATGAGAAGCATTTTCCATTCCAAATTTCTTGACTATGTTCTTGGAATATTTGCTTTGTGAGATGAACATTGAGTCTTCCATTTGCTTTATTTGCAGACCAAGAAAGTAAGTTAACTCACCTACTAGGCTCATTTCAAATTCAGATTCCATCTGCTTGACAAAATGTTTGGCCATCCTGTCAGACATCCCACCAAAGACAATGTCATCAACATATATTTGAGCAATCATGACATTTCCTTCTTCATCTTTAACAAACAGGGTTTTATCAATCCCACCTTTTCTGTATCCTTGCTTGATAAGAAATGTGGTCAGTCTTTCATACCATGCCCTTGGAGCTTGCTTCAACCCATAAAGTGCCTTCTTGAGTTTGTACACATGATTTGGACAGCTTGGATCAACAAATCCTTTAGGCTGTTCTACATATACTTCTTCATTAAGGTAGCCATTTAAAAAGGCACTTTTCACATCCATTTGAAATAGTTTGAACTTCAAGATACAAGAAATTCCTAACAGCAGTCTGATTGATTCAAGCCTTGCTACTGGTGCAAAGGTTTCATCAAAGTCTACCCCTTCAATTTGAGTGTATCCTTGAGCCACAAGTCTAGCTTTGTTCTTTGTAACAACTCCTTGTTCATTTGACTTGTTCTTATACACCCATTTTGTACCAATCACATTTATGTCATCAGGTCTAGGAACAAGATTCCACACTTCATTCCTTGTGAATTGACCTAATTCCTCTTGCATAGCACAAATCCAGTATTCATCAGTGAGAGCTTCCTTGACATTTTTAGGTTCTATTTTGGAAACAAAACAAGAACCTGAAATCACTTCTCTTGATCTAGTGCTTACACCTCTGTTGGGATCACCAATTATTAAATCTTTGGGATGATCCTTCTGTATTCTGATGGAGGGAGGTTTGCTTGAATCTTCTGACCTTGTATCATTTTGAGTGAAGTTATATTGATCATTCTTTTCTTCAGCTTCAATCTTGATATCAGCAGATGTTCCAACATCTTCTGGGACATCTGTAGGAGCATCATCAATTATCACATTTATGGACTCCATGATAACCTTGGTTCTAGAATTAAATACTCTATATGCTCTGCTGTTTATGGAGTATCCAAGGAAAATCCCTTCATCACTTTTAGGATCCATTTTTCTTCTTTGCTCCCTATCTGCCAGAATATAACAGATACTTCCAAACACATGAAAGTACTTCACAGTGGGTTTTCTGCCCTTCCAGACTTCATATATTGTGGACAAGGTTCCTTTTCTCAAGGTAACTCTGTTATGGATGTAGCAAGCAGTGTTCATAGCTTCAGCCCAGAAATACAGAGGTAACTTTTTAGCATGGATCATAGCTCTTGCTGATTCTTGAATGGTTCTATTCTTCCTTTCAACAATCCCATTCTGTTGAGGAGTGATAGGTGAAGAATACTCATGATTGATTCCTTCTGAAGAGCAGAAATCTAAGAACTTTTGATTTTCAAATTCTTTTCCATGATCACTTCTTATTCTGATCACACAGCTGGATTTTTCCCTTTGCAATCATTGACATAATTCTTTGAATACATCAAATACATCTGACTTTTCTTTGATGAAGTTTATCCATGTATATCTTGAAAAATCATCAACCACAACATAGGCATACCTCTTACCACCAAGACTTTCAACCTGCATAGGTCCCATAAGATCCATATGTAGAAGTTCCAAAACTTTGGAAGTTGTCAGATGTTGGAGCTTTGGATGGGACATCTTGGTTTGCTTTCCTATTTGACATTCACCACATATTTTGCCATCATCAATCTTCAGTTTAGGAATACCTCTTACAGCATCCATATATATGATCTTCTTTATGCCTCTGAAATGAAGATGACCTAGTCTTTGATGCCACAGTTTCACTTCTTCTTCTTTAGCTAGAGAGCAGGTTGAAGTGAGACTGAGATTTTGGGATTCCCACATGTAACAGTTGTCTTTAGATCTGGCTCCTTTCATGACAACCTCTTGTTCTTTGTTAGTCACTATACATTCAGATTTGGTAAAGTTTACACTGTATCCTTGATCACATAGTTGACTTATGCTGATCAGGTTAGCAGTTAAACCTTTAACTAGAAGCACATCATCTAGTCTTGGAACATCTTGACAATCCAAGGTTCCAACTCCCTTGATTTCTCCTTTAGCTCCATCTCCAAAGGTAACATACCTGGATGAATGTGATTTTAAGTTTACTAACAAATTCTTCAATCCAGTCATGTGTCTTGAGCATCCACTGTCAAAGTACCAGTCTTCTTTAGCTGATACTCTCAGAGATGTATGTGCTATGTATGCAGTATTTTTCTTTGACCAGATGAGTTGAGATTTCTTTTGATGCCTCTGCCCTGTGTGTTGTTCAGCTGATCTCTAAGCTTGATTGTTGATCTGGTTCTTGGGTATGTGGCTTTGATCAGTCTGAATGTCAGCTTTTGGTCTCCAAACCTTCTTGATGACCTCTGTCTTCTGCTTAGGAGATTGCTGATTTCTTTGATGTCTATGCAGCACTTTCTTGGTACCTTCTACTTTCTGTTTGGAAGGTTGCTGATACATCTGATTTGGATATCCATGTAGCTTATAACAGTGAGGTTTGATATGCCCAAATCTTCCACAGTGATGGCATCTCCATCTTTGATACTTCTTCTTCATTTTGTTCTTTCCAGAATGTTGAGACATCTGTTGGAACATTATGTTTGTCTTTGTGTTCTGATGTTGAAGCATCTGTTGGGACATCTTGTTTGACTGTGTAGTTTTTGCAGTAGCTTTGCTAGAGCTGGCTTCATCTCTGTTATATCCCAGTCCACTTTTGTCCCCTGAATGTTTATTATTGCTGAGAATAACATCCAGTGTATTTGAGCTACTGTTCAACATTTTAACAGATTTTGACATATGTTCCAACTTAGAGTTTAGAAGAGTTACTTCACTTTTCAAGGTATCAATGATTACTTGATCACTTGCTTTTTCATCTTCTAATACCTCATTCTGCTTCTTTAGCTTTATAACCTCACTGCATATTTCAGAGCTTCTTTTGTATAGATCTTTGAATGCTTGCTCAAGTTGTTCATAAGTAAGTTCTCCACAGCTGGAATCACTGTCATATTCACACAGTCCAGCTAGAGCATTAATATGCTTAGCTGATTCTTCTTCTGAATCTCCTGAGTCTTCATCAGACCAGATCACTGAGAGTCCTTTCTTTTGCCTCTTTAAGTAGGTAGGACATTCAATCTTGATGTGTCCATATCCTTCACATTCATGGCATTTGACTCCTTTATCTTGACTGGTCTTTTCAGCATACTTTAATCTTTTGTTAGCATCATAAGGTCTTCTGTTCTCAGAGTTTGTGTTTCTTCCACTAGGTTTGGATTTGCCTTCCATTCCTCTGAGAATCTGTTTGAATTGTCTTCCAATCAAGGCAAGGTTTTCTGATAAGCTTTTATCATTTGCTGATTCATCATCTTCTTCTTCATCTGTATTTGACACCAAGGCTATGCTTTTGTTCTTTTTGACATTTGTATCATTCATTCCCATTTCAAAAGTTTGAAGGGAACCAATGAGTTCTTCAACTTTCATGGAGCATATGTCTTGAGCTTCTTCTATTGCAGTGACTTTCATGTCAAATCTTTTTGGCAAAGATCTGAGAATCTTTCTTACAAGCTTTTCATCAGTCATCTTTTCTCCCAAGGCTCCAGAAGTATTGGCTATATCCAAGATGTTCATATAGAACTCATGAATTGATTCATCTTCCTTCATTCTCAAGTTTTCAAACTTGGTGGTGAGAAGTTGAAGTCTTGACATTTTTACTTTTGATGTTCCTTCATGAGTTGTTTTGAGAGTATCCCAAACATCTTTGGCCAGCTCACAATGATGTACAAGTCTGAAAATGTTCCTATCAATGCCATTGAATAAGGCATTTAAGGCTTTTGAGTTGCCTAGTGCTGAGTCTTCTTCCTCCTTACTCCATTCTTCTTCAGGTTTCAGCACTTTTGATCCATCTTTGGTGTCTTGGACAGGATGATCCCATCCAACATTAACTGCTCTCCATGCCCTGTTGTCAAGTGACCTTAAGAATGCAATCATTCTTGGCTTCCAGTAGTTATAATTAGATCCATCCAGTATAGGTGGTCTATTTACTGACCCTAAATCTCTGTCCATGTTACAGAATTTGTATTCCCTAGATCTCACCCAGTATAAACAGGCAGGGTGCCTGCTCTGATGCCAATTGAAATTCTGTGATCAGGTATGATATGTCCTAAGAGATGTCCCAACACTTAATAGGACATTTGACAAATTTAACCAAAACTTAAACAGCAAGAAACGTAAACAACACAGAAGTTTGTTAACCCAGTTCAGTGTATAACCACACCTACATCTGGAGGCTACCAAGCCAGGAGGAAATCCACTATTAGTAATATTAATTCTAGACTTAAACCACCCTGTTTAATCTATCACTTAATACTTACCCAATGCAATTTCTACCTAAGACACACTTAGATAAGAGTACCCTACTCACTCCCCCTCAATCACACAGTGATCAAGTTTACAAGTTTACAGAAATTGAAGACATCCTTCAAACAATACAGCTTGATCTTACTTCACAGTTTCAATCAAGTCACAAATGCACTTTTGCTTAAAAGCTCATAAAGTGGTACATATAACAACCTGCTATTAAAAACACTAGACACCCTATTTGGTCTTCTGAAATTCGTACTCAATTCTATGAGTTTCTGTTGCTTAAATAGGTATCTGAATTTTGGGCTTTCTGTAGAATGGTCCAGCCCTAATGTGCAGCAGCTTCCACCTTGAATTTAGGGTTTGTTACTTCCTAGATTCTAGGTGCATTAGGTCTTCTGTTTTATTCTGAATCTTCAATATAAAACTCCCTACAGATGCGCCTTGTTCTGTTTTTATCCATCATTAATTAATTCCAGATAACTCTCCTTAAATATCTCTGATCTGTTAATCAATAATTAATTCTGGAAGCAGGTCTGAGATGTCTCAACATCTGTTGGGACATCCTGAAAAACTGAACTTAAGTTATTTACACAATGTCCCAACATCTGGTAGGACATCCTGAAATAAGTTCATATACTCTGTTTGCTAATGTCCCAACATCTGATAGGACATTCTGAACTGAATTTAACATTTCTTGTTTGGTCAAAAATTCTGCCAATTTTTAAACATCTACAACAATCACTTTGTTTGTTAACTTTGTCAAACTACAATGTCCCTTCATTTATCAAATTTTGCAACCCCGCATTCAACTTTTTATAGCCATTAACAGACATATCACATTCCTCACAATCAAAGTCACATCCTGGAAACTCATATCCTCTTAATAACCTTTCCTTCACAAACAAGAGAGGAGTCTGCACCTCCTTTATATCCAGAATTAAATTCAAGTGTTCTCCTCCTTCAACAACATTAATCCTAGCCCCACCATGATTAGGGATAGGATTAGAATTGACATTTGGTGGCGGCGCAAATTCAAGTGTTCTCTGTAGAGTGTCCAGGAGCTCCTAAATGGAAGGTACATCGTACATTAACATCATACCCTGGGAGAAGATCTCCTGGTGATGGTGGAGCCAACGTCCTCAGTTGTATCATGTACAAGTCTATCAGCCTTTGTAGCAATGTTGTATAGGTCCATGGAATAACTTCGAAAACACGATCAGCAGGGAGAGGTTGACGCTGTTGGTAAGGCCTCTGTTGATAATTGTTGCGTTGTAGTTGTGGTTGAGGAGCAGGATTGGTAGGAACAGTTGTAAACACCCCAAATTTGCCCTCACCCATTCACACCATGGCTTGTGATATCATCATATACATAAGTTCAATCATTGCATCTCATATTGCATATTTGCTTCACTGCATTGTTTCAAAGTCATCTGCATCTAGGGTTTGTGATATAAGCAATCCAAGAGCTTCTTGAGCCACCCCAAAGGTCATCAATCACTTCAAAGGGGTCCATGTATGTTCAAGCATCACATTATATCCTCCCAAAGTCAAGAATGTCAAAAGAATCGCAATAACTGAGAATGGCATGGAAGCAGAGCCAGGTTTGACTGCACAGTTGACCTAGAATTAGGGTTTTGGTTTCAAAGGCCATAACTCCAAACTTTTTGGTCATTCTTGTTTCTATTGGTCTCTATATGGTATAGGGAGTATGCATATCAATTTTCATGAAGAAATTCCATGGGGAAGTCATCTGATCAAGAGTTGACTTTTCAAGCAAGTCAGTGCAAAATCAGGGCATCTGAGGCCCCCAATGACCCAGCCAAAGGGTGTTCTTCATCATTTTGATTGTATATGATCTTTATTTGATCATAGAAGAAGTTGGAAGTTCACAAAATTGAAGAATTTCAAGTCTTTTGCAAAGTTGACTTTTTGGGAAAGTTGACTTTTTAATGAAATTGCCATTTTGGGAAACTTTTTCAACCCTTGTTTTTTGATTCAAAAATGCTTCAAATGAAAAAACTTTGGTCATGAAAGTTGAAGAATGGATCATTCCCTTTTCAAAAAGTACAAGAACATGACCTAATTCATTTTGGATCAAAAGTTATGGCTTGTCAAAGTTGGCTAAAATCACAAAATTTGAAGTTTTCTACCAAAGAGGCACTTTGCAAAATGACTTGATCAAGTGTTCTAAAGACCTCAAATGTGTACAATTTCTTCACAACATGATTACATGACCTATAAAAATCAGAATTGGCCCAAGAATCATCTCATTTCATGCCTTGAACTTCAAGAAATCTCAAAGGAACCAAACTTGAATCAATTTGCAAAACACTACACAAACTATAAACCACTTGCTGAATCATCTCATAAACAATTCCATGGACCTCCTTAAACTCAGCTGAGCAAAAACAAGCCAAGAAGCAAGTTGTACCATAGCCCATACCTCAAGTACACATCAAGTTAACATTTTGGCCAAAGACCCATACCAATCACCATAGGCCACCAACAACTTTCTGACCTATCCCCTTTTGATACATGGACAAAACCCAGCCTAACACATCACACAACACACTCTGATCTTGCCCACAAGCCATAGTTATCATTTTTGCTCAAACTTGCAAAAGCTTTCGAAGCACTCAGCACAGCTAGCAAACACACAAACCAACTTCACAAATCAACTCAGCACACTTCCCTGGTCACAAACCACCCATCACCATAGCCTAAAACTCCCTGAATCACAAATACGATTTCCACCCCACCTTGAACAGAACTTCTGCCATCTCTCAAACCATCCATTACAAACTTCAAACAAGCATTGAAAGCTTCTCAGGGGGTCCAGTGGAGTTGATTGAAAGCAAGAAATCAGCCAGAAAGTACCAGAAACCAAAGCTTCAGTTCAGGTAGCCATCTCAAACTTTTTTTCCAGAAACTCCATTTTAAGTTCTTAAATGCTTCTATGCACTCCCTTGATAATGGGGATATGATTATTTTTGAAAATGGTTGAGAAACCAGGATGTATGAATGCTCTGAAACTTTTTGCCCTAGGAATGTTTTGCTTCGATTTGGCTGATTGATGAATGAAAAATGATGTTTGTTAGGGGGTTTTGATTCAGTGTTGAATGGGGATGAATTCTGGGCAGTTAGATTTCATTTTAATTGCGTGTAGACAGAGTTAGAGATTTGGCTTGCCGGAGAAGACGACCGGAACAGTGTTCCGGTCGCCTGAAAGTCATTAGGGCTAATTAATTAGGGTTTAGTTTTAATTGCGTGAATTTGAATTTTGGCCGTCCAGATGCGCGCCAGGTCCACTCCCGCGCGTGTGAGTTTGAATTCTAGCCATTGATCTTGCTGACTTTTTCATTTTTCAGTTTTAATTCATTTTATTTTTCATTTAATTGCATTTGTTTTCTTCATTTTATTAAAAATAGTAAAACCTTTTCAAAAATTCTGAAAATTTTTATACAAACTTTTATTAATTTTCAGAAACCAAAAACATTTTTATTTTTATTTTTTGCATTTAAAAATATTTTTAAATCATTTAAAAGTTTATTTTTAATTAATTAATGAGAATTAATTAATTAAAAATACTTTTAGGTATTTAAAAATCACCAAAAAATTCATGAAACCTTTAAAATCATTTAGAAACATTGTCCAACCCTCAAACCAAATTTCTTTTTTGATCTTGTTGTCTTTTGACAATTTTTCATGGAATTAATTTCATTTCAAAGCATTATTTTGATCCAATGTTCAAAAATTCATTTCTGCCTAGTCTTTAAGAGTTGGACTTTGATTATTTTTGCATTGTGTTTTGCATATCATGTAGTTCATAGGATTAAATTGGCATGATTTGATTTTGCATTTTCAATTTGTTTGACATTTTTCTTGACAAGGTACCTTAAAACCCTAGAAATCTTAAGAAATTCATAACTTTCACTAGGTTAAGAATTGGATCCCCTCCTTTGGGCAGTGAGTTTGTATAGGTTTAGGGTTCCCTTGGATGCATTTTCAATTTTTTATCTTGATGTTTGCTTCTGGTTTTGGTTTTTGTTTGGTGCATTGATCATAAACCCTAATTTGGGTTTCCTTTTGCATCCATCTTGCATTTGCTTGCATACCATGACTTGCCATGACATTTTATGCATCCATTTGATTCATTAGACATCTTAAGACATGTTAGATTCATGTTTGATCATTGCATCTTTCATTTGTCATGTTGTATGTCATTTACCTTTCATAAATTTTCATGTATGTTCATGGTTCTAAGCATGCTTCTTTTGCATCCATATGTTCATGTGATCATCCTCATGCCTTGTTTCATGTTTGCATAATCTCATAGCATCATTATCATCTCATATTTGCTTCTGGTTTTGATTTGCATCATGCCATTTCATCTCATTTTGCATTGCATTGCATTTCTTTCACTAACTTTTCAGGTGGTAAGCAACTTTGAGAAGTGAATTTGCCTTCATTTCTCACAATTTCTTTTCATCTCTCTTATGCATCATTGCTGCATTTTGTTTTGTGTTTGAGATTGAGCTTGCCCTTTCTTTTTCTCCTTACTTTCTTTCCTCAAGTGACTTGTCTTCTTAAATGAAGCAAGTTACTTTGCTTCTCTTTGCTCCTTTCATCTGCTTCCTGGTGGTTCCTCTGAAGATGTCTCTTGAAAACCTCACAAACCCTAGGAATAACCAAGCATCACAATAATTAGGGTTTTATTAGTCCCCCACTTAGCTTTTACCTTTGTGTCTCTTTGAGTCTTCTCTTCTCACCTCATAATCAGGGACTAAACCCTAAAGGCTTTAAGGCTTTGTGATTAAGCTTATGCCTGCATCCTTCTATTAGGATGGAGTGTATAACTTTAATCCTAAGTGTTAAACCCTTAATGTGTTTAACTCCTTAAACCAATCCATCTTAATAATCATCAAGACATCAAGCTTGTAACTTGGGCCTTGCATTAGGGTTCTATTTCTTCCTTAATTGGTTAAGAAGGACTAACTCTAGTGTTAATGGACAAGTCCCCCTCAAGTTGTCTTACAAACCCTAAAAATCACTTCTTCATCATACCATTAACTAAAATCCACTTAATAAAGGTTTTGTTTTGTCATGAGTTTAATCCCTAATCATGGATTAAGTTGAGGAGCATTCCTCAGCTTAAACATTCTCATCTATTATCCTTCTATTAGGATGGTGTAATGAGTCTGTTTAATCCCTGATTATGGCTTAACCTTATTACTTAACACTAAACAAAAACAACAAAAACATCTAAATAATCACAAGTAGGTTAATGATCTTAATCCTACATCAAAAGGTGATTAAGTGTGAGACCCTGACTTCACACTTAAGGTATTCTCATTACCCCTAATCAGAGGGAAGATGTGATGAGTTTAGTAACCCATTGGTTTAGGCTTAAGCTCACTAGCTTATGACAAACATCCAAAAGCAATAAAAGACGTAAAACACAAAAAAAAAACAATAATTGTCTCCTCCGGGATTCTTTTCTCATCTCATTCACTCACAAACGAGAACTTGCTTCTTCCGTCTAATGCAAGACAGTTTGCACCTGAGCCAGACAGGTCATACACTTGAGCATAGATAAGCAAGCAGTTCACTAGTCAATTCATCTTTCAGTCTCTTTGGGTCGAACTACGGTGTTCTGACTTCCTCATTGCACGAGAGGATACGTAGGCATAACTTAACAGTTATCGAACAAAAGTCTCTGTATATTCCCCCTCTTCCCAGTATCATTCTTTTAGCCTCATGATCTTGAGTATCTTATTCCTATTTCTTTACACTGACACTGTATATATCACACATCATTTTCTTTTACACTGACACCTGTGCATCCTTTTCCAGCTATTTTATACACTGATTGCACTAACACTACCCCTTTAAAACACAAATTTTTAAGCGTGGATCCCGTCGAGTACGACGGACAATCTGGGTGCTAATACCTTCCCAGGTTGTAACCAACCCCCTTTCTCAGTCTCTCTGGTTCGCAACCGTCTTATCCATATATTTCTAGGTGTATGCAGCATTACCTTTCCTCCGGGATAAAAATGCCCAGCTGGCGACTCTTTTCTTTTCCTGTGAGTTCACTCCTGTGTGTTCTCACACCCTCCTTTCGCCGACCGTTCGCGTCTGTACCTCATTTGAGCCCAGTCTCATCTTTTGGGAGCGACAGCTTGGCGACTCTGCTGGGGACCCTTATATTGTAACCAGGGCTTCTGGTTCTTTTTGTGGGTTCCTCCTAGCGCTTGTTTGGTTTGTGTTTACTGGGGTGTTATGTGCCATTTGTGTTTGTATATTTATTTTGTTTACTGCTTTATGTACAATTATTTATTGCTTTCTTTATAGCTTTACATATATCATACTGTCATACTGTTCTGGCTGGATCTGGTTTTGTTGCCTTGGTGGGTGGGGTTTTACTGAGAGTTGAGGTCCTATACCTGGGACCTGAGTGACACCTAGGCTAGAGTGGTTCATGTTCTTTCCCATTCCATTTCGGTCTGGTGCGGGAATATGAAACACGGTTCGGACATGGGTTTCTTCTTGAGAACTCTGTGCTACAGATTTCCTGTAGTGCTAGGGCTATCTGGGAAGCCTGCTAAGTCTGGATGACCTTTAGTATTGACCTTCAGAAATTGAGGTGAATTAGAGGAGGATCTTTTATGGTTATTGTAAACACTGTACCTCCGGGTTGGAAGTGTTTACACTTCTCATAACTGATCCAAGTCTGAGGATCCTTGTTTTAGAACACCACTTGTGAGGGGGTTGGGATGTTTACAGGTTTGCAGGTACCCTTGACCTCAGCATACCCTGTTACTTTGTTTTGATTAAGAGTACTCCACTTTGGAACAGTTCTTGTGATTTTAACCCTGGACATGTGACTCTTTATTTGGGTCCCCCACCTTGGTTACTGGACTTTTGAACCTCCATCTGGACTTCTTAGACATACATGGGCTCTGTATCAAGACAAATAATCAGATCCAGCTTGATCACAAACCCTTGCATATCATTTGCATACATCATCATTGCATCATTTAACATTTGCTTATTTGTTTTTCAGGGTATCCATACTATATTTTGGCTTGGTTTTGACCCCTTCATCTGCATAGACCTATCTTCACCAGTATCTGCTTCAGCTATCCTCATCAGTTACCTGCTTCAGTCACCTGCATCACCAGTCTCAGCCTGTCAGTGGCCCATCTTCTGGTATCAGTCATCATCAGCATCTGTTTCAGCTTTTCTTCAGCAACATGACACCCAAGAAGAGCAACATCTCCTACCATTTCTTTGAGCCTGAGCTGGCTGGCATCAGGAAGGTCCAGGCCCTGATAACTCCAGACCATATACCACTATTCAGAGAACATTATGGAGGCATCCTTGATGTGGTTATGGATTTGGACCCTTCCCAGAGGAGCTTGATTCATACTTGCCTGCAGTTCTATGATCCCCCTCTGAGGTGCTTCACCTTTCAGGATTTTCAGTTGGGGACTTTATTAGAGGAGTATTCATCATTGGTTGGTGTACCTGTCAGGGGTGGTATCCCTTTCAACCCTGAGATGGCTTTTCCTATTAATGAAGAAGTGGCAAAGGCACTATATCTGGAACCCTCTCTGATTGGACAGAACATGACTACCAAGGCTGGAATCTCTGGTTTATATTTGGATTTCTTGACCTCTCAGGCTACTCTGAAAGCCTCCTTGGGGGAATGGAAGGCAGTCTGTGCATTATTAGCCCTTAGCATATATGGGGTTATATTATTTGCAGATGAGCCTAAGTTTATAAGCAAGAATGCAATCCATCTTTTCATTCTGAGGAACCCAGTGCCCACCTTACTGGGAGATTTCTACTACTCTGTTCACCAAAGGAATGAAAAGCAGAGAGGAAGGTTGGTGAGGTGCTGTGCTCCCCTGTTCCATACCTGGTTGCTCAAACACTTGCCCAAGACTGATGCATTCTTGAATCCTCACCAGCAAAAGAATTGGGCTAGAAGACTCATTGCTTTAACCTCAGATGACATCAGGTGGTGCACTCAAAGCACCAAGGGCAGGGATATCATTACTAGTTGTGGGCAGTTCCCCAATGTACCCCTGATAGGAGTGAAGGGTTGCATCAACTACAACCCTCTGTTATTCAAAAGACAATTGGGCTATGCATTGGTCCACCCTCCTAGAGCACAAGAATTGGATGAAACCCTTTATTGTGAGATTAAGCCTAATCTAGCTATTGTCAGGCAAGCATCCTGGGCTTGGGACAATGTCCAGACCAAAGGAATGGCCATTCTTGGGAGATGCAATAATGTGGCCTCAGCTCAGTACTATGAGAGGTCTCATACCAGGGCACAAACTTCTGGGATGCCCTTCACCATTGAGGATGCACCTGGACCCTCCACAACACCACCTCCTGCCACTGTCAGCTTAGAGGAGTTTGAGAAATTGAAAGAGAGGAATGAGAATCTGACTCAGGCTCTACAGAAGACCCTCTGGGAGAGGAGTGATGGTCGTCTGGACATCGAAAGGTTAGAAAAGCTAAAGGTGGAGCATCTAGCTAGGATTGAGAAGTCAGAAGACTAAATCAAGAAGTCAAGGGATGGAGAGCAGATCTTGAAGAATGCCTGTAAGGAGGCTCAGTTCCAAAAGGCCAGGACTGATTTGTATCTGAAAGAGAGTCAAGCTAGGTGGGTCAGAATCACTGAAGCTCGTACTTAGGAGGATAAGAGGACTCAGGACAAGATTGATCAGTTGGAGGCTAATGCAAAGGAGCAACAAGAAGCCTTGCTAGCAGCCCAGAGGGAGATCTCAGAGTTGAAGATTAGGGCTGGTGTGAAGAGGTCAAAGGACTAGGGCAGACACAAGAAGCTAACTGCAACTGTTGCCACCAGGAATCTTCTTATCAGGAACCTCACAGAGCGTCCAACTGATCCTGTGACTAAAGCACTTCTAAAGGAAGTTCAGGAGGATGAGTTTGGTCTTGGTGTCTGACTTTTGCTTGTTGTTGCTTTCATTTCATTGTAATTTTCCTTTTTATGTTGTATTTTTGACCCCTCAGAGGGCATGAATTGTAAAAAACAAACTATGTATCATTCACTTTTTGTAATATATGTATTGGTTTGTTTTATTTGAGTTCTTTCAAGCAACATCAAAAGCATCTTCCTCAGGGGCCTGGAAAGGTCAAAACCAAGTGCCAAGCCGGATACCTTGGAGATAAATAAGCATACTGCATTGCATACTAACCTTTGTTTTGTTTTGTAGGTTGGTTTTGTTTTTGTTACTAACTCTGTTGTGGTTCAGGAACTATTGCTCGACGTCGGGTGTTCCCACTCAACCGTCCACACAGATATCCTACCCGTAACAACTTTTCGGGTATACAGATGGACCAGGTACAACAAGACCTTACAGAGGTCAGGACTCAAATGGCCAATGAGAGACTGGAAATGAGGAATCAGATGACTCAGTTTATGGAGGTGATGAATGGATTGGCACAGAGCCAAGAAAGATTAAGAGCATTGGTAGAGAGGCAGACTCAGGAAGATCCCCATCTAGGGACTGGTGGAACAAGCAACAACGAGAGGGTACAGCCTCATGTCAACCCACCTGTGTATGGCCCTCATCTTCACCCAGAGATCAACATCCCTGCTAATGTACAAGGGAATGCTACTACAGGTAGGGTACTGCAAGAAGACCCCCAGGAAGATCAGTTCACTGTGATGGGAGCTGGGGATGAAGCCTATGACAGAAGTCTAGATGAAATTGTTGAGAAATTAAGGTCCTTAGAGTCGCAAAATTCTCTGGGCTTTGATGTTATGGACATGGGTCTAGTGGACGGGGTCAGGATTCCCCACAAGTTTAAACCTCCGTGCTTTGAGAAGTACAACGGAACTTCCTGTCCGCGAACCCACTTGCAATCCTTTATGGGGAGGCTGAAGGCATATACCATGGATGAAAAGCTATGGATGTTTTATTTTGAAGATAGCTTAACAGGAGCTTCAAGGGAATGGTACTCTCACTTGACTAGAGCAACCATCAGGTGCTGGAAGGATCTGGCTGAGGCCTTCATTAGACAATACCAGTACAACTTGGATATGGCTCCCAACAGGACCCTCCTGATGGGAATGTCACAATCATCTGGGGAAAGCTTCCGGGAGTACGCCCAGAGGTGGAGACAGCTTGCTGCTGCTGTCCAACCACCCATGTCGGAAAGGGAGATGGCCGACATGTTTATGAACACCCTCCAAGGGACATACATTGATAGGCTAGCTACCTTTTCTTCCACCAGCTTCGCAGATGTAGTTATAGCTGGAGAAAGAATTGAGAGCCTATTAAAGATGGGCAAAATTTCTGACAACGGTGCAAGCTCGTCCAGCAACCCAAGAAAGCCTTTTGTAGGCCCAAGAAGAACTGGTGAGACTAATGCTATCCATACCAGCAGGGGCAGACCCCAGTATGCTCATAGGTCAGTGGCAGCTGTCACCATTCCCGCTCCAATTCATCCACAACCAGCATATCAACCACAGCAACAACCCCACTACCAGCAACAAGCTTAGTATCCACCTCAGAGAAATTATAACAACAACAACACCAGCAACAACAATCAGCAAAGACCGTTTCAACAGAGACCTTCTCAGGCCAATAGGGTGATTGATCCGATCCCTATGTCTTATGCCACATTACTGCCACAACTCCTGAAACTCAACCTGGTTGAGCTAAGGACATTGGCACCTCCAGATCCTGCCAGTCTGCCCAGAAATTACGACGCCAACGCCAGATGTGCTTTTCACTCAAATGCACCTGGCCACAGTAAAGAGAAGTGCAGAGCTTTGCATATGAAAGTACAGGATCTAGTGGATTCCAAAGCTCTAACCTTTGCACCCATACCAAATGTCAGTAAGAACCCTATGCCCAACCACGGAGGACCCAGAATCAATGCTATTGAAGAAGGTAAGTTGTCTTACCTGATAACCAGTGTAGGGCAGATTCGGACACCCTTGGTAGAGATTAAAGCTCAACTCCTGGAATGTCAAATGTTCCCCGGATGTGAGCTAGGATGTGCTTATTGCAACATTTCGGTAAATGGGTGTGATAACTTGAGAAGTGGCATAGATGGTCTCATCCAGAGTGGCCTGCTTCAAATCACAACATCAATACCTACAAATCCAGCAATCTCCTTAACAACAGTTTCTGAGTCTCCTACAACTGCAACAACATTTATTCCAAACAATTCTTCAGTTTCATCAACAAATGCTTCGTCTGTCACTTCAACGGACCAAATATCGACAAACATCTCGTCTACAACTTCAGCACCCCTTCATTCAGAATCTCCTACAACAGCAACATCCATCCAGCCAATAGTGTCTCCTACAACATCAACCACAAATAATGAAAGTGTCTCAACGGTTACAATTTATTATGATCCTGCAAATGATTCTGCCTACAACTCACAAAATGCCACTCCTATCAGAGCACCGGTTACAATATACTATGATCCACACACTATCATGGTCCCTTCTGCAGCTGCTATCAGTCCAGTCACTATCACAGTGCCTGGTCCAGTTCCTTATGAAAGCAGTAATGCCATCCCCTGGCATTACGGCTCTGATCTATACTGCGAAGGACAGAAAATCACTTTGGAATCATCAACTTCTTCACCACAAATAGACAATGTGGGGGGAGGCGGAGGCTTCACTCGAAGCGGACGTCTCTTCGCCCCGCAGATTCCAAGACCCATTGCTGAAGCAGAAGCTGCTGCCAAAGCAAAAGGGAAGAGCCTGGTGCAAGAAGAACAAGTTGCTAAAGAAGCTTTGAAAACCCCTTTTGACAAGAGGTTGATGAATTCATGAGAATCATCAAGAAAAGTGATTACAAGATAGTGGACCAGCTTCACCAGACACCTTCCAAGATCTCCATTTTATCATTGCTGATGTGCTCTGAGGCTCATCGGAACGCACTATTAAAAGTCTTGCACGCAGCTTATGTGCTGGAGGAGATTACCGTCAATCAGTTAGAGGCTGTAGTTGGAAATGTCAACGCTAGTCATGGACTAGGATTTACCAACACTTATTTGACAACAGAAGTCCGTAGTCACAACAAGGCTTTGCACATTACCTTGGAGTGTAAGGGTGCAGTTCTCTCTCATGTACTGGTGGACACAGGGTCATCCCTCAATGTCCTACCTAAGAAAGCCCTTGTGAAGCTGGAGTATGAAGGATTGGAATTACGCCCCAGTAACTTGGTAGTGAGAGCCTTTGACGGTTCTAAGAGATCAGTTCTGGGAGAAATTGAGTTGCCTATAATGATTGGCCCACAGACTTTCAAAACGACCTTCTACGTGATGGACATTCAGCCGGCCTACAGCTGTTTGTTGGGTAGACCTTGGATTCATGCCGCTGGCGCAGTTACGTCTACCCATCACCAGAAGTTAAAATTCGAGTGGGAGGGCCAAGTCGTTACTATTTGTGGAGAGGAAGATATCTTTGTTAGCCATCTGGCTACATACAAATACATTGAGATGGATGGGGAGATTCACGAAACTATGAGTCAAGGGTTTGAGGCCTTGAACATAAATGAAGCATCCGCTGTACCTGGAACCTCAATGACATCTTATCAGCAAGCCCGGAAGGTTGTTGAAGAAGGGACTGCCCAAGGCTGGGGCAAGTTGCTACCCGTAGAGAAGAAGGAGGATAGATTTGGGTTGGGTTACAAACCAACTCAACAAGATCAAGCAGAGGCTGCTAAGGAGCCCAATTTTGTCAGTGGGGGTATGCTCGCCCCCGATGCAGTGAACAATTTGGAAGACGAGGATGAAAGCGACCGCGACCTGGAGAGTTGGATACGTCCAAGGATCCCGGGGAGCAGTATCTCAAACTGGTCTTCCCAGGAAATTATAAGAGTTACTCCTGCAGAGTAATTATTATTTCCTGTATTTTTAAACATGCATCAAGTCTTGCATCTTGCCCAAGATGACAAGACTCATTTTGTAATCGGGCCATCTGTAATTTTGTGCAAATAGATCAATCAATGATAATCAGACATCTTTTGCAAATGAGTCTTTTTCTTTTCCGCTCACTGTTTTTCCATTTTTCTTTTTGTACAAAAACAAATGGCAATGTTTTCAAAATGATAACTTCATTTCACTCTTTTTAAACAAGATTAAAATCAATCACTAAAATGAACAAGCTGAACCCTTGCAGAGAGTGCCTTCCAGACCGCACTGACAACAGCACAGCTATGGCTTCGTATGACTTTGACAATCCAATCAATCAAGCTGATGAAGGGGTTGAAGAAGATTACGAGCTTCCGGAAGAGCTAGCCAGGTTGTTGAGACAAGAGGAAAAGGTTATCACTCCTCATCGGGAGGAGGTCGAAACGATTAATCTTGGTACAGATGAAAATGTGAAAGAAGTTAAAATCGGAGCTTGCTTACAAGACTCAGTGAAGAGACAACTGATTGACCTGCTTCAGGAATATATGGATGTGTTTGCTTGGTCTTATCAGGATATGCCAGGGTTGGATACCGACATTGTTATGCACAAGCTGCCTTTAAGAGAAGATTGCCCGCCGGTTAAACAGAAACTGCGCCGTACTCGCCCAGACATGGCAATGAAAATCAAAGAAGAGGTACAAAAGCAGTGGGACGCCGGGTTCCTTGCTGTGACTAGCTATCCGCCGTGGGTCACTAATATAGTACTTGTGCCTAAGAAGGACGGCAAAGTAATAATGTGTGTTGATTACCGGGATCTGAACAGAGCCAGCCCGAAAGATGACTTCCCATTACCTCACATCGATGTATTGGTGGATAACACGGCCCAGTTCTCGGTATTCTCCTTCATGGACGGATTTTCAGGATACAATCAGATTAAAATGTCACCTGAAGACATGGAGAAGACAACCTTCATCACACCCTGGGGCACGTTCTGTTACAAGGTGATGCCATTCGGACTGAAGAATGCTGGTGCAACGTATCAACGGGCTATGGTGACATTATTCCACGATATGATCCATAAAGAAATCGAATGTTATGTGGATGACATGATTGCCAAGTCCCTCACTGAAGAAGACCACCTGGTAAATCTGCTGAAGCTATTCAAGCGTCTGAGGAAGTACCAGCTGAAGCTGAATCCCAACAAATGCACATTCGGGGTGCGATCCGGTAAGCTGCTGGGCTTTATTGTGAGTGAAAAAGGGATTGAAGTTGACCCAGATAAAGTCAAAGCCATTCAAGAAATGCCTGCACCAAAGTCAGAAAAAGAAGTTTGAGGGTTCTTAGGCCGATTTAACTACATTTCACGGTTCATATCTCACCTTACGGCAACCTGTGAGCCCTTGTTCAAACTGCTAAGAAAAGAACAGACGGTCAGGTGGAACAAAGACTGCCAGAGGGCTTTTGACAAGATCAAGGAATACTTACAAGAGCCTCCCATCCTTATGCCTCCAGTTGAAGGAAGACCTCTAATCATGTACTTGACAATATTAGAAGAGTCAATGGGGTGTGTGTTGGGCCAGCATGACGAGTCTGGTCGAAAAGAGTATGCAATTTACTACCTAAGCAAAAAGTTTACCGACTGTGAACAACGTTATTCACTGCTCGAGAAAACTTGTTGCGCTTTAGCGTGGGCTGCTCGCCGACTGAGACAGTATATGTTGACCCACACTACCTTATTGATCTCAAAAATGGACCCAGTCAAGTATATTTTTGAGAAGCCAGCACTTACCGGACGGGTTGCAAGATGGCAAATGATCCTCACAGAATATGACATCCAATACACATCTCAGAAAGCCATCAAGGGCAGTGTGTTGTCTGAATATCTTGCTGAGCAACCTATTGATGATTACCAGCCTATGAGATTTGACTTCCCTGATGAAGACATCATGTTCATAAAAGCAAAAGATCATGAAGAGCTTGTCCACACTGAAGGGCCTGACCCTGAGGATGAATGGACTATGATGTTTGATGGGGTTGTTAACATGAATGGTTGTGGTGTTGGTGCATTACTCATTACACCTAAGGGAGTTCACATGCCTTTCTCGGCAAAACTCACCTTTAACTTCACTAACAACGAAGCTGAATACGAAGCTTGCATTATGGGTCTTGAGGAAGCCATTGACCTCAGGATCAAGACATTGACTGTATTCGGAGATTCAGCTCTGGTAGTTAATCAAACCAACGGCAAATGGTACACACACCAGGATCATCTGATACCTTACAGGGATTATACAAGGAGGTTATTGAATTTCTTTACAACAGTCAAACTGGAATATATCCCTCGAGACGAGAATCAGTTTGCAGATGCTCTGGCTACCATCTCATCCATGATCAAAGTTCAAGCTGCCAACTTTGTGCCTCGAATTTCAGTGTCCAGACTTGACAGACCAGCATACGTGTTCGCAACAGATGTTGTTAAGGATGATAAGCCTTGGTTCCATGACATTAAGTGCTTCTTGGAGGTTCAAACATACCCACCCGGGGCATCTTCCAATGATAAGAAGACTTTAAGAAGGCTTGCTGGTAGTTTCTTTTTGAACACTGATGGTTCCCTGTACAAGAGAAACTTTGATATGGTACTCCTCAGATGCGTTGATAGAACAGAAGCAGACTTGTTAATGCACGAGGTGCACGAAGGATCCTTTGGTACCCATGCAGGAGGACATGCAATGGCCAAGAAATTGCTAAGATCAGGATATTACTGGATCACAATGGATACCGACTGTTGTGCTTACGCCAGAAAATGTCATAAATGCCAGATTTATGCGGATAAGGTGCATGTACCTCCCAATCCTTTGAATGTGATGTCTTCACCCTGGCCCTTTGCTATGTGGGGCATTGACATGATTGGCAAGATTGAACCGACTGCTTCGAACGGCCACAGATTCATCCTGGTTTCTATTGACTATTTTACCAAGTGGGTCGAAGCAGCTTCCTATGCAAATGTTACAAGGCAAGTGGTAGCCAGATTTCTGAAGAGAGAGATCATCTGTCGATACGGAGTTCCCGAGCGAATCATTACTGATAATGGTTCCAACCTGAACAACAAAATGATGGCAGAACTGTGCTGGGACTTCAAGATCCAACACCACAATTCTTCTCCTTACAGGCCAAAGATGAATGGCGCTGTTGAGGCAGCTAATAAGAATATTAAGAAGATTGTGCAGAAGATGGTAGTCACCTACAAAGACTGGCATGAAATGCTACCATTTGCCTTGCATGGGTACCGCACGTCAATCAGAACATCCACTGGGGCAACACCGTATCAACTCGTGTATGGTATGGAAGCAGTCCTACCTGTTGAAGTTGAATTACCCTCCCTACGGGTACTGATGGATGTTAAGCTGAACGAAGCAGAATGGGTCCAATCCCGATACGAACAACTAAGTCTGATTGAAGAGAAAAGATTGGCTGCGATCTGTCATGGGAAGTTGTATCAGAAAAGAATGAAGAGAGCCTTCGATCAGAAAGTCAGGCACCGAGAGTACCAAGTAGGAGATCTCGTGCTGAAGAGAATCCTCCCTCCGCATACAGACCACAGGGGCAAGTGGACTCCGAATTATGAAGGACCATTTGTAGTAAAGAAAGTTTTCTCGGGTGGAGCTCTGATGCTCAGCACTATGGATGGTGAAGACTTCCCGTCCCCTATGAATTCGAATGCAGTTAAAAAATACTTCGCGTAAAAAATGACCCGTTGGACATAAAAACAGAATGTAAGTCCATGCAAAAATAGGGCATCCCGGCGAGTCAAAAACAGAATAAAAGACTCGGGCAAAAATAAGGGAAAATAAACAAAAAAAATGTACACCTGCTGAATTGAAAAGCCGCATTGGACAACTCAGGCAAAAATGGGTATCCCGATGGATTGAAAACCCGAAAGGGCGATCCATGCAAAATGAGGGAATAAGCGAACAACTGCATGCTAAATTCGTCTGTATTACTCACAACTTGGCAAGCTTCGAAAGGATCAAGCTTCTTTAAGAATCAGCCTTCTTCAGAAATCAAGACGAGAAGAACGTCAAATGTCATACGAGTCATAACAAGAAGGAAGCTCCTTGAAGCGTCGTCAACATTGCCAGCATTTTGTTTCTCAATTTGTAACAATCTCCTCATTTTAGGGGATATGTTTCTTTGACTGTATCTTGCCAATTCAGGGCACATGAATTAATAAAATCAGATTTTTAGTCACTCGTTGTCTCACACTCTTTTATTTGCAAAAATGTCTGACGTCACTAATATATCAGTTGCATAAATACGGATGCGTCTTTTCTAAAAAATACGTGCTTGTAGGAAATATACTTACCCCCGGGAGTGTCTAAATCCTGTGATGGAATCCGGTAAGGGATACCTCGGGATTACTTGTATGTTTCTATCTTTGCAGGATTGCAGGTATTCAAAAGAGCAACATGGGGCATGTAAGCTTCATCCCAGCAAGCTGGCAAATCAACACTCAGCCTTAGCACCCAAAGTGCTTTCTCCCCTGCTGAGTTGCCACTTGCTATTTCTCCCCAGCCGAGGTGCCAACCATTCCTCCTCCTCAGCTAAGTACAGAAGCCAGGGAACCATCTTCCCTACAGAGTTTCAGCCTCTAGCCAGAAGAACAACGCATGAAGGAATCACAACAGAGTGACGAAAGGTTCCACAAACCCCAGTTGGGTCCCTCATTACCAGGATGGGTTTATCAGTGACTTATTCCCCCAAGCAGATACGTCTTGTCAGATCTACCAACGATCTCATCCCCAGCTGGGATGTTCATTTCAAACAGATCGACCAGAGATCTTCACGGCAACGGGATCCGAATCCCGGATCTGTACCTTTGCATAATCATAGCATTCGCATCATATCCCCCATAGAGCGTAACATTCCGTCTAATACGGAGCATTACGGCAAAAATCAAACATATTGCATAATCATAAGCCATGTTCTGAATCAAACACTTGTGAATATTGACAATACATCAACAATATACGGGATGCTCCCAGATTCCCCAACAGAGAGCTAAAGCTAAAGCAGTTGCCTTACGTTCACAAACATCAGTATATACTCCTTGTGGCACCCGTCCGTGTCATATCCCCGGCGAAAAACCAAAGTGTCCCCCTCGCACTCACAGATACATATATATACAATTCCTTGACATCCGTCCATGTCACTTTCCCCAGCACAGTAACCTAAACACTTTGTATATTAGATATTTGTTTATACTATACTTTCCTTTTTTTTGACACTCGTCTGTGTCACTCTCCCCAGCAGGTTGAACACTTAAATATACACTACTCATACTTATACAGATACTCGTCTGTACCTTGTATACACCGTTTATGTCCCCACAGATTCGACACTAGTCCATGTTCTTTGTTAACCAGTTGGTACTCATCCGTACCATCATCTCAGAACATGTGTCAAGCGTTTGTTTCTACCTGATACTCGTCTGTATCATAGTCTTAAGGATGCTCGTCCGCATCTTTAATCCATACACTGTGTCAAACACTTTTGTCTTCTTGAATATAGACACTCGTCTGTGTCTACTATTCCCTAGAAGAGTCCCCTCAGATTCAACACTCATCCGTGTTCTCTGTTAACCAGTTGATACTCGTCCGTATCATCATCTCTGAACACGTGTCAGTATTTGTTTCTACTCGATACTCGTCCGTATCGTAGTCTTAAGGATGCTCGTCCGCATCTTTAATCTATACACAACACAAAACACTTATACCTTTTATTTCCTGGATATAAACACTCGTCCGTGTTTACTATTCCCCAGTAGATCGCCAGCAAAGCAATTTCTTTTCTATCTGACATTCGTCCTATGTCATGATAAACCTTGAGAGCAGTCGTCCCCTGCTAGGTGATCGTCCTTCACCTCTTGATGATCGTCCTTCATCCGATGGCCATCCCCATCGTCGACCTTTTCTATCCGATATTCGTCCTATGTCGTGATATTTAGCAGTCGTCCCCTGCTAGGTGATCGTCCTTCACCTTTTTGATGATCGTCCTTCATCATTTTATCCGATGGCCGTCCCCATCGTTGATCTTGTTATCTGGCGTTCGTCCTACGTCATGATAAACCTTGAGAGAAGTCGTCCCCTGCTAGGTGATCTTCCTTCACCTCTTGATGATTGTCCTTCATCATGCTCGTCCGATGGCCGTCCCCATCGTTGTTTACATCACTTTTTGAACTTGATGGCCGTCCCCATCATTTTTCATTAATCCCCAGAGAATCTTATAGCTTTACCTGATGGCCGTCCCCATCATAATCCCTGTTATCCCCAGCATGTCGGCCGTCCCCGTCATTGCTTTATTTCCCGCACTTTTCCCAGCATGTCGGTCGTCCCCGTCATTGCTCATTCCCCAGCAGTCGTCCTCTGCTCGACGGTCATCCTCCGTCGCCCACACTTTATAATATACTTTATTTTCCTTTACAATCTATATCCCTTTTCTTCTTCATTCTGTGAGTGCAAATTTTGGATTGTCTTTGATATTCAATCACAAGTTATCTTGTTTGGCCTGATAAGCCGTTGCTTACATCCTGCACAGCTAACTCATGCTTGAATAGGGGCAGCTGTAAACACCCCAAATTTTCCCTCACCCATTCACACCATGGCTTGTGATATCATCATATACATAATTTCAATCATAGCATCTCATATTGCATATTTGCTTCACTGCATTGTTTCAAAGTCATCTGCATCTAGGGTTTGTGATCTAAGCAATCCAAGAGCTTCTTGAGCCACCCCAAAGGTCATCAATCACTTCAAAGGGGTCTATGTATTTTCAAGCATCACATTATATCCTCCCAAAGTCAAGAATGTCAAAAGAATCGCAAGAACTGAGAATGGCATGGAAGCAGAGCCAGGTTTGACTGCACAGTTGACCTAGAATTAGGGTTTTGGTTTCAAAGGCCATAACTCCAAACTTTTTGGTCATTCTTGTTTCTATTGGTCTCTATATGGTATAGGGAGTATGCATATCAATTTTCATGAAGAAATTCCATGGGGAAGTCATCTGATCAAGAGTTGACTTTTCAAGCAAGTCAGTGCAAAATCAGGGCATCTGAGGCCCCCAATGACCCAGCCAAAGGGTGTTCTTCATCATTTTGATTGTATATGATCTTTATTTGATCATATAAGAAGTTGGAAGTTCACAAAATTGAAGAATTTCAAGTCTTTTGCAAAGTTGACTTTTTGGGAAAGTTGAGTTTTTAATGAAATTGCCATTTTGGGAAACTTTTTCAACCCTTGCTTTTTGATTCAAAAATGCTTCAAATGAAAAAACTTTGGTCATGAAAGTTGAATAATGGATCATTCCCTTTTCAAAAAGTACAAGAACATGACCTAATTCATTTTGGATCAAAAGTTATGGCTTGTCAAAGTTGGCTAAAATCACAAAATTTGAAGTTTTCTACCAAAGAGGCACTTTGCAAAATGACTTGATCAAGTGTTCTAAAGACCTCAAATGTGTACAATTTCTTCACAACATGATTACATGACCTCTAAAAATCAGAATTGGCCCAAGAATCATCTCATTTCATGCCTTGAACTTCAAGAAATCTCAAAGGAACCAAACTTGAATCAATTTGCAAAACACTACACAAACTATAAACCACTTGCTGAATCATCTCATAAACAATTCCATGGACCTCCTTAAACTCAGCTGAGCAAAAGCAAGCCAAGAAGCAAGTTGTACCATAGCCCATACCTCAAGTACACATCAAGTTTACATTTTGGCCAAAGACTCATACCAATCACCATAGGCCACCAACAACTTTCTGACCTATCCCCTTTTGATACATGGACAAAACCCAGCCTAACACATCACACAGCACACTCTGATCTTGCCCACAAGCCATAGTTATCATTTTTGCTCAAACTTGCAAAAGCTTTCGAAGCACTCAGCACAGCTAGCAGACACACAAACCAACTTCACAAATCAACTCAGCACACTTCCCTGGTCACAAACCACCCATCACCATAGCCTAAAACTCCCTGAATCACAAATACGATTTCCACCCCACCTTGAACAGAACTTCTGCCATCTCTCAAACCATCCATTACAAACTTCAAACAAGCATTGAAAGCTTCTCAGGGGGTCCAGTGGAGTTGATTGAAAGCAAGAAATCATCCAGAAAGTACCAGAAACCAAAGCTTCAGTTCAGGTAGCCATCTCAAACTTTTTTTCCAGAAACTCCATTTTAAGTTCTTAAATGCTTCTATGCACTCCCCTGATCATGGGGATAAGATTATTTTTGAAAATGGTTGAGAAACCAGGATGTATGAATGCTCTGAAACTTTTTGCCCTAGGAATGTTTTGCTTCGATTTGGCTGATTGATGAATGAAAAATGATGTTTGTTAGGGGGTTTTGATTCAGTGTTGAATGGGGATGAATTCTGGGCAGTTAGATTTCATTTTTATTGCGTGTAGAGAGAGTTAGAGATTTGGCTTGCCGGAGAAGACGACCGGAACAGTGTTCCGGTCGCCTGAAAGTCATTAGGGCTAATTAATTAAGGTTTAGTTTTAATTGCGTGAATTTGAATTTTGGCCGTCCAGATGCGCGCCAGGTCCACTCCCGCGCGTGTGAGTTTGAATTCTAGCCATTGATCTTGCTGACTTTTTCATTTTTCAGTTTTAATTCATTTTATTTTTTATTTAATTGCATTTGTTTTCTTCATTTTATTAAAAATAGTAAAACCTTTTCAAAAATTCTGAAAATTTTTATACAAACTTTTATTAATTTTCAGAAACCAAAAACATTTTTATTTTTATTTTTTGCATTTAAAAATATTTTTAAAACATTTAAAAGTTTATTTTTAATTAATTAATGAGAATTAATTAATTAAAAATACTTTTAGGTATTTAAAAATCACCAAAAAATTCATGAAACCTTTAAAATCATTTAGAAACATTGTCCAACCCTCAAACCAAATTTCTTTTTTGATCTTGTTGTCTTTTGACAATTTTTCATGGAATTAATTTCATTTCAAAGCATTATTTTGATCCAATGTTCAAAAATTCATTTCTGCCTAGTCTTTAAGAGTTGGACTTTGATTCTTTTTGCATTGTGTTTTGCATATCATGTAGTTCATAGGATTAAATTGGCATGATTTGATTTTGCATTTTCAATTTGTTTGACATTTTTCTTGACAAGGTACCTTAAAACCCTAGAAATCTTAAGAAATTCATAACTTTCACTAGGTTAAGAATTGGATCCCCTCCTTTGGGCAGTGAGTTTGTATAGGTTTAGGGTTCCCTTGGATGCATTTTCAATTTTTTATCTTGATGTTTGCTTCTGGTTTTGGTTTTTGTTTGGTGCATTGATCATAAACCCTAATTTGGGTTTCCTTTTGCATCCATCTTGCATTTGCTTGCATACCATGACTTGCCATGACATTTTATGCATCCATTTGATTCATTAGACATCTTAAGACATGTTAGATTCATGTTTGATCATTGCATCTTTCATTTGTCATGTTGTATGTCATTTACCTTTCATAAATTTTCATGTATGTTCATGGTTCTAAGCATGCTTCTTTTGCATCCATATGTTCATGTGATCATCCTCATGCCTTGTTTCATGTTTGCATAATCTCATAGAATCATTATCATCTCATATTTGCTTATGGTTTTGATTTGCATCATGCCATTTCATCTCATTTTGCATTGCATTGCATTTCTTTCACTAACTTTTCAGGTGGTAAGCAACTTTGAGAAGTGAATTTGCCTTCATTTCTCACAATTTCTTTTCATCTCTCTTATGCATCATTGCTGCATTTTGTTTTGTGTTTGAGATTGAGCTTGCCCTTTCTTTTTCTCCTTACTTTATTTCCTCAAGTGACTTGTCTTCTTAAATGAAGCATGTTACTTTGCTTCTCTTTGCTCCTTTCATCTGCTTCCTGGTGGTTCCTCTGAAGATGTCTCTTGAAAACCTCACAAACCCCAGGAATAACCAAGCATGACAATAATTAGGGTTTGATTAGTCCCCCACTTAGCTTTTACCTTTGTGTCTCTTTGATTCTTCTCTTCTCACCTCATAATCAGGGACTAAACCCTAAAGGCTTTAAGGCTTTGTGATTAAGCTTATGCCTGCATCCTTCTATTAGGATGGAGTGTATAACTTTAATCTTAAGTGTTAAACCCTTAATGTGTTTAACTCCTTTAATTAATCCATCTTAATAATCATCAAGACATCAAGCTTGTAACTTGGGCCTTGCATTTGGGTTCTATTTCTTCCTTAATTGGTTAAGAAGGACTAACTCTAGTGTTAATGGACAAGTCCCCCTCAAGTTGTCTTACAAACCCTAAAAATCACTTCTTCATCATACCATTAACTAAAATCCACTTAATAAAGGTTTTGTTTTGTCATGAGTTTAATCCCTAATCATGGATTAAGTTGAGGAGCATTCCTCAGCTTAAACATTCTCATATATTATCCTTCTATTAGGATGGTGTAATGAGTCTGTTTAATCCCTGATTATGGCTTAACCTCATTACTTAACACTAAACAAAAACATCTAAATAATCACAAGTAGGTTAATGATCTTAATCCTACATCAAAAGGTGATTAAGTGTGAGACCCTGACTTCACACTTAAGGTATTCTCATTACCCCTAATCAGAGGGAAGATGTGATGAGTTTACTAACCCATTGGTTTAGGCTTAAGCTCACTAGCTTATGACAAACATCCAAAAGCAATAAAAGACTGAAAACACAAAAAAAAACAATAATCGTCTCCTCCGGGATTCTTTTCTCATCTCATTCACTCACAAACGAGAACTTGCTTCTTCCGTCTAATGCAAGACAGTTTGCACCTGAGCCAGACAGGTCATACACTTGAGCATAGATAAGCAAGCAGTTCACAAGTCAATTCATCTTTCAGTCTCTTTGGGTCGAACTACGGTGTTCTGACTTCCTCATTGCACGAGAGGATACGTAGGCATAACTTAACAGTTATCGAACAAAAGTCTCTGTATATTCCCCCTCTTCCCAGTATCATTCTTTTAGCCTCATGATCTTGAGTATCTTATTCCTGTTTCTTTACACTGACACTATATATATCACAGATCATTTTCTTTTACACTGACACCTGTGCATCCTTTTCCAGCTATTTTATACACTGATTGCACTAACACTACCCCTTTAAAACACAAATTTTTAAGCGTGGATCCCGTCGAGTACGACGGACAATCTGGGTGCTAATACCTTCCCAAGTTGTAACCAACCCCCTTTCTCAGTCTCTCTGGTTCGCAACCGTCTTATCCATATCTTTCTAGGTTTATGCAGCATTACCTTTCCTCCGGGATAAAAATGCCCAACTGGCGACTCTTTTCATTTCCTGTGAGTTCACTCCTGTGTGTTCTCACACCCTCCTTTCGCCGACCGTTCGCGTCTGTACCTCATTTGAGCCCAGTCTCATCTTTTGGGAGCGACAGCTTGGCGACTCTGCTGGGGACCCTTATATTGTAACCAGGGCTTCTGGTTCTTTTTGTGGGTTCCTCCTAGCGCTTGTTTGGTTTGTGTTTACTGGGGTGTTATGTGCCATTTGTGTTTGTATATTTATTTTGTTTACTTCTTTATGTACAGTTATTTATTGCTTTCTTTATAGCTTTACATATATCATACTGTCATACTGTTCTGGCTGGATCTGGTTTTGTTGCCTTGGTGGGTGGGGTTCTATTGAGAGTTGAGGTCCTATACCTGGGACCTGAGTGACACCTAGGCTAGAGTGGTTCATGTTCTTTCCCATTCCATTTCGGTATGGTGCGGGAATATGAAACACGGTTCGGACATGGGTTTCTACTTGAGAACTCTGTGCTACAGATTTCCTGTAGTGCTAGGGCTATCTGGGAAGCCTGCTAAGTCTGGATGACCTTTAGTATTGACCTTCAGAAATTGAGGTGAATTAGAGGAGGATCTTTTATGGTTATTGTAAACATTGTACCTCCGGGTTGGAAGGGTTTACACTTCTCATAACTGATCCAAGTCTGAGGATCCTTGTTTTAGAACACCACCTGTGAGGGGGTTGGGATGTTTATAGGTTTGCAGGTACCCTTGACCTCAGCATACCCTGTTACTTTGTTTTGATTAAGAGTACTCCACTTTGGAACAGTTCTTGTGATTTTAACCCTGGACATGTGACTCTTTATTTGGGTCCCCCACCTTGGTTACTGGACTTTTGAACCTCCATCTGGACTTCTTAGACATACATGGGTTCTGTATCAATACAAATAATCAGATCCAGCTTGATCACAAACCCTTGCATATCATTTGCATACATCATCATTGAATCATTTAACATTTGCTTATTTGTTTTTCAGGGTATCCATACTATATTTTGGATTGGTTTTGACCCCTTCATCTGCATAGACCTATCTTCACCAGTATCTGCTTCAGCTATCCTCATCAGCTACCTGCTTCAGTCACCTGCATCACCATTCTCAGCTTGTCAGTGGCCCATCTTCTGGTATCAGTCATCATCAGCATCTGTTTCAGCTTTTCTTCAGCAACATGGCACCCAAGAAGAGCAACATCTCCTACCATTTCTTTGAGCCTGAGTTGGCTGGCATCAGGAAGGTCCAGGCCCTGATAACTCCAGACCATATACCACTATTCAGAGAACATTATGGAGGCATCCTTGATGTGGTTATGGATTTGGACCCTTCCCAGAGGAGCTTGATTCATACTTGCCTGCAGTTCTATGATCCCCCTCTGAGGTGCTTCACCTTTCAGGATTTTCAGTTGGGGCCTTTATTAGAGGAGTATTCATCATTGGTTGGTGTACCTGTCAGGGGTGGTATCCCTTTCAACCCTGAGATGGCTTTTCCTAGTAATGAAGAAGTGGCAAAGGCACTATATCTGGAACCCTCTCTGATTGGACAGAACATGACTACCAAGGCTGGAATCTCTGGTTTATATTTGGATTTCTTGACCTCTCAGGCTACTCTGAAAGCCTCCTTGGGGGAATGGAAGGCAGTCTGTGCATTATTAGCCCTTAGCATATATGGGGTTATATTATTTGCAGATGAGCCTAAGTTTATAAGCAAGAATGCAATCCATCTTTTCATTCTGAGGAACCCAGTGCCCACCTTACTGGGAGATTTCTACTACTTTGTTCACCAAAGGAATGAAAAGCAGAGAGGAAGGTTGGTGAGGTGCTGTGCTCCCCTGTTCCATACCTGGTTGCTCAAACACTTGCCCAAGACTGATGCATTCTTGAATCCTCACCAGCAAAAGAATTGGGCTAGAAGACTCATTGCTTTAACCTCAGATGACATCAGGTGGTGTACTCAAAGCACCAAGGGCAGGGATATCATTACTAGTTGTGGGCAGTTCCCCAATGTACCCCTGATAGGAGTGAAGGGTTGCATCAACTACAACCCTCTGTTATTCAAAAGACAATTGGGCTATGCATTGGTCCACCCTCCTAGAGCACAAGACTTGGCTGAAACCCTTTATTGTGAGATTAAGCCTAATCTAGCTATTGTCAGGAAAGCATCATGGGCTTGGGACAATGTCCAGACCAAAGGAATGGCCATTCTTGGGAGATGCAATAATGTGGCCTCAGCTCAGTACTATGAGTGGTCTCATACCAGGGCACAAACTTCTGGGATGCCCTTCACCATTGAGGATGCACCTGGACCCTCCACAACACCGCCTCCTGCCACTGTCAGCTTAGAGGAGTTTGAGAAATTGAAAGAGAGGAATGAGAATCTGACTCAGGCTCTACAGAAGACCCTCTGGGAGAGGAGTGATGGTCGTCTGGACATCGAAAGGTTAGAAAAGCTAAAGGTGGAGCATCTAGCCAGGATTGAGAAGTCATAAGACTACATCAAGAAGTCAAGGGCTGGAGAGCAGATCTTGAAGAATGCCTGTAAGGAGGCTCAGTTCCAAAAGGCCAGGACTGATTTGTATCTGAAAGAGAGTCAAGCTAGGTGGGTCAGAATCACTGAAGCTCGTACTCAGGAGGATAAGAGGACTCAGGACAAGATTGAGCAGTTGGAGGCTAATGCAAAGGAGCAACAAGAAGCCTTGCTAGCAGCCCAGAGGGAGATCTCAGAGTTGAAGATTAGGGCTGGTGTGAAGAGGTCAAAGGACCAGGGCAGACACAAGAAGCTAACTGCAGCTGTTGCCACCAGGAATCTTCTTATCAGGAACCTCACAGAGCGTCCAGCTGATCCTGTGACTGAAGCACTTCTAAAGGAAGTTCAGGAGGATGAGTTTGGTCTTGGTGTCTGACTTTTGCTTGTTGTTGCTTTCATTTCATTGTAATTTTCCTTTTTATGTTGTATTTTTGACCCCTCAGAGGGCATGAATTGTAAAAAACAAACTATGTATCATTCACTTTTTGTAATATATGTATTGGTTTGTTTTATCTGAGTTCTTTCAAGCAACATCAAAAGCATCTTCCTCAGGGGCCTGGAAAGGTCAAAACCAAGTGCCAAGCCGGATACCTTGGAGACAAATAAGAATACTGCATTGCATACTAACCTTTGTTTTGTTTTGTAGGTTTGTTTTGTTTTTGTTACTAACTCTGTTGTGGTTCAGGAACTATTGCTCGACGTCGGGTGTTCCCACTCAACCGTCCACACAGATATCCTACCCGCAACAACCTTTCGGGTATACAGATGGACCAAGTACAACAGGACCTTACAGAGGTCAGGACTCAAATGGCCAATGAGAGACTGGAAATGAGGAATCAGATGACTCAGTTTATGGAGGTGATGAATGGATTGGCACAGAGCCAAGAAAGATTAAGAGCATTGGTAGAGAGGCAGACTCAGGAAGATCCCCATCTAGGGATTGGTGGAACAAGCAACAACGAGAGGGTACAGCCTCATGTCAACCCACCTGTGTATGGCCCTCATCTTCACCCAGAGATCAACATCCCTGCTAATGTACAAGGGAATGCTACTACAGGTAGGGTACTGCAAGAAGACCCCCAGGAAGATCAGTTCACTGTGATGGGAGCTGGGGATGAAGCCTATGACAGAAGGCTAGATGAAATTGTTGAGAAATTAAGGTCCTTAGAGTCGCAAAATTCTCTGGGCTTTGATGTTATGGACATGGGTCTAGTGGATGGGGTCAGGATTCCCCACAAGTTTAAACCTCCGTGCTTTGAGAAGTACAACGGAACTTCCTGTCCGCGAACCCACTTGCAATCCTTTCTGGGGAGGCTGAAGGCATATACCATGGATGAAAAGCTATGGATGTTTTATTTTGAAGATAGCTTAACAGGAGCTTCAAGGGAATGGTACTCTCACTTGACTAGAGCAACCATCAGGTGCTGGAAGGATCTGGCTGAGGCCTTCATTAGACAATACCAGTACAACTTGGATATGACTCCCAACAGGACCCTCCTGATGGGAATGTCACAATCATCCAGAGAAAGCTTCCGGGAGTACGCCCAGAGGTGGAGACAGCTTGCTGCTGCTGTCCAACCACCCATGTCGGAAAGGGAGATGGCCGACATGTTTATGAACACCCTCCAAGGGACATACATTGATAGGCTAGCTACCTTTTCTTCCACCAGCTTCGCAGATGTAGTTATAGTTGGAGAAAGAATTGAGAGCCTATTAAAGATGGGCAAAATTTCTGACAACGGTGCAAGCTCGTCCAGCAACCCAAGAAAGCCTTTTGTAGGCCCAAGAAGAACTGGTGAGACTAATGCTATCCATACCAGCAGGGGCAGACCCCAGTATGCTCATAGGTCAGTGGCAGCTGTCACCATTCCCGCTCCAATTCATCCACAACCAGCATATCAACCACAACAACAACCCCACTACCAGCAACAAGCTCAGTATCCACCTCAGAGAAATTATAACAACAACAACACCAGCAACAACAATCAGCAAAGACCGTTTCAACAGAGACCTTCTCAGGCCAATAGGGTGATTGATCTGATCCCTATGCCTTATTCCACATTACTGCCACAACTCCTGAAACTCAACCTGGTTGAGCTAAGGACATTGGCACCTCCAGATCCTGCCAGTCTGCCCAGAAATTACGACGCCAACGCCAGATGTGCTTTTCACTCAAATGCACCTGGCCACAGTACAGAGAAGTGCAGAGCTTTGCATATGAAAGTACAGGATCTAGTGGATTCCAAAGCTCTAAACTTTGCACCCCCACCAAATGTCAGTAAGAACCCTATGCCCAACCACGGAGGACCCAGAATCAATGCTATTGAAGAAGGTAAGTCGTCTTACCTGATAACCAGTGTGGGGCAGATTCGGACACCCTTGGTAGAGATTAAAGCTCAACTCCTGGAATGTCAAATGTTCCCCGGCTGTGAGCTAGGATGTGCTTATTGCAACATTTCGGTAAATGGGTGTGATAACTTGAGAAGTGGCATAGATGGTCTCATCCAGAGTGGCATGCTTCAAATCACAACATCAATACCTACAAATCCAGCAATCTCCTTAACAACAGTTTCTGAGTCTCCTACAACTGCAACAACATTTATTCCAAACAATTCTTCAGTTTCATCAACAAATGCTTCGTCTGTCACTTCAACGGACCAAATATCGACAAACATCTCGTCTACAACTTCAGCACCCCTTCATTCAGAATCTCCTACAACAGCAACATCCATCCAGCCAATAGTGTCTCCTACAACATCAACCACAAATAATGAAAGTGTCTCAACGGTTACAATTTATTATGATCCTGCAAATGATTCTGCCTACAACTCACAAAATGCCACTCCTATCAGAGCACCGGTTACAATATACTATGATCCACACACTATCATGGTCCCTTCTGCAGCTGCTATCAGTCCAGTCACTATCACAGTGCCTGGTCCAGTTCCTTATGAAAGCAGTAATGCCATCCTCTGGCATTACGGCTCCGATCTATACTGCGAAGGACAGAAAATCACTTTGGAATCATCAACTTCTTCACCACAAATAGACAATGTGGGGGGAGGCGGAGGCTTCACTCTAAGCGGACGTCTCTTCGCCCCGCAGATTCCAAGACCCATTGCTGAAGCAGAAGCTGCTGCCAAAGCAAAAGGGAAGAGTCTGGTGCAAGAAGAACAAGTTGCTAAAGAAGCTTTGAAAACCCCTTTTGATCAAGAGGTTGATGAATTCATGAGAATCATCAAGAAAAGTAATTACAAGATAATGGACCAGCTTCACCAGACACCTTCCAAGATCTCCATTTTATCATTGCTGATATGCTCTGAGGCTCATCGGAACGCACTATTAAAAGTCTTGCACGCAGCTTATGTGCCGGAGGAGATTACCGTCAATCAGTTAGAGGCCGTAGTTGGAAATGTCAACGCTAGTCATGGACTAGGATTTACCAACACTGATTTGACAACGGAAGGCCGTAGTCACAACAAGGCTTTGCACATTACCTTGGAGTGTAAGGGTGCAGTTCTCTCTCATGTACTGGTGGACACAGGGTCATCCCTCAATGTCCTACCTAAGAAAGCCCTTGTGAAGCTGGAGTATGAAGGATTGGCATTACGCCCCAGTAACTTGGTAGTGAGAGCCTTTGACGGTTCTAAGAGATCAGTTCTGGGAGAAATTGAGTTGCCTATAATGATTGGCCCACAGACTTTCAAAACGACCTTCTACGTGATGGACATTCAGCCGGCCTACAGCTGTTTGTTGGGTAGACCTTGGATTCATGCCGCTGGCGCAGTTACGTCTACCCTTCACCAGAAGTTAAAATTCGAGTGGGAGGGCCAAGTCGTTACTATTTGTGGAGAGGAAGATATCTTTGTTAGCCATCTGGCTACATACAAATACATTGAGATGGATGGGGAGATTCACGAAACTATGAGTCAAGGGTTTGAGGCCTTGAACATAAATGAAGCATCCGTTGTACCTGGAACCTCAATGACATCTTATCAGCAAGCCCGGAAGGTTGTTGAAGAAGGGACTGCCCAAGGCTGGGGCAAGTTGCTACCCGTAGAGAAGAAGGAGGATAGATTTGGGTTGGGTTACAAACCAACTCAACAAGATCAAGCAGAGGATGCTAAGGAGCCCAATTTTGTCAGTGGGGGTATGCTCGCCCCCGATGCAGTGAACAATTTGGAAGACGAGGATGAAAGTGACCGCGACCTGGAGAGTTGGATACGTCCAAGGATCCCGGGGAGCAGTATCTCAAACTGGTCTTCCCAGGAAATTATAAGAGTTACTCCTGCAGAGTAATTATTATTTCCTGTATTTTTAAGCATGCATCAAGTCTTGCATCTTGCCCAAGATGACAAGACTCATTTTGTAATCGGGCCATCTGAAATTTTGTGCAAATAGATCAATCAATGATAATCAGACATCTTTTGCAAATGAGTCTTTTTCTTTTCCGCTCACTGTTTTTTCCATTTTTCTTTTTGTACAAAAATAAATGGCAATGTTTTCAAAATGATAACTTCATTTCACTCTTTTTAAACAAGATTAAAATCAATCACTAAAATGAACAAACTGAACCCTTGCAGAGAGTGCCTTCCAGACCGCACCGACAACAGCACAGCTATGGCTTCGTATGACTTTGACAATCCAATCAATCAAGCTGATGAAGGGGTTGAAGAAGATTACGAGCTTCCGGAAGAGCTAGCCAGGTTGTTGAGACAAGAGGAAAAGGTTATCACTCCTCATCGGGAGGAGGTCGAAATGATTAATCTTGGTACAGATGAAAATGTGAAAGAAGTTAAAACCGGGGCTTGCTTACAAGACTCAGTGAAGAGACAACTGATTGACCTGCTTCAGGAATATATGGATGTGTTTGCTTGGTCTTATCAGGATATGCCAGGGTTAGATACCGACATTGTTATGCACAAGCTGCCTTTAAGAGAAGATTGCCCGCCGGTTAAACAGAAACTGCGCCGTACTCGCCCAGACATGGCAATGAAAATCAAAGAAGAGGTACAAAAGCAGTGGGACGCCGGGTTCCTTGTTGTGACTAGCTATCCGCCGTGGGTCGCTAATATAGTACTTGTGCCTAAGAAGGACGGCAAAGTAAGAATGTGTGTTGATTACCGGGATCTGAACAGAGCCAGCCCGAAAGATGACTTCCCATTACCTCACATTGATGTATTGGTGGATAACACGGCCCAGTTCTCGGTATTCTCCTTCATGGACGGATTTTCAGGATACAATCAGATTAATATGTCACCTGAAGACATGGAGAAGAAAACCTTCATCACACCCTGGGGCACGTTCTGTTACAAGGTGATGCCATTCGGACTGAAGAATGCTGGTGCAACGTATCAACGGGCTATGGTGACATTATTCCACGATATGATCCATAAAGAAATCGAATGTTATGTGGATGACATGATTGCCAAGTCCCTCACTGAAGAAGACCACCTGGTAAATCTGTTGTAGCTATTCAAGCGTCTGAGGAAGTACAAGCTGAAGCTGAATCCCAATAAATGCACATTCGGGGTGCGATCCGGTAAGCTGCTGGGCTTTATTGTGAGTGAAAAAGGGATTGAAGTTGACCCAGATAAAGTCAAAGCCATTCAAGAAATGCCTGCACCAAAGTCAGAAAAAGAAGTTCGAGGGTTCTTAGGCCGATTGAACTACATTTCACGGTTCATATCTCACCTTACGGCAACCTGTGAGCCCTTGTTCAAACTGCTAAGAAAAGAATAGACGGTCAGGTGGAACGAAGACTGCCAGAGTGCTTTTGACAAGATCAAGGAATACTTACAAGAGCCTCCCATCCTTATGCCTCCAGTTGAAGGAAGACCTCTAATCATGTACTTGACAGTATTAGAAGAGTCAATGGGGTGTGTGTTGGGCCAGCATGACGAGTCTGGTCGAAAAGAGTATGCAATTTACTACCTAAGCAAAAAGTTTACCGACTGTGAACAACGTTATTCACTGCTCGAGAAAACTTGCTGCGCTTTAGCGTGGGCTGCTCGCCGACTGAGACAGTATATGTTGACCCACACTACCTTATTGATCTCAAAAATGGACCCAGTCAAGTATATTTTTGAGAAGCCAGCACTTACCGGACGGGTTGCAAGATGGCAAATGATCCTCACAGAATATGACATCCAATACACATCTCAGAAAGCCATTAAGGGCAGTGTGTTGTCTAAATATCTTGCTGAGCAACCTATTGATGATTACCATCCTATGAGATTTGACTTCCCTGATGAAGACATCATGTTCATAAAAGCAAAAGATCATGAAGAGCCTGTCCACACTGAAGGGCCTGACCCTGAGGAAGAATGGACTATGATGTTTGATGGTGTTGTTAACATGAATGGTCGTGGTGTTGGTGCAGTACTCATTACACCTAAGGGAGTTCACATGCCTTTCTCGGCAAAACTCACCTTTAACTGCACTAACAACGAAGCTGAATACGAAGCTTGCATTATGGGTCTTGAGGAAGCCATTGACCTCAGGATCAAGACATTGACTGTATTCGGAGATTTAGCTCTGGTAGTTAATCAAACCAACGGCAAATGGTACACACACCAGGATCATCTGATACCTTACAAGGATTATACAAGGAGGTTATTGACTTTTTTTACAACAGTCAAACTGGAATATATCCCTCGAGACGAGAATCAGTTTGCAGATGCTCTGGCTACCATCTCATCCATGATCAAAGTTCAAGCTGCCAACTTTGTGCCTCGTATTTCAGTGTCCAGACTTGACAGACCAGCATACGTGTTCGCAGCAGATGTTGTTAAGGATGATAAGCCTTGGTTCCATGACATTAAGTGCTTCTTGGAGGATCAAACATACCCACCTGGGGCATCTTCCAATGATAAGAAGACTTTAAGAAGGCTTGCTGGTAGTTTCTTTTTGAACACTGATGGTTCCCTGTACAAGAGAAACTTTGATATGGTACTCCTCAGATGCGTTGATAGAACAGAAGCAGACTTGTTAATGCACGAGGTGCACGAAGGATCCTTTGGTACCCATGCAGGAGGACATGCAATGGCCAAGAAATTGCTAAGATCAGGATATTACTGGATCAAAATGGATATCGACTGTTGTGCTTACGCCAGAAAATGTCATAAATGCCAGATTTATGCGGATAAGGTGCATGTACCTCCCAATCCTTTGAATGTGATGTCTTCACCCTGGCCCTTTGCTATGTGGGAAATTGACATGATTGGCAAGATTGAACCGACTGCTTCGAACGGCCACAGATTCATCCTGGTTGCTATTGACTATTTTACCAAGTGGGTCGAAGCAGCTTCCTATGCAAATGTTACAAGGCAAGTGGTAGCCAGATTTCTGAAGAGAGATATCATCTGTCGATACGGAGTTCCCGAGCGAATCATTACTGATAATGGTTCCAACCTGAACAACAAAATGATGGCAGAACTGTGTCGGGACTTCAAGATCCAACACCACAATTCTTCTCCTTACAGGCCAAAGATGAATGGCGCTGTTGAGGCAGCTAATAAGAATATTAAGAAGATTGTGCAGAAGATGGTAGTCACCTACAAAGACTGGCATGAAATGCTACCATTTGCCTTGCATGGGTACCGCACGTCAATCAGAACATCCACTGGGGCAACACCGTATCAACTCGTGTATGGTATGGAAGCAGTCCTACCTGTTGAAGTTGAATTACCCTCCCTACGGGTACTGATGGATGTTAAGCTGAACGAAGCAGAATGGGTCCGATCCCGATACGAACAACTAAGTCTGATTGAAGAGAAAAGATTGGCTGCGATCTGTCATGGGCAGTTGTATCAGAAAAGAATGAAGAGAGCCTTCGATCAGAAAGTCAGGCACCGAGAGTACCAAGTAGGAGATCTCGTACTGAAGAGAATCCTCCCTCCGCATACAGACCACAGGGGCAAGTGGACTCCGAATTATGAAGGACCATTTGTAGTAAAGAAAGTTTTCTCGGGTGGAGCTCTGATGCTCAGCACTATGGATGGTGAAGACTTCCTGTCCCCTATGAATTCGGATGCAGTTAAAAAATACTTCGCGTAAAAAATGACCCGCTGGACATAAAAACAGAATGTAAGTCCAGGCAAAAATAGGGCATCCCGGCGAGTCAAAAACAGAATAAAAGACTCGGGCAAAAATAAGGGAAAATAAACAAAAAAATGTACATCTGCTGAGTTGAAAAGCCGCATTGGACAACTCAGGCAAAAATGGGTATCCCGATGGATTGAAAACCCGAAAGGGCGATCCATGCAAAATGAGGGAATAAGCGAACAACTGCATGTTGAATTCGTCTGTATTACTCACAACTTGGCAAGCTTCGAAAGGATCAAGCTTCTTTAAGAATTAGCCTTCTTCAGAAAGCAAGACGAGAAGAACGTCAAATGTCATACGAGTCATAGCAAGAAGGAAGCTCCTTGAAGCGTCGTCAACATTGCCAGCATTTTGTTTCTCAATTTGTAACAATCTCCTCATTTTAGGGGATATGTTTCTTTGACTGTATCTTGCCAATTCAGGGCACATGAATTAATAAAATCAGATTTTTAGTCACTCGTTGTCTCACACTCTTTTATTTGCAAAAATGTCTGACGTCACTAATATATCAGTTGCATAAATACGGATGCGTCTTTTCTAAAAAATACGTGCTTGCAGGAAATATACTTACCCCCGGGAGTGTCTAAACTCCTGTGATGGAATCCGGTAAGGGATACCTCGGGATTACTTGTATGTTTCTATCTTTGCAGGATTGCAGGTATTCAAAAGAGCAACATAGGGCATGTAAGCTTCATCCCAGCAAGCTGGCAAATCAACACTCAGCCTTAGCACCCAAAGTGCTTTCTCCCCTGCTGAGTTGCCACTTGCTATTTCTCCCCAGCCGAGGTGCCAACCATTCCTCCTCCTCAGCTAAGTACAGAAGCCAGGGAACCATCTTCCCCACAGAGTTTCAGCCTCTAGCCAGAAGAACAACGCATGAAGGAATCACAACAGAGTGACGAAAGCTTCCACAAACCCCAGCTGGGTCCCTCATTACCAGGATGGGTTTATCAGTGACTTATTCCCCCAAGCAGATACGTCTTGTCAGATCTACCAACGATCTCATCCCCAGTTGGGATGTTCATTTCAAACAGATCGACCAGAGATCTTCACGGCAACGGGATCCGAATCCCGAATCTGTACCTTTGCATAATCATAGCATTCACATCATATCCCCCACAGAGCGTAACATTCCGTCTAATACGGAGCATTACAGCAAAAATCAAACATATTGCATAATCATAAGCCATGTTCTGAATCAAACACTTGTGAATATTGACAATACATCAACAATATACGGGATGCTCCCAGATTCCCCAACAGAGAGCTAAAGCTAAAGCAGTTGCCTTACGTTCACAAACATCAGTATATACTCCTTGTGGCACCCGTCTGTGTCATATCCCCAGCGGAAAACCAAAGCGTCCCCTCGCACTCACAGATACATATATATACAATTCCTTGACATCCGTCCATGTCACTTTCCCCAGCACAGTAACCTAAACACTTTGTATATCAGATATTTGTTTATACTATACTTTCCTTTTTTTGACACTCGTCTGTGTCACTCTCCCCAGCAGGTTGAACACTTAAATATACACTACTCATACTTATACAGATACTCGTCTGTACCTTGTATACACCGTTTATGTCCCCACAGATTCGACACTAGTCCATGTTCTTTGTTAACCAGTTGGTACTCATCCGTACCATCATCTCAGAACATGTGTCAAGCATTTGTTTCTACCTGATACTCGTCTGTATCATAGTCTTAAGGATGCTCGTCCGCATCTTTAATCCATACACTGTGTCAAACACTTTTGTCTTCTTGAATATAGACACTCGTCTGTGTCTACTATTCCCCAGAAGAGTCCCCTCAGATTCAACACTCATCCGTGTTCTCTGTTAACCAGTTGATACTCGTCCGTATCATCATCTCTGAACACGTGTCAGTATTTGTTTCTACTCGATACTCGTCCGTATCGTAGTCTTAAGGATGCTCGTCCGCATCTTTAATCTATACACAACACAAAACACTTATACCTTTTATTTCCTGGATATAAACACTCGTCCGTGTTTACTATTCCCCAGTAGATCGCCAGCAAAGCAATTTCTTTTCTATCTGACATTCGTCCTATGTCATGATAAACCTTGAGAGCAGCCGTCCCCTGCTAGGTGATCGTCCTTCACCTCTTGATGATCGTCCTTCATCTGATGGCCGTCCCCATCGTCGACCTTTTCTATCCGACATTCGTCCTATGTCGTGATATTTAGCAGCCGTCCCCTGCTAGGTGATCTTCCTTCACCTTTTTGATGATCGTCCTTCATCATTTTATCCGATGGCCGTCCCCATCGTTGATCTTGTTATCTGGCGTTCGTCCTACGTCATGATAAACCTTGAGAGCAGTCGTCCCCTGCTAGGTGATCGTCCTTCACCTCTTGATGATCGTCCTTCATCATGCTCGTCCGATGGCCGTCCCCATCGTTGACCTTTTATCCGGCATTCGTCCTATGTCGCGATATTTTCGGCAGCCGTACCCTGCCAGGTGATCGTCCTTCACCTTTGATGACCGTCCCTCATCATTATTTCATTTATTCTTTAACCCGATGGCCGTCCCCGTCGTGGTCCCTTTTCCCTTTCCTGATGATCGTCCTTCATCAGTTTTAGCCCGATGGCCGTCCCCATCGTTGTTTACATCACTTTTTGAACTTGATGGCCGTCCCCATCATTTTTCATTAATCCCCAGAGAATCTTATAGCTTTACCTGATGGCCGTCCCCATCATAATCCCTGTTATCCCCAGCATGTCGGTCGTCCCCGTCATTGCTTTATTTCCCGCACTTTTCCCAGCATGTCGGTCGTCCCCGTCATTGCTCATTCCCCAGCAGTCGTCCTCTGCTCGACGGTCATCCTCCGTCGCCCACACTTTATAATATACTTTATTTTCCTTTACAATCTATATCCCTTTTCTTCTTCATTCTGTGAGTGCAAATTTTGGATTGTCTTTGATATTCAATCACAAGTTATCTTGTTTGGCCTGATAAGCCGTTGCTTACATCCTGCACAGCTAACTCATGCTTGAATAGGGGCAGCTGTAAACACTCCAAATTTTCCCTCACCCATTCACACCATGGCTTGTGATATCATCATATACATAAGTTCAATCATAGCATCTCATATTGCATATTTGCTTCACTGCATTGTTTCAAAGTCATATGCATCTAAGGTTTGTGATCTAAGCAATCCAAGAGCTTCTTGAGCCACCCCAAAGGTCATCAATCACTTCAAAGGGGTCCATGTATGTTCAAGCATCACATTATATCCTCCCAAAGTCAAGAATGTCAAAAGAATCGCAAGAACTGAGAATGGCATGGAAGCAGAGCCAGGTTTGACTGCACAGTTGACCTAGAATTAGGGTTTTGGTTTCAAAGGCCATAACTCCAAACTTTTTGGTCATTCTTGTTTCTATTGGTATCTATATGGTATAGCGAGTATGCATATCAATTTTCATGAAGAAATTCCATGGGGAAGTCATCTGATCAAGAGTTGACTTTTCAAGCAAGTCAGTGCAAAATCAGGGCATCTGAGGCCCCCAATGACCCAGCCAAAGGGTGTTCTTCATCATTTTGATTGTATATGATCTTTATTTGATCATATAAGAAGTTGGAAGTTCACAAAATTGAAGAATTTCAAGTCTTTTGCAAAGTTGACTTTTTGGGAAAGTTGAGTTTTTAATGAAATTGCCATTTTGGGAAACTTTTTCAACCCTTGCTTTTTGATTCAAAAATGCTTCAAATGAAAAAACTTTGGTCATGAAAGTTGAATAATGGATCATTCCCTTTTCAAAAAGTACAAGAACATGACCTAATTCATTTTGGATCAAAAGTTATGGCTTGTCAAAGTTGGCTAAAATCACAAAATTTGAAGTTTTCTACCAAAGAGGCACTTTGCAAAATGACTTGATCAAGTGTTCTAAAGACCTCAAATGTGTACAATTTCTTCACAACATGATTACATGACCTATTAAAATCATAATTGGCCCAAGAATCATCTCATTTCATGCCTTGAACTTCAAGAAATCTCAAAGGAACCATACTTGAATCAATTTGCAAAACACTACACAAACTATAAACCACTTGCTGAATCATCTCATAAACAATTCCATGGACCTCCTTAAACTCAGCTGAGCAAAAGCAAGCCAAGAAGCAAGTTGTACCATAGCCCATACCTCAAGTACACATCAAGTTGACATTTTGGCCAAAGACCCATACCAATCACCATAGGCCACCAACAACTTTCTGACCTATCCCCTTTTGATACATGGACAAAACCCAGCCTAACACATCACACAACACACTCTGATCTTGCCCACAAGCCATAGTTATCATTTTTGCTCAAACTTGCAAAAGCTTTCGAAGCACTCAGCACAGCTAGCAAACACACAAACCAACTTCACAAATCAACTCAGCACACTTCCCTGGTCACAAACCACCCATCACCATAGCCTAAAACTCCCTGAATCACAAATACGATTTCCACCCCACCTTGAACAGAACTTCTACCATCTCTCAAACCATCCATTACAAACTTCAAACAAGCATTGAAAGCTTCTCAGGGGGTCCAGTGGAGTTGATTGAAAGCAAGAAATCAGCCAGAAAGTACCAGAAACCAAAGCTTCAGTTCAGGTAGCCATCTCAAACTTTTTTTCCAGAAACTCCATTTTAAGTTCTTAAATGCTTCTATGCACTCCCCTGATCATGGGGATATGATTATTTTTGAAAATGGTTGAGAAACCAGGATGTATGAATGCTCTGAAACTTTTTGCCCTAGGAATGTTTTGCTTCGATTTGGCTGATTGATGAATGAAAAATGATGTTTGTTAGGGGGTTTTGATTCAGTGTTGAATGGGGATGAATTTTGGCCAGTTAGATTTCATTTTTATTGCGTGTAGAGAGAGTTAGAGATTTGGCTTGCCGGAGAAGACGACCGGAACAGTGTTCCGGTCGCCTGAAAGTCATTAGGGCTAATTAATTAGGGTATAGTTTTAATTGCGTGAATTTGAATTTTGGTCGTCCAGATGCGCGCCAGGTCCACTCCCGCGCGTGTGAGTTTGAATTCTAGCCATTGATCTTGCTGACTTTTTCATTTTTCAGTTTTAATTCATTTTATTTTTCATTTAATTGCATTTGTTTTCTTCATTTTATTAAAAATAGTAAAACCTTTTCAAAAATTCTGAAAATTTTTATACAAACTTTTATTAATTTTCAGAAACCAAAAACATTTTTATTTTTATTTTTTGCATTTAAAAATATTTTTAAATCATTTAAAAGTTTATTTTTAATTAATTAATGAGAATTAATTAATTAAAAATACTTTTAGGTATTTAAAAATCACCAAAAAATTCATGAAACCTTTAAAATCATTTAGAAACATTGTCCAACCCTCAAACCAAATTTCTTTTTTGATCTTGTTGTCTTTTGACAATTTTTCATGGAATTAATTTCATTTCAAAGCATTATTTTGATCCAATGTTCAAAAATTCATTTTTGCCTAGTCTTTAAGAGTTGGACTTTGATTCTTTTTGCATTGTGTTTTGCATATCATGTAGTTCATAGGATTATATTGGCATGATTTGATTTTGCATTTTCAATTTGTTTGACATTTTTCTTGACAAGGTACCTTAAAACCCTAGAAATCTTAAGAAATTCATAACTTTCACTAGGTTAAGAATTGGATCCCCTCCTTTGGGCAGTGAGTTTGTATAGGTTTAGGGTTCCCTTGGATGCATTTTCAATTTTTTATCTTGATGTTTGCTTCTGGTTTTGGTTTTTGTTTGGTGCATTGATCATAAACCCTAATTTGGGTTTCCTTTTGCATCCATCTTGCATTTGCTTGCATACCATGACTTGCCATGACATTTTATGCATCCATTTGATTCATTAGACATCTTAAGACATGTTAGATTCATGTTTGATCATTGCATCTTTCATTTGTCATGTTGTATGTCATTTACCTTTCATAAATTTTCATGTATGTTCATGGTTCTAAGCATGCTTCTTTTGCATCCATATGTTCATGTGATCATCCTCATGCCTTGTTTCATGTTTGCATCATCTCATAGCATCATTATCATCTCATATTTGCTTCTGGTTTTGATTTGCATCATGCCATTTCATCTCATTTTGCATTGCATTGCATTTCTTTCACTAACTTTTCAGGTGGTAAGCAACTTTGAGAAGTGAATTTGCCTTCATTTCTCACAATTTCTTTTCATCTCTCTTATGCATCATTGATGAATTTTGTTTTGTGTTTGAGATTGAGCTTGCCCTTTCTTTTTCTCCTTACTTTCTTTCCTCAAGTGACTTGTCTTCTTAAATGAAGCAAGTTACTTTGCTTCTCTTTGCTCCTTTCATCTGCTTCTTGGTGGTTCCTCTGAAGATGTCTCTTGAAAACCTCACAAACCCTAGGAATAACCAAGCATGACAATAATTAGGGTTTGATTAGTCCCCCACTTAGCTTTTACCTTTGTGTCTCTTTGAGTCTTCTCTTCTCACCTCATAATCAGGGACTAAACCCTAAAGGCTTTAAGGCTTTGTGATTAAGCTTATGCCTGCATCCTTCTATTAGGATGGAGTGTATAACTTTAATCCTAAGTGTTAAACCCTTAATGTGTTTAACTCCTTTAATCAATCCATCTTAATAATCATCAAGACATCAAGCTTGTAACTTGGGCCTTGCATTAGGGTTCTATTTCTTCCTTAATTGGTTAAGAAGGACTAACTCTAGTGTTAATGGACAAGTCCCCCTCAAGTTGTCTTACAAACCCTAAAAATCACTTCTTCATCATACCATTAACTAAAATCCACTTAATAAAGGTTTTGTTTTGTCATGAGTTTAATCCCTAATCATGGATTAAGTTGAGGAGCATTCCTCAGCTTAAACATTCTCATCTATTATCCTTCTATTAGGATGGTGTAATGAGTCTGTTTAATCCATGATTATGGCTTAACCTCATTACTTAACACTAAACAAAAACAACAAAAACATCTAAATAATCACAAGTAGGTTAATGATCTTAATCCTACATCAAAAGGTGATTAAGTGTGAGACCCTGACTTCACACTTAAGGTATTCTCATTACCCTTAATCAGAGGGAAGATGTGATGAGTTTACTAACCCATTGGTTTAGGCTTAAGCTCACTAGCTTATGACAAACATCCAAAAGCAATAAAAGACTGAAAACATAAAAAAAAACAATAATCGTCTCCTCCGGGATTCTTTTCTCATCTCATTCACTCACAAACAAGAACTTGCTTCTTCCGTCTAATGCAAGACAGTTTGCACCTGAGCCAGACAGGTCATACACTTGAGCATAGATAAGCAAGCAGTTCACAAGTCAATTCATCTTTCAGTCTCTTTGGGTCGAACTACGGTGTTCTGACTTCCTCATTGCACGAGAGGATACGTAGGCATAACTTAACAGTTATCGAACAAAATTCTCTATATATTCCCCCTCTTCCCAGTATCATTCTTTTAGCCTCATGATCTTGAGTATCTTATTCCTGTTTCTTTACACTGACACTGTATATATCACACATCATTTTCTTTTACACTGACACCTGTGCATCCTTTTCCAGCTATTTTATACACTGATTGCACTGACACTACCCCTTTAAAACACAAATTTTTAAGCGTGGATCCCGTCGAGTACGACGGACAATCTGGGTGCTAATACCTTCCCAGGTTGTAACCAACCCCCTTTCTCAGTCTCTCTGGTTCGCAACTGTCTTATCCATATCTTTCTAGGTCTATGCAGCATTACCTTTCCTCCGGGATAAAAATGCCCAGCTGGCGACTCTTTTCTTTTCCTGTGAGTTCACTCCTGTGTGTTCTCACACCCTCCTTTCGCCGACCGTTCGCGTCTGTACCTCATTTGAGCCCAGTCTCATCTTTTGGGAGCGACAACAGTGATAGATTCCACTTGGTCATATAAGTTCCTGTAGCCACAACCCCTTCCTCTTCCATAGACAACATTAGTCCTCCCCCTTTCTTCTTCTTTGAGGGCCAACAAAATTTTTTCTCGTTCCAGTAGAACTTCCAGCTCCATTATCTTGAATCTTACCCATCTTCAATAGGGTCTGAACCCTCTCCCTAGCTATAACAATATCTATGAATTTGGTCACCGAACAGGACGCTAAACATTCAATGAACACTCCTTGCAAAGTTCCCATGAAAATGTCAACCATCTCGTTCTCTAGCAGTGGAGGTTGTACCCTGGCCTCAAGTTGGCGCCACCTTTGAGCATATTCTTTGAAAATCTCGTTTTCATTATGTGACATGCTTTGCAACTGCGTGCAATTAGGAGCCATGTCCAGATTATATTGGTATTGCTTAACAAATACCTCCGCCAAATCTTTCCAACTTCTGACAGTAACCCTGCTTAGCTTCATATACCATTCCAAAGAGGCCCCAACAAGACTATCTTGGAAATAGTACATCCATAGCTTCTCATCACCTGTATGGGAAGCAACTCTTCCAACAAAAGATTGAAGATAGTTTTTTGGGCATGAAATGCCGTTGTACTTATTAAATGTTTGAGCCTTAAACTTGTAAGGGATCCACACCCCGGGTACCAGCCCCAAATCAGTAATATCAAATCCCAAGGAGTTCTAGGATTGGATAGAACGAATTTTTCCAGCCATCTTTTCAAAGCGACGATTCATATCAACTCCTTGTCCTTCAGCCTCATCTAACAGTGTGAACTTCTCATCTTGTCCATCCATCTGAAGATTGTTCACTTCATCATTAATAATGGTAACACCAGGTTGTACCATAGGAATTTCAGCGTGATGGGCACCTGCCCCATTGCGATTGCCTCCATCTCCTTGACCATTATTCCTAGCTTGTTTACCCTCTACCAACTCGCGTAAGCGCTCCTGAGTTTAACCCATACTAGCCATAAGGGTCATGAACTGATCCATTCTTGTACGTAAGTCTGCCAAATCAGCCTGCATCTGATCCATCACTCTTTCTCTGTTCTCCTTTGTTGGATATCTATGGATCTTCTTGAGACCTTTCTTTGGAGCTATAGTTCCTGAAACCAGAAGAGATGTTAGAAACTTGGTAAATGTACCTGCAAAACAAACACTAGGTTATATGCATGCAATGGAACTATTCGTGTTTCCATGGTCAGGCATTTGGTGCCCCGGTTCCGGTATTTTAGTAGGATGATCCAGATGGCCCTTTCTTTTGGAAATTTATTTTCCATCACGAAATTTCTTTGAGAGGTATTCAGATCCTGATAGCTTTAGACAAACAGGTTTTAGCATACCCAAAGAAAAAAACAGAAGACTAAACATAAGCAGCTACTATAAACAAAACCTCAAAAAGGAAAGAGTAGCAACAATTCCTCGGAGGGTTACAAGTCTCACAAATAAAGTGTAGGAAAAATAAACGAGATTCCTACAACAAGCCTGTAGGTAATCAAAAATATAAGAAGAGACAAGAAAACTAAAAATCTAAGCTACAAGAAGATTATGCCTCCTCTCCTGTAAGTCCTAACTCTGCCGTAGCTTTCTTCACTCCATCCCTCAACTTGAGATCTGCAATCTCCTTAAGTTCCTCCTTAAAAGCCTGTTGACTTTGTACCAACTGTTGGGTCTTTTCCCTCCGTATCGGGTGAGCTTTCTCCAATTCATCTTTCTGGTCTTGTATTTGTAGCTTGTACGCCTTCTCTTTCTCCTCAAACTCCTTCTAATCCTTGTCCCTCATCTCCTGCAACCAAGTGATGGATTGTCTGGCCTCTTTGAGAGTCTTCTGAAGTTTCTTATGCTCTGCTTCTCTCCTTGAGTCCATTAAGCCTCTCCTTTGGAAGTAGGCTTCTCTTCAAGCAAACTACTTCTCGTTAGCTTCCTGGGCCCTTTGTATCTTTTAGAGTTTCTCCTTTACCTCTGCTTTAGAACTAGCTGCACGATGATACAAACAAGTCATCTCCGTATTCTCAACTCTTAGCTCCTATATCAATGCCTCTAGCTTCTTGTATTTTTCAACAGAGACAGTGGCTTGAACAGGTACTTCTTTTGGGTACAACGGAGCTTCAACTGAAAATGGAAGAAGAAAAATCTCTATACGAGCCTGTAACCAAGTAGCAAAAGGAGGATACGTCCTTGGATCCACTCTCCCAAGTTCCTTCTTACCTTCCCTTGTCTTCACTTCCCAAGCCAGGGATGCCTCTATAACCAATTCTTCATTCCCTTCTGCTGGAAAATACAAGGACTCAACTAACTCTTCATTGGATGGAGGATTCTTCAGAGGGTAGCAAAACTGCTTTCTAGACAACCCAGGATTATAACTTATCACTCATTTTCTTCCTAGTAGAGGTACATTAGGAAATTCACCATACCTGGTAACGATCTCTTTTCCCACTAAATCTCTGTTGCATCCCCAAACTATGTCATCAGAAGTTAGCCCCATCAATCTTCTAGCCCACTTCCACTCCTACTTAAGATCCTTAAAGGGCCCTGACTTTGGAAGTCTCTTTTCAAACCACTCAGCAAATAAAGGAGCACAACAATTCACATACCCTTTTCTTTTCTCATTTCTGTGATGGAAACTATAATAGAAATCCCCTAACAATGTGGGCACTGGGTTTCCTTTGATGAAAATAGTGATGGCCTCCATACTGACCCAACCTTTCTCTCTAGGAAACAAACTTGTCCCATACACCATCAAGGCCAACAATGCACTGAACTCTGACCATTTGTTTCCCAAGGCAAAAACATGAGCTTCTATGATATTAAAGTCCAAGGAAAATCGTTTTCCTTTACCAGCTTCCAAGCCTATCTTCACCCTAAGCATACTTAGATGGTAAGCACTTTCTATATCTTCATATGGAGGAACCCTCTCTGAAGCATAATAAGGAATGTTCTCTTTGATAGGAATCTTCAAAATGTCAGAAACTTCTTCCAAGGTAGGGGCTAGAATATAATCTGGGAACACAAAAACTCTTAGCTGAGGATCGTAGAACTGTAACAAGGAATGAAGACTATCTCTCTGATCAACAGTAGGCTTGCTTATGTAGCCCAAAATCTTCCCATACCAGCTTTTGAAGTCACCTAACACCTTGTCATTCATTAAACCAATCAGTTTCTGAATACCCTCAATTTCTGGTTGAGGGAAAGTATAATGCATATTCCTCTTTCTAGGAGCCTCTCTAATCTTTGTCATTTGGATAAAGAACAGTTACCGGAACTGGATGCAGTATGTAAGTAACTACCTGAAAATGAAAACACAAATAGTTAATGCGGGTATGATGCAATGCAAATGCAATGCAGGCATATGATCAATCTGGAGACTGTCTGGATACTGAATACTAAAGCTAAGTGACCAAGAACCAGAATCCTCTGAATAAAGCCCCATGAACAAGAACTCAGTCTCAAATAAGCCCAAATCAAGTATCAGATAACTTAAGAACTCCAGAATCCATGTAACCATATCAAGTCATAGGAATGTACTGATAATTAGGTATGATGAGGTTAAGGGCTCCTGCAAACCTGTAAACCCCTCCCAATCTCACGAGTGTGCTCCGGGTCAAACATCACGGACTCTCAAAGTCGAATAGCAATAATACATTCACCATTTCCGAGAAATGTCTCTTGACCAAATCAGGGAATCGGTTAAGCATTATGTGCTACTCAGGGAGGTCTCAGCGTGAGTTCGGGAAAAAAAGCATCCTTTATAAGTCCCCAGCTTCAAGCGCTGAAATTGAGAAAGAATAGTACATTCAGCCCGTAGGATACAACACTATCGTCATACAACCAGATGCTTTGACTAAGTTCCTATAAAAGAACCAGGCCATCCTATGCGAGTTCACAGGGGGCCCACGGGTGCGAATGGGTTCGCCACAAAATATGGTCTGCCATTGTCACCACTGGAGAGGGATGTTTCCACAAAGGTCCTCAATGATCGGTCCCCAGATGCACATAACTATCGAGGTCATGTAATGATCCAAAAAAGATTCCTGCATCAAAACACTTCTAAGACGGTCGCAAGTCTGGGTGTGGAACTCACTACTACCAACATAGCAAGATGCCATGAAGCCAAAGTGACTGTCCATGCTAAGTCCTAAGGTGCACTCGAACCCCGGTTACGAGCTCATCTCATAGTAACAAATCTCAGTCCCACCAAAGAAGAAAACCAGCACAGTCCAGACAGTCCAGTATAATAAATAAGATGCATGAAAATAAATACTTAAAACTGTAAATAAAGATGTAAATAAAACTGTAACTAAAACAGTAAAATAAACATGCAACAACAAACAATCAACATCTAAAGAAACAGAAAAACGCAAGCGCTAGGAGAGACTCTCAAGGGAACCAGAGATTCTGGGTCCGGTCCCCAGCAGAGTCGCCAGCTATCGCTCCCTGGATTTCCATCCTGGTACAAACGTGAAAGTGGCACGGAAAAGGGTAGAGTCGTCATCCAGGAATTTTTATCCCGAAGGAACGGGAATGGTAATGTTGTACAAACCAGAAGAAAAGAAAACGAAGGATACAAGTCATGCGAACCAAAGAAACTGAGTTCGGGAGTCGGTTACAACCTGGGAAGGTATTAGCACCCCAGATCGTCTGCCGTACCCGACAGGATCTACGCTTGCAAAGAAAATTGTTTTAAAGGGTGAAGAAATGAAAGTTGCTGCAAAACAGAAACTGAAACGGGATAAGAAAGAAAAGAAATGGGGAAAATGTAGGTAAAATAAAAGAATGCTCGAACGGGCCCTACCCCGCTGCCTACGTACCTCATCTGGACATGAGGATCAGATTCGACGTAGTTCCCCTAACTAGGGGTGGAAAATATTGCTTGTGTATTAAGGCTTGAACTGCTTATGTCAATGCTCGGTTGTTGCAGGCTCGGACAACGAGTGTGTTACCGTCTTGCAAAATGATAAGTTGGAGCAAGTTCATACGTAAGGAGTGAGTGAGATAAGAAAAGACGTCCCAAAGGAGAGACGTTTATTGTTTGTCCAGTGTTTTTTATGAGTTTTTTATGGAGTGTGGCACAAGGAAGTGGACTCAAGCTCTTTTCCATGGAATGTGTACTTGCTACTACATTCCAAGATGGAATAATAGAACAAGCACACCAAGTAAGGATAATTTATCCAAGACTTGTTTCCAAGGGCAAGGGCCTAAGATCACTAACTTGTTGAACTTATTAGATGTTTTAGTGATTAAGGATGAAGAAGTATTTTTATAGTTTTCTTGATGAAGATGACCCCATGATCAGACTTGTGCATCATGCTAGAGAAGTGTACTATTCCAAGATGGAATGAATACATATGCCCCCATGGAATAAGGCTATACACAAGAAGTCACTTCTTTCTTTATTAAGATGTTTTTTTATGGTTTTTGTTTTTGAGATGAGAAGAGAAAGAAACAAAAGATCTTAAAGGTAAAATCTAATGGGGAAAGTCTAATCCTAAAGTTATCATACAAAGGTGGTCCTAAGGTTAGTGTGGTTTGAAACCTATCCTAATGAAGAAGGAAAGAAGAAAGATGGAGAAGAAAAAAGAACTAGAATACAACTCACTCCTCTAAAGGAGATAAGTTGTTTCTAAAGGGGGAAAAGATGAAGTTAAACACAAGATGGCATAAGGCACATCACAAAGACAAATGAGAAAGAAAAGAATAAAAAGATGATATGAAGACTTGAAATGTGGATATCATCCACACTTCACTTACCATGAGCCCCTACAAGGAAAGGTTAGATCATACACAAGTAATAAAAGGAAACAATTAAAACGAAAAAGATCAATTTAAAACATCACAACCAGAAGTAACACACACCATACACATGCTATGATTACACACACCAAACCATGAAAACATTAGAGCAAACAACTTACCATAAGGAAATCCAAGTCATTATGAAAGAACAAAGCACTTATGAGATAACACAAAGCATACAAATTGAACAAGCATCATGCAATTCAAGACCAGAACCCTAAGATATCAAAGGAGTTCCTAAACAATAAAAGAAATCAAGAAAGGGAGCATACAAGCTCAACATGAGAAGCAATTAGGCCTAAGGAGTGAAGTGAGCATACATACACATGTGAGAACCTTTAAGAATAAGTACCACAAAGCAAGTCAAAGTGCAAACACCATACAAGGACCAGAGACATATACACATATCAAAAGTACTCTAAACAACCTATGGGAGTTGGCACAAGTGCCCTCCTAACCTAAGAAGCAAGCAAGTAGCAAGAAAGGATACAAATTAGGGCAAGCAAGCAAGAAAATTCACATTAAATCCAAACTCCACTCAAAAACTCCACAATTAAACACAAGTGTTCCTTAGATTCATAAAAACAACATGCCAAAAGGAGAGGTCCACAAATAGAAGAAAACTAGGGTAATGGAAATCCTACATTGCAACTTAGGTTTTGAAGATCATGCACAAAGAAACTTGTTAAAATTTAACATACAAATTCCTAAAAAATATGAGATAAATCACCAGCACACTACATCCTGTCCATGATCCAGAGTAAAAAGAACCAAATTCAAATTCAAATCTATGATCAAAATAGAAATTAAACAAGACAACATGCATTTTTTAAAAGAATTAAAAGGAATATTAAAATAAACAATTAATTCTAATACAAAAAATAAAAATAAATGGAAAAATATATATAAAATTAAAGAAAATTGAATTGATGTCCATGATTTTTTGGTAATTTTTAGGAACTTCTAGCTATTTTTAAAAATTCAAAAGCAAACAAATAATTAAAATAAAATAAAAATAAGGCAAGGATGAAGGGGGTGCCATCAATGAACAAATCCAGTTCAAAATGATTTGGGCTCTTAAACAGGGGGCGTGAATAACACTACATGGCCCAATGGATCCAGCGCATGTACACCTTATTACTATGGAAATTTAGAAAATCAGCAAAAAAACAAGAGCCAATAGATCAATCTAAAGTGTGAGATCAAGTCAATTGTATAACCAAGTCAACGGGTCCAATTAATCAGTGCGTGTAAGCATAGTAGCTACCATGAGGTGCACCACATGAAACATTATTCATATTAAAACACAAAGGAAGAGCACGTGAGTGAGATATTGCGTTTTTAATATGCTGGCAGCATAGGAACCATTCAGATCAAGCAATCGTGTGGCCATGGACTCATCTTCTTCAAATTCAAATTAAGAACCATTTCCAGAAACCGGTGACCAGAGCCCTAGCTTCGGTGCCGGAAAACTCATCAGTATGAACAAAACAACATAAACAAAGCCACAAATCTCCAGATCGGATTATCTACTCACCCTAAACATGAATCAAACACTCAAATACACAAACAATCCATGAATTAAGAAAATCGAAGCAATCAAGGTTTGACATCAAACTTTCAAATCCAGATTTCTCACTCAATACTCCACCAATTTGAAATCTAATTAGTGCAGTGTACTCATGAAAGTTCACTGATCATAATGCACACAACAAAAACAAGTTCTAGATCCAAGGATTTCAAGGCATACCTGAGTTTGAACCACTTCAAAATCAACAGAATAGAGCTTCAAATGCTGCAGATTCGTGCACTTTGATCTCCTCTTGCAAAACAAATGCAAGAGAAGGCTTGAGAGAGGCTGAATTAGAGAGCTCGAAGCTTCTTGCTCTGAACTGTAACTTCTTGTTTCTTCACTTTTGGCTTTGATTGATGAGAGGAATGGAGTCCTTGGAGCTTGTAGATGAAGAATATGGAGAGAGATTAGAGAATGCAGGCTTGGAGAGTGAAATTCGAAGGGTTTTTCTTTGGTGCAAGAAAAGTTGGATCTGAAAAATGAGAGGGGATGTGCACGAATTTAGTGCATGATTGGCTTTTATATCCTGGATGTTTTCACCTGATTAGGGTTTTAGTGGCAAGGGTAGCATGAAATGTGTGAGAGGGGTCATTTTGCAAATTGGCAAGAAAGTGGTGGTGAGGTGAATTGTTCGTGCAAACTTGTGTTCATGTGCATGATCTGATTCCAATTCATTCAATGTCCACCCTTAGATCAATCTTGGCCCTTGGAAACAAGTGAAGCATGCATTCCTTGTGCTTTTGCATTTTTTCAATTTGAAAAATATCATGACTTCCATGCACGTGCTCTTGGGATTTTCTTGAGAAAAAGGTTTCTCATGCTTTGCCTTGGATGTTTATGACCATACTTGATCCATAAGATAGCTGGAAAACATGTTTTGAACCTTTTTGCAACTTGGTGGAAGCTTTAAAAATAAGGTAAACCCTAAAAAATGTCCAACTTCAAAAGGCCATAATTTCCAAACCACACATGCTATGAACAAGTTCTTGGACTTTTTGGAAAGGGGAGGTAATGTCCTACAATGTTCATGTTTGAGGATAAAACATTTGAGGTCATCTTGGTCATGAAAGAAGCCTTTGATGATCAGGGCAAAACCTGCCAAAAATAGTAACTTTCAATATAAGTCACATGCCAAAAATGGAAAGTCTTTCAAAACCTCTTGATTCTTTATTTTTGCCACCACCAAAGCCCTTATTTGACCTTAAGGATATCCCTTGACTTAAAAAAAGGGATTAGACCCCTTGAATTCTCACAGTTGACTTCTTAATTGCACAGTTGACCAATTTCTTCTTCCACCAGTAACTGATGAATTGACTGCCTTCCCCAATGACTTTTCTCACCAAATTTCATCCCTAGGCTTCAAATACCATATAAAGGACTTTGACCACAAGAATTGGTAAAAAAAATGCAAGAGATCCCTGCTCAAAAGTAAAACCCTAATTTAAGGTTCATTTGTGTAGGAAGTAGTTGCATCATTGATCTTCTAATGATCTTTCACCCTTCTTGGCTCTTGTAGGAAACTTTGAACTTGTATAGGGCATGAGGAATCCTTGTGAATCATTTTCAATGTCACTTGTCCCCTTTGCTTTGACTTGTAGACTCATGAATTCTCAGATGATTAATCATATGCCCAATTGATACCTACAATATTTTCTCAAATTAAACACACCATTGTTTCCCCACATCAAATACAGTTCATTTAAGTGATTAGGATTCATTTATATTTGTTAAATCATGAATCCCCAATTGAGGGCATAAAACCCTAACAATGGCGTAAGAAGCATTTGGCCATGAAACTTGGAATAGATTGCCCATAAATCATCCCTATAACACTACAAACACAAACCATCAATCAAATATCATTTATAATGCAGGAATAATGTGAATTGAAAAAAAAATAGAGGCAAAAAACGAAATTGGTTTGTCATCAACAATGATATTTTGATGCTAATGATAATGGGAGCATGTTTAGGAAGCCTCCGGGAACGTTTTTGTATGTTCAAACCTTTTGTCAACACCCTAAATCAAGAAATTTGAATCTCACTTTTCTTGATTTTTTTTAATTTGATAATGCCTATTTTTCCTCTGAAAATTCGTCTGTATGCTACGGTTATGTTTGTGTATATGTAAGGAATATAATTAGGTCAAACTTGGGCTTTTAGATCATGGATTTTGGTTACTTGATCATGAAGAAACAATCACTCATAATTTTCAAAATAAAATCAAATATCCTCTTGCTATCTTTGCCTTGCACGAATTTGGATAACATCCAATCACTTTAATGTGGTATATATGATTCTAGAACAAAGATTTGATCCAATATTTGATTTTTTATATTTGATTATTATTAAAATTGAATTTTAACAAATAAAATCCAAAATAAAATAAAGTAAATTATAAAAATTAGAATAAATGGTCATTAGGTCGTGCATGACTTTATCTTTGAGTTTGGGTTGCAATTTCATGGGCCCATTTGGAAAAGAATGAAGTTATGGCCTTTTTTGCTTCATACACCCCTTAAAAATCAACCAACTTTGACAAAGCACGACTTCCTCAATTTTAATGCTATGAAGATGATCTTGGACGTTTTAGAAAGCTTAGAGTTTACTCTAACCAACCTTTTTGGTCCCGTGTTCATATTTTTTACCATTTTCAAATTATGAGCTTTGGAAAAAGTTTACTTTTTGTCGACTTTCAAAAGGACATATAATGTTTTAGCTCATACCTTCCAAATGAAGCATTTTTAGGCTTGGTTTTTAAGACACAAAGTTGTAGATAATTGGATTTCCTTCAAAATGAGATTTGGATGGGAAATTTTTTATGAAGTATGTGAAAGTTATGGCTGGTCAAAGTTTAGTTGACTTTTCTTATGGAAACCCTAATTTTGAAACTTCTTGATTCATGGTGATCTGATATTTTCTTGATGAATCATGATCAAACCTTGATAAAATGATGAATTTTACCATATAATATTGATGTTGACAAAAACTCTTGAAGTTTGACTTTAAGTTGACCATAGTTGACCTCAGTTGACTTTTTTGTCAAGTTAACTGATTTTTGGATATCTGAACCTCTGACTAGTCAAACTTGTTGGGAAACCTCTGAAACTTGACACGAGGATCCTTTAGGGCATGTGGGATGTTATGGTACTCACTTGAGACCTTGGAAGTCCATTTAGCTTGAATAAATTCAAAACCCTAGTTTTAGATCCATTGTTTAGGAGGAGGCTTTGTCTGATGAAACCTTCAATCCTTTTGACCAATTGTGAACCTTGTGGCTATTGAGAGAACTCTTGAGACATATTTCTTTGATTGTGGGGGGGGAATTTTGGGGTACAACAAGTTCCCTTTCTCATTCTAGTTTTAGTTTTTCTTTTTGCAATAACTTTCATTTCTTCACCTTTCTTTGCAAGTGTGGATCATGTCGGGTACGGCGGACGATCTGGGGTGCTAATACCTTCCCAGGTCGTAACCGACTCCCGAACCCAATTTATTTGGTTTGCATGACCTTTGTCCTTTCCTTTCTTTTTTCAGTTTGTGCAGAATTACCATTCATGTTCCTTTGGGATAAAAATACCTGGCTGGCGACTCTACCTCTTTCCGCGTTGTAAACACCCCAGATTTTCCCTCACCCATTCACATCATGGCTTGTGATCATTTCATATGCATAAACACAATCATACCACTCACATTACATTTTTGATTCACTGCATAGATTCTAAGTCATCTGCATCTAGGGTTTGTGATCTGAGCAGTCCAAGAGCTTGTTGAGCCACTCCAAAGGTCATCAATCACTTCAAAGGGGTCTAGGTATGTTCAAGTATCATATTATATCTTCTCAAAGTCAATAATGTCAAAGAATCACAAGAACTTAGAGTGGCATGGAAGCAGAGCCAGGCTTGACTACACAGATGACCTAGAATTAGGGTTTTGGTTTCAGAGGCCATAACTCCAAATTTTTTGGTCATTCTTGTTTCTATTGGTCTCTATATGGTATAGGGAGTATGCATATCAATTTTCATGAAGAAATTCCATGGGGAGGTCATCTGATCAAGAGTTGACTTTTCAAGCAAGTCAGTGCAAAATCAGGGCATCTGAGGCCCCCAGTGACCCAACCAAGAGATGATCTTCATCATTTTGAGTGTATATGATCTTTATTTGATCATGGAAGAAGTGGGAAGTTCACAAAATTCAAGAATCTCAAGTTTTTGCAAAGTTGACTTTTTGGGCAAGTTTGACTTTTAATGAAAATGTCATTTTATGCAACCTTTTCAACCCTCACTTTTTGATTCAAGAAAGCTTCAAATGGAAAAACTTTGGTCATGAAAGTTGTAGAATGGATCATTCCCTTTTCAAAAAGTACAAGAACATGACCTAATTCATTTTGGATCAAAAGTTATGGTTTGTCAAAGTTGGCAAATATCACAAAATTTCAAAGTTTCCACCAAAGAGTTATTTTGCAAAATGACTTAATCAAGTGTTCTAAAGCTATCAAATGGACTTCTAATTCACATAACATGACAATGTGGCATCTAAAGTTCAGATTGGACCAAAGAATTACATGTTTGTATGGTTTTTGGAACAAGATCTTTTCATGAGAACCAAAGTGAACCAAGTTGCAAAATCCATCATAACATCTCATCCACTTGCTGCCTTGGTTGCTGAACCACCCTAGCCCTCTCCTCACCTTATGCTGCGCAAGACAAGCCCCTTGTACCAAGCTAGCAAAGTAGCCCATGCCCTTCTTACACAAAGTTGACAATTTGCAAAAAGCACCCATACCTATCACAAAAGGACATGTCATGTCATCTGACCAATAGGATTAGTTTATACAAACAAAATGCAAGCTAAACATCACAAGACACAAGCCTGAAACACACAAGAACTCAGCATTCTCACTTTCCACCCTTAGAGCAAAAGCTTTCGAAATTCTTCATACAAGCCACAAACACTCAAACAAACTTCACAGACCTTCTCAACATATCACCCTGATCACAAAGCACCCCCAAAATCAACCTGAAGCTCAAAGAATCAAGAACACGATTCTCACCTGAGCTTGAATAGAACCTGTTCAAACTCTCAAACCAGCCAGCACAAACCTTCTCTAAACATCCAGAGTTCATAAGGGAGGTCATAGGAGTGGATTGCACAAAGGAAAGAAGCCAGAAAGCTGCAAACTGAAAGCTTCAAAACTCAGGTAGTTCAAGAACTTTTTTTCCAGAAATGAATTTTTAAGTTCTTAATAGCTTCTGCATGCTTCCCTGATCATGAATATGTTGTTGGTTTTGAAAATGGTGAAGAGATGAGTATGTATGCAGTCTCTGAAACCTTTTGCCCTAGAACTAGATTGATTTGATTCTCTTTGTTTAGGAAGGATAAATGTTGTTTAAATGGGGGTTTTGATTCGTTTTTGAGTGGGGATCATTTCTGTTTAATTAGAATTTGTTTTAGATGCGTGTAGAGGGAGTTTGTGGTTTTGGGTGATCGGAGAAGATGACCGGAACACTGTTCCGGTCACCTGAAAGTCATTAAGGGCTGATTAGGGCTAATTAATTAGGGTTAGTGAGTTTGAATGCTGGCCTTTGGATATGGCGCCAAGTCAATGCGCGCGCGTGTGAGTTTAAATGAGGGCCCTTGGATCTGTTAACTTTTCTTTATTTCAGTTTAAATTCATTTTTATTTTCATTTAATTACATTGTTTTGTACATTTATTTAAAAATAGTAAAACCTTTTCAAAAATTCTGAAATTTTTTATACAAATTATTATTTAATTTCAGAACACAAAAATATTTTTATTTTTATTTTTAGCATTAAAAAAGTATTTTTAAATATTTAAGAGTTTCTTTTTAATTAATTAATGAGAATTAATTAACTAAAAATACTTTTAGGTATTTAAAAATCACCAAAAAATTCATGAAACATTTAAAAACATTTAGAAACATTGTCCAACCCTCAAACCAAATTTATTTTTTGATCTTAATGCATTTTAAGAATTTTCCATGGAATTAAAATCATTTTGATGCATTATTTTGATCCAAACTTCCAAAAATCACTTCTGCCTAACCATGATGAGTTGGACTTTGATTCTTTTTGCTTTGTGTTTAGCATATCATGTAGTTTGTGATATTAAATGGCCATGATTTTATCTCTCATTTTCCATTTGTTTGGCATTTTTTCTTGTTAAGGAACCCTAAAACCCTAGAAAACTTAGGAAAATCATAACTTGAATTTGGTTAAGAGTTGAGACTTCTCCTTTGGACAGTGAGTTAGTATAGGTTTAGGGATCCTTTGAGTGCATTTTCAATTTTTTGTATTGATGTTTGCTTCTGATTTTGGTTTGTGTTTGATGCATTGATCATAAACCCTAATTTGGGCTTCCATATGCATCCATCTTGCATTTGCATTCATACCTTGACTTGCCATGGCATTTTATGCATTCTTGTGATTCATTTCACATCTTAGGACATATTAGAAGCATGTTTGATCATTTCATCTTTCATTTTCCATTTTGTATGTCATTTGCATTTCATAACTTTTCATGTATGTTCATGCTCCTTAGCTTGTTTCATTTGCATCCATAAGTTGGTATGATCATCCCCATGTGTTGTTTCATGTTTGTAGCATCTCATATCATCATTAACATCATGTATGTGCTTCTGGTTTTGTTTCTCATCATGCCATTCCATCCCATTTTGCATTGCATTGCATTTCTTTTCTAACTTTTCAGGTGGTGAGTGGCTTTGAGAAGTGAATTTGCCTTCACTTCTCATAACTTCTATTCATCTCTTTTATGCATCCTTGCTGCTTTTTTGTTTGTGTTTGAGATTGAGCTTGCTCATTCTTCTTCTTCTCACTTTCTTTCCTCAAGTGACTTGACTTCTTAAATGAAGCAAGTTACTTTGCTTCTCTTGATCCTTTCATCTGCTTCCTGGTGGTTCCATTGAAGACTTTCTCTTGTTAACCTCACAAACCTTAGGAACAACCATGCATGACAATGATTAGGGTTTTGTTTAGTCTCCCCTCTTAGTTTTACCTTTGTGTCTCTTTTGAGTCTTCTCTTCTCATCTCATAATCAGGGACTAAACCCTAAAGGCTTTAAGGCTTTGTGATTAAGCTTATGCCTGCATCCTTCTATTAGGATGGAGTGTATAACTTTAATCCTAAGTGTTAAACCCTTAATGTGTTTAAATCTCTTAATCAATTCACCTAATAATCATCAAGACTTCACACTTGTAACTTGGGCCTTGCATTAGGGTTCTAATTCTTCCTTAATTGGTTAAGAAGGACTAACCCTAGTGTTAATGGACAAGTCCCCCTCAAGTTGTCTTACAAATCATAAAACTCACTTCTTCATCATATCATTAAATAAAATCCACTTAACCAAAGGCTTGTTTTGTCATGAGTTTAATCCCTAATCATGGATTAAGTTGAGGAGCTTTCCTCAGCTTAAACATTCTCATCTATTATCCTTCTATTAGGATGGTGTAATGAGTCTGTTTAATCCTTGATTATGGCTTAACCTCATTACTTAACACTAAACAAAAACACCAAAAACATCTAAATAATCACAAGTAGGTTAATAATCTTAACCCTACATCAAAGGTGATTAAGTGTGAGAAGCTGACTTCACACTTAAGGTATTCTCATTACCCCTAATCAGAGGGAAGATGTGATGAGTTTACTAACCCATTGGTTTAGGCTTAAGCTCATTAACTTATGACAAATTTTCAAAAGCAATAAAAGACTGAAAACACAAAAAACAAACAATAATCGTCTCCTTCGGGATTCCTTTCTCATCTCATTCACTCACAAACGAGAACTTGCTTCTTCCGTCTAATGCAAGACAGTTTGCACCTGAGCCAGACAGGTCATACACTTGAGCATTGGCAAGCAAGCAGTTCACAAGTCAATTCATCTTTCAGTCTCTTTGGGTCGAACTACGGTGTTCTGACTTCCTCATTGCACGAGAGGATACGTAGGCATAACTTAACAATTATCGAACAAAAGTCTATGTATATTCCCCCCCCCCCTTTCCAGCTTTATTTTCTTAGCCTCATGATCTTGAGCAATTCATTCTCATCCCTACACTGACATATCATTTATACACTCCACATTTCTTTTACACTGACACCTGTACACCTTTTCCAGCTCTCTTTATACACAGATTGCACTGACACTACCCCATTAAAACACAAATCTTTTAAGCGTGGATCCCGTCGAGTACGGCGGACAATCTGGGTGCTAATATCTTCCCAGGTTGTAACCAACCCCCTTTCTCAGTCTCTCTGGTTCGCAACCGTCTTATCCATATCTCTTTCTAGGTCTATGCAGCATTGCCTTTCCTCCGGGATAAAAATGCCTAGCTGGCGACTCTTTTCTTCTCCAGTGAGTTCACTGCTGTGTGTTCTCATTGTTCTTTTCGCCGACCGTTCGCGTCTGTACCTTTATTTGGGCCATTCCCATTTATCGGGAGCGACACGCGTCACTTTCTCATTTGTACCAGGATGGAAATCCAGGGAGCGACAACTGGTGACTCTGTTGGGGATCGAACCCATAATCTCTGGTTCCCCTTGAGAGTCTCTCCTAGCACTTGTATGTTTCTGTTTCTTTGTGTGATTGATGTTTGTTGTTGCGTGTTTATTTTACTGTTGTTTATTTACAATTTTATTTACAACTTTATTTACAGTTTTCAGTATTTATTTTCATGCATCATATATTATACTGGACTGTCTGGACTGGTTTTATGTTTGGTGGGACTGGGGTGATACTGTTACTGAGAGATAAGCCAAGTACCTGGCTTGAGTGCACCTTAGGATTAGCGTGGGCAATTGCTTTTTCCCCATGGCATCTTGTTATAGGGGTATTAATGCGTCCACACCCAGATTCTCGACTTCTTGGAAGTGTCTTGATATAGGGGTCTTCTCTACTTCATTACATGACCTTGATAGTTATGCGCAGCTGGGGACCGATCATTGATATCCTTATGGAAACATCCCTTTGCAGTGGTGACAGTGGCATACCACATTTTGTGGCAAACCCATTCGCACCCGAGGGCCCACTTGGAACTCGCATAGGATGGCACGGTTATCTTATATGAACTCAGTCAAAGCATCTGGTCATATGATGATGTTATTGTATCTTACGGGCTGAATGTACCATCGTTTCTCAATTTCAGCGCTTGAAGCTGGGGACTTATGATGGATGCTTGTTTTTCCCGGACTCCAACTGAGACCTCCCTAAGTAGTATATAATGCCTAATTAATTCCTTGATCTGGTCATGATAAATTTCTCAGAAATGGTGAACATATTATTGCTGCTTGGCTTTAAGAGTCTGTGATGTTTGACCCGGAGCACACCCGTGAGAGTGGGAGGGGTTTACAAGTTTGTAGGAACCCTTGACCTCAACATACCCTCATTACCAGTGCGGTCTTATGTGTTCTGATACGGTTACTTTGATCCCAGAGTTCTTGGGTTTATTTGGTCCTTGATCTGAAGTTATTTGTGACTATCTAGGTTCCTATATGAGTTGTTATTCAGAGGATTTGGGGTTTCTGTTCACTTGGCTCTGATATCCAGTTTCCAGACAATTCCAGATTGATCATATGTGCCTTGCATTGCATTTGCATCATACCATAGCATCATTAACATCTTTTGTGTTTTCATTTCTCATATTTCATTTTTGTTTATACTCGGTTCTGGTATCTTTTTAGTTGCTTACATCCCGATGGCAGGAGTTAGTACTGTTCCCCGAAAGAATAATGTGCATTACACCTTTCCACAGCCAGAGGTAAAGAACCTACACAAGCTGAAAAACCTGATGAATGACAAGATATTGGGTGACTTCAAGACTAGGTTTGGAAAAATTATCCGATATATGGACAAGCCAACAGAAGATCAGAAGGACAGTCTCCATACCTTGCTGCAATTCTATGATGCTCCACTGCGCTGTTTTGTGTTTCCCGATTATGTGTTGGCTCCTCCTTTGGAAGATATTTCCAACATGTTGCAGCTTCCTTTCAGAGGTGGACAACCTTACTATAAATATGGGAGGGTTTTCCAAGAGGGAGAGATTTCTAGGAAGAGCCATCTTCCAAAAAGCCAGGTAAGACATGGGCTGAGAAAAAGCAAGGGAAAAGGGTTTCCATGTTATGTGCTAGTCCAAGAAACTTTAGCGTACGCTCAGAAAGGTCAATGGGCAAAATTCAGTGTATTGTTGGCTCTGCTGATATACATAACTAGTTTATTCCTAGGTGACCAAGGAATTGTAAGCATGGAGGCAGTAGCTATCTTTTTTAAAGGAAATCCTGCTCCTACTTTGTTGGGTGACTTTTATTATGGGGTCCACTACATGCATGAGAGAAGAGGAGGGTCTGTCAGCTATTGTACACCTCTTTTTGCTGATTGGTTTGCTAGGAAATTTCCAAATTCAGGGTTGTTCAAAGAATTGAAAGGTGAATGGAAATGGTCCCGAAGGCTGATGGGGTTAACGACAGAAGACATATCATGGGGATGTGATAGAGATGTGCTAGGTAAAGAGATGATCTTCAAGTGTGATGGTTTTCCCAATTTCCCTTTATTAGGAAGAAAGGGATTGATCAATTACAACCCAGTGTTGGCTAGAAGACAGCTTGGGTACCCCTTGAAAGATCCTCCCTATGAAGAGGAAATTGCTGAATCCTTGTATCTTCCTGTTAAAGGAAATAAGGAGATGGTCACTAAAGCATATCAAGCTTGGGCTATAAAAACACAGAAGGGAAAGAAGGAATTTGGGAGAGTGGACCCAAATATGTATGATCCCTTTGCTACTTAGTAGAAAAATCGTGTTGGGATTACACTACTACCTTTCTCAGTGGATCCTCCACTCTACCCAAAAGACGTGTCACCTCAGGTTATTGTTGTATAAACTATTGTCCCCATGGAGGATTACCAAAAGCTGGAAGCTCAGTTGCGAGAGTTGAAAGTTGAAAATTCATAAATGACTAGCTTATATCATCAGATGGCTCACTCCAAAAAAGCTTTAGAAGAGAAGTTGCATAAAATGCAGATAACTCAGGAGGCTAAGGAGAAAGAGTTTGCAGAAATAGAAGCCTACTATCAGAGGAGGGGTTTGATGGATACTAAAAGAGAAGAGGATTTCAGAAATACTAAGAAGACTCTTAGAGAAGCCAAGCAGTCCCTCACCTGGTTGCAAGGTCAGAGAGATCAAGACTAGGAAGAGTACAAGAAGAAAGAGGAGATGTACAAGCTGCGGATCTCTTCTCAAAAAGAGGAATGGGAAATGGCTCATAGGAGTCAGCAAGAGACTTCTCAGCAACTCAACGAAGCACTCATGGAGATGGCAGATCTCAGGAGGAGAGCTGGTGTGAAGAGAGCCAGGACTAAGCTAGGATAAGGATAAAAGTCTTCTTGTAGTTTAGAGTTTTAGTTTATTTGCTTGTATTTCATTATTGCCTATAGGATTTTTGTAGGAATCTTGCTTATTTTGTCGCATTTTTACATTCTTGTAAGACTTGTAACCCTACGGGGATGTTACTCTTGCCCTAGGGCATTTGTTTATGATATGTAGTTGTCATTTTATATTCTTTGAGCTCTGTGTTGCTTTGAAACTAGTTGTGTAAAGGTGTCTGAATGTGGATGCTTTAATAAGGGTATTCTGAAACAATTTTATCAAAGGCCATCTGAATTCCTTTGGCAGATACCAGAACTGGGGCAATAAAGGCCTGACAATGAAAGCACAAAAGCTTGCATTGCATACATATTACCCTATTTCTTGTTTTGCAGGTACAGTCACCGATTTCTAATGTTTCTTCACTTTCAGGCACTATTGCTACGAAGAAGGTTCACATGTATCCTACTAAAGAAAACAGAGTCAGAATCATGGATCAAATGCAAACTGAATTGGCGGAGTTGCGCAACCGGATGGACCAGTTCATGACCCTAGTAACCGGTATCAATCAGAATCAGAAGCGTCTCTGGGAGATGATTGATAGGAATCAAGATAGCAACGGTAACAACAGTGGAAGCCCTAGAGGTACTGGTGCTTTGGGTTGAGGTGGCCCTCAACCTCAACCCCAACCTGAGGTTATTGTTAATGCTGGTGGTGGTCCTTAACCCCAAATGGATAATCAAGATGATCAGTTCACTGTCCTGGAAGATATGGAAGGACAGGGTGCATAGGTGAATCGCTGTTTTGAGGAAATGGCTGAGAAAATTCGTTCTATTCAATCTCAGAACTCTTTGGGATTCGATATCATTAACTTGGGTATTGTTCCAGGGGTGAGAATTCCCTATACGTTCAAAGCCTCCACCTTTGACAAGTACAATGGCACTTCTTGCCCAAGGACTCATCTTCAATCTTTTGTCGGTAGAATTGCTGCTCATACCGATGATGAAAAGCTATGGATGTACAATTTTCAGGATAGTCTTGTCGGGGCATCCCAAGAATGGTACATGAAGTTAAATAGGGCCTCTGTCAGGAGCTAGAAGGAATTGGCTGAAGCATTTGTCAAGCTTTATCAGTATAATCTGGACATGGCTCCAAATCGTACACAGCTTCAGAGCATATCGCAGAACTCTAAAGAAAGCTTCAAAGAGTACGCCCAGAGGTGGCGTCAACTAGCTGCAAGGGTGAAACTTCCATTATTGGGGAATGAAATGGATGATATCTTAATGAGTACTCTTCAAGGAGTGTTTATCAATCGCCTGGCTTCCTGTTCAGCCACCAAATTTACTAATCTTGTCATTGCTGGTTAAATAGTGGAAAATTTGTTGAAGATGGGGAAGATTCAAGATATTGGTGCTAGTAGTCCAGCTGGAGGAAGAAAGCCTTTTGACGGTCCTTAGAGAAGGAGGGAAGGTGAGACTAATGTTGTTTACTGTAGAGGTTGTGGTCGGAGTCGTCATAATTTTTATGGTCAGGTGGCTGCAGTTACTATCCCATCAGGGCCTATTCCATAACATCAACAGCAACAATGACCACAACAGCATAATCAGCGTCAACAAAGATCTTATCAACAACGTTCTGTAACACCCCAAAATTTGCTCTCTTATTTATTGTCACTAACTGGCTTATGTTTCATATTTTGTCTGGATCATCCAAATTCTCCTGTCCAAAGGTGACTTATCTGATCAGTATATTCAGAATGAGACAAAAGGTTGAGCTCACGTCATCACAAACATATTCATACTCTGAAGTTCATAAGTACCAAGGCCATCTTCTTCAGGATGTATCAGGAGCATCATATGATTAGGGTTGTTATTATCTCAGAGTGCTTTCTCCAATCAATGTAAATCTTAGGGAGGCTCGGGAGTTATCATTCATGATTAAGCTCAGGAAATATTTCATCAATTGGAGTTTATTTGATTAAGGAGGCACTGTAATCAAGGCATTTTTATTGCGGCTGGATTTCAATTTTTTTTCTTCTTAGGGTCCGTGAGTAACGATTATTCAGAATTTATCATGGTATCAAAGTTCACGAGAAGTGGTTTTGTTCAAGGACTCGGTTTGAGCTAAAGACGCAAAGTTCCAAGTATTTGTTTTGTCCATGTTCGTATACCAGACATATATGCGAAGCCAATCACTAATTGCTTGCAATAATAAGATCATGGTGTTTGAGTTTAAAGGGGACTGAAGATTGAGGGTTCAAGGAAGATACAAGTGGGCTTTGGGATGAAGGTTTGTTGTAAATTAAACACGTGCAATGAGATTACTTGGAATTCAAGATCTCCATTCCATTTTATGACCAAATTCCATTTATTATTAGTATGTGGATAGAGAAGGAAAAACACCTTTGATTGTTGCTTAAATGAATCATGAACTTTACAATATTGCTAAAAAGTTTATTGAACTTGGAGCCTAACTCATGATGGGATTTTGTTGCCAACTAAGAGATTTCATTTCCAACTAAGAGTAGGCCTTGAAAGTATTACTATTTTCACCAAGAATCAGCGGTGGTTTTTCTAGTATGTTCACATGGACTAGAGTTTATAATTTTTTATGGAAATTCTCATAATAAGTTTAATATGAAGAATTCAGTTACATCCTAAAGAGATCAAATTTATAATGAGGACTTTCACACAAAAAAAAAACACAATACAAATTCATCTTCTTCTCACTTTTCAATCTAGAATCTCGCAAGAAACGATTCTCGAATCCGTTTTTACTCTTAGCATTCCACGTCCTCTAAATCTTCTATACTCTCCTTATCAGTGAACTCTAATCAATCTCAACTAATCTTCATCCTTCCATTTTCACTCATCAACACCCTATATAAAAAGATGATGGAAATTCACAAAGAGACCAACATACCAAAAACACAGAAGGAGAAGAGAATTGCAAAAAGAGTCAGTTATAACAAACTATAACCAATTCATAACTGAAATTAAACTGAATCACAAGAAACTCACCTCTATAAAGCCATTGATCGGCTTCTGAATTCAGGTTTTTTTCATGGATTCACTCTCCATTAATCTTCACCCAGTTACTCCATTCTTTTTCAGATTCACTCCCATTTTTTCTTCTTCCTCAACATTTCATTCATCTCCTTCTTCTTCATCTTCAACCACCACAAAAGCTCTAAATTATTCTTCATCAATATTTCTGAAAGATGACTTGCACCTCATCGCGTTGTAAGAGGGCGTGCTATTTTAGTCTGAGTTTATATGTTGATTTGTATCTTAATTATGAATTAATGTTGATTCTTGGGATTAAAAGAAAATTAAACTCATGAAGAATATCCATAATTAGCACCATTAAAAATTAAGCAAAGTCATAAAAACTCATTAAAATCTTAATTGTCCACCGCCGATTCAATTGTGGAGATAAGGTTTAGTGGGTGGTCCACTCCGACGGTGACACTTGTCACCGTCCGGCAGGACCACCAAATTTTGTTTCATATGCGCTACCCCACTGCAATACCATGCACCCTGCGTTGCCAACCTGCTGATCCATTATCACCATCTTTCATTTGCATCTAACGGCCGCGATTGATCCTCCAGGTCAAGAGAGTTGACTAAGATCCATGGTATAGACTATCAGGTCTGGTGTGCTAATGGGCCTTGCGGACCACTATTTGCACCCCTCGTTTCTTGACCCAAATCCCTTTTAACTATTTTTTTACTTTGGCTTCACCCCCCTGGTTTTTTTTATTTCTTTTATAATTTCTTTCAAAATCAATTTTTAAAATAGTTTTCTTAGTATAAAAAATTCTAGAAAAATTTATAAATAATATTTTAGTCAATAAAAAATAGATTGTATTTTTTTAATTCCTTTTTCGATTATTTTTCGCATTTTATTCCAATTTTTTGCTTATGTGAATTTTAATATTTTTGCAACTTTACACCATTAATTCATTTTTGTCATATTGTTGCATATTCATGTTTATCTCATTTACTAACATCTTCTTTTTGTGCAAGGTATTTTTCGAGGATTCGCTTATGGATTTGGATTATTTTTATGCCTTGATTATGTTTTTGTGGTTTGTACTTTGTGATGTAATAGTTGGAATTTTATGTTTGATACAGATAATTAGGATAGAAAAAGATAAAATGTAGCGTTAGATAACCAATTTTCAAAAATAAAGAAAAGGAGTTATTCGATCCAAAATCGAAGAATTTCCAAACAAAAAATAAATAAATAAGGTTTCATGTGACATTAGGATCCCTCGATTATCATCGCTCCACTCCAATACACCAAAAGCAAGCCTTGTATGTCACACACAACATAAGTCGTGCGTCTCAGCACCATGCAATCGACCCACCCGATCCATCGTTTCATCCCATTTACGATTTACGCCCGTTCTCACCGACCATAACGTAAGAGGACCATATTATTCACTATTAATTTATGTACTCGCATTTCTAGTCTAATATCCACTTAGGCAGCTTTAATCTTTCAAGCTCCACTAACCATAGGTCACCATTAAACTCAATTAACTTAGGGTAAAATTTAGTTTCCCTTAGAAGTTTTTCCTTTTACAATTTGAGTTTCACTTCTCACCTTTAAAGAAAATCAAAGAAACATTTAAAAGGAAAGTAGGTACAATACGCCACGAGTCTTAAGCCATATGGGAAATGATTAGTGGAGGTATCCTCCACTCTTCTAGGATACTTTACAAACGTCCCATTGGGGGAGACCTTGGAAAGTATTCTCTCTTGTATCATAGTCTTTAGTGTTGTACGCGATAAACATAAAGTCAAAACACTTCTTCTAAAATACAATAAACCAACAAGACAACATGTCTTCTCTTCTCATCTCCCTTTCTTTGCATACGAATACGACTTGCCTCGATAGTTCAAACAACGATACGGTAAACATCCTCGAGTCAGAGCCGGTAACACCTGAGTTAGAACTATGGCAACGTCATCCTAAAAAACTTCCGCTTTAGTTAGGCGAACTACATCGACTCTGATCCTCATGTTCCTGATGAGGTACGTAGGCAGCGGGGTAGGGCCCGTTCGAGCACATTCTTTATTTTTCATACATTTCCCTCTTTCTTTCCATTTTCATTTCCAATTCCCTTTTCTCATTTCAGTACCAGTTCCACTTAGCAATTCTTTTGTTCAAACAACATCTTATTTCTCACCCTTTGAAGCAGACAAACAAGCGTGGATCCCGTCGGGTACGGCGGACGGGTTGGGGTGCTAATGCCTTCCTAGTTCGTAACCGACTTCCGGACCCAGATCTTTGGTTCGCAAGGCCTCGTCTATTCCTTTTTCCTTAGGTTTGTGCAGCATTACCTTTCCCATTCCTTCGGGATAAAAATGCCTGGTTGGCGACTCTACCTTTTCCGCGCCACTTTCGCGTTTGTACTAGGACGAAAATCCCGGGAGCGACATGTTCGCGCCAATATGATCGTGTCGTTGAGCCCATTGCGATGACGTATACTGCATTACTTCAGAGATTATTGGACATGAACAGGATTCAGTTAAGGACTTTGCAACCTATCACTGGATATTCTCCACCACCAGGCTATGATGCCAATGCCAGATGTACTTTTCATTCAGGTGCCCTGAGGCACACGACTGAAAAGTGCAGAGCTTTATAGCTGAAGGACTAGGATTTGATAGATTCAAAAGCCATTAACTTTTCACCACCACCAAATGTTAATACCAATCCTATGCCCAATCATGGAGGGGAAAGGGTTAATGATATTGAAAAAGGAAGAGCCTTGAATTTGATTCTGAACATTAATTAAGTGAAGACTCCTTTGTTTGTTGTGAAAGAGAGATTTTGAAAGGTCAAGTGTTTTCGGGATGTAGCAAAGATTGTGAAGACTGTAAGAGTTCTGAGAACGGGTGTAATGAGCTGAGAATAGGTATCCAAGCTTTGATTGGTGAAGGCTCGCTACAGTTTGATAAGGTAAACAATCAAAGTGACGATGTTACTATTGTCACTATATACTTCACTCTAGAGGAAATTCCTTCCCAACCAGCAACAGTTTCTATCTACGTACCACAAGAGGCAGGGCATGTTACTATAAGCCCCGTAACCATTACGGTTCTTGGACCTATACCCTACGAAAGTGAAAGAGCGATTTTATAGCACTATGGATCAGATGTGTATGTTCAGGGGTAGAGGGTTGAGAATAAGTCTCCAGTTGTTATTGATCCAAGTGTTGTAAATGTTGGTGGAGTAGGTGGGTTCACCAGAAGTGGACGGATCTTCGCTCCGCAAACTCTCCGAACAAACAACAAAGTTGAAGTTGCTGCCAGGGCTAAGGGTAAGCAGGTGGTTACATAAGAAGTGGTGACTCCGGCTACAGAGCATAGTACCTTCGAGAAGGAGGTCGAAGAATTTATGAGGATCATCAAAAAGAGTGATTACAAAGTGGTTGAGCAACTAAATCAAACATCGTCAAAGATCTCTATTCTCTCTCTATTTATGTGCTCTCCAGCTCACAGAGAAGCATTGTTGAAGGTTCTACAGATGGCTTATGTTCCATAAGAGATAATTGTGAACAAACTTGAAGCTGTGGTTGCAAATGTTAATTCCAGTCATGGACTGGGTTTTACAGACAGAGACTTGAAATCGAAAGGGATAAATCATAACAAGGCCTTGCATATCACTATGGAGTGCAAGGGTGTTGTGTTATCTCATATTCTGGTTGACACTGGTTCTTCTTTGAACGTACTTCCGAAGAAGGCTTTGATGAAGTTGGAAGTAGATGGAATAATTCTAAGACCAAGTGACCAGTGGTGAGAGCCTTTGATGGTTCTAGAAGATCGGTCTTTGGTGAGGTTGAGTTGCCAGTGAAGATAGGATCGCAGGTATTCAAAAGCATATTCTATGTCATGGATATCCAGCCGGCTTACAGCTGCCTTCTGGGACGTTCGTGGATCCATGCTGTAGGCGCAATGACTTCAACCTTGCACCAAAAGTTGAAATATGTGGTTGATGGCCAAGTGGGTATGGTGTGAGGTGAAGAGGATATCTTCGTCAGCCATTTGTCTACATTCAAATAAGTTGAAATGGATGGGAGATCCATGAAACGTTGTGTCAAGCCTTTGAAGTTGTGAATGTCAGTGTTGTTGCTCCAAACTCTGCCACTAGAAGCAACGAGAGAGTGGGAACTTCTATATCCTCCTACAAGCAGGCCAGGGAAGTGGTTGAAGCTGGAAACGCCCAAGGCTGGGGCAAGTTAATCCAGGTTGATAAGAAAGGAGATAAGTTTGGGATATGATATATCCCGAGGCGGGCAATAGGGTCCCCAAATAGAGAAATCATTTTTTCAAGTGGGGGGTGGTTGACCCAAATCAAATTTGTGCTGTCAAAGATGATGTTAATAGTGATTGTGATCTCGACAACTAGGTACGCCTGTGTGTCCCAGGGTAAGAGCTCAATAACTAGTTTGCAGAAGACTTCGTCCAAGTCACTTTCCTGCCAGAGTAATTTTTCTTGTTTTCTCATTATCATCCGCATGTTAAGTCCTGCACTATGCCCAGGTGTATGGATCCATTGTAGGTCCACCTTGCATGTTGTGCAATTTATTTTATCATAAATAAAGGACATTTTTCATTCAAATTGTGTTCCCTTTCTTTGTTTTAAAATTTTTCACAAAAAAACAATAAAAATGGCAATGTTTTTCTTTTTGTTGTTTTTTCTTTTCATAAAAACAGATTCTGAAAATAAGCACATCACTTGTGTAGAACCAATCATTCGGATTTATTTGACAACTCTTCTGCTATGACCAAGTATGAATTTGATAATCCAATCTACCTAGCAGATGAATGGGTTGAGGAAGACTGTGAACTCCCTGAAGAATTAGCCAGGTTATTTAAACAAGAGGAAAGGGTTATACAACCTCATCAATAGGAGATTGAAATTGTTGACATCGGAATAGAAGATGCAAAGAAGGAGATTAAGATTGGGGTCAGTCTGCAGACCGAAGTAAAAGAAGAGTTAATTGGCATGCTTCATGAATATGTGGACATCTTCGCTTGGTCATATCAAGATACGCTAGGTTTAGATACAAACATCGTGACTCATAAGCTGCCACTAAGGGAAGACTGCTCTCATGTTAAGAAAAAGCTTAGAAGAAGCCGTCTTGACATGGCTATGAAGATTAAAAAGGAGGTTCAGAAGCAGTGGGACACCGGGTTCCTTGTTGTGACTAGTTATCCATCCTGGGTAGCTAATATCGTACCAGTACCAAAGAAAGATGGCAAGGTCTCGATATAATCTTTCATGGATGGTTTCTCCAGTTATAATCAAATTAAAATGGCACCGAAAGACATGGAAAAGAAAACGTTCATTACCCCTTAGGGTACGTTTTGCTACAAGGTCATTACTTTTGGTTTGAAGAACGATGGGGCAACCTTTCAGCGGGCAATGGTGACTTTATTTCATAATATGATCCATAAGGAGATTGAATGTTATGTGGACGACATGATTGCCAAGTCCCGAGACGAAGAAGAGCATTTGATTAACCTCAAGAAGTTGTTTGAACGACTGAGAAAGTATTGTCTGAGGTTAAATCCTAACAAGTGCACCTTTGGGGTGCGTTCTGGAAAACTGCTGGTTTTTATTGTAAGTCAAAGAGGGATTGAGGTTGATCCTTCAAAGGTCAAAGAAATACAAGAAATGCATGCACCGCAAACTGAAAAAGAAGTGTGTGGCTTCCTGGGTAGATTGAACTACATTGCACGGTTCATATCTCACCTCACAGCTACATGTGAACCAATATTCAAATTGCTAAGAAAAGAGCAGGCAGTCAGGTGGAACGATGATTTTCAAAGGGATTTTGAAAAGATTAAAGAATACTTGCAGGAACCTCCAATCTTGATGCCTCCAGTGCCGGGGAGGCCACTCATCATTTACTTGACTGTGCTAGAAGGGTCAATGGGGTGTGTTCTAGGCCAACATGACGAGTCTGGTCGAAAAGAGCATGCAATATACTACCTTAGAAAAAAGTTTACCGACTGTGAATCTTGATACTCACTGCTCGAGAAAACTTGTTGCGCTTTGGCATGGGTTGCTCGCCGACTAAGACAGTACATGTTGACCCACACAACCCTATTAATTTCAAAGATGGATCCTGTCAAATACATTTTTGAGAAACCAACGTTAACTGGAAAGGTTGCACTATGGCAAATGGTGTTGACAGAGTACGACATTCAATACACTTCGCAGAAGGCCATCAAAGAAAGTGTGCTCTCAGATTATCTTGTGCAGCAACCTCTTGAGGATGATTATCATCCAATGAAATTTGACTTCCCTTATGAGGACATCATGTACCTCAAAGCAAAAGACTGCGAGGAACCACTCCCAAAGGAGGGGCCAGTCCCTGAATCCAAATGAATAATGATGTTTGATGGGGCAATCAATATCAACGAGCGTGGAGTTGGTGCTGTTCTAATTACTCCTGAAGGTGTTCATTTTCCCTTCGTTTCCAAAATTACTTTTGGCTGCACCAACAATGAAGCATAATACGAGGCGTGTATTATGGGAATAGAGGAGGCTGTTAATCTTTGGATTAAGACCCTAGATATATTCGGAGACTCATCCCTCATGATTAATCAAATTATCGGCAAATGGTATACACACCAAGATCATCTAATTCCTTACAGGGATTATGCTAGAAGACTGTTGACATTATTCACAACAGTAAAACTTCAGTATATACCACACGATGAAAATCAATTTGTCAATGCATTGGCTATGCTCTTTTCGTCTATCAAAGTAATGAGTTGGAATTATGTCCCCATTATTGACATCTCCAGGCTTGATATCCCTTCTTATATGTTCTCAGTTGACGTAGTATCTAATGATAATCCTTGGTATTATAACATTAAGCACTTTCCGGGAAATAAAGAGTATCCAGCTGGGGCATCTTCCAAAGACAAGAAGACCTTAAGGCGACTTACCACTATTTCTTCTTAAACGTTGATGGCGTTCTGTACAAGAGAAACTTTGACATGGTCCTGCTCAGATGCGTGGATAGACACGAAGTGGACATGTTAATGTAGGAAGTCCACGAGGGATCTTTTAGTACTCATGCAGGAGGACATGCAATGGCACAGAAATTATTAAGGTCGGGGTATTACTGGCTGACAATGGATGTAGATTGTTGTTCATACGCCCGTAAATGCCACAAGTGACAGATTTATGCAGACAAGGTGCATGTTCCTCCAAGCCCGCTCAAGTCATGTCATCTCCTTGGCCCTTTTCCATGTGGGGCATTGACATGATCGGAAAAATAGAGCCTACTGCTTCAAACGACCATCGTTTCATTTTGGTCGCAATCGATTACTTCACCAACTGGGTCGAAGCAGCGTCTTATGCCAACGTCACCAGATAAGTGGTGGCTAGGTTTTTGAAGAACGATATCATTACAAATATGGAGTTCCCGAGCGAACCATTACTGATAATGGTTCCAATTTGAACAACAAAATAATGGCTGAATTATTCTGGGACTTCATAATCCAACATCACCATTTTTCTCCTTACCGGCCAAAGATGAATGGCGCGGTTGAGGAGGCAAGCAAGAATATCAAGAAGATTGTGCAAAAAATGGTCGTCACCTATAAAGATTGGCATGAGATGTTACCCCAAAGATTGTGCACCCCAAAATTTGACCACTCTTTTCATCGTCATTTGCATATCATACAGCATAGCATGTTGTTTGCATACCCAAGCATATGGCATAGAAAAGTGAAGCATGACATCCATAGGTGCTAGCATATGGCATATGATCAATCATCTGGAAAGCAATGATCTTTCAAAGACAAGATGAAAGCCAAGTGGTCTTATAAGAAGCTCACCAGGTATCCTCACATCTTATGCCATCTCAAGGTCAATCCCAAAACCCTAAGAGGGTGAAGGATCATCAGAAGTTTTGCAGTGCAACATCCTCCTACACAGATAAACCCTAATTAGGGTTTTGCCTCAGAACAAGGAATTCTCATAGCTTTGAGCAATTCTTGTGGTCAAAGGCTTTTATATGATATACAAGGCCTATGTATGAGGTTTGATGCAAAAAAATCATTGAGGAAGCCATCTATTTGGTCAGTTACTTGTAGGGCATTCTCTCGCCTTTCCAAAAAGTCCAAGAAATTAATCATAGCCCTTATGGTTTGAAAGTTATGGCCAATAGAAGTTGGTGTGATTTTAGGGTTTTACCATATTTTCCACTTTTCTACCAAATGCAAAAACTTTCACACTTCTTTTTCAAGTCATTTTATGGACCAAATATGATCATATTACTCCAATGCATTGCATAACAAGTCATTTTGCTCAAAAATAGTGAGGAACCCGTGGATTGTGAGAGAGATATTTCATGAATTACATTTTTGCAAAACCACTCATAAAGCATGATCCAAGTGAATTTGAGATTAAAATTTTATCTAAGGGTGATTAGAGCATGATATGTGATCAGATGGTACACGTGAGGGGGAGAATACACGCATATGGGATGAGGTCACACTTTTCATGCAAAGTTGCATTTTGATTCCACTCACACTTTCCTTGCTACCTGTCGCTCCCGCTAAAAGACACCTGGTCTCATAGGGTACAGACGCGATGGGTCGGTGAAAGAAGAAAATGAAGATGAACTGAAAAGAGTCGCCAGCTAGGCATTTTTATCCTGAATGAAAGGTAATGCTGCATAAACCTGGAAAGATATGGATAAGACGGTTGCGAACCAGAGAAATTGAGAAAGGGGTTGGTTACAACCTGGGAAGGTATTAGCACCCAGATTGTCTGTCGTACTCGACGGGATCCACGCTTGAAAGATTTGTGTTTAAAGGGGTAGTGTCAGTGCTATCTGTGTGCAAAAGCTGGAAAAGAATGTACAAGTGTCAGTGCAAGAAAATGAAGTGAAGTGAAGGAGTGTCAGTGTAAGAAAATAGTGCAATGCTCAAGACAATGAGGCTTAAAATAATAAGGCTAGAAGAGGGGGAATATACAGAGACTTTTGTTCGATAACAGTTAAGTTATGCCTACGTATCCTCTCGTGAAATGAGGAAGTCAGAACACCGTAGTTCGACTCAAAGAGACTGAAAGATAAATGGACTGATGAACTGATTACTTGTCTATGCTCAAGTGTATGACCTGTCTGGTTCAGGTGCTAACTATCTTGCATTAGACGGAAGAAGCGAGTTCTCGTTTATGAGTGAATGAGGTGAGAAAATAATCCCGAAGGAGACGATTATTGTTTGTTTTTGGGTTTTCAATCTTTTATTGCTTTTGGAGTTTGTCATAAGTGAATGAGCTTAAGCCTAAACCAAGGGTTAGTAAACTCATCACATCCTCCCTCTGATTAGGGGTAATGAGAATACCTTAAGTATGAAGTAAACACCTCACACTTAGTCACCATGATGTAGGATTAAGATCATTAACCTACTTGCATTTATTTAAATGTTTTAGGTATTTTTGTTTAGTTTTAAGTAATGAGTTTAAGCCATAATCAAAGATTTAATGGACCCATTACACTATCCTAATAAAAGGATAATAAATGAGAACATTTAAGCTGAAGAAGGCTCCTCAACTTAATCCATGATTAGGGATTAACCTCATGACAAAACAAAGCCTTTATTAGAGTGGATTTTAGTTATTGGCAATATTAAGAAGTGGATTTTATGGTTTGAAAGACAACTTGAGGGGGACTTGTCCATTAACACTAGGGTTAGTCCTTCTTAACCAATTAAGGAAGAATTAGAACCCTAATGCAAGGCCCAAGTTACAAGCTTAATGTCTTAATGATTATTATATGAATTTATTAAAGGATTTAAAGACATTAAGGGTTTAACTCTTAGAATTAAAGTTATACACTCCATCCTAAGAGAAGGATGTAGGCATAACCTTAATCACAAAGCCTTAAAACCTTAAAGGTTTAGTCCCTGATTAAGAGGTGAGAAGAGAGACACAAAGGATGACACAAAGGTAAAACTAATGGGGGACTAATAAAACCCTAATTGTTATCATGCTTGGGTGTTCCTAGGGTTTATGAAGCTTGCAAGAGATCTTCAAGAAAAGCCACCAAGGAGAAGACAAGATGGAAGGAGGAGAAGCAGAAGAAGCAAATCAACTTACTTCACTTAAGAAGATAAGTTGCTTGAAGAAAGAAGGTGAAGAGGGAACATGAATTAGCAAGCTCACTCTAAGACAAATAAGAAATGCAGCAAGGATGCATAAGAGAGATGAGAAGAGATTGTGAGAAGTGAAGGCAAATTCACTTCTCAAAGAACTTACCACCTGAAAAGTTAGCAAAAGGAAATGAAATGAATGCAAGGATACAAACCAAAACTAGAAGCACATTCATGATGTTAATGATGCTAAGAGATGATGCAAATGTATGTCAAGAGATGTGAATGATCATACAAGTAATGAGGATGCAAATGAAGCATGAAAGGAGGCATGAAAGTTCATGAATGTTTATGGGATGTAATGAATGCAAATCATGGCAAATGGATGATGCAATGATCAAACATGATTCTAATGTGTCCTAAGATGTCTTATAAGTCATGTGAATGCATAACATGTCATGGCAAGTTCATGAATGCAAGCATATGCTAGATGTATGCAAGAGAAGATGAGAAATTAGGGTTTTAATGCAACATGAGATGCAAAAGTCAAAAATAGAAGCAAATCACAAGATAAAAAATTACAAATGAACTCAAAGGAACCCTAACCCCATATGATTTCACACCCCAAAGGAGAAGACTTAACTCTTAGCCCTAAAGAAGTTATGATTTTCCTAAGTTTTCTAGGGTTTTAAGGTACCTAAAGGGAAAAAATGCCAATCAATTCAAAAAGGAATAAGAAATTTGTGACAAAATTATGCTAGAAAATATATTTCAAATGAAGATAAATGCAAAAAGAATCATTGTCATACCATTCTTGGTTAGGCAGAAAATAATTCTTGAAGTTAGGGTTCAAAAATAAGAATTTTATGAACCCTAAATTCAAGAAAATTGTCAAAAATGGTTCAAAACCAAAAATAAATTTGTGTGGATGGTATGACAATGTCTCTAAATGTTTAAAGATGCAATGTGAATTTTTTGGGATTTTTTAGAAACCTAAATGATATTTTAATTAATTAATTTTCATTAATTAATTAAAATAAACATTTAAATGTCTAAAAAATGATTTTTTAATGCAAAAAAAAAAAATTGGGTTAAGAAAATTATTTGAAACAAAAATGCAGAATACAAATATTTTTGGAAATTTCTAGCTATTTTAAATAAATGCTACAAAATAAATGTGAAAAATGAAATAAAAAAAGAAATAAATGGGCTGGTCAACTGATCATGTGGCTCACATTCAAATCTGGAGATGGAGGGAAGACTTGGCGCGTGATCTAAGGGTCAGCATTCAAATCCTATTAATCCTAATTAATTAATTTTTTAATCACAGATTAATCCTAATGACCTAGTCTGGACAACACAACACGCGCGGGAGAGACAGATCCAAGGGTCCCAATTCAAACCAAAACCCTAACCCTAATTTACACTTAATGACTTTCAGGTCACCGGAGAAGAGCTCCGGTCGTCTTCTCCGGTGACCCCCTCACCTGAAAACTTTCAACTTCTTCGCTAGGTCTTTTCTGGAGCTCTAAAGCTCCAGATTCACTCCTCTATCAAATCCACCATCAAAACAAATTTCTTTTCACTCAAACTCCTGATTAAAAGAGAAACATAAACATGGCAAAAATTTCAGACAAACGATATACACTCATTTCTCAACCATTTTTAATAATTCCAAGTTCAGTGTGATCAGTGAAGCATGCTTAATCATTTTGTAACATAAAAGAGAAGTTCTGGAAAAATTAATTCGAATGGCTACCTGAGATGGAGCTTTCAACCCTTGAGCTTTCTGGCCACTTCCTTGGTGCAAAAAGCCTCTAATGAACTTCCTGAAGAGGTTGCAATGCTTGGAAAGCTTTGAGGATGGCTGGTTTGTGAGCTTGCACTCCAACTGGTCAGAAATCGTATTTTTTTTGTGGTGTGTTCTTGGCTATTTTGATGGGTGGTTTATGATCAGTGAGTGATTTAGAAATGAATGGTGGTGTTTGTTTGAAGATTGAGTGGCTGAGTTGGGAGATTCGAAAGTTTTTGCAAGAGGGAGAGTTTTTGGTAACTTGGTGATTCTTAGGGTTCATCTTGTGTTCTTGTGTGTTATGACCAGCATTTGGTCCACATATCAACTTGTGATAGGTCTGTGGAGTGGTTGTGCCCTATTGTGATTGGTATGGCCCTTCTTGCAAAAAGTCACCAACTTGTGTACTTGAGGTATGGGCAAGGATGCAGCTGGCCTTTGGGCATGTCCATGCGCAGATGACTTCAAGGAAGTCCACAAATTCATTCTTGAGGCAATTCAGTATGTGGGAAATAAGTTATGGGGTGTTTTGCAATTATGTGAAGTTTTGGCCACTTTGAGAAATCTTGATGTTCAAGGCATGTGATCTTGCAATTCCTTGGGAAATTCTGACCTAGAAGCAATGTACTATGATGTTGTGATGTATTGAAATGTGTTTGAAGTCACAAAAAGCCTTGGCAAGTGATTTTGCAAAGAATCCCCTTTGGTGCATTCTTGAAAATTATGGGATTTTTTCCAACTTTGACAAACCATATCTTGAGTTCTAAAATGAATTAGATCTTGTTCTTGTACTTTTTTAAAAGGGAATGATCCAATCTACAACTTTCATGACCAACAATTTTTCATTTGAAGCATTTTTGGTTGAGAAAGAGGAGGTTGAAAATCTTTCCCAAAATGGAAAGTTTACATTACAAGTCATTTCCATTTTTGGCAACTTTTGGTTTAGCTCACTTTTCTTAAAATTTGTGAACTTCTAAACACTTCAATGATCAATTAAAGACCAAACAAATTCAACTTGATGAAAAATCCACTTTGGTTCCATGTTGGGAGGCCTCAGATGCCCTGATTTTTCTCTGACTTGCTCAAGAAGTTACCCAGTGATCAGATGACTTCCACAATGAATTTCTTCATCAAACTTGATATGCATGATCCTTATAACATATAGAGATCATTAGGAACAAGAATGACCAAACAATTTGGAGTTATGGCCTCTGAAACCAAAACCCTAATTTTAGGTCATCTGTGCAGTTAAACCCTAGCTCTGCTTCTATGCTTTGCCGGTTCTTGTGATTCTTTGACTTCCTTGATCTTTGGAGGTAAAAATATGATGATTGAACATACATGGACCCTCTTGAGATGATTTAAGACCTTTGGAGTGGCTCAGATGAATCTTGGATGGCTCAGATCACAAACCCTAGATGTAGATGAATTTGAACTGTGCAGATGAAACAAAGATGCAATGTGAGATGGTGTGCTTATACTAATGCAAACATGAAAGATCACAAGCCAATGGTGTGAAATTAGTGAGGGAAAATTTGGGGTGTTTACAGCTGCCCCTATTCAAACATGAGTTAGCTGTGCAGGATGTAAGCGCCTGGCTTAACAGACAAACAAGATAACTTGTGGTTGAATACCAGAGACAGTCCAGAATTTGCACTCACTGGGGAGAAGAAGAAAAGGGATATAGATTGGTAAAAGAAAGTAAAGTATGATTATAAAGTGCGGGCGATGGAGGAGGACCATCGAGTAGAGGATGATAGCTGGGGATAAAGCAATGACGGGGACGGCCGACATGCTGGGGAAACAACAAGATCATGACGGGGACGACCATCAAGCAAAGAAATAAGACTCTCTGGGGATTAGAATAAATGCAATGATGGGGACGGCCATCCGGTTTGTAAAGTACAGGTAAATAGCGATGGAGACAGCCATCAGGTTAATGGAATAAATGATGAGGGACGGTCATCAAAGGTGAAGGACAATCAACTGGCAGGGTACGGCTGCCGAAAGTATCACGACATAGGACGAATGCCGGATAGAAAAGGTCGACGATGGGGACGGCCATCGGATAAGCATGATGAAGGAAGATCATCAAGAGGTGAAGGAGGATCACCTAGCAGGGTACGACTGCTCTCGGGGTTTATCATGACATAGGGCGAATGTCAGATAACAAGATCAATGATGGGGACGGCCATCGGATAAGCATGATGAAGGACGATCATCAAGAGGTGAAGGACGATCACCTAGCAGGGTACGGCTGCTCTCAGGGTTTATCATGACATAGGGCGAATGTCAGATAACAAGATCAACGATGGGGACGGCCATCGGATAAAATGATGAAGGACGATCATCAAGAAGGTGAAGGACGATCACCTAGCAGGGTACGGCTGCTCTTTATCACGACATAGGACGAATGCCGGATAGGAAAGGGTTCCAATAATGGATACTCCGCTGGGGAAAGGATGAGGGACGGTCATCCAAAGGTGAAGGACGATCACCTGGCAAGGTACGGCTGCCGAAAGTATCATGACATAGGACGAATGTCAGATAGAAGAAAAGTAATTTTACTGGGGATTTGCTGGGGAATAGTAAACACGAACGAGTGTTTACATCCAAGAAATAAAAGGTATAAGTGTTTGACATTGTGTATAGATTAAAAAATGCGGACGAGCATCCTTAAGACTACGATACGGACGAGTAGCGGTAGAAACAACACTGACACATGTTCATAGATGATGATACGGACGAGTATCAACAAAGAACACGGACGAGTGTCGACTCTGAGGGGAAAAAAGTGTGTATGTAAGATACGGACGAGTATCTGTATGAGTAACAAATAAACCTGAGTGAGACACGGATGAGTGTTCAACTTGTTGGGGAGAGTATGACATGGACGGGTGTCGAAAAGAGTATGGGAGTTTCTGCATTCAAAAGGATATTTGTGGCTTATATCTGCAGGGGATGATATGACACGGACGAGTGTCGAATGAGTATATATAAACATGTACTTGTGTTAGAGAGTGTAAAGGGGACGCTCTGGCTTTTTGTTGGGGAAATTGAGATGACACGGACGAGTGTCGAGAAGGACATGTTATGGATAACGATCTGCTGGGAGAAAGTTCTCGGGCGCATTTTCTGGGGCACAGTGGCACGTGCACAAGACTTTACAACAAAACGTCTGCATTCATCACGATGCCCAATACTAATGCTTGGCTATGTGAAACATAACTACACATCAAAGTGTGAAATGTGACCCAGAAAATCCCCCCTCTTATTTTATCCCGTGTTGCCACAGCAAGATAGTATCCCAAATCCTTTGTTGCCTTTTTAGCAGCAAAGTCGCTCAGAAGGCGAATCAGAATTGCCCGCTGAAGCATAAGACTGCCTGGCTTCAGATTTTCTGCAGCAATGATGATATTCCAAGCAAGCTGCACTTTGATAAACATGGTGTTATACCTAGTAATGTCGAATGGAGCTATGAAGAGGAAGAGAGGGGAGTAAGGTTTCGTACTTTTACTTCAATTTGGGTCTTGAAATGAAGAAGGAGCCCCTTCGTATACTGGATACCTCTTTTTTTCCGAAGAAAAGACGGATGTACTTGGTACGTTGTTGATGCGGTACTTGGTATTCGCAGGTGATTGGCTCGAACCTGAGTTGTGACCATGCAATATGTTTGATTTTTGCCGTAATGCTCCGTATTAGACGGAATGTTACGCTCTGGGGAAAAATGATGCGAATGCTATGATTATGCAAAAGATACCGATTCGGGATTCAGATCCCGCTGCCTGTGGAAATCTCTAACTGATCTTCTTGAAAGGATATCCCAGCTGGGGATGAGATCCTTGGTAGATCTGATAAGATGTATGACTCTGCTTTGGGGAAATAGGTCACTGATAGACCTATCTTAATGATGAGGAACCCAACTGGGGGTATGGAAGCTTTCGTCACTTCGTTGTGTGAGAACTTCGGACATTGCTCTTCTGGGAGAGGCTGGAGCTTTGTGGGGAGATGGTTCCTTGTCTAGTACTATGCTGGGGAGGAAAGACCACTGAACGGTCTTCCTAGAGATTTATGTGGGGATCCCGCTGAAGATGATGATACTTGACAACTTAGCTGGGGAAATGAGCAACTCTTGATGCTTCTCTGAAGAAAAATGTATCGGAGAAGCGATGCCCGACAACTCTGATGGGGAGAAAGCATTTCTGGTGTTGTTTGGAAGATATGTTGAGGAAATAATGATTTAGCAACTTTGCTGGGGAAAACCTTCCATGCCCCATGTTGCGCTCTGAATACCTGCAATCCTGTTATGACAAAGAAACGCACAAGTACCCCGAGGTATCCCTTACTGGTTTCCATCATAGGAGTTTAGACACTCCTGGGTGTAAGTAATATATTTCCTGCAAGCATGTGATTAGAAAAGTGCGTCTATTTTTATGCAAACATTATATCAAGGATATCAGACATTTTTGCAAATGAAATAAAATGTACAAGACGGAGTGTGACTGAAAATCTGATTTTATTAATTTGAGTGCCCTGCATTGGCAAGTACAGTCAAAGGAATAGATCCCCTGAAATGAGGAGATTGTTTACAAAAATTGAGAAACAAAAAGGTGTTGGCAATGTTGACGACGCTTTAGTGAGCTTCCCTTTTGCTATGACCCATATGACCTTGACGTTCTTCTTATCCTGCTTTCTGAAGAAGGCTGATTCTGACCAATGCTTTAACCCTTCGAAGCTTGCCATGTTGTAAGTAATACAGACGAATTCAGAATGCAGTTGTTCGCTTATTCCCTTATTTTGCGTGGATCGCCCTTTCGGGTTTTCAATCCACCGGGATACCCATTTTTACCTGAGCTGTCCAATGCGGCTTTTCAACTCAGCGGGTGTACATTGTTTTTTATTTTTCCCTTATTTTTGCCCGAGTCTTTTATTCTGTTTTTTGACTCGCCGGGATGCCCTATTTTTGCCTGGACTTACATTCCGTTTTTATGTCCAGCGGGTCATTTTATGCGATGTATTTTTTAACTGCATCTGAATTCACAGGGGACAGGAAATCTTCACCATCCATAGTAGTGAGCATCAGTGCTCCGCCAGAGAAAACTTTCTTTACTATGAATGGACCGTCGTAGTTCGGAGTCCACTTGCGCCAGTGGTCTGTATGAGGAGGAAGGAGTCTTTTTAGCACAAGATCTCCTATTTGGTATTCCCAAAGCCTGACTTTCTGATCGAAGGCTTTCTTCATTCTCTTCTGATATAACTGCCCATGACAGATTGCAGCTAATCTCTTTTCTTCGATCAGATTCAGTTGATTGTACCGAGATCGGACCCATTCTGCTTCATTCAGCTTGACATCCATCAATACCCGTAAGGAGGATAATTCCACTTCAACAGGTAAGACTGCCTCCATACCATACACAAGCTGATATGGTGTTGCCCCAGTGGATGTTCTGATTGAGGTTTGGTACCCATGCAAGAAAAATGGTAGCATCTCATGCCAATCTTTGTATGTAACCACCATCTTTTGCACAATCTTCTTGATATTCTTTTAGCTGCCTCAACAACGCCATTCATCTTCAGCCTGTAAGGAGAAGAGTTGTGGTGTTGGATTTTGAAGTCCCGGCACAGTTCTGCCATCATCTTATTGTTCAAGTTGGAACCATTATCAGTAATGATTCTCTCGGGCACTCCATACCGAAAGATGATGTCTCTCTTCAGGAATCGGGCTACCACTTGCCTAGTGACATTTGCGTACGAAGCTGCTTCGACCCACTTGGTAAAATAGTCAATGGCTACCAGGATGAATCTGTGGCCATTTGAAGCAGTCGATTCGATCTTTCCAATCATGTCAATGCCCCACATGGCAAAGGGCCAAGGTGAAGACATTACGTTCAAAGGATTCGGAGGCACATGCACCTTTTCTGCATAAATCTGGCATTTATGACACTTTCTGGCATAAGCACAACAGTCTGCATCCATTGTGATCCAGTAGTAGCCTGGTCTTAATAACTTTTTATCCATTGCATGCCCTCCAGCATGGGTACCAAAAGATCCTTCATGCACCTCGTGCATCAGCAATTTTTCTTCTATCTTATCAACACATCTGAGAAGTACCATATCAAAGTTTCTTTTGTACAAGGAGCCATCAGCATTTAGGAAGAAACTAACAGCCAGCCTTCTTAATGTCTTCTTGTCATTGGATGATACCCCAGGTGGGTATATTTGATCCTCTAAGAAGCATTTGATGTCATAGAACCATGGCTTATCCTCTTTAGCAATGTCTAAAGAGAACACGTATACTGGTCTGTCAAGTCTGGATACTGAAATCCGAGGCACAAAATTGGCAACTTGAACTTTGATCATGGAGGAAATGGTAGCCGGAGCATCTGCAAACTGATTTTCATCCCGAGGGATATACTCAAGCTTGACTGTTGTAAAGAAAGTCAACAATCTCCTCGTATAGTCACGGTATGGAATCAGATGCTCCTGGTGAGTGTACCATTTTCCGTTGGTCTGATTGATTACCAAAGTTGAATCTCCGAACACAGTTAAAGTCTTGATCCTGAGGTCAATGGCTTCCTCAAGACCCATAATACAAGCTTCATATTCAGCTTCGTTGTTAGTGCAGTTAAAAGTGAGTTTTGCCGAGAAAGGCATGTGAACTCCTTTAGGTGTAATGAGTACTGCACCAACTCCATGTCCATTCATATTGTCCATTCTTCTTCCGGATCAGGCCTCTCAGTGTGAACAGGATCTTCTTGGTCTTTTGCTTTTAGGAACATGATGTCTTCGTCAGGGAAGTCAAATCTCATTGGCTGGTAATCATCAATGGGTTGCTCAGCAAGATAATCAGACAATACACTGCCTTTGATAATCATTTGCCATCTTGCAACCCTTCCGGTAAGTGTTGGTTTCTCAAATATATACTTGAGTGGATCCATCTTTGAGATTAACAAGGTAGTGTGAGTCAACATATACTGCCTTAGTCGGCGAGCAGCCCACGTTAAAGCACAGCAAGTTTTCTCGAGCAGTGAATAACGTTGTTCATAGTCGGTAAACGTTTTGCTTAGGTAGAATATTGCATACTCTTTTCGACCAGACTCGTCATGTTGGCCCAGCACAGACCCCATTGACTCTTCTAATACTGTCAAGTACATTATTAGAGGTCTTCCTTCAACTGGAGGCATAAGGATTGGAGGCTCTTGTAAGTACTCCTTGATTTTGTCAAAAGCCCTCTAGCAGTCTTCATTCCACCTGACCGTTTGTTCTTTTCTTAGCAATTTGAACAAGGGTTCACAGGTTGCAGTAAGATGAGATATGAACCTTGAAATGTAGTTCAATCTACCTAGAAACCCCCGAACTTCTTTTTCAGTCTTTGGTGCAGGCATCTCTTGAATGGCTTTGACTTTGTCAGGGTCAACTTCAATTGCCTTTTCATTTACAATGAACCCCAACAGCTTACCGGAACGTACCCTAAACGTGCATTTGTTGGGATTTAGCTTCAGCTGGTACTTCCTCTGACGTTTGAATAGCTTCAACATATTTACCAGGTGATCTTCTTTTGTGAGGGACTTGGCAATCATGTCATCCACATAACATTCGATTTCTTTGTGGATCATGTCATGGAATAATGTCACCATAGCCCGTTGATAAGTGGCACCCGCATTCTTCAGTCCAAATGGCATTACCTTATAACAGAATGTGCCCCAGGGTGTGATGAAAGTTGTCTTATCCATGTCTTCAGATGACATCTTGATCTGATTATATCCTGAAAATCCATCCATGAAGGAGAACACCGAGAACTGAGCCGTATTGTTGACCAATACATCAATGTGAGGTAAAGGGAAATCATCCTTCGGGCTAGCTCTGTTCAGATCCCGGTAATCCACACACATCCATACTTTTCCATCCTTCTTAGGCACAGCTACAATGTTAGCAACCCACGACGGGTAACTAGTTACAGCAAGGAAACCGGAATCCCACTGTTTTTGTACCTCTTCTTTTATCTTCATGGCCATATCCGGGCGAGTGCGGCGCAACTTCTGTTTTACCGGAGGACAGTCTTCTTTTAGTGGCAGCTTGTGCATAACAATGTCGGTATCCAGACCTGGCATATCCTGATAAGACCAAGCAAAGACATCAACGTACTCTCGCAGCATGTCAATAAGTTGTTCTTTCACTGAATCTTGCAGACGGGCCCCGATCTTCACTTCTTTCAAGTCTTCTTCGGTACCAAGATTAACCGTCTCAACTTCCTCCTGATGAGGAGTGATAACCTTCTCCTCTTGCCTTAACAATCTGGCTAGCTCTTCGGGTAGCTCATAATCTTCCTCAACCCCTTCATCGGCTTGATTAATCGGATTGTCAAAGTCATATGAAGTCATAGCAGTGTCATTGTCGGTGCAGTCTGGAGGGCACTCTCTGCAAGGGTTTAGATTGGTTCATTTTAGTGATCAGTTTTATTTTGTTTAGAAAAAGTGAAAATGAAGTTATTATTTTGAAAACATTGCCATTTTATTGTTTTGTACAAAAAATGAAAAATGAAAAACAGTGAGCGGGAAAAAGAGACTCATTTGCAAAAGATGTCCTGATATTCATTAATTGATCGTTTGCACAAAATACAAGATGGCCCGATTACAAAATGAGTCCTGACATCTTGGGCAAGATGCAGGACTTGATGCATGCTTAAAGACAGGAAATAATAATTACTCTGCAGGAGTAACTCTTATAATTTCCAGGGAAGACCTGTTTGAGACTTGGTTCCCCGGGATCCTTGGATGTATCCAGTTTTCCAAGTTGCGTTCGTCTTCTTCCTCGTCTTCCAGACTGTTCACAGCATCCGGGGTTAGCATTCCCCCGGTGACAAATTTGGGCTCTGTTGCAGCCTCTGGTTGATCTTGTCGAGTTGGTCTGTAACCCAACCTGAATCTATCTTCTTTCTTTTCAACTGGAAGCAGCTTGCCCCAGCCTTGAGCGGTACCTTCCTCAATAACCTTTCGGGCCTGTTGATATGAAGTGATGGAAGTTCCAGATACAGCAGTTGCTTCATTAATGTTAAGGGCCTCAAATCCCTAACTCATAGTCTCATGGATCTCCCCATCCATCTCTATATACTTATAAGTAGCCAGCTGGCTAACGAAAATATCTTCCTCCCCGCACATTGTGATGATCTGGCCTTCCCACTCGAATTTTAACTTCTGGTGAAGGGTAGATGTAACAGCGCCAGCGGCGTGAATCCAGGGTCTACCCAACAGACAGCTGTAGGCCGGTTGTATGTCCATCACGAAGAAGGTAGTTTTAAAGGTCTGTGGGCCAATCAACACAGGTAGATCAATCTCTTTAAGCACCGATCTCTTAGAGCCATCAAATGCTCTCACCACCAAGTTACTTGGACGCAATGCCAAACCATCATACTCTAGCTTCACCAAGGCTTTCTTTGGGAGGACATTGAGCGAAGACCCAGTGTCCACCAGCACATGAGAAAGAACAGCACCTTTGCATTCTAAGGTGATATGTAAAGCCTTGTTATGGTTGCGTCCCTCCGTCGTTAAATCAACATTTGTGAAGCTCAGTCCATGACTGGTGTTAACATTTGCAACCACCATTTCCAGCTGATTAACCATAATCTCGTCAGGAACATATGTTGCGTGCAGGACCTTCAACAATGCATTACTGTGGGCTTCGGAACACAATAACAATGATAATATAGAGATTTTGGAGGGTGTCTGATGAAGCTGGTCCACCACTTTGTAATCACTCTTTTTGATTATTCTCATGAACTCGTCCACCTCTTGTTCAAAAGACGTCTTCGGAGTTTCTTTAACAGTTGGCTCTTCAAGTACCACATTCTTCCCTTTTTCCTTAGCAGCAGCTTCTGCTTCAGCATTGGGTCTTGGTGTTTGTGAGGCAAAAAGGTGTCCGCTTCTGGTGAAGCCTCTGCCTCCCCCAACATTGTCAACTTGTGGTGAATAGTTTGATGAATCTAGAGTGATTTTCTTTTTGTCGCAGTAGAGATCAGAGCCATAGTGCCAAGGTATGGCATTACTGCTTTCATAAGGAACGGGTCCTGGCACCGTAATGGTGACTGGACTGATTGTTGCAGCGGAAGGAACTGTGATGGTATGCGGGTCGTAATAGATTGTGACTGGAGATTTGACAGGAGGTGTTGCAGTTTGTTGTTGGAAATTGTTGTTGGGATGAACATTTGTTGGGTCATAATAGATCGTGACCGTTGAGACATCTTCATTAGTGTTTGCTGGTGTTGTAGGCGTTTCTGTTGATGAGATGGGTGCTGATGTTATAGAAGAAAATGTTGCTGAACTCTGATCTGTTGAAATAATGGATGGAGTGATTGCCGGAGTTGTGGATGAATCAGTGGGAATGATAGTTGTTGCAGTTGTAGGAGGGTCTATTGTTGCTGAAGAAAGATTTGTTGATGTTGTAGGAGAATCCATTGTTGCTGGAAAAAAGAGTTGTTGAAGGAGCTATTGTGGTAATTTGAAAGATTTCATCTCTGATGAGGCCATCTATTCCAAACCTTAGCTTCTCACAACCATTAATAGCAGTTTTGCTCAATTCACAGCAGGTCTCACATCCTGGAAACACTTGGCATCTTAAGAGTTGAGCCTTGACTTCGGCCAGTGGTGTTTGAATCTGTGCAACATTATCAATTAGTGCAGATGGTTGGTCCTCCTCTATGGCATTAATCCTGGGCCCACCATGATTAGGCATAGGATTTCTGTTTACATTCGGAGGAGGTGCGAAATTGAGAGCTTTGGAATCGACCAGATCTTGAACCTTCATTTGCAAGGCTCTACACTTCTCAGTATTGTGACCAGGTGCGTTGGAGTGAAAGGCACACCTGGCATTAGCATCATAATTCTTTAGGAGATTGAGGGGATCTGGTAGATCCAACGTCCTTAACTCAACCAGGTTAAGCTTCAGGAGTTGTGGCAGTAAAGCAGCATAAGGCATAGGGATGGGGTCAATCACCCTATTTACCTGAGATGGCCTCTGTTGAAAGGGGCGCTGCTGTTGGTTGTTGTTGTTATTGTTGTACGTTCTTGGTTGTGGAAAGTGAGTTTGTTGCTGATAGTGATGTTGTTGTTATTGTTGAGGAAATAAAGGTTGTTGTGGAACTGCAGCCGGGATGGTAACAGCTGCTATGGATCTATGAGAATACTGGGGTCTGCCCCTGCCTGCATGGATAGCATTTGTTTCACCTGCCCTTCGGGGTCCTGAAAAAGGTTTTCTGGGGTTGTTGGAGGAACTGGCACCATTGTCAGAGATTTTGCCCATCTTCAAAAGACTTTCAATTCTCTCACCAGCTATAACTACATTGGCAAAACTGGTGGAAGAGAAAGCAACATCTTCAAAAGACTTTCAATTCTCTCACCAGCCATCTCTCTTTCTGACATGGGTGGCTGGACAGCAGCAGCAAGTTGTCTCCACCTCTGAGCATAATCCCGAAAGCTCTCCCTTGAAGACTGAGACATGCCCATTAGAAGAGTTATATTGGGGGCCATGTCTAGGTTGTACTGGTATTGCCGGATGAAGGCCTCGGCCAAGTCTTTCCAACATCTTATAGTGGCCCTCGTCAGATGTGAATACCATTCTCTTGATGCCCCAGTCAGGCTGTCCTCAAAATAGAACATCCATAACTTCTCGTCCAAGGTATAAGCCTTGAGTATCCCTAAGAAGGATTTCAGATGAGTACGCGGGCAGGAGGTACCATTATATTTTTCAAAGCATGGGGGTTTAATTTGTGGGGAATCCTCACCCCATCTACCAGCCCCATATCCATTACGTCAAAGCCTAAAGAATTATGGGATTCCAAAGACCTCAGCTTTTCAGCAATCTCATCCAGTCTTCTGTCATATACCTCATCCCCAGCCCCAATAATAGTGAACTGCTCCTCCTGAGGATCTTCTTGCAAGATCATGCCTGCAGTAGTGTTTCCTTGAATACTCCTTGGGATATTAACATCTGGGTTCAAATAGGGCCCAAATTCTGGTGGGTCGATACGAGGCTGGCCCCGTTCATTATTGTTGGTTCCTCCTGTTCCAAGGTGGGGCTCTTCAGGTGTCTGCCTTTCCATCAGCTCTCTCAGTCTTTCTTGGCTCTGGGCTAAGCCAGTCATCACAACCATAAACTGGGTCATTTGGTTTCTCATCTCGACCCTTTCGTTTACCATCTGATTTCTTACTTCATTCAGGTCCTATTGTACCTGATCCATCTGAATGCCTGGAAGGTTGTTTCGCGTTAGGTACCGGTGTGTGCGGTTGACAGGGAACACTCTGCGACGAGCAATGTTTCCTGAAAGCACAACAAAGTGAGAAACAAATAATAAACAAAAACCTACAAAACAAAGAAAATGTTAGTATGCAATGCAGTATGCTTATTTGTTTTCCAAGGTATCCGGTTTGGTTCTTGGTTTTGACCTTTCCAGACCTCGAGGAGATGATTGATGATGTTGAGAGAAAGCCCATCAAAATAAAACAAACTGATATATTACAAATGATGAAAATACATAGTCTGTTTACAATACATGCCCGTGGTGGGTCAAAAATACAACAACCAAAAGAAAAAGTACATCAAAAGAAATACAAGCAAAAAGGAATCAGACATCCAATCCAAAGTCATCCTCCCTGACTTCCTTCAAGAGGGCCTCCGTCACTGGACCAGTTGGATGCTCTGTAATAGTCCTAATGAGGAGGTTCTTGGTAGCAATGGCATTACTCAGCTTCTTATGCCTGTCCTGATCTTTTGATCTCTTTAACCCCGCCCGGAGTTTCAATTCTGATATCTCTTTCTGAGCTGCCAACAAAGCCTCCTGGTGTCTCTTCTCATTGGCCTCCAGTTGTTCAATCTTGGCCTGAGCCCTCTGGACTTCTTGTGCACGAGCTTCAGTGATCCTGATCCACCTAGCCTGGCTCTCCTCCAGGTAATGCTCAGCCCTAACTTTCTGAATCTTGGCCTCCTTGCAGGCATTCTTCAAAACCATCTCTCTTGCTCTTGCTTTCCTTATATAGTCATATGTCCTTTCAATCTTGGTCAGGTGCTTAGTCTTGAGTCTTTCCAATCTCTCAATGTCCAGACGACTATCATTTCTTTCCCAAAGAGTCTTCTTCAGGGCCTCAGATAGCTGATTATTCCTCTCTTTCAGCTTTTCAAATTCCTCCAGGCTAACAGTTGTCGCAGGCTGTACTGTAGAAGGCCCAGGTGTGTCTTCCAAGGTGAAAGGCATCCTGGTGATCTGAGCTCTAGTACGGGACCAGTCAGAGTACTGAGCTGAAGCAATATTATTACACCTTCCAAGGATGGTTGTCCCTTTTGTCTGGATGTTGTCCCAGGCCCAGGCAGCTTGTCTAACAATAGTTGAATTAGGTTGCACTTCACAGTATAGGGTCTCAGCTAAATCTTGTCCTTTGGGAGGGTGAACCAAGGCATATCCCAATTGTATCTTAAACAGTAAAGGGTTGTAATTGATGCAACCTTTTACTCCTATTAGAGGCACATTAGGGTATTGCCCACAGCTGGTAATAATATCCTTGCCTTTGGTGCTCTGGGTGCACCATCTGATATCCTCTGAGGTTAAGGCAATGAATCTCTTGGCCCAATTCTTCTGCTGGTGTGGGTTCAAGAAAGCATCTGATTTGGGCAGGTGTTTGAGCAGCCAAGAGTAAAACAAAGGAGCACAGCATCTGACCAACTTTCCCCTTTGCTTTTCATTTCTCTGATGAATGGAGTAGTAAAAATCTCCCAGCAATGTAGGCACTGGGTTCCTTAGTAAGAACAAGTGGATGGCATTCTTACTCACAAGTTTAGGCTCATCTGCAAACAATATAGCCCCATATATGCTGAGGGCTAAAAGTGCACAGACTGCCCTCCATTCTCCCACTGCAGCCTTCAGGATAGCTTGAGAAATCAAGAAGTCCAGATGTAAACCAGGAATCCCAGCTTTAGTTGTCATGCTTTGCTCAATAAGGGCATGCTCCAAGTGTAATTCCCTTGCTATCTCTTCACTTCTGGGAGCAGTCATCTCTGGGTTGAAGGGGATTCCTCCTCTGATAGGCACTCCAATCAACAAAGAAAACTCCTCCAACAGAGGCCCTATCTGAAAGTCAGGAAAGGTGAAACATCTAAGTGGAGGGTCATAAAACTACAAGCATGTGTGGATCATGCTCCTCTGAGAAGAATCAAGGTCCACAACCATGTCCAAAATACCCCCATAATGCTCTCTAAACAGTGGGATGTGGTCAGTGTGATGAGTGACTGGACCTGCCTGATACCAGTCAATATGGGCTCAAAGAAGTGATAAGATATGTTGCTCTTCCTTGGAACATCCATGAGTGCTGAAGAAGCTGAAGTCAAATGCTGATGAGGGTTGCAGACTGGTAAGTCTCTGACAGACTGATGCAAGTGAGTCTTTGACAGACTGATGGAGGGGTTGAAGGAGATAGCTGAAGCCGATGCCGAAGAAGATAACTGAAGCAGAGGTCTAAGCCGTAGAAGGGGTCAAAACCAAACCAAATATAATGAGGTGGATACCCTGAAAAACAAATAAACAAATGTTAAATGATGCAATGATGATATATGCAAATGATATGCAAGGGTTTGTAATCAAGAGCTGGATCTGATTATTTGTCTTGGTATAAGGTCCATGTATGTTCAAAGGTCCGGATGGAGGCTCAGAAATCCAGTAACCAGGGTGGGGGACTCAAATAAAGAGTCACATATCCAGGTTTAATCACAAGAACTGTCCAAAGTGAAGTATTCTTAAACAATACAGTAACAGGGTATGATGTGGCCAAGGGTTCCTGCAAACCTATAAATAACCCAACCTCCTCACATGTAATGTTCTAGAACAAAGCTCCTCAGACTTGGATCAGTTATGAGAAGTGTAAACACTTCTAACCCGGAGGTACATTGTTTACAATAACCATAAAAGATCCTCCTCTAATTCACCCCAGATTTAAAGGTCAAAATAAAGGTCATTCAGACTTAGAAGGCTTCCCATATAGCCCTAGCACTACAGGTAATCTGTAGCACAGAGTTCTCAAGAAGAAACCCACATCTGAACCGTGTTTCATATTCCCGCACCAGACCGAAATGGAATGGGAAAGAACATGAACCACTCTAGCCTAGGTGTCACTCAGGTCCCAGGTATAGGACCTTAATCACTCAGTGGAACCCCACCTACCAAAACAGAAACCAGATCCAGCAATGATAATGACAGTATGATGTATAAAAAACTGTAAGGAAAGCAGTAAATAAAGTTGTACATAAAGCAATAAATAAAGCAAATAAATAAACACAATTAGCACATAACACCCCAGTAAACATAAATCAAACAAGCGCTAGGAGGAACCCACAAAAAGAACCAGAAGCCCTGGTTGCATTATAAGGGTCCCCAGCAGAGTCGCCAAGTTGTCGCTCCCGCTAAAAGACACCTGGTCTCATAGGGTACAGACGCGAATGGTCGGCGAAAGAAGAACATGAAGATGAACTGAAAAGAGTCGTCAGCTAGGCATTTTTATCCCGAAGGAAAGGTAATGTTGCATAAACCTGGAAAGATATGGATAAGACGGTTGCGAACCAGAGAAACTGAGAAAGGGGGTTGGTTACAACCTGGGAAGGTATTAGCACCCAGATTGTCCGTTGTACTCGACGTGATCCACGCTTGAAAGGTTTGTGTTTAAAGGGGTAGTGTCAGTGTAATCTGTGTGCAAAAGCTGGAAAAGAATGTACAAGTGTCAGTGCAAGAAAAGGAAGTGAAGTGAAGGAGTGTCAGTGTAAGAAAAGAGTGCAATGCTCAAGACAATGAGGCTTAAAATAATAAAACTAGAAGAGGGGGAATATACAGAGACTTTTGTTCGATAACAGTTAAGTTATGCCTACGTATCCTCTCGTGCAATGAGGAAGTCAGAACACCGTAGTTCGAATCAAAGAGACTGAAAGATAAATGGACTGATGAACTGCTTACTTGTTTATGCTCAAGTGTATGACCTGTCTGGCTCAAGTGCTAACTGTCTTGCATTAGACGGAAGAAGCGAGTTCTCGTTTATGAGTGAATAAGGTGAGAAAAGAATCCCGAAGGAGACGATTATTGTTTTTTTTGGGTTTTCAATCTTTTATTGCTTTTGGAGTTTGTCATAAGTGAATGAGCTTAAGCTTAAACCAAGGGTTAGTAAACTCATCACATCCTCCCTCTGATTAGGGGTAATGAGAATACCTTAAGTATGAAGTAAACACCTCACACTTAGTCACCATGATGTAGGATTAAGATCATTAACCTACTTGCATTTATTTAAATGTTTTAGGTATTTTTGTTTAGTGTTAAGTAATGAGTTTAAGCCATAATCAAGGATTTAATGGACCCATTACACTATCCTAATAGAAGGATAATAGATGAGAACATTTAAGCTAAGGAAGGCTCCTCAACTTAATCCATTATTAGGGATTAACCTCATGACAAAACAAAGCCTTTATTAGAGTGGATTTTAGTTAATGGTAATATTAAGAAGTGGATTTTATGGTTTGTAAGACAACTTGAGGGGGACTTGTCCATTAACACTAGGGTTAGTCCTTCTTAACCAATTAAGGAAGAATTAGAACCCTAATGCAAGGCCCAAGTTACAAGCTTAATGTTTTAATGATTATTAGATGAATTGAATAAAGGATTTAAACACATTAAGGGTTTAACACTTAGGATTAAAGTTATACACTCCATCCTAAGAGAAGGATGTAGGCATAACCTTAATCACAAAGCCTTAAAACCTTAAGGGTTTAGTCCCTGATTATGAGTTGAGAAGAGAGACACAAAGGATGACACAAAAGTAAAACTAATGGGGGACTAATCAAACCCTAATTGTTATCATGCTTGGGTGTTCCTAGGGTTTATGAAGCTTGCAAGAGATCTTCAAGAAAAGCCACCAAGGAGAAGACAAGATGGAAGGAGGAGAAGAAGAAGAAGCAAATCAACTTACTTCACTTAAGAAGATAAGTTGCTTGAAGAAAGAAGGTGAAGAGGGAACATGAATGAGCAAGCTCACTCTAAGACAAATACGAAATGCAGAAAGGATGCATAAGAGAGATGAGAAGAGATTGTGAGAAGTGAAGGCAAATTCACTTCTCAAAGTACTTACCACCTGAAAAGTTAGCAAAAGGAAATGAAATGAAATGAAAATGAAATGAATGCAAGGATACAAACCAAAACCAGAAGCACATTCATGATGTTAATGATGCTAAGAGATGATGCAAATGTATGTCAAGAGATGCAAATGATCATACAAGTAATGAGGATGCAAATGAAGCATTAAAGGAGGTATGAAAGTTCATGAATGTTTATGGGATGTAATGAATGCAAATCATGGCAAATGGATGATGCAATGATCAAACATGATTCTAATGTGTCCTAAGATGTCTTAGAAGTCATGTGAATGCATAACATGTCATGGCAAGTTCATGAATGCAAGCATATGCTAGATGTATGCAAGAGAAGATGAGAAATTAGGGTTTTAATGCAACATGAGATGCAAAAGTCAAAAACAGAAGCAAATCATAAGATAAAAAATTGCAAATGAACTCAAAGGAACCCTAACCCCATATGATTTCACACCCCAAAGGAGAAGACTTAACTCTTAGCCCTAAGGAATTTATTATTTTCCTAAGTTTTCTAGGGTTTTAAGGTACCTAAAGGGAAAAAATTCCAATCAATTCAAAAACGCAGAAGAAATTTGTGACAAATTTATGCTAGAAAATACATATCAAATGAAGATCAATGCAAAAATAATCATTGTCATGCCATTCTTGGTTAGGCAGAAAATAATTCTTGAAGTTAGGGTTCAAAAATAAGAATTTGATGAACCCTAAATTCAAGAAAATTGTCAAAAATGGTTCAAAACCAAAAATAAATTTGTGTGGATGGTATGACAATGTCTCTAAATGTTTAAAGATGCAATGTAAATTTTTTGGGAGTTTTTAAAAACCTAAATGATATTTTAATTAATTAATTTTCATTAATTAATTAAAATAAACATTTAAATGTCTAAAAAATGATTTTTTAATGCAAAAAATAAAAATAAAAATATTTTTGGGTTAAGAAAATTATTTGAAACAAAAATGCAGAATAAAAATATTTTTGGAAATTTCTAGCTATTTTAAATAAATGCTACAAAATAAATGAGAAAAATGAAATAAAAAAAGAAATAAATGGGCTGGTCAACTGATCCTGTGGCTCACATTTAAATCTGGAGATGGAGGGAAGACTTGGCGCGTGATCTAAAGGTCAGCATTCAAATCCTATTAATCCTAATTAATTAATTTTTAATCACAGATTAATCCTAATGACCTACTGGACCACACAACACGCGCGGGAGAGACAGATCCAAGGGTCCCAATTCGAACCAAAACCCTAACCCTAATTTACACTTAATGACTTTTAGGTCACCGGAGAAGAGCTCCGGTCGTCTTCTTCGGTGACCCCCTCACCTGAAAACTTTCAACTTCTTCCCTAGGTCTTTTCTAGAGCTCTAAAGCTCCAGATTCACTCCTCTCACTCTCCTAAGATCAAATCCACCCTCAAAACAAATTTCTTTTCACTCAAACTCCTGATTCAAAGAGAAACATAAACATGGCAAAAATTTCAGACAAACGATACACACTCATTTCTCAACCATTTTCAATAATTCCAAGTTTAGTGTGATCAGTGAAGCATGCTTAATCATTTTGTAACATAAAAGAGAAGTTATGGAAAAATTAATTCGAATGGCTACCTGAGATGGAGCTTTCAACCCTTGGGCTTTCTGGCCACTTCCTTGGTGCAAAAAGCCTCTAATGACCTTCCTGAAGAGGTTGCAATGCTTGGAAAGCTTTGAGGATGGTTGGTTTGTGAGCTTGCACTCCAACTGGTCAGAAATCGTATTTTGTTTGTGGTGTGTTCTTGGCTGTTTTGATGGGTGGTTTATGATTAGTGAGTGATTTAGAAATTAATGGTGGTGTTTGTTTGAAGATTGAGTGGCTGAGTTGGGAGATTCGAAAGTTTTTGCAAGAGGGAGAGTTTTTGGTAACTTGGTGATTCTTAGGGTTCAACTTGTGTTCTTGTGTGTTATGACCAGCATTTGGTCCACATATCAACTTGTGATAGGTCTGTGGAGTGGTTGTGCCCTATTGTGATTGGTATGGCCCTTCTTGCAAAAAGTCACCAACTTGTGTACTTGAGGTATGGGCAAGGATGCAGCTGGCCTTTGGGCATGTCCATGCGTAGCTAACTTCAAGGAAGTCCACAAATTCATTCTTGAGGCAATTCAGCATGTGGGAAATAAGTTATGGGGTGTTTTGCAATTATGTGAAGTTTTGGCCCCTTTGAGAAATCTTGATGTTCAAGGCATGTGATCTTGCAATTCCTTGGGAAATTCTGACCTAGAAGCAATTTACTATGATGTTGTGATGTATTGAAGTGTGTTTGAAGTCACAAAAAGCCTTGGCAAGTGATTTTGCAAAGAATCCTTTTTGGTGCATTCTTGAAAATTATGGGATTTTTGCCAACTTTGACAAACCATATCTTGAGTTCTAAAATGAATTAGATCTTGTTCTTGTACTTTTTGAAAAGGGAATGATCTAATCTACAACTTTCATGACCAACAATTTTTCATTTGAAGCATTTTTGGTTGAGAAAGAGGAGGTTGAAAATCTTTCCCAAAATGGAAAGTTTACATTACAAGTCATTTCCATTTTTGGCAACTTTTGGTTTAGCTCACTTTTCTTCAAATTTGTGAACTTCTAAACACTTCAATGATCAAATAAAGACCAAACAACTTCAACTTGATGAAAAATCCACTTTGGTTCCATGTTGGGAGGCCTCAGATGCCCTGATTTTTCTCTGACTTGCTCAAGAAGTTACCCAGTGATCAGATGACTTCCACAATGAATTTCTTCATAAAACTTGATATGCATGATCCTTATAACATATAGAGATAATTAGGAACAATAATGGCCAAAAAATTTGGAGTTATGGCCTCTAAAACAAAACCCTAATAGGTCATCTGTGTAGTTAAACCCTAGCTCTGCTTCTATGCTTTGCCAGTTCTTGTGATTCTTTGACTTCCTTGATCTTTGGAGGATAAAATATGATGATTGAACATACATGGACCCTCTTGAGATGATTGAAGACCTTTGGAGTGGCTCAGATGAATCTTGGATGGCTTAGATCACAAACCCTAGATGCAGATGAATTTGAACTGTGCAGATGAAACAAAGATGCAATGTGAGATGGTGTGCTTATACTAATGCAAACATGAAAGATCACAAGCCAATGGTGTGAAATTAGTGAGGGAAAATTTTGGGTGTTTACACTATTATTCACACTAAAACCCTAGCCAGTGCAAAAATCACTTCATATATAAAGCATTGCACACGAATTTGCAGCCTCAGCCTCTCTCATTCTCTCATTTTCCATCTTCTTGCATTTTGGCAAAAGCTTTTGAAACTCTCTCTCCATAAGCACATTGCCTCATATTTTCACAAATTTTTCATCCTCAAGTCCTAAGGAGTGTTAATCAGCCATCAATTAGAGCTTAGAGTGGAGGTTTCTCAAGGTGCAGTTCAGAGAATTTTGATTCAGATTTCAAGATCTAGGCATTCTCAAGCTCCATCTTGCATTTATTTTGCAAGAGGAGATCAAATCAAGCAGATCTGCAGCATTTGGAAGGGATTCTTGTCTTATTTTGAGCTCTGCAACCTTCAGGTGAGCTTCAAATTCTCATATCTAAATGTTGTTTTTTCTTGTGTGCTTAATATTCTACGTGTTGTGCTGACGATTTTGATGTATTTAGATTTGAAAATGCTTGCCTATTGAGTGTTTTATGTTGATTTGAAGTTTTGATGTGAAACCTGTTTTGATTCGATCCACTTCATATGTTGTTTATTTATGAGTTTTGAAGTTGGATTCATGTTCTCCATAGTTCATTGATCTGATCTGGAGCTTTTGATGCGTTGTTAAGGTGTTTTATTCATGGCGTGAGTTTTCTGGTGACAGAGCTAGGGCTCCATTCATCGGATTCTGCAAATGTTGTTGAAGGTGATATGCAGGTGGTCCAAGGAGGGAGACGAAATCCAAGTTGTGAAATGTTTTGATCTAACGCACTAAATTATGTCAGCACATTAATGAGACATGTGTTGGTCACATGCCTCTGATTTTATTTTGTGAAAATAACGTAGCCGTTGGATCTGAAGGGATCTTCTTGTTTGAATTTCACGTGTTAGATGTGCATACTGATTGGTTTACTTGACTGCGTATTAGCCTTTGGATGTGCTTGACTCTTGACTTTCATTCTCAGTCATTGGATCTGCGTACCTTTCATATTTTTGTTTGACTAAAATGTTTATTTGATTGGACATGGGCTTAAATTGCTATTCGTACCCCCTGTTTGTAAGCCCAAGCACATATGAACTGAATCCCTTTACTATTTGCACCTTGGTCATATTATTTTGTATTTTACTTTCTATTTCATTTTCTGTTTGGTTTTTTAATTTTTTAAAATAGTAAATTGTCGCTCCCGGGATTTTCATCCTAGTACAAACGCGAAAGTGGCGCGGAAAGGTTAGAGTCGCCAGCCAGACATTTTTATCCCGAATGAATGGGAAAGGTAATGTTGCACAAACCTAAGGAAGAAGGAAAGGACAAGGTCCTGCAAACCAAAGATCTGAATTCGGGAGTCGGTTACGACCTGGGAAGGTATTAGCACCCCAGATCGTCCGCCGTACCCGACGGGATCCACGCTTGCTTGTTTATTTCAAAGGGTGAGAAAAATAACTGCTGCTGAATAAAACTGCTAACTGGATTGGGAATGAGAAAAGAACTGAAATAAGAAAATGGAAAGAAAGAATGGGGAAAATGTAGGGAAAATAAAGATTGTGCTCGAACAGGCCCTACCCTGCTGCCTACGTACCTCATCGGGATAATGAGGATCAGAGTCGACGTAGTTCGCCTAACCTAGGCGGGAACTATTTGTTTGTGTTTTTTATGCTGGAACTGCGTATGTCTATGCTCAGGTGTTGCAGGCTCGTCTGGTACGAGTGCGTTTACCGTCTTGCATGTGAGACAAGTCGTCGCGAGTTCGCGTTGTGAGTGAATGAGATGAGAAAGAGAAGTTCCCGCAGGATAGTCGCTTGTTGTTTGTTTTTGTCTTTTAAAAGAAGTGTTTTGAATTTGTTTGTGAACGGTCTTGTACTAAGACCTATCCATCGCGGTGAATATTTATACCTCGCCCCGAAACAGGACGCGTATAAACACTCCGCAACAAAGTCTCGTGTCGTACAAGATTGTTCGGTTTTTATTAAGTGTTTTATTGCTTTTCTTTATGAGATGAGAAAGAAAGACTCAAGTTGCAAAAAGGACAAACTAAGGGGACTAAGACACAACCCTAATTTTATTTGTTTATTTACAAGAGAGTTCCTATGGTTAATGAGGTATTCTAATCCTAAGGAAGAAAAGGAAAAGAAGAAAAGAGATCTTAGAAACTAACTTACTTCCTAAGGAAGTTAAGTTGTCTCTAAAGAAAGGGAAAGCCTAAAAGCAAAGCACAAAGTGCTAAGGCAAACACAATTAAAATGCATAAGAGATAGGAATGAAGTGAGGCTTACCTCAATCTTCCCCCCTACAAAACAAAAGTTAGCATGACAATACATATTGAAAATAAAATCAAAGCATGAAAGCGATTAAGTACCATAAACGTCCTAGAATGGAACTAGGGTTCAAAATAAGACCTAAGTCTAAAGGTGAAGGTACCTAAAGGTTACATGACTTCTAAAATTAGTAGCTACATGATATAGATCCCTGAGGATGCTAGGATACCCCACAAGATCAAACTATGTCAAACTATGTACAAAACATTCACCTAAGTTCACATAAATGCAAATTAGGGCTCATGGATGAAGTATGAATGCATATGGCTTACAAACATGAATTAATACATGAAATGAACATCAAAGTCAGTAGTGAATGCTTATGGAGATGGATGAATGAATATACAATCATGGATGCAATGGATTAGGCATATGGAGCAATGAGAAGAAGATGTGAGATGAAATGGAACAAACATTGCATAAGATCGCACATGATGCAAGTTAAGGGAGAATGGCATGTGAATATGCATGAAATGATTATGGGTCAGTAGCATACAAGGTGTGAGATGAAATTAGAATGCATGAATAGGCATTAATGATTTCCACATAATTCAAGTTATTATTTAGAGGAGAAGAGAATCTATTTTAGGTTAAAGTTAATTCACATAAGTATGCACTTTAAAGCACCAAAACAAACCAAATGAGCATGGTTCAAAAAATGACCTATAACTGGAATTAAGGATATAAAAATGACCTATAATCAACTCCTAAAAGTTACCAACAAGTCTCTCAAGCCAATGGCATGAATGCCTTTCTAATATCTAGGTTATGGAGCAAATAAACACATATTTGGACCTATAATCTAAGTGACATGGAAAAATAAAAAAAAAAGATTTAAAAATTATGAAATTAAATTCCTAACATGGTAGAGTCAGTAACTCACATATTCTAAAAGTATTTCACAAAATTATGCACCAAAGTGTCAAAACAATTCCTTGATTAGCAAGGTAACAAGGCATGATCGCCGAAAAATACCTCCACAAAGTGGATCAAAAAGGGCATCTAAAATTATGAAAAAATGCCTAATGAGCATCAAAATGTCACAAATTACAGTGATTAATCACAAACATATATACAAGTCAAAACAAGATCAATGCATCAAAATCGCACCAAACTGAACTTAAAAAGCCTTAAAACGAAAAAACGCGTCAAAAATCACCGACTCGGAATTAAACGAAAATCGCATGGTAACTTGCAAACGTGCCAACGGATTCAAATATGCAATCGGTTTTTGAAAATTCCGCTTGGAAGTGATATTTTTTGGCCGATTTCGTCGGCTGGCAGTAGCAAAATAGCCGGGAAAAATTGTCCGAAATCGACTAAAAAGTTCACCAATGGCTCCGAAATAATCAACAAAGTCAATTTACACTATTCACATTCGCAAAAACGCGCTACGGTTAGGAAGTTACGACCAAAACATATTCTCGACACGCGATACATTAACAACATCAACAATTAAGCCTCAACCTATCCTATTTCAAATTTGCACATTGAAACAAGCAAGAATTTAAAAGTCAAGCACTTCAATCAATATCAAGTCACAATAATTAACTCTCTTAAGAATTTTATCAAACATCTAACATGCATCGATTAGTCTATGTCAATTTTAACAATCATTTCCAATCATGCACCACAACAATTATTAGGATAAATTAATCAAGAATCAATCAATAATAAAATTATGAATCAATGCACATATTCTCCACAAGATTAATTCAACTTCAAAATTCAATTCAAGAAACAATTCAACAATTATTCATGAATTAAAGTTTAAGAAGCTTACCGAATGAAGAATCGACGAAGAAATTGCGAATCCGAAGGAAGTGAGACGCGATCATGAATGGAGGAGAGGAGGAGAGGCCGCGTGGCTGCCGGTGGCGGAAGATGGTGGTCTTACGGTGGTGAAGTTGACCGGAGGTGGTGGTTCGTGGCGGCTCGGCTACCGGAAGCTTGATCGGAATTGTTGTGTTCTTGAGTTCTTGATGAAGTTGTTGTTGTGTTCTTGAGAAAGAGTTGAGAGAATGAAATTTGATCCTTTAGAGAGGGTTTGTGAGAGTTTTTTGGTGTTTGTAAATTATGATTGAAGTTATGAGACAAATTGTAGGTCAAAAGAGTATATAGTGGAGTGTAAAATGAAAGGCAAAAGGTAGAATTTCGGCTTAAGTGAAAATAACAATATCTTCGGCAAGAAATTTCGACTCTAAACCTTCCACAACATCGTCCGCCTCTGAATCACGGTTGCAATGCAAAAATAACGAACGTCATACGATCAAAATCGAGTGCGATCGATACGTTTAAGCTGCAAGACGTCACTAAATAAGTTGTTTTTTCGGCTTATTTGGTGTCCGCTACTCGAAAATGTGACGAGGTCAACCTCTTCGGAGCATAATCTCGACTCAACTTTTTCAGCAAAGTTGTAGATCTATGAGTCAGTGACCTGGTGTTAAAATCTAAGCTCAACCGGACAAACGACGAGGGAGATATGAATTTTCTCGTGAAACCACTTTCAGCCTTTTTCTTCGGTTCAGCACTTCAGTTTTGTGAAATAAACCAAAACGATAATCTGTGGAGCACCGTTCAAACTCGCATTTGTCTTTGAACTTGAAGAGGATAAAATTTTTGAACCAACGCTTCAATAACGGGTGCAATTCGATGAAAATTGACCGAGTTATGAATTTTACAAAATCTGACAGACAATGTAGTGCATCAAAGAACCTTATTGGTAATTCGCATTTTCGAGATCCTTCCGCTTGGACCGAACCAAAACTTAATTCACATAATGAAGATAACATCTAAATGGAATTTTAGGCACCGAAACGACATCAATTCGATAAACGATCCAAGAGTTATGAATTTTTTAGTGTTCAAAACTCACCGGTTCAGCACTGTTTTTCACTATGTCGACTCTAAAGACTCGCACATTCTGAGATCTTCTTCAAAGAATTAGTTCTCGGCCAAAACCCAAAAGTTGGAAAGGATATCAAGACGGAACTTTTGGCATATGAATCTCTCAGACATGTTGACCCAATAAGAATTTACAAACTCTTGAATACCGCTAGCACAGTTAATCGGCGAAACCAAAATTTCAGAAACAAATAAATCCCGCCATTTTCCTTGATGAATTGGCCTCCGAGCCGAACACAAAAGTTGTAGAGAATAATGAAAGTTGCATACTAGAATTCACGGTGAGAGGAAGCGATTGTAATAAATGGACAAATGAATGTTTTCTTCCCTTTTATAATGTCCTAAATGCACATGGGAAAGCGCAAAGGCCACTGTAATTATTGCATAGGGCTAGCCCCAAGTGTCATAAATGTGTGACGGCGCTTCATTACGTGTGTCATAAATACTTCAAACGTTTTGTTTTCTCAGAATGGGAGAATCTTTTAGTTTGTCTGAATTCTTCATGCGAACACATGCCCGGTAGAAAAAAGCAAGGAAATTTGTTGTCGCATGAGACATGTCGGTCACGATCTCAGCACCTTAAGTCACTATCCCCTTTGGGCATAGCGACTTAGGGGCTCCTGTTCTGGACTGGCCTAGCATGTGCCCTACTCCAAATCAAGGCTCAATCTAATATATGTCTAGGGACAAGCCTAATATGGTATCCATGAGGATATGACCGTTACAAAGTTATAGCCATTGGCATATAGCCGTTGGGGACTTCCCTCTTACGCCCCAAACGCCTCCCACGCGGCCAACTGCCCAACGGATTACTGAGGCAGTTACACTTAGTCAAAGGCTACGCGCCCGTGCCATGCGGGCATATGCTCCTATAAAACTCTCCATCTTTGGAGAGTCAGGTATTCTATTTTCTATCCCCCTTTTACTTACACTTTAGTTGTCATTCTGAAACTGAGTTGAGCGTCGTAAGGTAACCCCCACCATCTTCTCCTATCGTCACACCACAGTCCCAGCTGAAGACCACGAAGACATGTTCGGATTCTTTCTGTACAAGTATATTATAATAAAAAGTATTTAATGTTCAATTCTCCCAAAAGGAAGATGTTAATTCAAGCCATCACCCATATGCACACACAAATATATGCTATAAGCATTGGCCAATCCCCCCGAGGCCTCAATCTAAATATTCGAATAAAAAGACAGTTGCTACAACTACATAGTACTACTATAAATATTATGAAAAATATATAAATTCATGCAACATTTATTGAAAAATTGGCTTTTTATAGAGACCCGACTGCAATTGGTACATACATGTAGCCGATGCAAAATTGTTCTAATTCACATAAAAACTGATAGATCGGCTGATAAACTTTTACATAAACGGATAAAACACTAGAATTTACAATTAAGATCACTTTTTCACAATGGTCATTTTTTATAAACTTCTACTCACATGTTTGCCTGGATTGGATTATTACTTCATAACATCATTCCAAAGGTGTTCTCCCCACTGTAAGTTATATAAAGAAATCCATCTTTGTCTTTATTTTCTTCATAAATTGCAGACATTATAGCTGTTGCACAGACATAAAATCATTTCTCAACTAACCAAATCAAGTCCAATAAATTAATAACAGTTATAAATTAACAAAATCTACACAACACAATCTCGGTCGTTTATTTGAGGTTAGAAGAATTAGATTACACAATAACAAATTCAGATTTTAACAATATGTAGTTAATTTACATAGGATGATCAAGGTTGAAAACCGTGTGATGTGGTTAAGGCAGCAACCCGTTTCCAAAATAAGAAAGATGTATATAAATCTGAGTCACCTGAGTTGACCCAATATCATGATTATCTATAAATGTAGCTGGTCTTGAAGGCCACCACCCAATCACTCCAGGTGGCTTTCCTTGAGCATCACACAATTGCCAATATTATCTCTTGACAGCTTCCTACAAATAATGGCAGCATGAGAAAAGGAGTTTGTGGTGAAAAATGTAATTTTGTAGCATAAATTCAATAAACTTGAGATTAAGCAATTGAATTATGCAGTAGGGAATCATGATATATTTAAGATAATGAGCACACAGTGTTTGGTACCTGGAGATTTCCCTTTGTTGTGAAGTCAAATGCAATTGAGAGTTGTCCAGTGCCATCAATCCAATTGACTATTCGTTGCCTGGCTATCTGCACACACAGAGAAATAAGTGAGCAATAGGCTAAATATTGAAAGTGTAAAATACTAAGGAAATATTGAAATGCAAATGTATTGGTGGTGGCAACCATGCTGAAGTGATCCCATGCTTATCCAAAAACAGATCTTTTCCTCACTGTACCATTTATTACCAACTTAAAATAGAAAAAGATAAAACTTATCTGAATTAAAACCGTAACGAAGTTAGGAGTTATATTGTTGAAACGACTACAATTAAAGCGAGTAAATTCTGACATGTGAATGTCTTACTAAGAATCCATCTACCATTATCGTTTCCAATCTCCAACCTCGACTTCTTTTCCCTTCCTCCAACATCGTTATAATCTTCAGTTTATCAGTGCTCTTGTATGCAGTAGTCCTTCCTTAATGACCTCACCTTAATCAGTGAATCAAGCAACATATTTCCAATAATTTAAATTACGCATTAGTTAATTCTAAAACAAAATTATGATTGACTAAGGAGTGTGCTAGAATAACTTATCGCTTTACTATACTGCACTGAATAGTCGGCAATGTTGTTCGGTAAGCGAGTCAACAACATAAAATCCATTGTGTCATTTATTTTTTGTGGAACAACATCATTCCCATCTTCCTTACACATCAGCCAAGGGACTCCAGTTCCCATCACTACCGCCATTTTTGCTGTCCAATTCATATAATTTTGGCCAGCATCTCCATGTATCTTACCCTGCGGCCCATACTCATTCTCAATATGAAACAACAAATTGTGAAAACATCATCATTATCAAATGTTCTATAATCCATCTGCTAGATAGATATTTTGCTATAGCAGTTCAGATCT